>JALAZF010000698.1:0-1221082 GCA_022829125.1 Lathyrus tuberosus | reverse complement strand
TAATCGATCAAATCATCAATCCTCGGAAGTGGATACTTATCCTTGATCGTCACTTTATTCAACTATCTATAATCCACACACAATCTCATAGTACCATCTTTCTTCTTCACTGACAACACCGGAGCACCCCATAGAAAACACTCGGTCGAACAAACTTCATCCCAAGCAACTCTTCTAATTGTTTCTTCAATTCTCCTAACTCAGATGATTACATCCGGTAAGGAGCCATTGACACCGAACTCATACCTGATATCAAATCCACCGCAACCTCTACCTCTCGCTCTGGAGGCCAATCACTTACGCCATCAGGAAACACTTCCGAAATTTCACAAACAAAAGGAAAAACACCAACTTCTCCACCTTCACTAACACTCAAAATTACCCTCAACATAAACGTCTCGGCATCATCCTGCATCGACTCATCAAAACCATCTGTAAGCACTTGGCTTAACTTTAAACAATTCACTGCGCACACCACTTAAGTTCGCAAGACACGTCTATCCCATCCAACATGATCCCGTCTATTATCAACAAGAGATTAAGGGTGATCAGTTCCTCAATTTGTCAATAACAGCCGACTATCATGAGGCGGTACAAACTATCTTTACCAAACTATCGTAGCGTCCAACACCACACTTAGCCATCGCATCCACACCTGAAGCATCTTGGAGAAGCACCGTCTTCTCCCCCACTTGTTTCATTCCCAACCTGCAAATGGAAAACAAAACAAGCATCGACAGTGTTTTCACGCACATGTCGCACACTAGGGAATAGACAAGATTAAACAACCTGGCCGGACGGACCGACCTGCTCTGATACCACTAATGTAACACCCTTTTCTACCCCACAAATATAGCAGCGGATTAAACAAAATATCATGTAAAATCATCACAATAAAGCAAATTCACCTCAAGGGTGCACATTTCTCAATAAAATCAAAACATCAAAGTTGCTCCGTAAACAATGGGTTTTCCTAAAAAATACCTCAAAAAGCCATCAAGGGCAGCAGAACCACCATAACCACAAAATATCCCACAAAGGGTTCTTTAAAACAAAACCATAGTAATCAAATGGCAATCAAAATAAATCAACATAGTTCTACTCAAAGATCCAACCCGATGTTACACTATCAGAGCACAACCCTCTACATCGACCAAAAACAAATAATACTTCAAGAGTTCCTCGAAGCATCCACGGCTAAACCTGATCACTTGCACGTTACCCACATGGAGGCAACATTCAAACAGGCAGGGTGAGTAAAACAATTCATTATAATCAATATAAGATAAGATATGCATAAAAATGGCCTCGTCATCATATAAGCATCATCAGAGTCATCACAAGGCAAACATCAAAACACGTCATCCTAAATCACAACAAATGCCACCTAAATGCAATGCACAACAGGACTCATGCATGTGGTACCAATCGTCACAAATCAATGGACACTTAGGCCATCACCCTCCAAAGATCCCCGTCAAATAGGATCGGTTTCCGCACAAGAACCGGAGCACGTCATAATCCACTTTACATCCACACAATGGGATGGAAGCCACAGTAGACCGATGTCTAATCTCATCATCACTGGACCGAAGTCCTAACATCATCACCAAAGTATGCTATGAATGCATGATACACAATGTCAATAATCATCATCATCAAAACATCATTATGTGCATCATCATTCATCAAAACATCATGTGTCATCATCTTATCATCATACATCATACATGAATGGCTCATGATCATCAATATACATCATAGTAATTCATATCATCACTAAATCATCATACATCATACATAAACAACTCATGATCATCAATATACGTCATAGTAATTCATATCGTCACTTACTCGTCAAAACATCACGAAATCATCACGTCATAATCATCATTAACATCACTAACATCATGGTAAAACATCATAAACATCACAGTACCGAAAACATCAGAACATCACAGAAATCATAACAAAACTTCGCGAACAGCAGGGTTCGCTAATGAGTTCGCAGTGCGAACTCGTTCGTTGGGAGGTTCGCCTTGCGAACTCCAGCAAACCCTTAACTCCCACACAAAACTAGAAAGTTTCCCCTTCTGCCTCTTCTCGCTGCCTCTATTCGCTTTGCGAAGCCCTTTGCTGGGACATTCGCTATGCGAGCATCACAGTTACTTCCGAGCATTCATCGCAATCCCCACACAGTCATCGCGCATTCACTGCGCCGTTCGCTTTGCGAACCTTGGCGAACATTCACCTTGCGAAGCTTTCACTCGCTTTGCGAACCTGCGATTACAGGAAATATCTGCTACGCATTCAGTAGCATTCCAGCCCCAAAACCCTTATGATTTCAACCTCAGATTTCACAAAAAACATCCCAGAACAGTCTCAAAACATAATGGCTCATCGAAGGTCTAAAACCTACGACTTTTAGGTCGATTCATACATATCCTAAACCCCAATTCACCTAAACCTTCAAAATTCTCAAGATTCCCATAAACCCCATAATTCCCTTTTTATACAAGATCCCACATATCATCAAAAGGTTTAGCCTCGAAGGCATATTTTTACCCAAATCAATTCAACCCTTAATAATCCATCATAGATTCATCAGAAATACCCCTAAATCATCAACAACTCATAAACCCTTCAAAAACCCCAAAAACCTCAAAATCCACTTTTAACACATCACTTCCTATATTGAAAACAATGAAAGGCAATACTCCCCATACCTTAGATTATCGAATCTGAGCTTTCTCTATCGATCCTGCGGAAAGCTTCACGAATCCTCGCCGTTTCCCTTATTTCCTCAGAGCTCTGCACCTTCTTTCCTTCTTTTCATGATTAATCATAAATGAATCCTAATTCTCCTCAATTCCTCCTTTTTGGGTTAATTTAACTCTTGGGCCTCAAATATGGGCTTTCCCCATAATACCCTCACTAATCCACCTCAAAAGTCCAATTTACCCTTAATTCCTATAATATTATTTAAATTAATAATAATACTAATATATTCATATTATATACTATTATTTAATTAAAATAATCAAACTCAACCAAAATACCGACATCGACACAAACCAACATATTCACCGGAAATTCGCCAATATTATATTTAAATAAATTAAATAAATATTCTAATAAAGTTGGGGTGTTACAGTCAGTTTTCAACTTTGTTTAGCTTCAACCTTGGACTTTGATCAAGGCACACGAAGTCCATCATCCCCACAGATGAGACCATGAGACCTCTCTGTAGAAGGATATCCCCTCTATACATCACATATCAAAACAAACAATTAAAAACCTATTTCTAGATAATTGATGTAAGTGGCACACTTGTTGATTCAAAATCCAAGCTGGAGTCTCTCGTTTATCATGGCTAAAATTTATATTTCATCTAACAGCTATAAGTGGCAAGCATCTAGATTCTACACATCCAAGCCAATATCCCTCTCTTAGCATGAAAGATTCATAAATGAAAAAGTGGTAATTGCTCTATACTGAGTTAAAGCTTCTTCCTTCATGACATCTCTCTTATAAAGGAAATTATGGCATTGCTGGATTCCACACATCCCAGTTAAATTAATTTCCCTTATAACCAATTACTTGACATTTTGTGATGAATAGGTGAGATATCTCCCTTTAGAGATGAAAAATTATCTCTCAAATACTCCTTTAGCTTCAATCTTGGGCTTTGAACAAGACACAAATACTCTGTTAGGCAACTACCCGCATGTGAAAGAACAAGTCACCAACCTTCCGAAGATCACAGGGCAATTGACCTAGGGCGAAGACCACATCCTTATCATCACTACGCCACGTAGACCCTGGCAGTTATTCGTATTGGGCCTAACGATCCAACCCAATGCAAAGTAACTGTTGGCCCAACGTTGGGAGCACATTATAAAAACCCTCTTTCACTAGAGGGTCATGTATTCTATTCTCACACCTTTTTCTGTACTTGCCTTATCTCTTGCCGAAACTGACGTTAGCATCGGAGTGCCTTGCAGGTACACCCCCTCCTCTTCTCCACCACCGGCGAATTAGGAGCTCACGACGTGTTGCTAGCTGTTGATCATTTTCTGATTCGGTAAGATCAAATACTATATATCATAAATATACATTATTAAATAATAAATATATATAAAATCACATAATTTTTCAAAATATTTAAAATATTAGTCAAAATAGTTCCAACTTAAGTAATTTAAAAAAATTTAATAGTAAAAACTTAAAATAAAAAGATGAAATAAATAAAATAATATTTTTAAGAAAAATATTTAAATCATTTTTTAAAAACTAAATTAAGAGTGTTTAGAAATTTAGAAGAAATTAAGCATTCCAACAAAGTTGATCCCTTTAAAGACTCATATCCTTTACTCATAGCTCATATATATCTATAAAAGGAGAAAAAAAGTAAAAAAAATTGTAGGAGTAGGCCAAAACTCCAACTAAAAAATGCATCAGCAACACAAAAAGGTACAAAAATACAATATTCTAGGAGTCCTAATTAATTATCAATATCTAAACAGTTCCAAAGCAACATAACTGCTCTTTCTCAAAATGAAAATTTTACCAATATCTCCTAGGAATAGCATCATGAAACATCCTTCAATCGGGTGTTGTAGTTGCTTGCACATTTGGTATCATCATTCTCAAATTTAGCACTACCAAGTAAGCACTCTTCCAACTTATTGGTCGGAGGAGGATTCGATGCGCTCTCTTAAACACAACCAGTTATCAATTCCACCAAACAACAAGAATCCCTCAAAGAAGGGTTCTTCAAAATTTTACTAGAATAAATTTAATCTTATCTTCTCCTACCTCGAAAGTCAACTTTCCTCTCTTTACATGGATGATATCCCCCAATGTAGCTAAGAAGGTCCAACGTAAAATTATCAGGATTTGACAAGGGATAGAAAAAATTCCCGGATCTTTTAGCTTAGGGATCACCATGTTTTTAATCACAACACTACTATAAAGAGTCATAGCCACACTTTCTAGTCCTTTAGCTTCCTTTTTTTTGGAAAGTATCTCTTTTATGAAATTAGCATAAGAGGGCATTTGAATTAGTGCCTCGATAAAGGCACATTGACATGGATCTTTTTGAGAAATTCCACAAATCTTTTTAATTGGACCTCTAATTTGGCTTTCACAAATCTTTTTGGGAAAGGAAAAATATGTTTGTAGGGAGGAGGAGCAACATAGAGTGTTTCCTTCTCAACCTCTTCATCAACCTCCTTTTCGGGTGGTGTTGGAAACATAGGTTGTTTAGCTCGACCACCTACACCCTTAACTAAAGACGGTACTTCATTCCTGTTAGAATCCCTAGTATCTCCCCTACCTCCTCCCAAGGGTCATTTCCGCGATCAACGGGTGCACAATACAACAATAAGGTTTTTCTTCGGTAGGGCTAATGTAATTCTTAAGAGGCTTAGTCTCAACTAAAAGTTCAGCCATGACTTGCAGTCTAAGATTTTAGTGCCTCTCACGTAAGAAACACTCGATTTTGTTTACATGTTCGACTAAATTCCCAATATAACAAGTTATTCGCATACAAGAGCAGCGAGAACTATAGAAAAATAAACACAGCAAAATAAACAGAAAAATAAAGTTCTAGTCTATACGGTGATTAAACAGTAATTCAATATTAAGCGCAATTGGTCCCCAACAGCGGCGCCAAAAACATGACACGCTGCAAGTGCACGGCTTTCGTAATTAAAATTTATCGAACCACAAAGACCATTGTTTTAAGTACCGAATTCCATCCTATCGATGTATATTTAGAGGAATCAATAAGTTGAGGTTTGGTAAAAATAGCTTAAATAAAAGCAGTAAAATGAAAACAACTTAATTGAAAAATCACTTAAATTCCATTTGAAGAAAAAAAGACCTAGGGTTATGGTTCTCACTCTAACACGTTTGTATAGTCTGAGTCACTTCTATTATGAGAGTTTTGCCGTGATTTATAAAAAAATAGATAAATGTAGGCAATACCTGCATTCGCCAGTGCATTGCCCTATCGATGACGAATAATTCGTCAGCTTTTGCACAACCAAATTATTGCCAGGGATTCGTTACTTTTTCTCAGTTATAAAACATTCTCAAATTCATCCAAGCGCTTTTGATGTATTGGACTTTTCTATTTAAAAACTTGCGCTCTGGTACCGACACCTATCCTCTTAGACTACAATCAATACTTGAGAAATCTCTACATTCATACAAGAGTTGGAATGCATGAACTCAAGAAATAAAATAAATTTAGACAATATACTCTCGTATTCGACATGTGATGAATCATACAAACGGTTATAAGATTGTCCCCATAACCCCTAGTCCCTAATGGATTACTCATTCATGGCGAGGGAAAAGACAACCAATTCAATATTCACAAATGAATTTATAAAGGACAACTGAAATAAACAAGAAATTGAATATAAAAACAAATAATAAAACCTGAATTGATAGTAATAATCAAAATTGCTCCAATGGAGATTTGAGTACATAGACAATAAATAATACATAGAAACTTTGCAGAATGATAACAGGGGACCATAAACTCATAACCAACTATGAGTTTTATAGAAACTCCTAGATTTGGCTCAATATCTTGTTGTTTAATAGTCATTACATCAGAATACCTCCAAACATATCATGCCTAAAAGGCAAAAACATGAGAATCGGTCCAAAAAAGCAAGCAAATAAAATATGTCCTGCCAACTTGCTACGTCCCGTAGGAGCTGCTACAAGTGTTCATAGCATACCTCTGGTCCATGTACTACAACATCAAAATAAGGGATTCACGGGTGCCTTGCTGCTACGGATGGCCATATCAACCCTCTGGATTTTGTATGAGGAATTTCTGACTTTGACATTTTTCCATGTTTTGCTCATTTTCGATCCCTTTTCACCTCAAACACTCATCAGCCCCTAAAAATAGTAGAAACACACAACCAAAGCATAATATACAATCAACGGAAACAAATCGATCAAAAAGAGTTGAAATGATAAGTAAAAACGACTAGAAATAACGGTACGAAAACCACTTATCCACAACCAAATGTACCTATTTAGTAATGCATGAAAAAAGAGGGAAATGAAAAAACATACCAAATGTTTAGTGGAAGCACTTGGATTGAATGAATATTGAGATGTGGTTGATAAAGGACTTCGATTTAATGGAGTAGAAAAAATTGAGCAAGGTTGAAAACATGGTGGATTTGGGTGTATTAGAAAAGTGACTTAAGTGACTTGGTACTGTTTGTTGGATGAGGGAGGCCTTGCGTGTATTTGACACAAAACCCTTATGGAGGTATATTTCCGTATTTTTTACGGAGATGCATCTCCATACTATCTTTTGGAAAAATGAGGGTATGCTCACTTAGGAGTGTATGAGGTGTGGATAGGGTGTGTCCAAATATATATCTACGTAAGATAGACCCATTTTTGAATTTTGACAAGGGTGTGTGAGTACCATTAAAGATGCAATAAGCAACCCCCTTAGTTAAAACATTATAATGGGGGCGACAAGCCCGCATGTCATGCCCTCTTCATGTTTTTGGATCAAAATGACAAGTTTATGTCCACTTCCTCTAAATTGATCACTTGCGCTTGTTTGTTTGGTCATGAATTGTATTTGGGCACCACTGACTATCCTAGCATGTTCCCTTGTCATAGGGAATCCTAACGTTGGATTACTTCATTAAATCTTGGTGTTTCATGTCCTCGTCACTAGGCAACTTTTTGAGTTTATCCTCTCCTTAGGTGGCAGGATTAGGAGTCGGGGAGGGTATGATATGATATGGCATTCAGCTGACTCATATATTTGAACTACTCGAAATAATACTAATTTTTTATGGTTCTTCATAAAATGTGAAAAAGGTGGAGGACAAAATACCTTTCCAACTTGGAATGGTTTCTATGCATATTCGTAGTGAACTCATGTACTTATCGTGATTATATTAAGAATCGTATACTCTGCATTAACCAATAGCATATTAAAAAAATTTCTTGATTCTGGGATTAAATAGTGATAATGGTTCCACTCTTAGTAATCTCTATTATGTTGATGGTGGTGCTTGAGGAGTTAGATTTAGCCTTATTCCAATTAAGTTGGTGTTTTTAGTTGGTCGGTTTTCTCTTATTTTGTTGCGTCTTATCCCGGTGATTTCTTAATACACTACCTAAATTTCTTAGACATCACGTGAAATTTCATTTTTGTCTCTAGATTTTAGATTTGCACATCCGGACGCACCAAATTTTTAAAAAACACTAATATGTTTCGGATGTGCACATCCGAAAGAATTTCTAATTTGCAAATCCGAAAAAAATCATTTTTTCAATATAATATAGAATTCCATAAAATCATTTACTTCTAAATATAATTAAATCAAATATAATTAATATTAATATCATTTTTTCAATATAATTAAATCCAATATAATTAAAATCTATATTAATTAAAATTAATATGATATTTAATATGATTAATTTTTTTCAATCTAATTAATATGATTAATATGGTATTTAATTCTAAATAATTTTTTTTATATTGAAAAAATTAATTTAATTATATTGGATTTAAAATTATATGGTATTTACTTCTAAATTATATGGTATTTACTTCTAAATTATAATTAAAATTATATGGTATTTAATTCTAAAGTTAATTTAATTATATTGAAAAAAATCATATTAATTTTAATCATAGTAATTATGTTGAAAAAAATCATATTAATTTTAATTAAATTGAATTTAATTATATTGAAAAAATCATATTAAGTTTAATTATGTTGGATTTAATTATATTTAGAAGTAAATGATTTTATGAAATTCTTTTGATTTTTTCCGGATTTGCAGATCAGAAATTCTTCTAGATGTGCACATTCGGAAAAAACCGAAAACTTTTAAAAAAAGGGTGCGTTCGGATATGCACACTCGAAAATTGGGCGCAAAAACAAAAATTCAAGTGGTGCCTAAAAAATATGAGTGGTGTGATAAGAAATTCTCTTTATTTTTGGGTGTTTTTGTTATATCGTAATGTTATTTGTTTCATTTTGTTCATTTTAGAACATCTAGTACGCTAATCTCATTTTTGTAATGTATTGGGATATTTATTCCCCGATTTATTAATATATTAATTTCTCATTAAAAAACAACAATACAAACAATTTGAGATGGAAATTGCGTTTTCAACTATTCTAGAATTCGAGAAAAAGTTTCACAGCTTTTGAGGTTTGAGATAGCTCTTTGAGAGAAAGAAAAGTATGACTCTTTAAAAAAAACTTTAGAGTTTTTTTTAGCGATAAAATAAAAATAATATTCTAAAAATTATAATAATATAATAATTAATAATAACTTATCATATAAATTTAATTCTAATGATGACCAACAGTTGTCCCGTAGACAAAACAATTCTAAGTGGCAGTGGCTACCATATATTTTCTTTGCAGTGAAAGATTGTTTAATTTGTCATACAAGTCATCATCATTTTTTTTATTCAAGAGAAATCTTCAATAGAAGAAATTCTTTACATCAATCATAAGGTAAGACATAGGAAATTGCAATTGGTTCAATGGTATACCATAATTCTTTAATATTTGTTAAAAGATTTTAATTTATATTTCCGATAAACTAACAGTTTCTCTCTTGCTGCATAGATGAACTTCCCTTTAAGTTCCTAGGGATATTGGTTGGAGCCAACCCTAGGATATGTTGCACCTGGATGTTGATGCTCGAAGGAATGAGGAAAAACTGTCAAGTTGGAAGGCTAGGAATCTATCTATTGGTGGAAGAATAAGCTTATTGAATGTTGTGCTGACCAATGTTCCAATCTATGTCATGTCCTTCTTTAAAGCATCTAAGAAGATCATCCAACAAATTATACAAATTCAAAGTAGATTTTTATAGAATGCAAAAGAAGAGAAAAGAGGTATAAGTTGGGTCAATTGGAAAAATGTATGTAAACCAAAAAAAGAAGGGGGTTTAGGAGTAAGACACATTGGTGCTTTCAACATAACACTACTATGAAAGTGGAGATGAAGGTTGTTGAATTAAGATAAAGCAATTTGGAAGTAGATTGTTGAAGCAAGATATGGGAACTCAATATTACAAAATCACAAAGGATTAGAGGAAAGTATAAACAAGAAGGCTTCTATTTGGTTGAGAGATGTTATGTCAGTAGGCAGGTTCACATTGGACGAAAAATCCATTGTGGATACATTCATAGACAAAGAATATTCAAGGAGGGATTTGGGAACACTGAACTATTATGGATAGGGAGATGGATTGGGGAAAAAAAATCTGAAGCATGAATTCCCTAGCTTCCATTTTTATTCTATCAGAACTTCAGGATTGCAATGTGGTTGAGATGAGAGTTTGTGAGTAAGGTTAGTGGTATTGGAACCTGGGGATCAACAGTAACATTATGAACAATCTGAATGATTCTGATGCAGGGCAATTGAATGAGATAGAAGACATTTTGAAGGAGTTGGAGCTTTTTCAACCACACGATAATAGAGTAAAGTGATGGCCAGAACAACATGACATCTTCACAGTAAAATCATGTTATAATGTGCTGAGAGCACTACGCCAAAAAAGTTATTTAATAGCGCTTTTAGGCCCTAAAGCCGCCACTATTATCGGTTCACTACTTATAATAGCGCTTATGAAGAGCTATTAAATTCCCTTTTTAATAACATTTTTTCAAAAGCGCTAACATAGGTTGTTATCATGTATGATTTAATTCCAGCATTTAATAGCGCTTTTTGACCAAGCGCTATGTTATATGTGATATTATAATAGCGATTTTTTAATTAAACAGTATGTTAGATGCATAAATTTAATAGCGTTTTAATTAAAAATGATATCGTAGACCAATATATTTAATATCACTTTCTTGAAAGTGCTATTATATGTACTGTTCTGGACTGGACCGGAGCCTGCCCTTCGGACGGGCAGGCCCAACCCACACGACCTGGGATGGCCCAACAAGGCCCATAAGCAATACCTGTGTCGAGCACGTGCCAGCCTTCAGTAGTGTCGGGCACGTGCAGCCGAGACCGTCGAACAGAGACATCAAGCTTTGTAGGGCACGTCTCTCCCCAACTTAAGGACTCCTCCCCGCGAGGACGTGTTCTCTCGTAACCTCCCACTTTCGAAGGATTCGGCCTGCCCACCATCCGGAGATTCCGGGACCGTTACCCCAGGGCGAAGACCACGCGCTGGTCTTCACTACGTCACGTAAGCCCTGGAAGTTACTTGTATTGTGCCCATTACAACAAAAATGAGTTTAGACAACAGCAGAAATCCGTGGTCTAAAATAGAAAAACCGTAGCGTTAAGTTTTAAGAGACGGTTTTCAGCCGTGGAATAAACGGCCGTTGCCTATTCATATAGGGGACGGTTTTTGAACTTTAGCCCACAGTATAACAAAAGCGTCGCCAAAAATACAGAAATAGGCCACGGTTTATCGAGTAAATTTAGACTACGGTTTAATTTTAGCCACAATTACAAAAGCGTTTCCAGAAATTAGCTACAAGCTACGGTATCTTTGCGCCACACCTTTAAACCGTGGCCATTAAAATTTTAAATAAAAAAAAATTATTGTGAGACACATTATAAATTATAAACATATCAATTTTAAGAATTAATAATATGAAGTTACATGTAAGAAAATGTGGAAACATAGATTTGAAAGATACATTCAAAGCAATATAAACTAGTAATTAACTTATTTAATTCCAAAATATAGTCTTTCATGCTTGAATCAGTGTTGAACTTCATCACACTCAATTTTTTCATAGTGATCATGATCACCTTGGATCATTATCTGTTGCATGAGTTGCCTCCTCTTTGAGTCTTGAATCTGCATAAGTACACTTCATATTATATCATGTTTGAATTGATATCTCTCCAATTTATGAACTTAACCAATTTAAGCTTAATAGAAACATTTCATAAGTGTATTCAAATTAAGATGATCTATGAAAACAATGACTATATATATATATATATATATATATATATATATATATATATATATATATATATATATATATATTAAATTAAATAGTATGTTAATATGCATCAAACTTAAAAGAAATCCAAAAATCAATTTCAATCAAGAGTTTTCATAAATCCTACAATCCTCACAAGTAAAAAGAATAAATGTAAAAATCAACAATCTAGCATGGAACCTTTTGTTTGACAAAAAGACCAAATCACAAAAAAAAAAAAGGTTAAAAATCCCAAAATCCAACTAACCCACTAGAAACCATACCATTAAAGCACCACAGAGCTGCAAATGGGAAAATTACTAGCAAATAAATGGGAGAATATTTTGCACCAAAACCACAAGGGCGTATATGATAAAATTACCAGCAAAACTAAAGGAAGATTCTTCACCAAACATATTTCAAAACATTAAAACTAACGAATCAATTGTTAATCAACCCAATCCCACTAATAAACAATAATTTTTTTCTTAATCTTTTGGAAAACCATATCATATTCTAAACGTTTGCTAAACTTTGATTTCATTTTTTTTAATCTTAAAAATAATATCCAGACCTAATTTAAAATTGGTAAAAATTGGAATAAGACCAACAAAAATTTGAACAGGATGTACAAACACTAAAGTTACATAATAGATCAGACAAACAATACCTAAAATCAGAGAATCTCTACATACCTTTGGTGACAGATAAAGATGATTAATCCAAATAGACCAAAACTATTTGATTCACTTAATAGAAATTGAATTCCAGGAAACGGGTTTCACATAAATGATTTTGTTTGGAGAGATTTATCGAATGGTTTAATTCAAAGAATTTGTTGGTAGAGATTTGCGTAGCTTGCTTGAAATCACAATTGAAGAGAGTAAGAAGTTGGGCGGCGCTAGGGTTCCCAGCATCTTTCTATGGTGTGGGTTTTTTTAATAATAAAGGCGTGATTTTTTTTATACTGTGAAAACGTTTTTTTCTCAAAGAAAAAATAAATAAAAAGAATATTAATAAAATAAATATATGTAAATGAAAAAAATAATAATAAAGGCGTGACAATATTTTCATATTAATAAAATAAATATAAATGAAAAGAATATATATATATATATATATATATATATATATATATATATATATATATATTATGCTGTAAATTTTCTCAAACGAAAAAGGGCTACGTGTTTTTCTCAAACAAAAATAAAAAATGGTTGCGTGGCAATGTATATATTGAAAATGTTCTAGTGTTTCTATATTATTATATTTACTATGCTATAAATTTTGTTAAAAATATTAATCAAATTTTTTTTCTTAATTAATTATAATTATTATTTTTTTAATTAGTGAGTTTATATTTAAGATTTTATTTCCTTTTCAACGATAAAAGAATCATTCTTTTTATTTTTCACACATTTAGTCATAAAGGTTGAGTAGTAATTTAGATGAAAAATTGTTCCAATTATAATTTTACTTCTATTTTAATGATAAACAGAGTGTTTCTTTTAAATGACACATTTTAAATTTTAATTTTATTTCCTATTCGAATTCTATGTAATTAAAATTTTTAAGCGCATTAAATTTTAATCTATGTCATCAAAATTTTTTAAGCGTATTTCATGGACATGGGCTGTCCATTTATTTTAAAGCGAATTAAAAGATATAAATTTAAATAAAGTTTGTTTAATTGAATAGGCAAAGATTTTGGTTACGCCTACACTATAGAACCGTGGCTTAAACTAAATAAGCGACGGTTATCAAACTCCTACGTTGCAGAACCGTAGTTTAAAATGAATACGCGACGGTTGTTACAAAACTTCTAGAAATAAGTCAACGCGTAAAAACTGCAGCCTATTATTTTTTAAACAACGGTTTTTGAGCCGCTGTCTATTCTTCCGTGGCCTAAAGTGAAAAATGTTGTACTGCCCTGTAACCCAGCCCGGTGCAAGTAACCGTTGGCCCCGCGCTAGGGGCTCTCTATAAATACCCTCTCTCTTGAGAGGGTCAGGTTACTTCATATTAAAAAACTCACCTACTTTCTGTATTTGCTTTTCTCTGACCTTACCTGACTTGAGCGTCGGAGTACCTTGCATGTACACTCCCCTCCCCCCGTCTTACCATCACCAGAGCTGAATGTTTCACGACGCTGCTGGCCACTGTCTAACTGTTTGATTCAGGTACGATCATGTATTTTTTTTTAATAAATACTGTGACATTTATTTATACTCAACATATTTTTATTTTATACCTGTGAAATATTTTTGAGTGATTCAATATACTAAAAAAGTAAAATTAATATTCTTTTAAAACACAAATATCAACAATATATCATATAAGAAATGAACTTAATTTGTATCATATAAAAAATATCAACAATATAATTCTATATATATAATAAGACGACATTGTAACCCAATTAAAACAAGTATATACTAGCATTTATGCAAGGCTTGCACGAAACAAAAGCGGGCGTAGAACCACCAAAAAGCACTAAGCCAGAAAAGGTCATAAGTTATCCAGCGTCAAGGGCATGAAATATTTTCCCACTTATTTTCCGACGACACAAAAGAAAAAATCAATTATGTATTGTACAACAAATCTAATAATACATAAGATGTTATAGGTATGAATACTATGAAAAACCCCTAAATGTCAAAATTAAATTTGTTAAACAATTGAGTTGGAGTCATCAACGTATAGTGACTAGTTAAAATGCCGTGGATAAAAGCATGCTGCAAATGATCTCTGAAAAGCATTCAGGATAAAGAAATAATATTTCTTATTTTTTTTTAGGAAAAAAATATATTATATAAATAGAACACCAATTAGTGCTCTACACAATTACACAAGGCCACTATCTAAAATAGGGCCTACAAAAATTCGTGAGGAGCTTTAACCCACGTATAATAGTTACAATTTGATGCATTTGTACCCTTCTTTCCTATCCACCACCAAGATAACAAAACCACTCGATTAGTAATAGAATCGAGATCCCAAAATTCATCTCTAAACAAAATGTTATTCCTAGAGTACCAAATAACCCAACAGACCAATATCCAAAGCCCTACCGCATTCCCAATATTAAATTTTTTCTTCACACAACCATCCATCCATGATGAAAAATGATTAATGGTGTCCTCTAAAAGGAATTCCTTAATTCCAAGCCATCTAAAAACAAATCTCCACACCAATCCAGATTTATGACAACAAAAGAAAATATGTTCAGCGGCTTCCAACTGTAAGAAACAGAACGTACATACCGTAGCGTGAGGATTGGATATTATGCCTTTATCAAACAGGCAACGTTGACCAAGGTTTAAATAAAAAAAGCCGCAAATTGCATTTACGTATCTACTATATCATGTTGAATTGTAAGCGCACAGTAATTATACTCACAAAAAATAGAGAAATGTTATTTTGACACCATTTCCATACACCTACACCGTATTTCACTGTTCACCAATACGGTGAACAGTGAAATATTATAATTTTTATTTTTTTTATTTATTTTTTTAATTGTAAAAAAAAAATTTCACAACTAAAATTTATTTTTTACACCTGGACGTTTATTAACCAAGTTCATCACTCCATTAACCAACTTTTTACATTGCATTAACCAATTTTATTTTACTACAAAAAATTATTTTTACATCTGAACGTTTATTAACCAAGTTCATAACTTCATTAACCAACTTTATTTTACTAGTAAAAATTATTTTTAATATCTAGACCTTTATTAACCAACTTCATCACTATATTAACCAAGTTTTTACATTTCATTAACCAAGTTTGATTTACTATTAAAAGACACTGTTCACATATATTGTTCACGGTACTGTTCACGTCAATATTCATGTACGGTTTTACTATTCACAGACCACTGTACATGTATGGATTACTGTTCACGGACACTGTTCATGTACGGATGAACAGTGCATACGGTGTAATGTATGGAATTGGACCACTGTACATGTACGGATTACTATTCACGGACACTGTTCATGTACGGGTGAACAGTGCATATGGTGTAGTGTATGGAATTGGTGTCAAGGTAGCACACCTGCAAAAAATAATCGTGTACAAACTTATCTACAAACACATTTTTCAATTTGATCACTAAAACATAGTCCTAAAACAGAAGAGGATTATGCACATTTAGACGAGTATTATCACACATCTTTTTTAGAATTTGATATACATTTGATGGGGAGTAAACAAACTGAAAAATTCCCCTAAGAGCTTTAAATATCACTATTATACTTCTAGCCAAGTACATCAAATCAAGATATAGACACTACATATTGCTACGGTAAACCACAATTCGAAGATTTTCTAAAACATAACATGCCTTCATGCCTCGTGCTTGGCCAAAAACCTTAACTCTACTTCGTAAAATCTCTATACCTAAACTCAAATACATAACACGCGGAAAACAGAGAATTAAAGCCGACTTAAGAACTCGTCGACCATGTTCAGTATCTTGTCACTCGGTATCCTTGCCCGCGGCGCACTAAAAGCAGTTTCATGGATTCGTAATAATATGTTTAAGTAGACTCGAATGTATTATCATAACGGTTTTTCCTGTAATATATTCCATATCAAGTTACATAACCGAATACATGTTTGGTAAACCTTCTATATCTTATATCTTAGGAAAATGAATTGAGAAATTCTCCATATGAATACTCCTTATTTCAGGGGAGTAATGTTTTTACTTTGTACATGTTTTTTTCCTCCACGCATTAGGACTATCATTTATCCTTCATTTGGGTTTTCCCACCCAACTATAGTTAGTGGACCCATAGATAAGAGATCATAACGGAATGTGTTTCTTTATTGCCGAACTCTTGTTGAACCATAGATAAGAGATCAAATTTTTTGATATTTAATATCATCATAAGGGAATGTGTGATGATAATTCTACGACATAACTAGAGCACTAGGTGTTTTAAATTATTGATACTGATTGATAGGAGGACATACCTGTGTTTTTTTTTTTCAACAATCAATGGATTTCATTAACACCAAAACTGCACAAGGGGTGCAAAGATCCCATTACAAACCAGAAAAGAATACAAACAATGCAACAAAAAAGAGAACCAAACAAGCTAAGATCACAAACATAGCAAAGAATAAGAGTACCAAACATAGAAATCTATAGGGGTTTTCTTACAATCTAATGACAGCCACTTCCAACAAAAATATTTAATAGAATCTACTATCTCCATAACAGTCTTCTTCTTGTTTCCAAAAATACCACAGTTTCTACTGTACCATAGGTACCATATAGTTCCAATCTATATAAAAGACCCTTTATAGCTCCCAGTGGTCTTTTTAATGTAAGACCCAAACTCCAAAAAAGATCCTATTCCGCTGTCTCTATTATGACTATCATAACCCAACCATCTCACAATGTTTCTCCACACTTCTTCCGCAAATGAACATTTCAAAAAAACATGATTGATAGTCTCCTCCTCCATCCTACATACACTGCACCTAAGCTCTTCACATGACAGCTTAGCATTTCTCCTTAACAACAGGTCTTTAGTTGGTAACCTGTTCCTAAAAAAATTCCAAGCAAAAACCTGAACTTTCGACGGGATCGTCATATTCCAAATTTTATTGATACAAGCCAAACTCTCTACACTTATTTTGCTGTCCACCCTATCACAAGTAAGACTGCTATAGCAGCTCTTAACCGTGAATCCAACATCACCACCAACTGTAAAACTATTAATTGGTTCCCAATTAAAAACATCAACCTCATCCCTACAAGGTTTAATATCCTCCAACAAAGACAAAAGATCCATTTTATCTCTTTCCAAATAAGGGTCAGCAGGTAAGGAACTAAATTTTAAATTCCACACCCAATCTTCCCCTATCCATTCACCAAAACTATCAACTGAACCGAAAGAAAACTTAGCATACCTAAACAAGTCGGGAAATTCATCCTTGAGCGCTACATCTAAAGCCCATCTGCTGTACCAGAAAAAAATGCAAGAACCGTTCCCAAGTTTGCACTTTATATTATCCATGAAAGAATTTCTATTGGTAACAACATCTATCCCCAATCCTTTTAAATATCTCCACCATATAGAATCAAACTTGTCACCTTTAACCTTATCTTGTCTGTTAAGGAACAAACGAGTATTCGCTCCATACTTACTGTGCAAAAGTCTCTTCCACCCACTGTCTTCTTCTTGCACCAGCCTCCACTTCCATTTACTCAAAAGGGCCTGATTAAAGCAAGAAAGATCCTTAATACCCAGCCCTCCTTTCTCTTTAGGAAGGCACACTGTTTTCCAATCTACCCAATTAATACCTTTACTTAAATCACTGCCTCCCCACAAAAACCTTCTCTGAATGCTTTGAAAATCTTAACAACACCCACCGGCACTTTGTAGAAAGAAAACACATACAACGTAAGCGCATTGATGACGTAATTAATTAGCACAATCCTCCCACCAACTGAAAGTTTCCTACTCTTCCAAACTGAGAGCCTGCTCTTTACTTTGTCTATTACGCTTCTCCACATACTAAGTTTCCTAGGACTGTCTCCTATGGGAACCCCCAGGAAAGAACAAGGAAAATGCATCAAGTCAAAATGGAGGAAATTAGAAGCAGAGATCTTGAACTCATTAGTCAAGTTGATACCCCCAAGCTTGCTCTTGAAAAAATTCACCTTGAGGCCAGATAATAGTTCGAAACCTCGTAATATTCCTTTCACACACCACAAGTTGCTCCACTTAGCTTCACCCAAAATTAAAGTGTCATCAGCGAATTGAGTAATACACACCTTCGCCCCTGCCCCTACTTTGAAACCTGAGAAAAGACCGTCAAACTCAGCCTTTTTAACCAAGACAGTAAGCACCTCCATCACTAGAATAAAGAGGAAAGGGGACAGAGGGTCCCCTTAACGCAAACCTTCGCCAACAATAAAATCTCTCGTCGTACTCCCATTAACCATAATAGACATAGTTCCGTTACAAACCAAGGCTTTGATCCAAGACAACCATTTAGATCCAAAGTTCATCTTACTTAGCAAACTATAAAGGAAAGACCATGACACGCAATCGTACGCCCGTTCAAAATCTATCTTAAACATCATACAAGACAATTTCCTCCTCTTAGCATAATCAATGGACTCATTAGCTATCAAAACTCCGTCAAAAGCACACCTACCAGGTACAAAAGCAGTTTGTTCAGCAGAAACTAGGGAGCTTACCACCTTCTTAATTCTACCAGCTAACAGCTTAGATAAACCTGTGTTTTTCTATGAAAGAGTGATTCCGAAGCTTTGAAGAGAGACAAAGAGATGGGAGGTGAAATATTGATTCCGAAGCTTTGAAGAAATAAGGATTAAGAATTAACGGTGTTTTAAAGTTTGAATGAAATGAGATAGCAAATCCATGAATTTCTATGGTTCCAAGTGGAGAAACACAACAAATTAAGGTTTTGAGGAAAATTTTTGTGAAAAGAAGAAGGAGCGCATGATATTTTGAGAGAATGAAGAGTTGATTTATTTAATTTGTTCCAGTAATAGTGTTTTTATCATGATATTTTCAATAATATTTTCAAACTTATAAAATAGCCTAGCGGAATGAAGTTTTTATGTAACCTTAAGGTCTTGCCTGACATGCAAAATTAAACTTTTAATTTTTTTAATTATTTAAGATAGCACTTTACCAAAAGGGATATTATACGCGCGAAGTAAAATTTAAGCCTACCGTCCCAAGTTCGAATCTCGGTGGCATGAAAATATTACTTTTTTTTTCCTGTTTTTCCATATCTAAGATAGCGCTTTTGGAGAAAGCGCTATTATATGTTTAAATAATTTTTTATTCTATTACTGCTGACACTAGCACCCATAACAAAAGTGTTATTATAGTCTCAAACGATTTTTATTTTTATTTTTTTCTTTCTATAATAGCGCTTTTGGAGAAATCGCTAAATTTTTATACTATTACAACTTATAATAGCACCTGTACCAAAAGTGCTATTATAGATATTTGGATGATATATTTAATAGCATTTTATATATAAATGCTATTAAATGTGCGATATTATGGGTCAAATATGTAGTAGTGGAGAAAAGGTTGTTGCAGCTGATCTATTGCCGATTGAAAAGATTCAGTCCTTATGCAATCTATGGAAAACAGGCACACCATCGAAGATCAAATTTTTTGGATGGATATTATTAATTGATAGGTTGCCTACTCGAGAGAAAGTTATCATTCATAGCAAATTATTGACTTGGTATTGGCCAAATCTAGAGTAAAAAAAATAACAATTATATATCTATTTACGATTGATTTTGCTATCCTACTTGTGTCAATGGGATTTGGGTTGTAAATTGCAGTGTATTGTTTTGTCGTGAGGGTTTGAATACCCCTTGTACTCCAATTTATTACATATTTTAGTTATAAATTTTTTATCATCATTCTTCTCGGTTAAATTTACTGCAGAAACTATTAAGTTATTGCAACAAGAATCAAGCAAGTAAGTGTCTGATAACGCATTGCAATTGAAACCATTGTCGACACACACGTTCAACTGATCAAATAATGGGTGATCTTTTCTCAACCAATTGGTTGAGTGTTCAATAAAACTTGATCGTACCTGGATCAGACAGTTTCTGTGGCCAACAACGTCGTCTGGACTTCAGCTCCGGTGCGGTTGAAAGACGGTCCGGGGGGGGGGGGAGGTGTACCTGCAAGGTACTCCGACGCTCAAGTAAGGTGACTGTCAGAGAAATAGCAAGTACAGAGATGAGTAAGAAAGTGAGTGTAACCTGACCCACTTAAGTGAGAGGGTATTTATCGAGAGCCCCCAGCGCGGGGCCAACGGTTACTTGCATTGGGCTGGATTATCAGGCCCAATCCAAGTAACTGCCAGGGCTTACGTGGCGTAGTGAAGACCAGCACGTGGTCTTCGCCCCTAGGGTAACCGTTCCTAGATCTCTGAAATTATGGCAGACCGATTCCATCGGGAGTGGAGCGGTTACGTGAGAACGTGCCCTCGCGGGGAGGAATCTTGCGTGTCGGGGAGACGTGTCCTCGCGGGGGAGGACGTGTGCGAGGAGGAGGTGGTTCCTAGCAGGGAGGAGCACCCGAGTGCCGAGGAGGAGGGGCAAGTGCATGTGCCCGACAATGTGGGGAAGGGCAAGTGCCAGACAGTGGTCGCGCCAAAAGGCCCTTGTTGGGCTATCCCAGGACGTGTGGGTTGGGCCTGCTCGACTGAGGAGCAGACCCCGACCCAGTCCAGAACAAAACTCAAAGGCTGTTGAGGTTAATCCGGGAGGTCAACACAATGAAATATTTTTACTTTGGAGCCTTCCTTTTTACGAGCAACATATTTTTTATGAGAGACACACCACATAATCAATGTGGAACTTCCCCACACAAATTACACTTGTAATTCTTTCGCAAAACAACACTTTTAGTCCTCTAAGTTATTTAATGCTACCACTTAAGTCCTTTAAGATTTTTTTGTAACGCTTGGGTCCTTAACGTATTAAAAAGTTTGCACCGTCACCCTTTTTTGGAATTTTCATTAAAAAAATGCATATGTGGCAAAAACGAAGCTTAGGTGGCAGTTATGTGGCATTTTTTTTTTATTTATTTATTAATTCCACGTGGATTTTAATTTATTTTTTATTTTTTTATTTTTTTTAATTTTGTTTTAAAATTTTTTTTAAAATTTTTTTTTAAAATTTTTTTTTAAATTGTTTTTAAAATTTTTTTAAAATTTTTTTATTAAAATTTTATTTAAAAATTTTTGTTAAATTTTTTTTTAAATTTTTATTTATTTTTACATTAGTTAAGACTGGAAGGACTTGATTGTTATATTTTAAAAACATATGGGACGTGGGTGTTACACTATTTTTTTTAATGCAAGTTATAAAATGTGATGATAATAAACGACTTCAGTGGTTGGAAAAGATTCTGCAACTCACTAGATAATCCTAACATTGATAAATTGACGCATCATCTCACTATTTTTTTATTCCTAGTAGTAGTATAAATTTTTCCCCATAAAAGGATATACAAACCAACATAATTCCAAACTTCATAACTAGGAATAAATTTCCATTGCCAATTATGTTACATTACATGAATGAAAGCTATGAATATTTTTAACCTTTTGCTAAAAAAGTAAATCAATGATTCATAATTGCTTTGCATTTTAGTAAATGTTACTATCCTCTTTGGATTCACCATTAGTGGAGTAGTTTTAATCTTGGAATGAATTGATCTTCTGAATTTTATGGAATTCATGGGAGGTAGTGGCATAAAAACAGGTTTAAATGATTGCCATGTCATTCGTATAATTTTCGTTTCGTAACATAAAGCAATTTTCTAATATTAATTGATATTCTGAGCACAATGAATCAACTTAGGATTCTCAATTTAATATATCTATATTATTGATATTCTGAGCACAATGAATCAACTTAGGATTCTCAATTTAATATATCTATATTATTTTTATTCTCTGAACAAAATGCACTTTGGATTCTCAATTTAATATATCTATACTATTTTAATTTATTTCTATAGCAGAAGATTGAGTTGGTCATTTACAATAAAATAAAATTGTCTATTAATAATAAATTTACCATAAGCACAATAATATGGTACAAGGAGGGATGGATTTTCCACTGCTCCAAACTGGTTTTTATAATGTCATCACATTTTGTAACTTGCATTAAAAAAAATAGTGTAACACTCACGTCCCATATGTTTTTAAAATGTAATAATCAGGTCCTTCCAGTCTTAATTGGTGTACAAATAAATAAAAATTATAAAAAAATTATAAAAAAAAATTTAAAAAAAATTAAAAAAATTAAAAAAAATTAAAAAAAAAAAAGTTAAAAGAAAATAAAAATTAAATTAAAATCCACGTGGAATTAATAAATAAATAAAAAATAAAATAAAATGCCACATAACTGCCACCTAAGCTTCGTTTTTACCACATATGCATTTTTTTAATAAAAATTTTAAAAAAGGGTGACGGTGCAAACTTTTTAAAACGTTAAGGACTCAACCGTTATAAAAAAATCTTAAAAGACTTAAGTGGTAGCATTAAATAACTTAAAGGACCTCTGGTGCTGTTTTGCCTAATTCTTTTTAACAAAGGCAACGTGAACACATACAATCTCACATACTTACGACAAACTGATTTGAGCGGCAACAATTGATCTAAGTAGGACCATAATAGGCAGTAAAGTTCTCCCTCAAGAGAATTAACACTGTTGCATGTCTAGGGCTGAGTTCGAACCCAAAACCTCTAGTTAAGTTGGCAAAAACCCTTTCCATCCCAACCAAGTGCTCTTGAGTACATTAATTGATTGGTTAATTGAAACAATGGAAAACTATCTCCAGACACGAGAAATTAAAACCATATTGCATGTGAAAGTTAAAATTGAGATCAATATAAACTTATTTTAACGTGTTTATTTTTAATTTTTATTGATGTAAGCCATTATGATAACAGTATTGGTACATAAACTTGTACAATGGCATAGATCTAGATTAAAATACATTTATTTGGCAACAACATCGATGTCCTTGACAACTGCCAACACTCAAACCTCGTCGTTGACAATTTTGTAAACAAGTATCATTAGATACTGGACACTCCGCTGTTTCATAGCAATCATATTGGGGATCATCACTCGTAACACCTACAGCAAATACAAAGAGTTACCACTTACACCCAAAAAACAAATGCTCGATTGGTATTTTGGAAAACTAGGCAGAGAATAAATAAATGTCTTACCTGGAAGCAAAACTGAAGCAATGCAAAGAATTGCAATGAAAAAGTGTACTCGGTTGATGCTGATAGCCATGTTCACTTCGACGATGAATGGGCAAACACGTATAAAATAATTATGTATTGAGTCTTCTATGGGTATTTATATAACAATTGTTTGAGTGTAAAAAAATTAAGAATATGGAGCAAACTAGTTGTGTTTTACATGGAAATTATCTTTATAATAGAATGTGTAGAACTAACCATAATTAAAAAACTATGTCAAAAAGGAAAATATATTTTTTAAAAAGGAAGCATATATGCTAAGATAAAGGGCTGATTTGTTTTAGTTTTAAAAATAATTTTTTCTTTGTATTTCTAATTTTTACTATCTATAACATAAATATACATTATTGAACATTAAATATAATTAAAATTAAATAATTTTCCAAAAAGGTGTGAGACAGAAAAGATTTGTTTTTTGTAAATTTATTCAAAATAACTTAAAGTTTAAATGATTTTCTAAAATTCTAATATAAAAAAAGTTTTATAGTAAAAGAATAAAATAAGTAAATGAAATTTTAAGAAAAAATACTTAATATATATTTTCTTTTGATTAAATTAAATTTTCAAAAAACGAACACTACATACTAAGACAAAGGGCCCAAACTTTTTCTTTATATTTCTCAAAATAATTTCACTATTTTTAAAATATTAAAAGTGTTTTAAAATTTATAATCCATAAATAAAAAAATATTAATATGTTTCCTATAACATAAACATAAATTATTACCTATTAAATATAACTAAAATAACATAATTTTTCTAAAAGATGTGACTTAAAAAATAATTATTTTTTTTTGTATTTCTAAAAATAATTTTAACTATTTTAAAATACTAAAATTTTTTAATTTGTTACTTATATATTAAAAATACTAATTTCGATAATATATAACATAAATATACATTATTAAATATTAAATATATTTAAAATCACAAATTTTCAAAAAGACGTGACTCAAAAATATTTTTAAAATATTATTCAAAATAGTTTCGACTTAAGTAATTTTAAAAAATTTAATTTAAAAACTTAAAATAATCTGATGAAATAAGTAAAATAATTTTTTTAAGAAAAACAATTAAATCATTTTTTAAAACTAAATTAAGATGTCCAAATATTTAGAATAAATTAAACATTCCAAGTAAGTTGGTACCCTTAAAGATTCCTATCCTACACACACTTAAAGATTCCTATCCTTCACACACACACATGGATGTGGATTAACTTATTTCAAGAGTAAGTTTTTTTTTAACTTACTTCAAATCATATCATAACCCTTAAATTGAATATATTATAATGGTTAATTAAATAAAAGATTAATTTAAACATTTGATTAGATTTACTTCAAAGGATATGATTTAGAGTAAATTAAAGAAAATTATTTTTGGAATAAGTTGATATCCAATATATATATATATATATATATATATATATATATATATATATATATATATATATATATATATATATATATATATATATATATATATAAAAGGAGAAAAACACTATATAAAAAATTTTTGAGGAGTAGGCCAAAACCCCAACACGAAAATGCATCAGCAACACAAAAAGCTACAAAAATACGATATTCCAGGAGCCCTAATTAATTATTTATGCAGAATTCATCTCGAGAAATTGAATTTCTTATCAAGAATTGTGTCTCTTTGCTTGACTCAAACAACACTGAAGGTTTACTTTTTTTTATAAGCAAACAATGTATTATGAGAAGCACAAGGGGTACTCAATCCATTAATATAAATAAGGGTTAAATATGTTTGTGTTCCTCATAAATATCTCAAATTTCGTTTTTAGTCCCTCAAAATATTTCCTTCAAAGAATGGTCTTCATAAATTTTTTCATCCACGCTTTTGGTCCCTCGTGTAACTTAGCGACTGTATTAGTGATGGTTTTAGCGACAATTTATTTCTTAGTGATTGAATTATCGACAATTTTAGTGATGATTTTCGTATTACGGACCAAAAATGTGGATACAAATTTTTAGGAGGACCATTCTTTGGAGGAAATATTTGAAGGGACTAAAAACAAAGAAGTGATAAGAAATGACTCAAAAAAGTTAAGGTCCCAAGAGGATAAAAAGAAGTGATAAGATTAAAACATACAAGTAGAGGGATTCTGCATCCAAACCTCCCAACTCAAATGAGAAGTATTCCTATTAAAACTATTGTACCATTCCCAATTAGAACGCTTGATATTGTCTAAACATTTCCAAAGCAACATAATCGCTCTTTCTCAAAATGAAAATTTTACCAATATCTCCCAGGAACATCATCATGGATCATCCTTCAATCTGGTGTTGTAGTTGCTTGCACCTTTGGGATCTTTACTATTCTTTTTTTTCTTCTTTTTGACATGTATGATGTGAATCCATTGTACGCCCATGCCTTTTCAATGATCTCCAAATCTGCTTGAACCCTCTGAGGGAGAGGGATATGTTGCATGTCTGTGAAAATCTTGTTCTGACCTCCTTGATTAAGTGAATTCATAATGAATTCTTCTTGGAAAATCTGACGAACACTTTTCCATGTTATTGTTTTGCAAAATGTAGCAAATTCAAAAGAAACAACACTTTCGATAGGAACTTAGTCAGATCACTAATTACGATCCCACTCGAGTGGATTTAGCACAAGGTCTATCATTACTAATTATGACTTTTTCGATTGAAATTTAGCGCGTATAGCTAATTATGGCTCCATTCGGTTGGATTGAGTACCTAACTCTTTAAGCTAGTATTACGTGCGATTTCAGCATGTGTATCTTTCAAATGTGGCATACTTACATAGGGGATTATCCTACTATTACAGTTTTGTCATATCACTCGTTTTTATTAAGGTTCTATTACAAATAAAAAAGAGGAAGAGTGGTATATAATGAGGTTTTTAGGTAGAAAAATGACATAAATATGCATGAGCAGAAAATACCAATAAGCCCTTAGAACTCTCAAGAATCTGCTTCGTCTATGGAAAGCTAGGGCACCAACTCAAATATTGTGAAGTGGCTGGAGAACTGAGTGAGGAAGGATTTGAAGATCTTGAAGAACAAGTTTTGTCTTTTGGGACATGGTTGAGGGTCTCTCCTTTTCCAAGGGTCCAAGAGGACGTGAGGAAAAAAGAATCTACCTCAAGGTCATGCAGCAAGAATCTGTTTAATATTTCTTTCAGCCAAAGCAGATGCGAAATCAAACGTAAAGGGAAAGAAGCGGAGGAAGGCGAAGTGGAGCAGCGCAAAGGCAACTCTCCTGAATGGAAGGGGAAAGAAATTATTGTTAGCAAGAGTTGTGAACAGGAAGTTGAATTGTTAGACTGTAATGAAAAACGAAGTGTTCAGATTTCTGGGAAGGGAACTTTGTAAATTGAAGCTATGAATTTCCAACGCTCTTCCAAGAGATATCATCTGGCAGGAGTAACTTGAATAGTGGATTCACTGGAGATAACCATTGTAGAGCAATATTGCTGTAGTTGAGATTTTAGTGAAGTAGACGGAATTCTTGCAAAGGGAGTTCTCAAATAAAGAGAATGCCTGTAAAGTCTTCAATAAGTTCCCCGGACGGATTTCTGAGGAGATAACATTTGATGGAAAATGAATTGATAACCTTGATAACTTTGCTGGGGATAGACAAACTGTCCTGAGGAGACTGCCATTTGTCGTAGAAATCTTTGATAACCGAACTGCTCAAATAAAGAGCAGCTACTTGTTGTCTGGGTGTAAATCCCTTGAAAATGTAGTAATCATTAGAGAAATAATTTCTGTCTTCCATAGAGATCTTCAAGCAAACTCTTCTTTGGGGTGACAGAGTGCAAAATAAATGCACGCTTAGTCCAGATTCAATGTCTCAGAGACATCCAAAATTGTGATTGTCAAGGACCAAAGTTCAATCCAGGAAATAATTAGAAAGAAACGGTCAAACAAGGACTCCATCCATTGAGAAATGAACTCAACGGGGTTTATCTTCGTCCAAAATGGAAGAAAACTAAAGCAACCATCTTCCACGAGGATCGAGCTCAGTGGGGAATTAGAAAGTATGTGCTTCTTTTCTGCCTAGGGCTGATGACTCTAGTTGGAGGGAGTGGACAAACCCAGATCACTTGGGGAAAAACACGACCAAAGTGACAGAACAAACAACACAAAAATGCAAGATGCAAAATGCGCACATGCTATGAATCCAAATGCAAGGATGCCATGCTATGCTTATGCTTATGCTGACAAAACAACGACAAGAAGCAAACTGGAGACGAAGACAAGCATCTCGATACGGATACTCGGCCAATCTTTGCAATATAAGAAGCATCACTGGGGATGAATGGAAAGCCATATATGAGGACACAGTCCTACTTCAAAGCTTCAAATCTCTCTGGGGAAAATAGAGCACTCCACTTGGGGATAAACATCGTGACTTCACTTAGGATTGTCAGGATGAACCTTGTGATTCCGCTGGGGGATGAGAAAGATTCGCTGGGAACGAATCAAACTCATGATCGAAAAGACTTCACGGGGGATAAAATAAATATCCACTGCGAACTGAAGTAATATGAATGGAAGTTGTAGTTGGATAAAATAAATATCCACTTCATCGGGGAAGCTCGGATCAATAGTTGAAATGTCGGAGATAAAACTTCGAGAGGATGAAATAAACATCCGCCTTCGCTGGAGAAGATTGAGAAAATCCAATGAGGAGTGAAATAAACACTCGCTTCGCTGGGGAAGGTCGAAATCGAAGAAGTTCACCGAGGATTCTTAGGCTGCCCGTCGGAGGAGTCTTGCATCAAAGGTGTCATAACTTCTTGAAGTGGAGGTTTACCGGGGAATAGTCGCGGCCACCTGAAGTAGAACTTATTGGGGAGTTGCCACGTTACCCGGGATAGAAACCCTTTGAGCCATGGCTTATGGAGACTGTCAATATCCCTTTTAGTGTTCGTGAATCAAAGTAATCCGTACACAAGACAATTTGAAATTTATTATCAAAAGATAAAAAATCATTTTGCAATATAAAACAATTTGCCGGTAAATGATAATTGCAACTTTATTTAATAAAATGGTGATCAGCAAATTGCGTGATTCCATATGTTATTACAATGTCAGAAAATGGTAATAAAAGAAATTACATCAAACACAAAACAATGTTATTTCTTAAACGAACTTGAGTTTCCCATGTTCTAGGCCTCTTGAAGGCCTTGACTTTAACTGTTGCAGTAAGCTCGGCGAACCAAACTGAGTCTATTTCTCTTCACCTCTAAGTATAGTACTTCTTGATTGTATCTATGTTCACGAGACAAGTGATCTCTTCTCCATCCATTGTTGCTAACATCACAACACCCCCCGAAAAGACCTTCTTGACGACATATGGACCATCATAGTTAGGAGCCCATTTTCCCCTAGAATCAGTAAGGAAAGACTGAATCTTCTTAAGCACAAGGTCTCCCTCTTTGATCTCGCGAGGTCGAACCTTCTTATCAAAAGCCTTCTTCATCTTCTGTTGGTATAGTTATCCGCGACATAAAGCCGTCAACCTCTTTTCTTCAATCAGATTCAATTGGTCATATCTGCTTTGACACCATTCAGCCTCTGAGAGCTTTGCTTCCATTAGGACTCTCATAGAAGGGATCTCTACTTCTACTGGGAGCACAGCTTACATGCCATAAACAAGGGAAAAGGGGGTTACCCCTGTTGATGTACGTACCGAAGTACGATATCCGTGTAGAGCGAACGAGAGCATCTCATGCCAGTCCTTATAAGTGACCATCATTTTCTGAATAATCTTCTTTATATTCTTGTTTGCAGCTTCGACCGTTCCATTCGTCTTTGGTCGATACAAAGAATAGTTGTGATGCTCAATCTTGAATTCCTCACACAATTCCTTCATCATCTTGTTATTTAAGTTTGAACCATTATCATTGATGATTTTACTCGGCACACCATATCTGCAGATAAGCTGATTCCTGATAAATCTGACGACCACCTGTCTGGTAACATTTGCATATGAAGCGGCTTCGACCCATTTGGTGAAGTAATCAATCGCAACCAAGATAAAGCGGTGTCCATTAGACGCTTTCGGTTCTATCATACCGATCATATCGATGCCCCACATGGAGAAAGGCCACAGAGACGAGATAACATTCAGGGGAGTCGGTGGTACATGAATTTTGTCAGCATAGATCTGACACTTGTGGCACTTTTTAGCAAATTTGTAACAATCAGCTTCCATTGTTATCCAATAATAGCCTGCTCTCAAGAATTTCTTTGTCATAGCATGCCCGTTAGCATGGGTACCAAAAGATCCTTCGTGAATTTCAGTCATTAACATGTCCGTTTCTCGCTTATCAACACATTTCAGCAAGACCATGTCGAAATTCCTCTTGTAAAGCACATCATTGTTCAAGAAAAAACTCAATATCATGGTACCAGGGTTTTTCATCAATATCTTCTTCTACTGAGAACTCAATATCATGGTACCAGGGTTTTTCATCAATATCTTCTTCTACTGAGAACACATAAGCAGGCCTATCAAGGCGCATAACATTAATCTTAGGACAGTCGTTCCAGCGGTTCACCACAATCATAAAAGCCAGAGTTGCCAATGCATCTGCCATCCTATTCTCGGTACGAGGAATGTGGTGGAACTCGACTCTGTTGAAGAACGGAAGTAGTCTCCTTGCATAATCTCTGTACGGAATCAAATTGTCTTGTTGGGTCATCCATTCTCCTGTAATTTGGTATATCACTATAGGAGAATCACCATACACGTCCAAATTCTTGATTCTTAAATCCATTGCCTCTTCAAGGCCCATGATACATGCTTCATACTCGGCCTCATTATTCGTACATGGAAAAGTCAATCTTGAAGTGAAAGGGATATGAGATCCATGAGGAGTTACAATAATTGCCCCAATCCCTTTACCGTAGTTGTTGACATCACCGTCAAAAATTAAACCCCACTGAGAATCCGGTTCAGGCCCTTCATCTGGTAATGGTTCCTCACAATCCTTCATCTTCAAATACATCACGTTCTCATCGGGGAAATCATCCTCCACAGACTGATGGTCTTCAATGGGTTGATGAGCTAGGTGATCCGCTAAAACACATCCTTTAATTGCCTTCTGAGTGTGGTATTCGATATCGTATTCGGATAACAACATCTGCCATCTGGCACAAACGTCGAGCTGCCCATGCCAAGGCGCAACAAATCTTCTCTAGCATTGAATATCTGGATTCACAGTCGGTGAACTTCTTACTGAGGTAATAAATGGCATGTTCCTGCTTCCCGAATTCGTCTTGTTGACCGAGCACACATCCCATAGAATCTTTTAAAACCATTAGATACATGATCAAAGGTCTGCCCTTAACCGGAGGAATCAAAATAGGAGGCTCCAAGAGATACTCTTTAATACTATCAAATGCTTTCTGACATTGTTCAGTCCAAACATAACCTTGTTCTTTTCTAAGAAGTTTGAAGATGGGTCCACAGGTGGCAGTCATATTAGAGATAATCCGAGAGATGTAGTTCAAACGCCCCAGGAAACCTCTGACATGTTTTTCCGTAGTCGGAGCTGGCATTTCTCGTATAGCTTTAACCTTATCTGGATCCACTTCGATTCCCTTTCGGCTAACAATGAAACCCAGCAGCTTTCCTGAGCGGACACCAAATGTGCACTTGTTAGGATTAAGACGTAGCTGATACTTCCTCAAGCGCTGAAACAACTTCAACAGATGTTCGACATGGTCTTCTTCAGTCTTGGACTTGGCTATCATGTCGTCTACGTAAACTTCAATCTCTTTATGCATCATATCATGGAAAAGAGTGGTCATAGCCCTCTGTTATGTTGCGCCAGCATTCTTTAAGCCGAACGGCATAACTCTATAACAAAATGTGCCCCAGGGTGTGATAAATGACGTCTTCTCCATGTCTTCGGGAGCCATCCTGATTTGATTGTAACCTGAAAATCCGTCCATGAAAGAGAAAATCTTATACCTTGCAGTACTATCCACCAACATGTCAATGTGAGGGAGAGGAAAATCATCTTTAGGACTAGCTTTGTTCAAATCTCTGTAGTCGACACACATGCGAACTTTACCATCCTTCTTCGGCACAGGCACGATATTAGCTAACCACTGCGGATACTCAGATGTAACGAGAAAACCTGCATCAATCTACTTCTGTACCTCTTCTTTAATCTTCAAGGCCATATCAGGGCGAGTCCTTCTGAGCTTCTGCTTGACTGGCAGACACTCTGGCTTCAAAGGTAGACGATGCTCCACTATAGCAGTGTCAAGACCAGGCATGTCTTGGTACGACCAAGCGAACACATCAACATATTCCTTGAGTAATTCAATCAACCTTTCTTTCACACTGGACATGAGTAAAGCTCCAATCTCCACCTCTTTACGGGATTCTTCTGTACCTAAATTAATAACCTCTACTGGCTTTTTGTAAGGCTGAATGGCTTTATCTTCATTCTCAAGTAACCGGGATATTTCCTCAGGGATCTCTTCTTCCTCTTCTTCGGCTTCGAACACAGGAAACTCAAAGTTCGGAGAAGGCATTGGGTCATTGTTTTTGATGTTCAATTCGTGCAGTAATCTGCACATGTGATGTGATTTTATTTTAGATTTTGAGTAAGTGAAGGTGTGTGCATCGACGTGCAAAGTGATTAAAATTTGTGATTGCCATTCTCCTTAAAGTAATAATAAACGGAAACAAAAGATAGAAATGCAAAATGATAATTTATTGATGATAGCAAATTTCAAACAAAAGCCCCAACACAAAATCACCTTTACCTTGGGCAGAGCTAAGGGAATTATGAAAAGTAAAGTCCAAAAGGTCGCGGACCTCGGTAGGTGCGAAATAAACCACCTATAGAGGATATCAGTGTAGCAAACAATCTGACTTTCTCCTTTCAGAATCTTTGAATGAATCGAGTGGTAGGCATAGGCCAATAGTGTTGGAACAGGATTCTTGAGCATGAAAATTATGATTGCGTGGACATCGACAAAATCTTCGAGATTAGGAAACAGGAACAAACCATAAGCTAGTAATGCGAACAAGTTCTCAAAGGCCTCAGTACTCCCCTTGTTGGCGAATTGTAGAGCTTTCTCAAATAAGAACTAAGCAGGCAAACCGTCGATTCCTCCTCTGACCGTCATGTGAATCTGGATCTCCAACAGTTTGATGCGGGTCACTCTTGCGATGTCTTCCTGACTGGGTCTTCCTTCTCCACCATGGAATGGAGGTGAGTCTTTGACGGGGATTCCCAATAGAGCGGAATATTCTTCCAATGTGGGCATCAACTGGAAATCTTGAAAGATAAAGCAATGGTAGATTACATGATAGAGTTGAACTAGCATCTCCAATAAACCAACAGCTACTCGGACCTACAACAAATAGAGGATCCGTCCATGTGTTGTAGCGAAGGCCTCTGGATCCCTTATCTGACCGCCTAGTTCCCGTAATTGTTCCATATTAAGGACCCTGAAGGTGTATGGCAAAGTTCCTTTCCTTCTTCCATAATCCATTTTACGATATCTAAAACAACAAGCTTTGAGTTCTTTGAAGAAAAAACAAAAATGAGAATGCAAATGCAGATGAGATGCAAAAGTTCGTAGAATTTGAGTACTTATAGTCGTCATAGAATACCAAAGAACACAAATTTTATTAATCATAAAAAACTGTTAAATAAAAGAAACGGGAATTGAAAACTCATAATGAAAACCTTACAACCGTTGGTATTCTCACAAGAGCTTTTAACGATAACTAAATAAAAGCTAATAAAAGGCCTAAGGAGATTCCCCCAATAATCCCAACTTGTACTTCTTAATTTCCTCTTCCATTCGGGACTTCTCGAGAATCAGCTCATCTACTATCGACTCCCACGAAGTAGACTCAGAATTTGAGGAACTTGGGTCTTCTTGTAACTTCCTTTTTTTGTAGAAGAGAACTTCCTCACTCTTTGCTTTCAGTCATCATTGAAGCGCTTCATTCTCTTCCACAACCACTTCATACTTATCCTTCCAAGCATTCCCTATTTGCTGAGCTTTCCTTAAGGCGATCTCTAATTCTTCTGTTTCAGATGCAAAGATGAAGACAGGCTCTTCGTTCAGGACCATAGGTTCTTGGTGGTCGTAGGGCATTCTAAGCTCGATGGCTCTCCTTCTAACCCATTGTAGATAAGGATCTAAAGAGACACAATTGCGCTTCCCCGTGGCATTCCTATCCTTCATGCTCTTGTCCTTCCAAGCCTTTAAAATCTCATTCTTCAACCCTTCTGTATGAATACCGAGGGGCTTGTCCTTCAAAGGGTGCCCCAGCTGTCGGTGGGCTAAGACCGGATTATAACTAATTCCTCCTTGTATGCCAAGAAGAGGCACATTCCCAAAATCCCCAAAGCTATCGATGATTACGACTTCATCATACCTATGATTATACCAAACGACGTCAGAATGAGTGAGGGCCATGATTTTCTTAGACCACCAGCCCTTACTAGGATCCCAGAAAGCGTTGGCTTTGGGCAGGTGTTGAGTAAACCACTTGTACAATAGGGGCACACAACAGGTGATTTGTCCTCCTTTAACATGTTTCAGATGGATAGAGTGATAAGCTTCTGCTAATAAAGTAGGGACTGGGTTCCTCTTTATGAATATCTTAATAGCATTGAGATCCACAAAGCCCTTGAGGTTGGGAAACAGAAAGGTACCATAAATCATCAAAGCAAAGATAGCCTCAAATGCAGCCATGTATCAACGTTTGGCATAATGTTGAGCTTTCTCCATCAGAAACTTCATAGGCAAAACAAAAATCCCTCCTTTAGTAGTCATATTCTTTCGGATGTCCACTAACTCCAAATGCGTTGCCTTAGCAATCTCTTGTTCCTTAGGATCCTTATCAAAAACGGGGAAAGGAGACTTATCCAGAATAGATAAACCAGTCAAACTAGAATATTCCTCAAGAGTAGGTACCAGCTGGTAGTCAGGAAAGGTAAAGAAATGATAGAGCGGATCATAAAACTGAAGTAGGGTGGAGAGAAGTCCTTGATCAACCTTCACCTTTAATAAAAGCAAAAGTGTTCCATATCTACCCTGGAATCCCTCTGGTTCAACCAGCAGAGTCTCCAACCTCCTTAGATTAATCGTATCAAAGCTCTTGTAAGTATACTTCACGGTATTCCTTCTTTTATTGTCCATGGTACCCTACGATGTAAATAAAAGACTCAGATTCCACGAACTTGAACGAAAATGATGCTTATGTATGTATGTATGTACACACACAAACAAAAGGGCACACAGACAAGCAAACAAAAGGTCCTAGGTTCAAAGGAGCATGAATGGAGTCAAGGTCTACCCACCCCATAAGGTAGTGTGGTTTCAAATGTACCTGCCGAACGGGTTCTAGAAGTTCCCAGAGTCTACGACCCATCTTTCGAATATTATCGACTTCCCAAATTACTCGGTTAGTCAATAATATTCTCAAGAGAATCTCGTCTGAGTGTAGTATCACGTGACAACTATTTGGAAATAGACTCCCGCATAGTCACCGCACTACATCCTAAAAGGCCAAGTGGGTTTAAAGGTGCTACGGTCCTCAGTCTTAAGGGTTCTTGGTCGAAGTTAATACCGTTTTCACGAATGAACTCGTTCAAACAATATTAAGTTCAAAAGAACCTAAACTGAGCGATGATTTTCTCAATTCGACTTTTCAGGAATCGACTCCGTCAAAGTACCCTTAACCATATCATCTCCTATAATTCACTCAAGTCCGGGTCTAGGACTCTCACCACTCAAGAATCCCTCCAAACAGCAAAACAAATATATATAACAGATAAAAAAGATTCAAGTTAGGGGGAACCCTCTTATGAGAGTCCCCAGTGAAGTCGCCATTTCTGTCGCGGTGAAAATTGGATACCATAGTTATTTGTTAACTAGGATCGCATTTCTTTTAATGTCACCACCGTCTTTGATTTTATCCAAGGGAATGGAGAAAGACCGAATACCCACAATGCAATGCAAATGCACTAAGATTCTAAGTTCGGGGGTTGGTTATACCTAGGGAAGGTGTTAGCATCCTAGACATCTGTAGTACTCTACAGGAACCTCTTGATTCATTTTATATTATCTGTTATATGTTTTGCTAAGGGTTTAAGGGTAGGTAATTTATTATTATTATTCCTAAGTGTGCTCGACAAGATATCGCATCTTGTGCCTACATATCCTGTCAGGAGGGAATCAGAGCACTTGTAGTTCCTTATTAAGGATACTAAATGTTTTAAAGGTTTAGGAGAGGAAGATGAGTCATCACCTTAAGAAAGACCACCACACTTTTGAAAATGTTTGAATTTTGTGGGGTATGGGATTGTATGTAAATGCAGAACTTCTGCTAACGGTATTTTCTGAACTCCAGGACGGTGTTTGTATTTGACTGGATATGATGTGAAATTCAGTTCAACTCAGCTTCTTCTTCTTTTGCTTGTCTCGACAGTGTTTTCCTTCTTCAATTTATCAGGTTAATCATGTGAGAGGCCCTTTCCAGAAGGTAACATGGGTGGAACGGATGATGAACAAGACATATCAGAAATTGAAGACGGTGAGCTATGCGGCATGCTCGTAGCTGTAGCAGAGTATATAGAAGCACCATTAACATTAAGACACTCACTGTTTAGTTTTTTCTTACCATTAGGCCACGAATTAATACCCCTTGTAATGTTTGGGCCCGGTTTATTTGGATTACCCTGCAAACTTGTTACACCGCAAAATAAAGTGCTGGTGGATCTTTCCAGGGTAACACATAGTTTTGGGTCAACTTTGTGTATCAAATTTGGTCAAATCTCTGTGCAATACTGTTTATTTGACGATGTACCTCGTTTAAATAATCTCTATCTGTAATTAGGCCAATTTGTTCAGCGAAAAAAAAGGACTTCATCTTTAGTGTTCATCGCTTTTCTAAAATACATTTCAACTAGAGGCACTTCGAACGCACTGCGGGATGGGACGCCACATTAGCACTTTCTCAAAACTTTACATATGTCTCATTTGCTTTAGAGGGCTTATCCATGTTATCAATGTAAAAATGAATATAGATAAAACTCCCAGCTTAAACCAAAGCCTTCTAGTTCTGATTCACTTTTCTCAAAACTATTGTTAAATCTTTCCGCAAACCATTGCATGAAACTTGAAACTTTAAACTTGACACTTTAAGTTTGGAAGGAATGGAAGTGGATATGAATAGTGATTATGGATATAAAACTAGATTTTGGTTTTAATTTAGACATGAGCTATTAATTGATATGGACGGGTTGGAATAGAAAATGAATTGGGTTATGGACTTGAATTTGAATTCAGATAGTGGGAAAATACGGCAACCCGAATGAATGATTAGAATTCGAAGTTGGGATTAAAGCTTGAGATCTTGAACACTGAGATTAAAACTTGAATAGATATAGGAATTTAACATTGAACTTGAATTTCGATATCTTTAGTTGAACGGTAAGCATAACAACTTGAAGGAGTTTGAACATAGCCTGAACTGGTCCTTGGAGTTCCACCATCTTTCGTTGATGCATATTCACACACTCGCACCATAAGTGGGCCCACGAATCTTTGCCTTAAATTTCACATTTTATTCCATGAGGACACCTTGACTTGATGAGGAATATAATAGAAATACCTTGAAAGATCCTAAAAGATGGAGGGAAAGAACTCTGGCGTTCTCGATCTTTACTTGACCAATCATGAAAAAAACTTGATCTCCTTGAGATACATACTGAGGATTCTTAGAAATCTGATGGATCCTGACCAATAGAAAACCCTAGGACTTTGAAATGAATTCCTTAGTTACGTCTTGAAGTGCTCTGTTTGCGAGAAAGAATATTATTTCTACTTGGAATTTAATGCACCTGCACAAGCCAGTTAGTCGTAATAAACATGCACATAAAACCCATGACCTAAAGATGCTATGCAAGAAGGAGATGGATCTTAGGATCAAAAATTAGGGTGCAACAATTGGAGCTACAGGAATTATATTGACGCGTTATAATAGGCGTTGGAAAGCTGAGACAAAGAGCTACAACTTCCATGTTGTAGGCAGAAGCTGATACCGAGTGTAGAAGGCTCGAATAATTCGTCGAAGTTAGGACCCGAATTCTGCCTTTAGGAATATTTAGTTTTGAGCCGGGTTTTTTTAATGTTTTTTGACCCATTTGGGTTAGAACCGGATTTTGTGATGTTTTCCTATACCTAGCAGCTGTGTTGTTCATCTTTACCTTCTTTTCACGATTATACTTTGCTTTTTTACGATTGTAATGGAGAACTAATTCCCGAAGGCAAATCTGGCTGCTTACGGACTCCATCGCTATGAGGTTATTTTAATACCAATTAAATTCGATTCCTTTCAACCGTTTTCTATGAAGTCATTTGCTTAATTTGATTGCAATTGTTTGCTTAACTCGATTGTTGTTCATAGGATAAAATTGATTAAATTTGATTGTATGCATGTTCCTAAATTTAATTGCGTGTTATCGTTTGCTTAATTCATTAACTCTTTATATTCTTAACCGTTTACTTAATTCGGTAAACAGGAACATAATTAATTTGATTTTGATAAGAGCTTGTCTAATTGATCTCATTATCGAATAAGATCGAAGTCGCTTATGGATTAGTGCTATAATAGCCGATGATAAGTTGGAACTCGAATCAGTAGGATTAGCCGTTTTAGTTTAATTGATAATCACTTATTTTAATCACTTTTCTCTTGTTTTATAAATCGATATTTAAAACCCCCATAAGCCTTTTCTTTAGTTGGTTGAAATAATACAAGAATCCTTGTGATACGACTCGAGTCATTGTTGCTTTACTACTTTTCAAAACTACTTGTTTTGATCTGTGGGTGACAGTGGATCAAATTGGCGCCGTTGCCGGGGATTGTTGTTGATGTTAGCCAATTTTAGGATTTTAGTTGAGTTTTGTTAGATTTTGTTTTTTGTTTTTTTCTTGTTGATTTTCAGGGTTGCAGTACAGTGGTAAGCATTCCAGCCTGTCAGGTAAGTTTAGAAGCTAATGTTTTGATTCGCTCCGAATTTTTTTCCAGAAAAATCAGAAAAAAAATCCCTGAACAATACTCATTTAGAATTAAATTCTAAAAGATTTTGATGCTGAAAATCGCAAATTCTTTATTTTCCTATTTTATTTGATTTATTTTCTATTTTCATATTTTCAAAAAAATACGAAATTTTTTGTAGAGACTTATTCTTATTTGATTTGATATTTAGTTATATTTTCTAAATTTTTTTATTTTATTTATTTTGATTTTCTATTTTTCCATTCTTTTTCTTAATAGGGACATTGTTGGCATTTTCCTAATTATTGCTGCATTGCTAAATTAGTTTTGTGTTTTCTTTTTGTTTGTTGATTTTTTTCCTATTAAATTTAATATGGCTAACCAAAGAACTCTTAGAGAATTTGCTACCCATAATATAAAGGGTTAATAGTGATTTACCCCCCTGAGATATGAGCGAATTTTGCTTTCCCCCCCTCCTTGCCTTTAGGCAACGGTTTTTTCACAAAAACCGTTGCCAAAACCTACCTTTGGCAACGGTGGGGGGTAAACCAAAACACGCTCATATGTCAGGGGGGTAAATCACTATTAACCCTAATATAAATTATAATGCTTTATGTATTGAATATCCCGCTGTCACTGTACCTTTCGAATGGAATTCTGCTTTAATACACTTGTTGCCAAGGTTTAATGGTCTTGCAGGCGAGGATCCGAATAAGCATCTGAAGGAATTCCAAATTGTATGCTCTACACCTCCGGACCTTCACTAGAGGACCTCGTCAAGCAAATGGCTATAAATGATCTCCAATTTCAACAACAAACAGATTCTAATATTCAAGCTTTGAGTCACAGATCAGACAACTTGTCACTTTTATGAGTGCCATATAGCAAGCTCAAGAATCAAACCTACTACCTGCCCAAACAGTAGTGAATCCAAAAGAGTTATTGTCTGATTTAGTTGATGATACTTATCTTGAGTTGTTATCTGATTTTCCATCTTTATTTGATTATGATGACACTTAATCTTGCGATTTATGTACTGACACTAACGTTTGCTCTGTTTATGCTGAGATTAATGTTTCCTTGCAGGGTGATGCTTTTCATGATTTCGTTTATGTAGCTGAAGCTCTTGATATCCCGGCTGCCACGACCATGCCTTCCATTGAACAAACTCCTTCCTTAGAGCTTAAACCACTTTCGGACAATCTAAAATATGCCTATTCAGAGAGGAATGAAAAGCTACATGTTATAATTTCTTCTAACCTTGATTTTGATCAAGAAAATAAGCTTTTGCAGGTTTTAAAGAAACATAAGAAGGGAATTGGATGGACCTCGATGGAAGATGGAAGAAAAGCAGTGAGGCAACCCCTTAATCCTTTGATCTCTGATGTCGTGGAAAAGGATATCACGTTCACGTGCTCATTCGACACTTTTATTTCTCGAAGATTCTTCTTTGATCCTGGAATAAAAGGGGAAGGCACTAATAATAATTTAAAGTTCGATGGATGCTACCCAAAGCTATTGTATGAGATTCCCACTTTAGAAGAAGAAACTGTAGAAGAGCTCTCTTTGGGAAAGGCTGCTTATGTGACCACTTATCCGCTTTAACTACTCGAGTGTGTTCTTTCCTTTCTCTCACCGTTATTTTATATTTACTTTCTTTCATTGAGGAAAATGTATGTTTTAAGTGTGGAGGAGGGAACCATTTCTTTGTTTTGTTTTCTTTTAGTTTTCTTTATTTTATTTTGTTTTCTTTAAGTGAAAAAAAATTAAAAAAATTAACTTAGAAACACAATGCATCTTTTGAAATTTTTATGCTATAAATTAATTTGAGGTTAGATTATGGATACTTGGAAAAAATTCATAAGATCGGTACCATTTTAACACTTTAAGTCTCCCGAATATGGAAATTGATTTAAATACTTGTTATGCCATAGCCTTGAGTTCCCATCCTTTAATAGCTCTTAAATAGTTTATCTAGCAGTTAACACCATCTAGAATCACACACTAAGTAATTAAATTGATGCAAATAAGTGAATGATCTTGTGCTTAATAAGAAATCTGAATAGGAATCCGCCTTTTAAGTTAGGTGACCATCAACTGGTCACTTAGGCTAACAGTTGTGAAACCTTAAAAAACATCGTTGCTGCTAAAGTGGTTATTTTGAATTGTTGGCAAAATATGGATCATAGACACGAACATGCTTATTTAACATGCGTATGAATAGATAAGGGGCTTAATGTGATGGCATTAGAATGAAAGAAAGAAAAAAGGAGAATGAGTAAGTTAGGCTTAGGCATAATAACATGATTCGGATTGGTTTGTATAGGAGGGAGGTTTATTACTGCACAATTGTAGATTTGTGTTCTTACGATATCCTTAGTATGAAAAATTAGTGCCTATCGATGCAATCTTAACCGAAGAAGAGTTTGTAGCCTGAAATGAGTATCGGAATGCTATTGTTTTTCATGAGTCTTGATACTATTTTGCCCGGAGTGCAAAAGTTCAAGTGTGGGGGAATTTGATCAGTGCATTTTAATGCACATTCTATTATGTTTCTACTTAGACATTTCCCTACTTTGTTTTGTTTATTTTACTATTTTATTATGTTTTTAGAACTAAGTCTTTGTTTGCCTTTAATCTATTTTCGCAGCTTATTTTCAGCTTTAGTGGTTATTTGATATTTGTCCACTATTAAGATCATAAATAGAGCTACGGGAATCGGATTGATGCATTCTAATAGGCGTTGGAAAGTTGAGACAAAGAGATACAACTTTCATGTTGTAGGTAGAAGCTGATTTGGAGTATAGAAGGCTTGAATATTTCGTTGAAGTCAGGACCCGAATTCTGCCTTTAGGAATATTTAGTTTTGGACCGGTTTTTTTTTGTTTTTCGACCCAGTTGGGTTAGAACCGGATTTTGTGATGCTTTCCTATACCTAGCAGCCGTGCTGTTCATCTTTACTTTCTTTTCACAATTTTACCTTGCTTTTTACAATTGTAATGGAGAACTAATTTTCGAAGGCAAATCCTGCTGCTTACGGGTTCCTTCGCCTTGAGGTTATTCTTATACCAATTAAATTTGATTCCTTTCAACCCTTTTCTATGAAGTCATATGTTTAATTTGATTGCAATTTTTTGCTTAATTCGATTGTTGTTCATAGGATTGAATTGATTAAATTAGATTATATGCATGTTCCTAAATTTAATTGCGTGTTATAGTTTGCTTAATTCGTTAACTCGTCATATTCTTAACCGTTTGCTTAATTCGGTAAACAGGAACATAATTCATTTGATTTTGATAAAAGCTTGACTAATTGATCTCATAATCAAATAGGATCGAAGCCTCTTAGAGATTGGTGGTATAATAGCCGATGATAAGTTGGAACCTGAATTAGTAGGATTAGTCGTTTTTGCTTAATTGATAATCACTTATTTTACTTAATTTTTCTCTTGTTTTATAAATTGAAAATTATAACCCCCATAAACCTTTTCTTTAGTTGGTTGAAATAATTTAAGAATCCTTGTGATATGACTCGAATCATTTTCGCTTTACTACTTTTCAAAAATACTCGTTTTGATCCGTGCGCGACAGTGGATCTGACGTCCTCAACCAAATTCTCGCGTCTAAAAGAACAGGTCTTCCATCTCCTATAGTTCGCGGGGCAGTTGATCCAGGATGAAGAACACGTGTTGGTCTTCCTTACACCATGTAGATCTTGGTATTTATCCGTATTGGGCCTAATGATCCAATCCAGTACGGATAACCTTGGCCCAGTGCTGGGGGCTCATTATAAATACCCTCCTCTAGAGGAGGGTCAAGTATTCAATTCTCAACCTAGTTTTATGTACTTGCTTTCTCTCTCCCGCTGAAACATACTTTAGCATCGGAGTGCCTTGCAGGTACACCCTTTCCTCTTCATGACGCATTGTTGGTTGTTGATCCCTTTTTGATCTGGTAAGATTAGTGGCGCCGTCTGTGGGAATATTTTTCTTCCTGGTTCTTTCTTCCTCAGAAATCAAAGAACCAAAGCATATCTCAAGTTCCATCGATCATGGCCAGCCCACGCGTTGACGATAACGTCCATGAAACAACCTTCACCGCCTTCACCAACGACGACAAGCACGATCTCAACGTGATTGTCCACATCGAGGAAGCTGACTCCAGGGACGGGCACACCGCCTCTCCCTCCTCGACGATGCGGCCTTCAACGTCGTCCAGCATTTCGACAACTCCGCTCCTGATCGCGGTGATCAACCAGACGAGCCTGATGATCTTCCATTATAACGAGCAGATCAGGATGTTGGAAAAAGAATGATAGTCTTTCTCTCCCCTGCGGAGACATCGTCGCCCAGTTTCTCACAGCCTGTCCCTGCGACGCCGAGAAACCCATCATCCTTTTCCTTAGGGAGATCCTGATGAAATGATTCTCGGAGACTTTCCCCACCACAACCTGGACGTTGCCCATGGCTAGAGAGTCCTCAGCATGCGGTCACCCAGAAGCGGGACCGCACTCCTCCTCGCAGAGAGAGAGAGTCGGCCAAGGAGATTTCCCCTCCGCGGCAGGAGCCCTCTGTACGACCACTCCCCTTCTCAATCACCAATCTAAAGTGACGAAGATGACCCCTGTGGTCCACTGTCCAGAGCCATAATGGAGACTCGCCTCCCTGTCGGGATGGAGAAGCCCCCAAGTCTGGCCACCTACGATGGCACGACCGACCCAGATGACCATATTGAGAGCATCTACGTTATGCTCGACTACCGTAATATCCGGGGAGCCATAAAGTACAGACTCTTCCCCACGATGTTGAGGAAGGGCGTGATGACGTGGTACAAGAGCCTCGACCCCGAATCCATCACTTCCTGGAAAGAGCCGAAGAGACAGGTCTCCAGACACTTCATCGCCTCTCGGTGACACCCGAAGACGGAGGCGTCCTTAGAGGCCATTATCCAAGGGAAGGACGAATCTCTCTAGAATTATATAGAGAGATTCAATTGGGAGCCTGTCCATGTATCTACGTCAGATAACATGAAGAGATACTTGATCAAACAAGGGCAGCGACCCCGCATCAATTTCGCCAAGGCGGTTGGCATCGAAAGGCCCGAAACGCTGGACGAACTCCTCCACAAGGCCCAAACCTACATACAATACGAGGAGAAGCAAGCCGCCAACAGCGCCTGCGACTCACGGAATCAGGAAAGTGCCAAGGTCTCTAGGCATAAAGACCCTGCTGCTGCCTGACGTGGCGAGGAGAAAAGAAGAGAAGATAGACCCCGCGACTCTCGAGAGCACCGGGGGCCAGCAGGTGGCTTCACTGAGTACACGTGACTCATTGCTCCCCGCGAGTGCATTCTGGCCAAATGCATCAACTCTGAATTTCTGAGAGGCGGGGTCCACTTTCTGAAGCCGACACCCCTCCAAGCCTAACGTCGACAAGTCCAAATATTACCGGTTCCACAGGAGCCATAAACATGTCACATAAGATTCCATCCACCTCAAGGATGCCATCGAAATCCTGATCAAAGATGGGAACCTGAAGAAGTATACTAGGAGGAAAGAAACTGCTCGACAAGAAGCCCGCGAGGCGAAGAGGGTCAAAGAGGCAATGCCGTCCTCCGACGAAACGGGGCCACAGGTCGCCCCGTGCATCTCCTGGACAAAAGATTTCTTTTTCCCCTACGATACTGACGAAACTGTGTTCACTCGTAACCGGTGGGACATCTTCCCCAAAGCCATGGTCATATCTGGCTGGGGGTTCAACAAGCTCTCTGTAGGGTCGGTGAAGTGAAAGTTCGATGAGATGATCAAGGCAAGCTCCACGCAGAACACCACCTTCGACAAGGTCCAAAGGGGGTCAAACCCAATCAAATTTTACCTCGAGGAGCTACCGTGTGGTGCCCCCATTTCCAGCATTCCACTGCTGATCAGAGCCTAAATGGCGATCTTCGACGTCCGCCGCATCCTCGTCGACCAGGGGAGCTCGGTCAATAAAATGTATGCCCACCTATTCAAAACTCTCCAGCTCGATGAGTGGCATCTGACCCCGTACGTCAGCTCTGACTTGTAGGGCTTCAGTGGAACCACCACGAATCCATGGGGCTATGTTGAGCTACTCGTCACTTTCGGGTCCAAGGAGACGGCCAGACAGGTCAAAGTCCATTTCCTGGTGATAGAGTGCCTTTCCTTATACTAGTGCATTCTGGGAAGGCCGACCCTGGCCGAGCTGAATGTAGTACCATCCACAGTCCATCTAAATATGAATTACTACATGGTCAGGGGTCGCAACGTCACCCTCCACGTGGACATCAAAGCTGCCAAAAGTTGTTTTGAAGAGGCCACTAAGGGGCTGAACTCAATCAACATCAAGCCCAATTCGACCAGAAAGTCAACCCTAGCCGAGGAGCAGAAGCCGTTGCCGTGCGTCAACTAGGTCGATCTCAAAAGTCGCCTGCCCAGCAAGCAGGAACAAAGTGAAGCAGCAACTGAAGTACCTCCAGCAAATGGTGGCGACCGACAGCTTCTCCATCCCATCCGCCCCATTCCAGATGGCGACTTCGAGCTCATCACCCTCGGCGACGACCCCGACAGGAACATGAAGATTGGCACAGGTCTCCCCGACATGGCGAGAAAGCAGCGGAAATCCTGCCTCACGGAGAGGTCTGACCTATTCATGTGGATCCCTGCGGAGATGCACGGGCTCGACCCCGACGTGGCTTTCCACCAGGTCACCATAGATCTGGCCACTAGAGCCATAGTACAACGTAGGCGTAGGCAGTCTCCCTAGAAAGCGGAGGCTACTGAGTTAGATGTAAAAGACCTCCTAGAGGAAAATTTTATTAGTGAAGCCCAATACACAACCTGGCTATCCAATGTTGTACTTGTCAAAAAATCTAACGGAAAATGGTGTATGTGTGTTGATTATACCGATCTCAATAGGGCATGCCCCAAAGATGCATATCCATTACCTAACATCGACAAGTTGGCCGACAATTCTATAGGTTTTAAACTACTGTCATTCATGAACGCATACTCGGGATACAACCAGATCCCCATGGCGAAGGACGTCAAGAAATACACGGCTTTCATGACCGAGTCGGGCAATTACTACTACAACATAATGCCACTCGGCCTGAAAAACACCGGCGCTACTTACCAAAGGATGATGAACAGAGTCTTCCGAGGCTAGATTAGGGACATGCTCGAGGTCTATATGGACTGCATGATCGTGAAATCGCGAGAAGAAACTGACCACACGGCTCATCTTAGAAAGGTCTTCGATATGGCGAATAGATGCAGGATGAGATTCAATCCGGAGAAGTGCACCTTTGGCGTCCGAGCAGACAAGTTCCTCGGCTTCTATCTAACAGAGCGAGGGATCGAGGTGAACCCTGACAAGTGCAGGGATTTCTCTTAGTTCCCGACGCGGAACTCGAAGAAATCAATCCAATCCCTAAACGGGGTGCTCGCCTCACTGTCCCGCTTCGTGGCCAAGTCTGCCTAGCACATATTCGATTTTTTAAACTCTTGCGGATGGAAGCCACATTCGATTGGACCGAGGAGTGTGAACAAGCTCTCCTCCACCTCAATCAAGCCCTCTCACAACCCCTAGTCCTATTGAGACCAGAACATGGGGAGACCTTATATTTGTACCTTGCCGTCGAGACGAATGCCGTCAGCGTGGCTCTCATTCGCGAAATCCCTGAGGGACAAAAACCAACTTGTTTCACCAACAAAGCCCTATAGGGCCCCGAAATCAGGTATCGGCAAATTGAGAATCTCGCTCTAGCCCTCGTCAATGCGGCCAGAAGATTATGACATTACTTCCTGACCCACACCATCTTGGTTAGGATGGACCAGCCCGTGAAACAGCTGCTTGGCCGTCCTGACATGGCGGGCAGGATGCTCAAATGGTTGCTCGAACTATCGGAGTTTGACGTCCAATACGAGAGCAGGAAAGCCCTTAAAGATCAAGTGTTGGCTGATTTTGTCGCGGAAATGACCGCCCCGTTCTCCCCAACAGAAATATTCTGCAGATGGACCATCTATGTCGACGGGGCATCCAACTCAATGGGTAGCGGTGTTGGCATCATTCTGGAGAACAAAGAAGGCATATTGATTAAGGTCTCCCTCGCTCTATCCTTTCCAACCTCGAATAACTAGGCTGAGTACGAGGCCTTCCTCGTCGGGCTGCGCCTAGCCGAGGACCTTAGTGCGAAGGAGGTGAAGATATTTACCGACTCTCATCTCGTCGTCTCTCAGGTACGAGGAGAGTAACAGGCCAAGAACGACAACCTCGTCGAGTACTTGGCCCTATTGAAAGAAATGATGAAAAAGTTTGACTCCGCGGAGGTAAAGCATGTTCCCTGCGAGCACAATACCAGGGATGATATCTTGTCGACATTCACAAGCACAAAAAGGAAGGACACTAACAGGTCCGTCATCCAGGAGGTACTCTCTCGACCGAGAATCGAGAAACCCACCTCTGTAACACCCTTCTAAACCACATGGAATAATATGTCATAAATCAAAGTAAGATAACATGCATCTCAAATAAGGGTGTCACATATAATTCAAACATCACACATATCACCTGTCATGCTCCATAAAACATTAATTAAATTCATGCTTTTCATATATTTTCACTTAGCATGTAGCAACAGAATTACTTCAATCATAATTGAACATAATGAAAGTCTCATGATCACCACTTAGGAATAAAAGCCAAAACTCCACATAATTCAAATAACGATAGCAAAATAAAATAAAGTACATAAAGTATCTCCTAAAACATGAATCAAAATGTTTCTAGTGTTACATGACCAGAGCACAACTCGACCCAGAATAAATAAGGACACTAAACATCTACTCGAACAGCTAACTCGTGCTAGAAGCAACATTACTCCTTGGTACCTGAGCGATGTCGTACAAAACATCATTCCAACAGAAGGGTGAGAATTCACATAATTATCGAAATCATAAGATAATATATAATTTATGGCATCTCACACTCCAAAAGCTTCACCAACATATTATCACTTAAGTGACCATACTAGTCACAAGTACATACTCACAATTCCATAATTCGTCAATTCATCAATTTCACATACTTCGCATAATCTCATATTGCAAACATATACATGATGTGACTCAGTGCAATACTCGGATGCAACTCATGCATGTGGTACCAATGACTTATTATTATTTTTTGGTTTTTACATTAAACCGGGTCCGTTCCCTAGACCAATAACACACAAAAAGCTCATTCCTTAAGCTTTCAAACCTCGCTCTAGGTTTGGGACAAGTCACTAGTTCCCAAGGAACTAACAAGCATTGCGTCTTGACAACAAATGATGCATGTGCAAGTTCAACAACCATATGCAATTAAGACCATTCCCTAATCTTAACATTCATGCATATCTTTAATAATTCATCACACTTGAATTACACATACTTGCACATTTTGATGAATCATCCACACATAATTCACTTTCAAATGGTATACAACACATTTTACAATACAATCACAACTATATTATCATTACAACAAGCAATAAATATCAGGAATTTCATGTTGTCACACCCAAAATATACTTAACCAAGCACACACACAAGTATTCTATAAATTATCCACAAATAATTTCACAACCGGCAGCAAACAGCACAATAATCCATTAATAGAACATATACACAATTGGCTCCCCAAACATATTAGATATATAAATATTGGGCAACCAATTATCTTATCTATACTATGTTATAGCTCTATTCATTAGCTTTCCGAGGCTTCGAACGGAGACTAAAACGGACTTACGGATCAAAAGTCACGTCCATCCTGCAATCACACACTACAGGTTCGATACCGCTCGCGTCGCGACTTTCGCTATGTGAAATACAGCTCGCATCGTGACGCCCGCTATGCAAAATACAACTCGCATCGCGACTTTCGCTACTGCTCGCTACCCTCGCTTTTGCGAGCTCATTATAGAATGTAAACCATGGAATTTTGCTACTGGCTCGCTACGCGATGTTCGCTATGCGAACTCTCTAGGACAACAAACTAGAAAAGTTCAACTTTTGCAGTTTGGAGACCTTCCGGACCTCCGAATTTGATTCCGTAAAAAGTTCCAGTTCCAGGATTTGAAATACTACCATTATATGACAATTATAACAATCCATAACACATTATTAAGGATCCTACCATCATACATCATGTAATCGTAAATTTCAAAACCATGGAAATTAGGGATTTTGATCCTAAATATGATACTGCCCATTATACACTATTATACAATCCCATAACTAGTTAAATACCCGCCCTTACTTTGATTCCTTGGATTCTAGAGCTCTTATTCTTGGGGTTTTCTCCTCCTCTTCTCCACTTCTCTCTTTGCCTCTTTTCCTCATTCTATCTTACTTAACCCACTCTCCCACTTATTATTCACACTCACAATCTAGTCCAAATTACTAATTTTACCAATTCTATATTTTATTCCACCAAATAAAATAAATCAAATAATTCAATTAAGTCAATTAAATCAAATAATTAAATTAAATCAAATATGCATAAAATAACTCAATTAATTAATTAAAATAATATAAATAAATAATTACCAAAATTGGGGTGTTACAATCCTCCCCCACTTAAAATATTTTCGCCCTCGAAAATCACCTCAAACGAACAACTCAGGATAAGACTCCCACATCTGACTCTCAAGTTCCCAAGTTACATTCCCACCAGCTAGTCCTCCCCAAGCTACCTTCACCAAAGCAATATTTTTACCTCAACGTTGCTTTAACTCCCGATCCTCTGTCCGCAGAGGTGATGTCTCCATAGTCAGGTTATCTCTCACCTACACATCATCTACTATGACTACATAAGACGGATCCACAATGTATTTCCTTAACTGAGATACATGGAACACATCATGGAGATTAGCAAGCGACGGCGGCAAAGCAATCTGACAGGCCACTTCTCCTATCCTCTGCAAAATCTGATAAGGACTAATAAAACGCAACGTCAACTTACGCGACTTCAACGCTCAACCAACACCTGTTACCGCAGTAACTCGAAGAAACACACGATCTCCCTCTTGAAACTCAAGTGTTTTCCTCATGTTGTCATGATAACTCTTCTGACGACTCTGAGAAATCTTCATCTTCTCCTGAATCATCTTAATCTTATCAGTAGTCTGCTGGACTATCTCAGATCCAACCACAACACTCTCTCCCAACTCATACCAACACAATGGCGTTCTGCACCTTCTACCATACAACGCTTCAAACGGTGCCATTCCAATACTCGAATGAAAATTGTTGTTGCAAGTAAACTCAATTAAAGGCAAGTAGCTATCCCAAGCACCTCCTTTTTCCAACACACAAGCTCTCAAAAGATCCTCAAGCGACCGAATCGTCCTCTCCGTCTAACCATCTGTCTGCGGATGATAAGCAGAACTCAAACACAACTTCATACCCAAAGCACTTTGCAAATTCTCCCAAAATCTTAAAGTAAACCTCAGATCTCTATCTGAAACAATGCTAGACGGAATACAATGCAAAATGGCAATCCTCTCAATGTACAACTTTGCTAACTTCTCCAACGGGTAATCCATTCTCATTGGAATAGAATGAGCAGATTTCGTCAATCTATCCACAATAACCCAAATAGCTTCACAATTTCCACCCAGGAATAGATAATAGTTGCATCAAACCCGACGGTTTCTGATGTTCAATCTTCAACTTCTGACAAGTCAAACAAGAATACACAAACTCTGCAATTTCTTTCTTCACACTAGGATGAATACTTAGTCCACTACGATGCCCTTCCTCAAGAATACTCTTTTTCAACTTAGCTATATCCGGAACACAAAATCTATCACGACATATCATGATACCATTTTCATCAATCCGAAAATCACCACCTCGACCTTGATTGATAAAAGTCAACCGATCTACCAAACTCAAATCAGATTTATGACCTTCCCGAAACTCATCAAGAATACCACTAGTAAGCTTCAGCATACCAAGCTTAACTCCATGATAAGTCTCTTCACAAACCAAACTCATATCTCAAAATTTCTCAATCATCTCTAACTCTCTTACCATCATCATCGACATATGCAAAGATTTTCTACTCAATGCATCAGCTACTACGTTTGCTTTACCCGGATGGTAATTCAAACCAAAATCATATTCTTTCAGAAGTTCCAACCATCTCCTCTATGTCGCATTCAATTCTTTTTTATCAAAGAGATACTTCAAACTCTTATGATCACTAAACACCTCAAATCTCGATCCAAACAAGTAATGCCCCAAAGCTTCAATACAAACACAACAGAAGCCAACTCTAAATCATGTATCAAATAATTCCTCTCATGCACTTTAAGATGCCTTGAAGCATAAGCTATAACTTGTTGACGTTGCATCAACACACCTCCCAATCCCATCAATGAAGCATCACAATATACACAAACAGTTTAGCCGGATTAGGCAAAATCAAAATAGGAGTTGTCGTCAACCTTCTCTTAAGCTCTTGAAAACTTTCTCCACACTTTGCATCCTAAAAAAAAGCTTGACCCTTCCTAGTCAACTGCGTCAACGACAAGGCTAACTTGGAAAATCCTTCAATGAATTTCCGATAATAACCTGCCAACCCAGGAAAACATCTAATCTCAAAAACATATTTCGGAGCTTCCCATTGCAATACAGCTTCAACCTTCGACAGATCAACTGCAATACCTCTACTCGAAATCACATGGCCAAGGAAACTCACTTCCTTCTACCAAAACTCGCACTTAGAAAGTTTAGCATACAACTGCTTCTCTTTCAACACAGATAGCACAATCCTCTGATGCTCAGCATGATCCTCTTAACTCTTTGAATAGATCAAAATATCATTAATAAACACAACCACAAACTTGTCCAAATACGGATGGAAAGTCCTATTCATGTACTCCATAAATACACCCGGTCCATTAGTCACACCAAACAGCATCACAGAATACTCATAATGACCACACCTCGTTCTAAAAGCACTCTTCTGAATATTTTCAGCCTTCACACGAATTTGATGATACCTAGATCTCAAATCTATCTTACTGAACACACTTGCACCGACCAACTGATCCATCATATCATCAATCCTCGGAAGTGGATACTAATTCTTAATAGTCACCTTGTTCAATTGTCTATAGTCCACACAAAGCCTCGTAGAACCTTCTTTCTTCTTAACCAACAAAACTGGTGCACGACACGGTGACACACTCGGACGAATGAATCTTTTCTCAAGCAGATCTTCGAGCTGACTCTTCAACTCTTTCAATTCGATGCAAACATAAGGTATGAAGCCATCGATACTGTACTAGTTCTAGGAATTAAGTCAATCACAAACTCCACTTCACGTTCCGACGGTAAATCACTTATCTCTTCAGGAAAAACTTCCACAAAATCACAAACAAATGGAAAAACACCAACTTCTCCACCTTCACTAATCCTCAAAGTTGCCATCAACATAAAAATCTCAGCACCATCCTGCACCGACTCATTAAAACAATCTGTAAGCACTTGGCTTAACTCGAAACAATTCACTACACGCCATCTAAGCTCGCAAGACACATCTATTCCATCCAACATGATACTGTCTACTATTAACAAGAGATTAAGGGTGACAATTCCTCAATTTGTTAATAGACAGCCGACAATCATGATGGGGTATAAACTATCTTTACCAAACTATAATAGCGTTCAACGACACACTGAGCCACCACTCCACAATTGAAGCATCTTGGAGAAGCACAAGCTTCTCCCCCACTTGTTTCAATCCTACTCTTGTAGACAAAGGTTAGATAAACAAACGTGTACCGACAATGTTTTCACACGCATGTTGTAACGCCCCAAATTTCGTAGAATATTAAATTAATTTATTTAAATAGTATATTCGTGAATTTCAGTGATTTGTGTGGATGTCGGTGATTTTATGAAGTTTTGGGTTATTTAATTAAATAATAGCATATGTTATAGAATATGATGTATTATTATTTAAATTAAATAATATTAGAGGAATTAAGGGCGAAGTGGACATTCAAGGAGAATTAGTGGGGGTAAGATGGGAAGATCACATTTAGGGGTATTTTAAGAGAGAATAGTGAAAGGAACTCATTATTGGTATTTTTCTTGAGGAAGAGGAAAAGGTGCTCTGAAAAATAAGTGAGAGGGAGGCTAGGGCATAGAAGATTTCCGACGAAACATCGAGAGAAGATCGAAAGAAGCAAAACTCTAAGGTATGGGGAGTATCGCTTTACAATATTTGTGATATAAAGATTAGGTGTTGTGGGTAATTGGGGTTTTGTGGGAAAACCTAGGAATTGAGGTTAGGGATGATGAATTATGGTGATTTACTATGTGATGATTGTTGTTATTGATGTATATATGATAGTTATAGGTTATAATAACATAATCTATGATGATTTGAGGAAAAATTTGGGTTTTGGAGTAGGGAATCGCAGATGGGGAAGTGCTGTTATCGCAGGGTTTTTCTGCAGAAATCGCAGAGCCCGCTTAGTGCGGTCTAGCGCGCTTAGCGTGGTCTGAAGAAATTTCGCCTCTTCAAGGCAGTGAGTATCGCGCTTAGCGCGGGTGGGGCGCATTTAGCGCGACCTGGAACTGAAAAATACTATTTTATTAATTTAAAATTCAGGGGAAATATCTGTTTTATATTATATTAATGTTGTGATGTTCCCGTGAATTTCTGCTATGTGTTGACGTGTTATATGATGAATTAATTGTTGATGAAAATGATGTTTTGATGATTAGATGATGATATGACGTTATTGATGATTATTAGATGTTTATGTGTGATGTTTGATGATAAAATGGCGATGTGAAGTACCATGAGTATATAAATGATTTTACATGACTATCTCGATGCGTATAGTGATGATTTGACGATGTGAATCATGATGTTTTGACGATGTACATGATGATATAAGTGATGACTTTTGTGGATGAATGATGCTGCACGTAATGACTTTTGTTGATGATGATGATTATGACGTTGTGAATCATGCATTCATAGCATTTAGACTTCGGTCTATTGATGATGTTAGGACTTCGGTCCAATGATGATGTAAGGACTTCGGTCTAGTGGTGGCTTCAATCTCATTGTGCGGATTGGGGTATTTTATGACGTGCTTCCTTGTGGAGGGTTGATGGCATAGTGTCCATTATTATGACGATTTGGTACCACATGCATTTTTATGACGTTGCATTTCATCCTTGGTGGCATTGCATAATTGCATATGAGTGATATTGGTGATGTGATGTTTTATATGATGTTTAGGGCGAGAAGCTGTAGTATGTGATGAAAACAACTGTTGCGTGTTGATGGCTTTTCTTTATATGATTTATATTGAATTGTGATTAATCACCCTACCTGTTTGAATGTTGCCTCCACGTGGGTAACGTGCAGGTGATCGGGTTTAGCCGTGGACGTCTTCGAGGACTTGAAGTATATTTGCTTTGGTCGATTTAGAGGGTCTTGCTCTGATAGTGTAACATTGGGTTGGGGTCCTTTGAGTCGAACTATATTGTTTCTTTATTTTGGTGTTATTTGATGATGTGGTTTTATTTGAATTATTATGACGTTTGTTGAAAACCGTTTTAATTTAAAGTTTTGAATTCTGCTGCCATGTGAAGGCTTTTGATTTAATTTTGATGGAAGTCCCTTGGTGTATAAGGCAATTGTGTTATTTTGAGTTTATTGAGAAATATGCACCCTTTGAGGTGATTATTACTCTGATATTTTGTGTATTTTGCCGTGTTTACTCGTGGGGTAGAAAAGGGTGTTACACATGTCGAATACTTGGGAAATAACAACATTAGACAACCTGGCCGGATGGACCAACCTGCTCTGATACCACTAATGTAACACCTTTCTAAACCCCACGGAATAATACGTCACAAATCAGAGTAAGATAACATGCATCTCAAATAAGGGTGTCACTTATAATTCAAACATCACACATATCACCTGTCATGCTCGATAAAACTTAAATTAAATTCATGCTTTTCATATACTTTCACTTAGCTTGTAGCAACAGAATTACTTCAATCATAATTGAACATAATGAAAGTCTCATGATTAACTCATTCATGATCATCACTTAGGCATAAAAGCCAAAACTCCATATAATTCAAATAACGATAGCAAAATAAAATAGAGTACATAAAGTATCTCTCAAAACATGAATCAAAATGTTCCCAGTGTTACATGACCAAAGCACGACTCGACCCAAAATAAATAAGGACACTAAATTGCTACTCATTACTATGAAACAGACCTTTAACAACGATTGGGAAAGATATATAACCACGCAGGACCAGGAGTTGTTATGTAGAGTGTGGTTGTATACATGATACTTACAATTATGACCCTGTAACCGTTGTAATAAACTGGAAAGTGCGCGCCCTATCACAACGGTTTATACAAAAAACCGTTGTGATAAAGTGATGGTCCTAGGTTTGATTCTCAGCTGCGCAGTTTTGTTTTTAATTTTTTTACTGGACAGCGCGCGAGTTGTTATAACGGTTATGATAAATAACCGTTGTAAAATTATCTTCAGAATTTACAATTATATCATGCTTTTATAATTTATACCAATTTTTAACCTATATTACGATTCACCATATCATAGTAGAAAATACAACACAAATTTTTGATAAAGTTATAATAATATTAATTGTATTATATTCATGATACACCATAACATCATCGCATGAATCTTATGTAACAAATACATCAACCATTACACCATCAGTAAACATACAAACCTAATCAACTATAACCTAATTCGTCATTACAACAAATGCAATGAACACTAAAAATAAAAAAATCTAGGTAATCTTCAACTGTTTCTTCAGGATCTTCACCTTCAACATCAATTCGACCTCCTTGACTTTGTAGGTGTTAACCATTCCCTTTTCCTCATTGAAGTTCTTTACTAGTGAAGAAATTATTTGTTTTGCTCTAGGATCTATCTCGTCATCCAACCAAGCAAAGTGAGAACATTATTTGTATCCTTGAATCTTATACATCCCACAACCATAGAAATGGAGGCCTGGGTTCAAGCTTGTCCATGTCGTCATCAACAGAGCGTTGAGACAACACTTGCATACGTACTTTGAACGATTTGAGGACCTGCTTCCATGGCTACAGCCGGACTAATGAGACATTTTAATGGAAAGTTTTGATGGAAACTTTATGGAAAAGAATGAAAAAATAAAGTATACGGTGAAAATTTATGGAAGGATTTGCTGAGACATTTTCCTATTTCATCTGGTTCATGAAGCTATGAAAAAAAGTACAAGGTGAATGAAGTTAACACAATAGCTTCATACTTCTTGTATTTTTCTTCATAGCTACACAAACCATATGTAACATAGCAAAAATATACTTCTTGTATTTGTTAAGGTAGTGATGATGGATTTGAAGAATTGAGAACATTCAAGAAAAAAATTAGAACCCATTTTTAACAAGACAAGTAAACGAAATCGAAGCATCAGTGTAAAGAACAAACTTGAAGTTAGCGATTAGTGAAGACAAATCTGAAGACGTATCTGAAGGTTGAAGTATGTTTAGAGTTATGTTATGAGAGGGAATAGTGAAATATGATAGGGTTTTCTTTTGAGAGAAACGACTGCTATGTAGTGAACGATAGACACGTTCGCTTATATACTAAAAAATATCACTTTTCATCATAGTTAGAAATTACAACCGTCATGCAATTTTCAAATTTTATAATGATTGTTTAGTAACACCGTGGTTAAATATCTTGGTTAAATAATTTTCAATTTTCAATATTTTTTAAAAGTTCTATAACAACGGTTAGTTTATTTACCGTTGTAAAAGCATTTACAATTTAATTTTTAAATAATGGACTTAAGTGGCACACGCTTAATGTAGTCTAATAAATTGAAAACGTGTATTTGCTGGGGATCGAAGCTTGCTACAAATCATATATTACTACAGTGTTATTAGACAAATGTAGCAATAAATCCTGCTACTCACTGATGCGCGAACATTGCGCGAACAATATAATCTATTACAACGGTGTAAATGAATCCGTTGTAAAACAGGCATTATTGTTTGCGTGTTTCTTAGAAGTGACTCCAACGACTACCTCGTGGTAGAAGAAACTCTACTCCTCTGTTCCTGAGCGATGTCGTACAAAACATCATTCCAACAGAAGGGTGAGAATTCACATAATTATCAAAATCATAAGATAATATATAATTTACGGCATACAAACATAACATAATTATTCTCACATTCCAAAAGCTTCATCAACTTATTATCACTCAAGTGACCATACTATACACAAGTACATACTCACAATTCCATATTTCATCAATTCATTAATTTCACATACTTCGCATAATCTCATATTGCAAACATATACATGATGTGACTCAATGCAAGACTCTAATGCAACTCATGCATGTGGTACCAATCACTTATTATTATTTTCGGTTTTGGCATTAAAATGGGTCCGTTCCCTAGACCAATAACACACAAAAAGCCCATTCCCTAAGCTTTCAAACCCCGCTCTAGGTTTGGAACAAGTCACTAGTTCACGCGTAACTAACAAGCATTGCCTCTTGACAACAAATGATGCATGTGCAAGTTCAATAACCATATGCAATTAAGACCATTCCCTAATATTAAACTTCATTCATAACTTCAATAATTCATCACACTTGAAATACCAAACAATTACACATACTTGCACATTTTTATGAATCATCCACACACAATTCACTTTTAAATGGTATACAACATATTTTACAATACAACCAAAACTGTATTATCATTACAAAAAGCAATAACTATAAGGCATTTCATGTTGTCACACCCAAAATATACTTATACAAGCACACACACAAGTATTCGATAAATTATAAATAAATAATTTCACAACCGGCAGCAAATAGCACAACAATCCATTAATAGAACATAAACACAATTGGCTCCCCAATTATATTAGATATACAAATATTGGGAAACCAATTATCTTATCTATACTATGTTATAACTCTATTCATTAGCTCTTCGACTCTTCAAACGGGGACCAAAACGGACTTACGAATCAAAAGTTACATCATTCTGCCATCACTCGCCACAGGTTCGCAACTTTCGCTATGCAAAATACAACTCGCATCGTGACGCCCGCTATGTGAAATACATCTCACATCGCGACTCTGGCTACTGCTCTCTACCCTCGCTTTGGCGACCTCATTACAGAATGTAAACCACTGACTTTCGTTACTGGCTTGCTACGCGACGTTCGCTATGCAAACTCTCCAGGACAATAAACTAGAAAAGTCCAATTTTTGTAGTTTGGAGACCTTCCGGACCTCCGAATTCGATTTTGTAAAAAGTTCCAGTTCCAGAATTCGAAATACTACCATTATATGATAATTATAACAGCCCACAACACATATTTAAGGATCCTACCATCATACATCATGTAATCATCAATTTGAAAACCAGGGAAATTAGGGATTTTGATCCTAAATATGATACTACCCATTATACACTATCTAAAGCGGAAAAATTGTGAGTGTAAGCTATTGATTAACTTAACTCGAAAAGCAAGAGTCGCCACCGCACTTTTATTTTATCCAAAAAAGGAAAGGAAAAAGAGTGAACATAACCTACACAAGCTTTAAAACAAGAACAAGTGAACAGAGACTAGGTAAGGGGGTTGGTTACGTTAAGGGAAGGTGTTAGCAACCAAAACGTCTATAGTACTCTATAGGAACCCTTTGAAATATCTATTCTTTTTTGTCTGAAAAAGTTTGTTTGAAAAGTGATTGAGGAGATGAGAAGAGAAATTGTTTTTTAGATTTTTGTGTTTGGAGAGACTTGTCGCCTCATGCCTAAGTACCCACAAAGTGAAATATGATCAAAACCTCGTAGTTCGTGGTACTAAGAATGAAATTTGTTTGTTATGGTTGATTTTGAATGTAAAGACAAGTCGTCATTTCCAAGCGAATAATTCCGCTTAAAGAAATTAATCATGTCTAAACTTATGAAAAAGTTTTAAGAAAGAAAGTGCACGAGGGCACAAAAGGAGTTTGAATGAGTTTGGAGTTTTTTAAAGTCTTTTGAAAAAGGTGTCAATATGCATATGTAGTTTAGCATTTGTTAAGAAATGAAAAGAAAAGAGTAAAATCACTTGATAAAGTCAAGGTTTGATTATGAAAGAGGTGATAGTTGGAAAACAAGAAGGTTTTGAAAAAGGGAGAAAGTTTTGAAAATTGAAGAATGGGGACGAGAAGAAGTGACTATCCTAAAGCATAAAGTAAAAGCTAAGGATAAGAAAGATCTAAACACAACCGTAGCTATCTTCACCATAAACCAAGCAAAAGCACAAGTTTTCAATGTCTTCGAACCATAATTCCAAAGCAAAGGGAAAAGGTCCTAGTTCTAAGTCCAAGGTTCCAAGAATTGCATTGGATGTCCAAGGTCTAGGTGTAAAACTCCATGTCCATTGCAAAGGATAGTAACCATAGTCCAAGATTAGAAGCACAAGTTTTTTTAGAGGTTTTGGCCTTTATTAATGTTTTTGGTCCAAGTGGACAAAGAGAAAAAGGCATAAGCATAAACATGTGTCCAACGGACAAAGGAAAAGTGCAGAACCATAAACATGTGTCCAACGGACAAAGGAAAAATTTCCAAATCATAAACACAATATGAAATGAAATAATGGAGCATAAAAGTAAAAGACAGATAGGGAGCGAGAAGGAATTGTAAACAAGATTAGTACAATAGTATTGTTAGTAAGTTAGTGATTAGTTGTTAGAGTAAGTGATCAATAGTAATTGAATAATTGCACTTAGGTCAAGGTTACTGATAACTCATTAGAGGATTGATAAGACCAAAGCCTCCTAACAACAAGTTTCATAAGTGTTGAGCCAAAAGACAAATAATCAATAATTTTTTATCGTTTTTCGGTACGGGACATATGTTGCGCTATGTTAAGCAATCGCCGAGTAATTTATGGAGTAATTGCCCTACAATGAGGCCGGTCAATAGATCTTTGTGCTAATGCATGCTAGATGAACGATGTGTAAATCGTTATCCAAAAGCAATACCGCACGAAAAGAAAAGAAGGTAACGATCTAGTCTTGATCAAAATTCCCCAAAGGAATTCCAAAATCCATAAGACTTTCATCGATCAAAAGAAAAAAAAAGATGAAGTGAAAGATGGATCTAACAAGTTATGATCCATACAACCAACAACAAAGAATTCAAAGTAGAATTCAAAAATAAAATCAAGATTAAAATGAAATCACATGATATAATTTTTTTATGATATTTTCTAAGAAATGTTTAGAAAAACAAAATTTAAAAGCAATAGTAAATAAAAAATTGAAAATAAAAAAATAAAATAATAAGAAATTTATTAAAAAAAAAGAAAATTATAGAGAATTTTATGAGAAAAAAATGAGAGGTAGGTTATGTTAGAAAAAATGGTGGTAAGGTAGTGAGTTCTCACGGGCCAGGCCCGTTGACTAAAAAAACCAAATGACATCAATAAAAATATAAAAAAAAAGAACAGGAATCAGAATGTAAATTCATCATCTTCCTCATCGTGAAAGAGAAAATCCAGCTACTACTCGTCCTCCATAGCCAGCGCTTGAAGCTTGCTCAAATCGGAGCGGCGAGATCGGATTCTTGCACGGTTGTGATCGAAATCGAATGTGGATCTCAAATATATGTTCAATTCCAAGCGAAGATGACTCAGTATCTCGAATCGGAACTGCAAGAATTCAACAAAATCTTCCAATTACCTTCAATCCAAGGTGAGTGATGCTTCGATTTCTCTTCTTCTTTCTCTGCACAAATTGTTGTTGTGGAAGTTGTGGTTATTGAGATGAAATTGTTGTTGAGAATTATTGAAAGTGTTGATGCAGATTTGTTGATTTGTGGTTGAAATTTGTTTTTGAATTTTTTAATGAAGCTTTAATGGAAGCTTGGATATGGAGTTTTGAATTTTGGAATTGAAATTTTGATGAAGGTGAAAGAAGAATTGAATTAAAGGTTTTTAGAAGTTGAATTGGAGTTTTGAATTTTGGAATTGAAATTTTGATTGATTGAAGCTTGGATAATGAATTTGACAGAGTTTCTAGGGGCTGCTCAAGTTTGAGGTGAGAATTTGATTTGAAATTGAAAATTGGTTGCCACGTATGGTTTGCGTTTCACTTGTTGCTCTGCTGCGTTTCAATTCAACATTTTTTGCGTGACGTTTTGCTGAATTTGATGTCGTTTTGAAATCTTGCTGCTGCGTTTTGATTTGGATGCTGCAGTGTTTTGATGTTTTTTCGTGTTTTCACTTGCGTTTTATTCGCAGCTGGCTTGGCTTGACTTACATGGTGTGTGACGGTTCATGAAGTACATAGCAGTAGCAGCTGGAAATTTTGTTGACATTTTGCTGCTCACATGATGCTTGCGTCATGGCTTGGCGTGAGGTAGCATGGAAAATTTGACTCGCATACGACTTGGAATGTTTGAAGTATATTTACTGCAACTTGTTTTCTTGTGTGGCTTTTGTTTGTTGTGAAACTGGCTCGTGTGGTGTATGAGTCACGGCGTGAATTGGAGGCATATGGCTTGTGGATGATAGCATCTTCTATTATTTGTTGTTTTATTTTTATCAATTCTTTTTCACATTGCCATGTAAATGGGCTCAAAGCAAATGGTTTTTTTTTGTAATATGGACTAATGGTTTGTAAAACAAAACAAATGGTTTTTTTTATTTATTTATGGAAATTTAAGAAATGAATATGGTTTTTTTGGATATAAATGGTGATTAAAGAAATTTATTATGGAAATGAGATGGATATTGAGAAATTGGAAGTGTTTTATGAAATGGATATAGAAAAATGGATATCTCGAAAATATGGATAAAAATATTGAAATTGGATATTAATGGATATTTGGAAGGGAAATGAATTATGGAAAATGGATTTAGAAATTGGTTTAAAAAGAAAAGAAATGGTTTATGATGTGGATATGAAAAAAATGGATAGCTAAACTTTTTCACAAGCCTCTGATAAAGTGCACACAACTACTACTGAACAAGCCACAACTGAACAACAACCATTTGAATCTGTTTGAACTTTTCCACAATTCTCTGAATCTCTGATGATAAATTCTGAATCACTTTGAAAAAATTCAGAGAAAATAAATCCACAGAGGAACACAGTCTGGAGTGATGAACTCATATGAACTTGATGGACATCACCACACAACAACTTGACAGTCACTGCTTGAGAAATAGTCCACTGAAACAGATAACTTACACTTGAAGCAATCTCTTGATGGTTTGACCAAAATCAGGTCAAACTTTCATCTGAATTATATCATGAACGAACAACCACACTCAATTGAAATTATGCCTTGCTTGGACAAATGTAATATCCCGTATTAATTAAGTGCTCAATTGGATATCAGAAGAGATCAATTATTTTATTAAAAAGTCACAGTGATATTTATTAGTTTAAGGGAGTATTTTAAGGTAACTCCAATAATTGATCAATTGGAGATATTTTACCCTATTGGACTATATTATATAATATTGGTTTATATATATATATATATATATATATATATATATATTTGGAAAGAGAAAAGGAAGAAAGAAGAAGAAGTTAGTAAGGAGAAGAAGAAAAGAGAGAGAAGAGGAAAGGAAGAGAGATGGAGAAAGAGGAAGAAGAGAGAAAACCCATGGAACATCATCATCACCATCTTCTTCAAAATCCTCTTCGATTACCAGGTGGGTTCTAGTTAGACACTCTAAGTTCTAGAAATATAAGTTTTGAACTTAGGTTAGATTTGAGAGAAAATTATTAAACAGATAAATCTAACGGATGAAATTAGATGTAAATTGCGTAGAGTAGTCGTAATATGCATATGATCAATTGATAATACTTGTTTTGATGTTTGGAAATGATTGGGTGTGGAAAGGATGAATTTTGGAGCCTTGGAACCTTAAGAAACGCAGCAGGAAATTCTGCTTCTGGTGCAAAGCGCCGGGCGAAAGTCAAGGGGAGCAGCATAGCACGTTTCTGTAACTTTTGATTTTTTGGATATGGGATTGACTTCGCTGCTTCGTCGGGCGAAGCACAGGCGAAGGGGCACCGCCAAGCGAAATCTTGACCGCCGGGCGCTCCTGGGAGTTTTCCAAATAATTTATTTTCTTTAAAAATTCATAACTTCCGAATCCATTTCGTATGCCAAGTAACTACAAAGATCCAGGACCCGGGTCGACTTTAGATGTAGAAGCGGACGGGCAAGAGGGAGACCTTGGTACAGTTATCAATTAGTGATATTTTGAGTTGATGAACTCATGACATGTTTCCATATAGTGTGAAATTGTGAGATTGTGTACTCAAGGTCATTTTCCCTTCCACTCGATTTGAGTTAGGATTGGTAGAACCCTGTAAAGCCGAGAGAATCCATAAGATAGGGAACTCACTGAGATTTGATGTATCTCACCCCACTATTGTTGATTATTTTCTGGAGGTATTTGCAGGTTGATTTACAAGTGGATCTATGCTTGGATGTCTCAAGAGAAGCTTAGCTTTAGTTTTTCCGCTGTGTATTTGATGTATACAATTGAGGATATTGTATATTGATCTTAGATTTTGTTTTGGCTGGTTTCCATATCTTGTACCATAGTTATTATTATGTTTTTAGAATGGTCAAGTATGTGAATTACGCCATTAGGCACTTATGATGGTGTCAGTACCAAATAAAATGCTTGTATTGTATTATTCTAGGTATATATTATACAGGGCATTCCAGTTGGTATCAGAGCAGGCCGTGTCCTCGACCTAGCCTTGAAACATCATAAGTAAATCTATTTCTGCCTCTTAAGTGTGTCTTGCCATCATGAAACTTAATATCATACTATGTAGTGTTGGGCCTGATCAACCTAATACTATGTATGTAATTGGTAGAATTATGGTTGAGCGACCACGAGGACTCCGAAGTGTTGTTGGAACTTGTGCTGTGAGGATAGGCTCAAGCCAAGAGTTAGTAGTGAGGAGTTTTGGTCAGCTCAGTGAGGTTTTGGTAGAAGTTGTGCTTGGGTAGCATGGAAATTAAAGAGTGGTGTGTTGTTCAAGTAATCCTTTGGATGAGTAGAGTTGGAGAGTTAAGGATCTCTATTGGACGATTGGTTAAGGTATTGAGGAATATGTAGAATCACTAGTAGAGATGGTTTGACCACTAGTATGGATAAGGATTCCAAGTAATCTCATCCCGTGAAACAGAAAAGTTATTTTGTGGAATGTGTGATGTAAGGTCCGGAAGTGAGACAGTTACTGGTGTGTCTGTTCTAAGGTCGATCTGGTATCTGGAATGGACGAGAGTACCTTAAGGATTGTGTTCTGAACAATGTCTTCCAACCGGTTAAAAGTTGAGAGTTAAGGACGTTCGACTTTTAGGAGAACCAAAAGTAGTAGAGAAGTGTGTGAAGGAACACAAGGATATGTTTACATACTTCAAGTGAAACAAGTGTGTGCCGGACGAAAAGTAGGAGATGAATTGCGTATATTTAGGTATGTAGAGAGATTAAGTTCGAGATATTACATTGGGATTTTTCTGTATTCGCTGAGAGACCAATTTGGAATTTGGGAATATTAGGTTACCCAAGGAACCGTATAAGGTATTATGTTGGAAAAAGAATGAACGTCATTTAGTAACAGTAGGCGGGTGTGTTAAGGAATAGAGTAAGTATCTTGGAATTTAAGGGAATCGTAGTAAGATGGTTTTATATTTGGACCTAAGAGGATTACAAAGGAAAGCCAAGTAAACGTGGTGTGGAGAGTGGTACCGATGGTATGTTAAGAGGAAGCAACAACGGATTGTATTTTGGACGAGTGTGCGATGGAATTTCTAAGGTGTTGATGAACCTATAATTAAGGAAGTGTAATTACGGATGGTTCACATGTGAGGAGCCTAGTAGTATGATGTGAAATGAAAAGGGTACACCTTGGTATTTAGAACAAGCGTAGTGGCAGCATAGTGGTCGCAAGTGTATGTGATGGATTCCTAGTCTTGAGACAAGTGTGAAGGGACGCACTTTGTGGAACAGTGAGTATTGTATTCTAAGAAGCAAGATTGTGGTAAACAACGAGAAGTAATTCAGGACTTATTACGGACTAAGTGTAAATCATGGAACGATTAATACCAAAAGGGTTGGGTGACTACTTGATGAAAATTGTCGGTTGTGAATCTTCCATTAATTGTTTTGGTAAGTGGAATGCGCAATGGATAGTGAAGGGAAGTAATTTCGGTTAATTTGTGTGAAGTGATAGAAAGGTTCTTCAAGAGGGTGCATTACCCCGATCTATTTTCAAGTATAGAGAACTTCTATAATTGTGAATAATTAGAATATTTGGGATCTACCTTTTGTTAAACCAAGGACGTTGTTGTTTTAGTTCTCACCAAGAAGTTTAAGTGAGAGAACAAGGTAGTATGCTGACATGGTATATCCGTCTCTTTTGTGGTATCATGTAATGGTTGTGTGTTGGGTTTTGTTTGTGGACGAATCAAGTATGAGTTGTGTAGCGAGTGATTCTTGGATGTGGTTACGAAGCACGATCGCTCTGGTACTACAGCTCGATTAATTTTTTATCCTATTAAAGCTGATGAAGGAAGGGAAATAAATGTCTCCAATTAACCCTGCTTGCATACTGAGATTAAACAGTCAAAACTGTTGGTTTACAGATGCTACAAAGATTCGGGGTTTCTCCTAGATTATTTTGTTGACAAAGGGGTGCTTTAGGCTATCGGTTGGGATGTTAGGACGAATGTATGAGAGTATGGGATTTTGGGTTTTTGTTTAGTGTGCTCGCTAAGATTTTTCTTTCAATCTTATGCCTACGTATTCCCGTTTACCGAAACAGGGAAATCAGAGCGATCGTAGTTCCTCCTATTCTATGGGAGGAAATGGGTGTTTTTGGTGTCTTGTTCAAAGCCCAAGACGTGAAGCGAAAGGTGTTTGTATCTTGTTCAAAGCCCAAGATGTGAAGCTAAAAGTGTTGACCTTAGAGAGAATTTGACATCTCTAAAGGGGTCTGTTTGTCACAACTGTTGGGTGACTGACTGTAAAGGAGGATTACTTTAACCGGGATTTGTGAATTCGGCAATGCCATAATTTCCTTTATAGGGGATTTTAACCTGAAGGAGCAGACTTTAACTCAGTTTACAGCAATACCATCTTTCCTTAGGAATTTCTCATACTAAAAGAGGGACATTGGCATGGATGTAGATGATCCAAAGGCTTGTCGCTTACAGCAATTAGATGAAGGGAAAGGAGTTGTTGATGTTTGTGTACTGTGAACAAGGCACAGCTTTGATGCTAAAAGGTTGATTGGACCAACCAGTGGTTTTCTTATACAAAGCCTAAGAGGAAGCTAATATGTGTCTCGTACAAAGCCCGAGAGAGAGGCTAAAAGGTTTTGACTCGACGATGGAGTCTTTTGGTATCTCGTATAAAGCCCGAGATGAAGGCTACTTGACTTAACAAGAGAGTTTTTTGTATCTCGTACGAAACCCGAGATGGAGGCTAGAATTTGTTTGGCTTAATAAGAACCTTTTTGTATCTCGTATAAAGCCCGAGATGGAGGCGAAAGGGTGATTGACTCAACGAGGGAGTGTCTTTATGTGTCTCGTACAAAGCCCGAGAGAGAGGATAAACGTTGTTTGACTCCGCTGGGGAGGATCATTGTATAAAGCCCAAGAGAGAGGCTAACTTCACTGGAGAAGGATCATTATACAAAGCCTAAGAGGAGCCTATGGTTACTGTTTCAGTTGAGTGACAGGTCCAGTATGCTGATTTAAAGAGAAAATCATTTCTTATATGAGCAACACTGTACTCAAGGATTTGATTCGAGGATCCGGGTTATTCCTGTTCTTTAAGGAAGTGGGAATTCCGAAGGGTATTGAGACTGTCCGAGTCTACGGGTTTTCTTCCTATTTAACTAAGGGGTCACTTGAGAATGTCTTTGAGACTCAAGGATATTAGACTGTCCGTGTCTAGAGTTTTATCTTTTGTACTATGCTTTGAGAAACAGTAGTAGACTTTTTGAAAGGACTGTTCTATGCAGATGACTAATTTCTGTTCCTATACCTCTAGGAGGTCATCGGGACAATTTGTATGGAGACCAAGAGGAGGCTGGAAGCTTTTAAGAGGCCGACGGGTTCTTGTACGAAGCCCAAGAGGAGGCTATCATTCCCGGAGGAAGAGATCATTATACGAAGCCTAAGAGGAGGCTGTGAATACTTCTAAGAAGCTGGCGGGTCCTTGTACTTAGCCCAAGAGGAGGCGGGGTTTTCCTGTGGGTCCTTGTATGATGCCCAAGAGGAGGCCGATGATTTTAAGAAGCCGATGGGTCCCCAAACCCCGAGAAGTTCAAGACAGGCTATTCACAGAGAATAGATCAAGCCAGGAAAGTTCGAGAATTTGGAAGAAACTCAAAGATGCCATTCACGGAGAATACATTCATCTCTGGGAGTAGAGTTTCTTGACAATTCCTAATGAGGACAGCCGAAGAGAAGACTGTATCTGGTGATCCTATTGGGGATCTAGTTGTCTATTTCTATGAATAAACGAAACGGCATCACCTAGTTCTAGACGTAGTATCCGGGGAAACTCAAAATATCTATACTATTATTTACACAGTTGATATGAGTTTATGAAAGAAGACTTACAGTGAAACAGCCCCACAATACAGTATATGTATATGAAAGCGGTAAATGAAAGCAATAACCACTTACTCGGTTGTAGAGCTTCCATGCTGTTTGGTTAGTTGTTCAACAAAGAAAGATTGAAAACAATAGTATATTCAAAAAAGTGCTTTGAAAAAGAAAGATTTGGGGCTTACAGCTCGAGGAGAGGCCCAGGGATTTATCAGTGAGCGCACTGTTTGAATTTGTATAGAGGGACTTATACAAGTGACTGAGGCCCAAAAAGGTTTTCTGTACAAAGGGATGGGTCTTACACTCTCTCAAGAGGCCCAAAAGGTTAAAGAAAAAGAGTGGGGCTTATTACACTAGGGTAGGCCCAGTTGACTTTTCGTTAAAAATGGCGATCGCGCCGAGATTTTCTTTTAACGCGAAGGGGCTTATACAATAAGTGAGGCCCAAATGATTTTGGTTAAAAGGGGGTTGGGTCTTACACTCTATTAGAGGCCCAAAAGTTTTGAATGGGTCTTATAGCTCAAGGAGAGGCCCAGATGGTTAATTTTAAACTGGCGACGATCGCGTCGTTTATTCGAAAATGTACAGTGGGACTTATACAACGAATGAGGCCCAAAAATGATTTCTGTACAAGAGGGTTGGGTCTTACACTCTAATAGAGGCCCAAAGAGGTTTAAGAAAAGAAATGAGTCTTACTACTCGAGGGTACGCCCAAGGTTTTTTTTTGAAAAGGCGACGATCGCGCCGTTTTTTTTACGGTATCGGGACTTATACATTATACTGAGGCCCAAAAATGATTTGGTAAAAAAAAAGGATTGGGTCTTACACTCTATTAGAGGCCCAAAGTGTTTTGAAAATGATTTATGAGGGTTGAATTAATCCAAAAACCCTAATTTGTTTTCAAAAATGTGTTTTAATTGAATAAAAATTCAATTAAAATGATCAAAATTGTTTAACATAGGAAAAACCAATTATGATCTTGGATTAATGCTTCAAAAATTAAGTATTGACCACTTGCAGCTAGTGATCGTGATTTGTGTTGGAGGTGTTACAACTAGGTTCAAATGATCTAGATAGCTTCCCTAGGTGCCATGGAGTGTGTATGAATGCTTGAAATGGATTGAAATGATCTGGAACTTGAGATGGTACCCCAACTGCAAATCTGTCAAGAACTTGAGCAATTGGCTGGTGATTTTGTGAAATCTGTATTCCAGATGTTATGTGAATGTTTAGATCACTTCTATATGATGTATGTGAGGTGTGTGTGTGTGTGATTGGTTTAATTGGAAAAGCTCCCAAATTCAAAACCCGATAGTGACGGCCTTAGAAGGCAAAATTGGATTGAAAGAAGAGATTTTGAGGAAAGCATCTGTTTGATGGCTTTGGTGTACTCAAACTGATCACAATTGAGCTCTATTTATAGTAGAGCAAGTTTGTTTTGGGATCCACAGTGAATGGCAACTGCAGCAGAGGTTTGGCCAATGTTGTCCAATGGAAATCCAAGTCTCCTCTAGCCATTGACTAGAGGTTAGGGCACAGGGTTGTGGTTCCCTTGGTCTTGGATAAGTCTTGACTGAATTCAGTTGAGAATGGCTTAGTCCATGCCACCTTGATGCTTCCATTGAATTCTCTAATCCAAAATTGGAGTCTTGTCCCTATTTTGGCAATTCTAGGTTCAACATGATATTTCTTGTTCCAAAGACTTTGGAGGCTTGGCTCAGTGATTGTCCCCTTTAGATTCAATCCTCAGAGGTGTCCAAGTGGATAGGAGTATTTGGATTTGGCTGATTTTGGCAAATCGAGCAAAAATGCAAAATCTGCCTTGCCTTGACAGATTTCAACAAGGCAACTTGCCAATGTTATATCTCATGGCTCAAATTGAATTTGGTAATGTTCTTGGCCATTTTGGAAAGCCCTTATATGATACAACAACTGTTTGATCATATTTGGTTTTGATACTTTTTGAATCCAAGTGAAAAATCCCCCTACATTTGGCAAAAAGTAAGGTAAAATCTGACTTAGTGAAATTTTCACTAAGTGTTGGAACAAAGTGACTTTTCTTGATTTTGATCACTCCATAACTCAAAATCCATGAGGAATTTGGACATAGGTCAGTATGAAGCTTTTGTAGAGGACAATGAGATCTACAAATCAAGCTTTGAATGGGGAACAATGGCCTTGTGGTTTAGGATTTATGGTCCTCCAATGTTGGCACATTAGTGTCACTTTTTCCATAACTTAGAAATTTTTCTAAGTTTCTATGGTTACCCCTTTTACAAGTTATCCCACTTTCTTTGATTTTTCTCGATGAATGATGATTCAAATCATACATTAACATCATTTTAGGGTTAAAAATCCATTTTGGTGAAAAATCTCAAAAAGTCAAAGTTGACTTTTGTGCACAATTGACTTTTTATCAGATGAATTCCAAACTGTGCAATTCTTCATGAAATCATGTCCTTGACCTAAATCAAACTTCATGGACATGTTCCATGGGTGTCATAGGGTATATTGAATCATGTCTTAGGGTTTGGGAGCATGTCCTGATCAAAAGTCAAAGTTACAGTTGACTTTCCTCGCGAAACCCTAATTGTGCTGCAGATGAAATTGAGACTTGTTGCTCAAGATTATTAGATTAATCCATTGTTCCAAATGGATCAATATAGTTCATTAGAGAAATTTAAACCCTCTCTTGAGGTCTTGTCTCATGATTTGCCCTAAAAGTCCATTTAGGGGTGAATTAGGTCAAGAAACCCTAATTCCTGATTTTTTATGAATGCATCCCCGGAGGCAAAATTGACTTGGTGATTGGGTCCATGAGGTTCCATGGAGTATATTAGGTTGTGTTTTGGATCATTGGCTTGTGCCCAGATGAAATATTTCCATTTGGAGGCCCTGGTCGACCAAAACCCTAATTTGGTGACACTGTCGATCTTGAGACTTGATCCACCTAGAAGGGAGCAGCCTTGTGCTTGATCCTTGAAGTGGGAGTCCTTTTGATCCATTGTGGATGTTTAAGAAGTTAGAAAAGTTGAAGATCATGTCATTCCTTGATTGATCCTTTGTCTAAGAACTCTGAGAGGGCTTAAAACCCTAATTCTTGATAGTAGTGAATGCTCAATAATCCTTGAGGAGATTGATGAGGCATGAAGGTACATCCATATTATGATGATGGTTTGCACAATGATGGGAAATCTAATTGGTCAAAATATGGGATATGACAGATGCCCCTATTTAATCTTCTTGGACCCGAAGGTGTGAATGGCGAAGGTATTCGGGAATTCGGGGTGCAAGAGGATTAAATATCGGAATACCCGAAATTTTGACGGCGTCTATGAATGGTAATTCACACATTCATCTTCTTTTGCTAAGCAATGATGCTTAGAAAAGGTAAACTTCCCCTCGATCCTGGTCTTCAGCCAAGGAACTGGTCTTAGTTTCTGATGCAAACTTCCCCTCGATCCTGGTTTCCTACCAAGGAACTGGTCTTAGTTTCTGATGTAAACTTCCCCTCGATCCTGGTTTCCTACCAAGGAACTGGTCTTAGTTTCTTTCGTTAATAAACTTTACTGACAAGGGACGCTATTCGTAGCGGCTTTCCTTCAAACTTCTCGCCGAATTTTCCTGGGGAGATGCCATTTGAGTGGAAAAAGTTTTGATGTCAGACTTGCTGGGGAACCCAGTCGTCTGAGTTGTAGAGTTGCACAAACTTCTCTGTTGGAGATGCCATTTGTCGACTCTATTGGGGAAAATGAGTCTTCTGAAAGACTGCCTCCGCTTGGGGTCTTACATCATACTTTTCTCGGGATCTTCCCGGAGAAATGCCATATGATGGGCTCCAATTTTGAGGTGCCGATGACCTTTTCATCAGCGGTCTTTTCGGAGAAAAACTGCCGTACTGCCGAATCTCCAATTTAGGAGGCTTTCTCTCGGGATTTTCTTTAATCCGGGAAAACAAGGATATCATCTTCAATGGCGAAGAGTGATGTTAACTGAGGGCTCTCTGGTCTTTCAGAGGTTCAAGTTATCAAAGTGGTCGAGGACCCAACTTCAATCCAGAAATAAAACTGGAGGAGAGAGATTGTTCAGACATAACATTTCCTGACGAGGCAAGAACTGACAACTCGATTGAGAGAACTTCTATCACTAGGGGACAAGACCGACTAGAGTGATAGTGATGCAATATGACTGTGAATGTAAATCAATAATGCATGATGCATGTATGTATATGCTGACAAAACTGTTGCGACATACAAACTAAAAGATGAACACGACTGGATACTCGGCCATTGCAGGGCGAAGAAGTACCGCTGGTTCAAGATAGCAATTCTACCTTTCTTAGGAGAGATAGTCCCTGTTGGTAGCTATGTTGATTGGGCTTAGGAGATGAGAACTCGACTGAAGCGTGTCAGACGAAACAAGGTCTCTTACACAGTTGATCCCTTCATTCAGGCGTACTGGCGTAGAAGGAGTACTTTGATTCCGTACTTTGAGGTTCGATTACTTCTGGACAAGCGACCGATGTTCTTCTGATGCTCAACAGTCAAAAGAAATTGCCGTCTTTATTAAAAAGCAGAAAAAGTTTTAACAAGTAAATTCATTTTTGTTTCATTTCAAGAATCGTTAATCATGTTAACAACATCGTTCTGTAAAGCTAAAACAAATAAGAATTACAAACAAAAGCACAAGGGCTCAAATTTTATTGATAAAATGGAGATCAGCCAAACGCGTGATTCCATTGAGTATTTACAAAGTTAGAAAATGGTAATTTACAGGGAAAAGGGCTACGTTGAAACATAATGACCACTATCCTTCTACCAACTTTGAATTCGGGGCATCCTGAGCTTCTGTCGAAGATGACCTTGACTGGAGTTTTCCTCCGATGGATGGTGTAACTGCTGCTGAGGGACTTGCCTCTGTTGAACATAGTTACTTGCCATTATCCCTAACTTTTGCCTGGATTGTACTGTGATGTTTCCAATCCATCGGGATGATTTTTTCCCTGTCTCTAACTTTTGCCTGGACCGCCCTTTCGGGTTTTCAATCCACCGAGACTTTTTTTTTTTAGTTTAGGCGAAGTATTTCTTGACTACATCAACATTTGTGGGGTAGGCAAATTCCTCTCCGTCCATGGTTGCAAGTCTCAAGGCACCGCCTGAGAAAGCTTTCGGGACCACATAGGGGCCATCATAATTCGGAGTCCACTTGCCCCGAGAATCAGTGAGAAATGATTGTATCTTCTTGAGCACAAGGTCTCCTTTCCTGAAGATGCGAGGTCAAACCTTTTTGTCGAATGCCTTCTTCATTCTCCGCTGATACAACTGACCATGGCATAGTGCCGTGATTCGCTTCTCCTCGATCAGATTCAATTCATCGTGTCGACTTTGACACCATTCAGCTTCGGTGAGCTTAGCTTCCATCAATACTCGGATTGACGGGATCTCTACTTCTATGGGGAGCACTGCTTCCATGCCATACACTAGAGAGAAAGGGGTTGCCCCTGTTGAAGTGGGGACAGATGTGCGATAACCGTGAAGAGTAAACGGTAGCATCTAGTGCCAGTCTTTGTAGGTTATAACCATCTTTTGAATAATCCTCTTGATGTTCTTGTTAGCTGCTTCTACTGCTCCGTTCATCTTGGGTCGGTAGGGAGATGAGTTATGATGTTTAATCTTGAACTCTGTGCACAACTCCTTCATCATCTTGTTGTTCAAGTTAGATCCATTGTCAGTAATGATCTCGCTTGGAACACCATAACGGTAGATGATATTGTTTTTGATAAAACGAACCACCACTTGTCGGGTTATATTGGCGAATGACGTTGCTTCGACCCACTTGGTGAAGTAGTCAATGGCTACTAGAATGAACCGATGTTCGTTTGAAGCCTTAGGTTCAATCAATCCAATCATGTCGATTCCCCATATGGAAAAAGGCCACGGGGAAGAAAGAACTTTGAGATGTGATGGCGGTACATGAATTTTGTCGGAGTATATCTGACACTTGTGACACCTCCTCATGTACTTGTAGCAGTCGGATTCCATGGTCAACCAGTAGTACCCTGCTCTTAGAATTTTTCTCGCCATTGTGTGTCTGTTGGCATGAGTGCCAAAGGATCCTTCATGAATTTCTTTCATAAGCATGTCTGCTTCTGGTCTATCTACGTATCGGAACAAGACCATGTCAAAATTTCTCTTATAGAGAGTGTCACCGCTCAGGAAGAAGTTTCCAGCCAATCTTCTGAGGGTTTTTCTATCCTTCCTTAGTGCCCCAGGTGGGTACTCTTGTTTCTGAAGGAAGCATTTGATATCGTGATACCAAGGTTTGTCGTCTATGACTGCTTCAATCGTGAAGATGTAAGCGGGCCTTTCAAGGCGCATTATGTCGATCTTAGGTAAGTCGTTCCATTGACCTACACTAATCATGGAAGAGAGAGTGGCTAATGCATCCGCCATGTGATTTTCCTCACGAGGGATATGATGAAACTCAACTCTGTTGAAGAAAGGTAGCAACCTTCTTGCGTAGTCTTTGTAAGGAATCAATCCTGATTGGTATGTGTTCCAATCTCCTTTTATGTGATTGATAACCAAGGCTGAATCGCCGTATACGTCCAAGTTTTTGATCCTTAAAGTAAATTGCTTCTTCGAGACCCATAATACAAGCTTCGTATTCGGCCTCGTTGTTCATACATTTGAACGTAAGTCTGGCAGTGAAAGGAATGTGGGTACCCTGAGGGGTAACAATGATTGCCCCAATTCCGTTTCCATAATGATTAACTGCTCCGTCAAAGACAAGTCCCCATTGGGAACTTGGTTCTGGCCCTTCACTAGGTAACGTTTCCTCGCAATCTTTCATTTTTAGATACATGACATCTTCGTCTGGGAAGTCAAACCCGATTGATTCTTGATTGTCAATCGGTTGATGCGCCAAATGATCGGCAAAAATACTTCCTTTAACAGCTTTTTGAGCGTGGTACTCTATGTCATATTCTGATAACAGCATCTGCCAACGGGCGATTCTTCCTGTGAGAGCAGGTTTTTCGAAGACATACTTGATTGGATCCATTTCTGAGATTAACCAAGTAGTATGACGAATTATGTACTGGCGAAGACGTTTGGCTGCCCAAGCCAAAGCATAGCAAGTTTTCTCGAGCATCGTGTACCGAGTTTCGCAGTCGGTGAACTTCTTGCTCAGATAGTAAATGGCAGACTCTTTCCGTTTGGTTTTGTCTTGTTGGCCAAGTACACATCCCATTGAGTCCTCTAGAACTGTGAGGTAAATGATCAGTGGCCTTCCTTCCACTGGAGGTGATAGAATCGATGGGTTCAACAGGTATTCCTTGATACTGTTGAAGGCGGATTAACAATCTTCTGTCCAAACGCAATCCTGGTTCTTTTTGAGTAATTTGAAAATTGGCGCACATGTGGCGGTCATGAGGAATATGAATCTGGAGATGTAGTTCAAACGTCCCAGGAATCCTCTGACTTGTTTTTCAGTTTTCGGAGAAGGCATTTCTTGAATGGCCTTGACCTTGTCAGGATCAACCTCAATTCCTTTCTGGCTGACGATGAACCCTAAAAGTTTCCCTGAACGGACACCGAAGGTGCACTTGTTGGGATTCAAGCGGAGTTTGTACTTTCGCAAACGCTCGAATATTTTTGACAGGTGGGTCACATGCTCCGTTTCTGTCTTAGATTTTGCAATCATATCATCGACATATACCTCGATCTTTTTGTGTATCATGTCATGAAACAGAGTAGTCATGGCCTTTGATAGGTTGCCCCGGCGTTCTTCAAACCGAACGGCATCACCTTGTAACAAAAGGTACCCCATGGGGTAATGAACGAAGTTTTCTCCATGTCTTTCGGCGCCATTTTGATCTGGTTATACCCCGAGAATCCATCCATGAAGGAGAAAATTTTGAACTTTGTTGTGCTGTCTACTAGCATGTCAATGTGTGGTAAAGGAAAGTCGTCCTTTGGACTAGACTTGTTCAGATCTCAGTAGTCGACACACATTCTGACCGTTCCGTCCTTTTTGGGAACGGGTACGATGTTGGCTAACCATTGAGGATATTCAGATGTGGCGAGGAAACCCGCTTCAATCTGTTTCTGTACCTCCTCTTTAATTTTGATGGCCATGTCCGGGTGAGTCCGTCTCAACCTCTGCTTTACTGGCGGACATTCCGATCTCAACGGTAAGTGATGTTCCACGATGCTGGTATCCAACCCTGGCATGTCCTGATAGGACCAAGCGAATACATCGGGGAATTCTTTGAGAAGCTTTATCAAACTCTCTTTGGCAGTTGGACTGAGAAGTGCCCCAATCCTGATTTCTTTTCTCTCTTTTTCCGAACCCAAGTTTACCGTTTCCAACGGTTCTTTGTGAGTTTCAATGGACCTTTCCTCTTGTCTGAGTAGTCGGGAGATCTCTTCTGGAATGTCGTCATTTTCTTCTTCAGCCTCGAATATCGGGAACTCAAAGTTGGGAGAAGGCATCGGATCATATGTTTCAACGGGGTTTAAAACAAGCAATCTGTATGACGCGATGATTCGCGTTTAGAAGAGATAGAGAAAATACAAGTGTGTGCAGTGCTTTATTTTTATTACTGCTTGTTTTTATTATTGAATTGTTTTTTAGGATTACCATTTTCTGAAAAATGAAAAGAGAAAACAGCAATAAATGCGGAAATTACAGAACGGCGTTATTTTATTTATGAACAAGTCGATTCTTGAAACTACAGCCCTATAAAACAAAACTCTGTCGCTTCGGGCAAAGTGAAGAGGGAAATTTTACAGAAAGCGAGCCCTATCAAAACATCTGTTTCACCTGGGCAGGGTGAAAGGTTAAAGATGGCAATTACTTTGACTGATGAACGACCTTCGGAACCTCGACGGCAACCCATTGGCGGCGAACTCCTCGGTGAATCACAAAGTCTGGCACCTTCCTTGATTTGTCTTCAGAAATGACGCTGATTTCTGGCGGAGCAGGATCATTGGAATCTTCTCCCAGGCAGAGTTGTCGTAGGAGAATTCCTCTGTTGTATTATGCAGAGTAGTTGTGCTCTTAACGGTATCTCCCCATCCAGTTGGCTGGATATCTTTGAGCCTGATACGAGAGCTTTCGGGCGCAGTGTACTTGACCATATAGTCGTATTTTCCACTCGGTTATCCCAAGGTGTCCCAAACTTCTTTGGAACTGGAGGAGTCATCTCTCTCGATGACGTTGACCTCGGGAAAAGCATAGTTGATGAAATCAAGTCCTATAAACGTTGCGAATTCATCTTCATGTTGAGTAGTTTCTAAATGACCTGAGTGTTGATCCCATGACATGGTGGGGACACAGGTATTCTGTTCAATGATGCTCAGCTAAGTTTCGTTAATCGACTAACTTTCTGGCCCCAAGTTTCCTGGATAAGGTCGCCACATTGGCAGACCATCCATTGGGCCATATTAGTCGTGGTCAAAGTTGTCTTTCATCGGAGTGTCTTCCTCTAATGAATTTGGCGGAGCACGGCATCCTTCCGGATCGCAACCTCCGTATATCATTTCGACGTCTGACCTTGGTATAAATCTCGGACTCTCTATAGGAAAGCAAAATGGCGTAGGCACCTCTTCCTGAGACATATAACCGTCCTCATTAAGATATGACTTCCATTATTCATCTGTGTCAGAGGGATCTTCCTCATTGATTGCATGTACTGCTTGAGACACTAGGTGAAGAAAACCTCCACTGTGGAAGAAGTTCTGAATGGGATGAAGACTTTCATCATTGGCAGTTGTCCGGGTACAGGTTGCAGAAAAACCAAGACCCTTCTTTGTTGTATTGCTAGTAGGAATGACAAGTTGTCCCCATCCAGTTGTATCGGTACTCTCGACTGCTTTGATAACATCTTTGTATGAGGAAATCGAGGTTCCTCCTTGGGATTGATTGTCCTTGCTCACCGACAGTGCTTGGAACTGAGTTCCAATAACCTCCTCGGGTTCTACACAAGTAGATGACGATAAGTTACTCACGAGCAAGGCCTGTTCTCCACAGACTGTGACAAGTTGACCGTTCTGAACGAACTTTAGCTTTTGGTGGAGGGTTGAAGTGACCGCTCCAGCCTGATGTATCCAAGGTCTTCCTAATAAACAACTGTATGTTGCCCGGATGTCCATGACCTGGAAAGTGACTTGGAAAGTGTGAGGACCGATAGTCATGGGAAGATCAACTTCGCCGATAACTGTTTTTCTAGATCCGTCGAACGCTTTGACGACGACCTCACTGATTCTCATCAGAGGGTCTTTGAATGATAATTGCATCAAAGTGAACTTCGGCATAACATTCAAGGCTGACCCTGTGTCTACCAGTACGCTGGCTAAAGCATCGTCCTGGCAGTTAACTGTAATGTTGAGCGCCATGTTATGACGGCGACCCTCTTCGGGTAATTACTCATCACTAAATCCCAATTTATTACAGGAAGTGATGTTAGAGACAATGCTATTGAACTGTCTGATTGTTACATCCTGTTCCACAAAGGCTTGCTCCAAGAATTTCTGTAGATCCTCCCTATGCGCTTCTGAACTGAGTAATAGTGATAACACAGAGATCTTTGAAGGAGTTTGTAACAGTTGATTGACAATGTTGTATTCACTCCTTTGGATGAGCTTCAGCATCTCATCATTATTTTTCGAAAGGTCGGGATTACTGGATTGACCGACTGATGGATCGGGAGCTTCTGTCTGAAGTTCCTTTTCCTTGTTAGGTTCTCCAACTCCTCGGTTGAAGATTCGACCGCTCCGTGTTACACGACCGATGTCTGCAGTATTCACGATGGAGGGTAATGGACTTTCCTTTCCATTTTCAACTATTGTTGCACCATATTTGTAAGGGATAGCCTTAGTAGATTCATACGGTAGTGGTCCCGGTAGATAGATGACTACGGGAACCTTCTAATTTTTCTGACCATCATAAGTAATCTCGACCCGTTCCCGGTTGGGAACTCTTGATTCGTGAAGTAGAGGGATAATGGCAAAAATATCCCTGGTCCTATGATGACCAGCAATCGTGACAACATCCTTAACTTGATCGGCAAGGTAGTTCGGCGACCAATTGACGGGTCCGGAACCTGGATATGGACGAATCTCTCAACGATCCACCTGACCCTGAAGAGCTGCTCTCACAAGGTAAGACCCTTGGTTACTTTCCGAACAGACGCTACAACGGTCATAATTGTGTGGTGGCACCTGGCCACGCCCACTTTGAAGACAATGTAACCTCACTAGGTTAGCTTCCACAGATTGGACATTTTGACTCTGACGCCGAGTAAGATTCCTGTTATTGATACTAATCTGCTGAGTATATTCATCCATATAGATTGGTATCCACCAGTGATTTAACAAGTGCTGAAGTGCCTCATGGACAAGGGTATAACCTCGATCGTTTTCGCAACCTGCTTTACAACTTTGATAGTCGTGTGATATTAAGAATCCGAGTCGGACCTGCTCAGCAGTAACTTTACCAGGTTGGTATTCATCACGCGAATATCGAAGATCTGAACCATGTTGATCTGATAAGGGTTCCTATCATGGTAGTCTTGGATCCATCCAAGATCCATCTGACGCTAGAGGGCCTCCTGTATGAAAGAGCATCCCTGTTTGTTTATCGAGCAAGTCAGACAAGAACTGTAATCATGCCGCGGCAGATTATGATACTGGCTTTGCCTTGAGTGCATTGCCACCAAGTTGACATTCATTGCACAGATGTCGTGGTTCTGAATGACGTTGGAATTCGTGTAGACCATGTTAACTCCACGAACTCGGTGCTCTTGGATCCATCCGAGATCCATCTGTTCCTGTAGAGCTGCTTGCACCACAGAACATCCTTGATTGTTTTTAGAGCAGACATCACACTGGTGATAATTATGAGGTGGCACATGGCCATATCCACTCTGTCTACAATGCATCTTGACCAGATTGGTTTTCAACAAGAGTACATCGTGAATTTGATAGACATTGCTAGATTCTCCTTCTATTAAATTGACTGCAGCCTTCTCATGTTAAGGCAGCGGGTTCGTGAGAACATTAGGATTTGTATCCTTGAAGGATAAGACCCCGCTCCTAACAAGTTTTTACACGTCGGACTTGAAATTGAGACAAGTCTCGATGTTATGCCCTGATCCTCCTTGGTGGTAAGGGCAAGTTTGATCCACCTTAAACCAAAAAGGCGGATTTTCCGGTATTATAAGAGGATATTTAGTCTGAATGTGCCCTTTAGCCAGTAGTAATGGAAATAGTTCTGCGTACAACATGGGTATAGGATCAAACCCTGATGGTCGTGTTGTACGGTTGTTGTTATATGGAGGACGAGCCTGCTGAAGAGGCTGTTGTGTCTTTTGCTGATCAGGTTGGCTTTACGCAACCTGAGGTTGATACGTAGGTGCGGTACTGATAGCAGGAGTTACAGCGGCTACCGGTTGATAACGACGCCTTTGCTTTCCGAGAGAGATATTCCCAATATCCTGCTCTTTTTTCTTAGGGAGAGCACTACCGTATTTTTTAGTACCGCTCGTCGATCCAGTGTCTTTTACCAAACGTCCTTCTCGGACGGCTTCCTCAAGACGTACGCCCATGCCCACCATCTCGGTGAAATCACTGGGTGCACTGGAAATCATTCGGTCATAGTAAAATGAGCTTAATGTTTTTAAGAAGATCTTTGTCATCTCTTTTTCCTCAAGAGGTGGACAAATTTGAGCGGCAATCCCACGTCACCTTTGAGCATACTCCTTAAAGGTTTCCTTGTCCGTTTGCGACATCGATCTGAGTTGATCTCTGTCGGGTGCCATGTCCAAATTGTATTTGTATTGTTGGACGAACGCAGTGCCAAGATCTCTGAATGTGCTGATCGTGGCACGGTTTAAACCCATGTACCAATTGAGTGCGGCACCGGTTAAACTATCCTGGAAGTAGTGAATCAGTAGGTCCTGATTCTCCGTCTGAGCTGACATCCACTGAGCGTACATCACCAGATGGCTTTGAGGGCAAGAGTTACCCTTGTATTTTTCAAAGTCGGGCACTTGAAATTTGTGCGGAACTTTTACATTGGGGACCAAGCAGAGGTCTGCGGTGTCCTTTCCAAATAAATCCTGACCGCGAATAGCTTGCAGCTCCTTCTGCATTTCCAGAAACTGCTTCTGAAATTCATCCATTCGGTCGAACATGGTTTCCTTTTTACCAGAAGGTATCTCTAGAATCTGTCCTTCTGGGACAGTGTGCACCACAGGGGGTGGTACCGTGACTACGACAGTGAGTCTTGGCGTTTCCCGAAGTTTGTAACCTTCAGGAGTCTTCAGTATGCCCCTGGTATCTTCGCTTTCCCGAAGTTTGTAACCTTCAGGCCCAGCGGCTTCTGTTGTGATTCCCTGATCTTCAGTGATCGGCGGAACATATCCTTCCGGGATATAGTTAACAGGCATGCCCCAGGGACGATATTTCGGCATTTGATACCTAGGATCATACTTCTCCACTATGGGCGTTGAGGTGATCTCTGAGATCATAGTTCTTTGTAGCTGAGCTTCTGCCATGGCTTGCATGTCATTACGAAGCTTTCTCATATCCTCTCTCAGAGCGTCGATCTCCTCCTTCAACTCTCTGTTTTCTTCCTCAAGATCATCCATCTTTTTCTTACGATTGGCCCGAGTATTGTACGAATGAGACAGTTTGACTCTAGAATCGAGATACAAACGTGAGATTCATAGGTAATAAGAATACGCGATGTGAGAATGATGAATGCAATGATTATATTAATTGTTTTTTAGTTTAATCAAAATAAACTTTGACAATTAGATTGCAAATATCAAACAGTGGGGAAACCCCTTTTTATTGATTTCAAAGGATTACAGAAATAGAAATACAGTAGATTACAAGGTGCAGAAACAGAAACCTAAGCTAATGAGTCCCGAGAGAACTCGGGTGCTGATTATGGTATCTTCCTTTTCTTTGACCGGGGCTCTTGGGCCGTTGTCGGGTTGTCATTCCTTTGCCAGGTGAAAGGAGTGAGCAAATTCCTTTGGCCATCTTGATTATACACAGCATGTTGCTCCAAAATTTCAATCAGAGCATCCTTTTGTTTTAGTAATTGTTGTATTTTGATGCACTCTATGTCGAGGGTGCGGTACTTGTTCTTCCAAAAACTTCTCTCCCCTTGAACTTTGTTGAGAGTAACCTGAAGCTTTTTAGTTTCCGTCATGAAATACATGACAGATTCCCTCGGCGAAAGAATTTCGTAACGAGGATAAGGCATTTTTAGCTTCAGAGCTCTAGTTTATACCCAATGGAGATAAGGCTCCACCGAGACACAGTCCGATTTTCCCAGAGACTCTCGTCCTTTCTTATGAACATGCTTCCAAGCGTGCATTATTTCCATCTTTAGTGCTCTGTCATTTTCTCCTTCCTTGAAGAAAAGACCTTCCAGATGAACACCCCGTGGGACGTGTCTCATCGGGTATCCAAATTGACGGCGAACCAACACCGGATGATAGTTGATTCCTCCCTTAGTTCCTATAAGGGGTATGTTGGGGAAGTTTCCACAACGATCAATGATTCTGATTCCATCATAGATCCTATTACACCAATCTATATCAGAGGTTGTAAGAGACATGATTTTCTGCGACCAACGCAAGGCACTCTTGCAATCCCTAAAAAGCAGCAGACTTGGGCAAGTGAGAGATAAACCATTTGTAAAGCAAAGGCACACAGCATGTGATCTCCCCTCCGCTGTATAAATTTCCCAAGTGTACAGAATGATACGCATCTGCGAGCAAAGTCGATACAGGGTTTCCAATGAGAAAAACCTTAATGGAGTTGATATCGACGAAGTTATTAATGTTGGGAAACAAAAATAATCCGTAGGCGAGTAAAACAAAGATGCTTTCAAAAGCAGTCTCGTTCCCTATACTAGCGAAGTACAGAGCTTTCTTTATCAAGAACTGGGCTGGCAAACCTTGGATGCCACCCTTAGTGGTTATGTGAGTCCTAACCTCAGACTCGTCCAAATGAATTGCTCTTGCAATGGTCTGATTCTTTGGAATTTCTTCCAGTCCAGAAAATGGAGCTTGATCAGTAATGTGTAGATCAGTCAGGTGAGAGTACTCCTCCAGCGTTGGTGCGAGCTGGTAATCCGGGAATGTGAAACAGTGATAAACTGGATCATAAAACTGAATGAGCGCATCCATGATTCCCTCGATCACATGGACTCTTAACAGTGGTAGCAGACCTCCGTGCTTGGCTCTGAAAGCCTCAGGGTTAGTGATCATCCTCGCTAACCTTCTCAAATCCTCTAGCTTTGGAACCTTGAAGGTATACCTATGGGTTCTCCTTCTACCAAAATCCATTAGCGCAATCCTTTTCTCTCTGACATTTGCAATCATTATCTTAGTTTAATTTGAAAAACAGAGAGACTAGAAGAGAAAATTTTTTCTAAATGCTTTAATGTTTTTTAGATGAATGCATGAATGCAGCACACAAAAACATAGAAAAAACATGGGGTCAAAGGGTCGTTGTCATTAAGTCAAGGCTCTACCCATCCCCAAAGGTTTATACTAGGGTGATTTTTGTATCTGTACTCATTATCATCAGCTCCTCCCAGGAAAGCAAAACAACAAGTGGATCGCCAGCGAGTTGTAGAGGAATCTTAGAGTAAGTGCCATTCACCGAGAATAGATCACCAGCCTCAAATGAGGGTAGTATCGCGTAACAACTATTCCCAATAGTTTTCGAACTACAAAAGGGTTTGCCTCCTCAGCTTCTCAGACATCACAATTGGCCCATTGTCTAGGTGAGAGAATGGGTTGTATTGGTCAGCCTCCACTGAGGTTGATGGTCGACCTCGTCGCCATCACTTATCTTAAGTGTATACTCAATCTTTCCACATGCGGCATCACACGCATTCCCATTAGCAGAAAAATAAACATGTATAGCAATTAGGAAAAGCAGTATATATATTCGTCCTAATCATCCTAGACCTTTAAAGCTATGAATCCTAAGTTCCTGACAGAAAATGGGTTCCCCGGCGGAATTACCATCCTGTGGTTTCATTCCAAATTAACGGTGTTTTGACCTAAGATCCTAATGACGTCAAGGTTTCTACCTAGGGGAAAAAAAGAACAAGATCCCGAAAGAGACCTGCGATTATCCCCAGCAGAGTCACCATTTTTCTGTAGCGAGTGATTTTTGGATGTGGTTGCGAAGCACGATCGCTCTGGTACTACAACTCGATTCATTTTTTATCCTATTAAAGTTGATGAAGGAAGGGAAATAGATGTCTCCAATTAACCCTGCTTGCATACTGAGATTAAACAGTCAAAACTGTTGGTTTACAGATGCTACAAAGATTTGGGGTTTCTCCTAGATTATTTTGTTGACAAAGGGGTGCTTTAGGCTATCGGTTAGGATGTTAGGACGAATGTATGAGAGTATGGGATTTTAGGTTTTTGTTTAGTGTGCTCGTTAAGATTTTTCTTTCAATCTTATGCCTACGTATTCCCGTTTACCGAAACAGGGAAATCAGAGCGATCGTAGTTCCTCCTATTCTATGGGAGGAAATGGGTGTTTTTGGTGTCTTGTTCAAAGCCCAAGACGTGAAGCGAAAGGTGTTTGTATCTTGTTCAAAGCCCAAGATGTGAAGCTAAAAGTGTTGACCTTAGAGAGAATTTATCATCTCTAAAGGGGTCTGTTTGTCACAACTGTTGGGTGACTGACTGTAAAGGAGGATTACTTTAACCGGGATTTGTGAATCCGGCAATGCCATAATTTCCTTTATAGGGCATTTTAACCTGAAGGAGCAGACTTTAACTCAATTTAGAGCAATGCCATCTTTCCTTAGGAATTTCTCATACTAAAAGAGGGACATTGGCATGGATGTAGATGATCCAGAGGCTTGCTGCTTACAGCAATTAGATGAAGGGGAAGGAGTTGTTGATGTTTGTGTACTGTGAACGAGGCACAACTTTGATGCTAAAAGGTTGATTGGACCAACCAGTGGTTTTCTTATACAAAGCCTAAGAGGAGGCTAATATGTGTCTCGTACAAAGCTCGAGAGAGAGGCTAAAAGGTTTTGACTCGACGATGGAGTCTTTTGGTATCTCGTATAAAGCCCGAGATGAAGGCTACTTGACTTAACAAGAGAGTTTTTTGTATCTCGTACGAAGCCCGAGATGGAGGCAAGAATTTGTTTGGCTTAATAAGAACCTTTTTGTATCTCGTATAAAGCCCGAGATGGAGGCGAAAGGGTGATTGACTCAACGAGGGAGTCTCTTTATGTGTCTCGTACAAAGCCCGAGAGAGAGGCTAAACGTTGTTGGACTCCGCTGGGGAGGATCATTGTATAAAGCCCAAGAGAGAGGCTAACTTCACTGGAGAAGGATCATTATACAAAGCCTAAGAGGAGGCTATGGTTACTGTTTCAGTTGAGTGACAGGTCCAGTATGCTGATTTAAAGAGAAAATCAGTTCTTATATGAGCAACACTGTACTCAAGGATTTGATTCGAGGATCCGGGTTATTCCTGTTCTTTAAGGAAGTGGGAAATCCGAAGGGTATTGAGACTATCCGAGTCAGGGGTCACTTGAGAATGTCTTTGAGACTCAAGGATATTAGACTGTCTGTGTCTAGAGTTTTATCTTTTGTACTATGCTTTGAGAAACAGTAGTAGACTTTTTGAAAGGACTGTTCTATGGAGATGACTAATTTCTATTCCTATACCTCTAGGAGGTCGTCGGGACAATTTGTACGAAGCCCAAGAGGAGACTGAAAGCTTTTAAGAAGTCGACAGGTCCTTGTACGAAGCCCAAGAGGAGGCTATCATTCCCGGAGGAAGAGATCATTATTCGAAGCCTAAGAGGAGGCTGTGAATACTTCTAAGAAGCCGTCCGGTCCTTGTACTATGTCCAAGAGGAGGCGGGGTTTGCTTTTAGGAAGCCTGTGGGTCCTTGTATGATGCCCAAGAGGAGGCCGATGCTTTTAAGAAGCCGATGGGTCCCCAAACCCCGAGAAGTTCAAGACAGGCTATTCACAGAGAATAGATCAAGCCAGGAAAGTTTGAGAATTTGGAAGAAACTCAAAGATGCCATTCACGGAGAATACATTCATCTCTGGGAGTAGAGTTTCTTGACAATTCCTAATGAGGACAGCTGAAGAGAAGACTGTATCTGTTGATCCTATTGGGGATCTAGTTGTCTATTTCTATGAATAAATGAAACGGCGTCACCTAGTTCTAGTCGTAGTTGCTGGGGAAACTCGAAATATCTATACTATTATTTACACAGTTGATATGAGTTTATGAAAGAAGACTTACAGTGAAATAGCCCCACAATACAGTTATATGTATATGAAAGCGGTAAATGAAAGCAATAACCACTTACTCGGTTGTAGAGCTTCCATGTTGTTTGATTAGTTGTTCAACAAAGAAAGATTGAAAACAACAGTATATTCAAAAAAGTGCTTTGAAAAAGAAAGATTTGGGGCTTACAGCTCGAGGAGAGGCCCAGGGTTTTATCAGTGAGCGCACTGTTTGAATTTGTACAGAGGGACTTATACAAGTGACTAAGGCCCAAAAAGGTTTTCTGTACAAAGGGATGGGCCTTACACTCTCTCAAGAGGCCCAAAAGGTTAAAGAAAAAGAGTGGGGCTTATAACACGAGGGTAGGCCCAGTTGACTTTTCGTTAAAAATGGCGATCGCGCCGAGATTTTCTTTTAACGCGAAGTGGCTTATACAATAAGTGAGGCACAAATGATTTTGGTTAAAAGGGGGTTGGGTCTTACACTCTATTAGAGGCCCAAAAGTTTTGAATGGGTCTTATAGCTCAAGGAGAGGCCCAGATGGTTAATTTTAAACTGGCGACGATCGCGTCGTTTATTCGAAAATGTACAGTGGGACTTATACAATGAATGAGGCCCAAAAATGATTTCTGTACAAGAGGGTTGGGTCTTACACTCTAATAGAGGCCCAAAGAGTTTTAAGAAAAGAAATGGGTCTTACTACTCGAGGGTAGGCCCAAGGTTTTTTTTGAAAAGGCGACGATCGCGCCGTTTGTTTTTGACGGTATCGGGACTTATACAATATACTGAGGCCCAAAAATGATTTGGTAAAAAAAAAGGATTGGGTCTTACACTCTATTAGAGGCCCAAAGTGTTTTGAAAATGATTTACGAGGGTTGAATTAATCCAAAAACCCTAATTTGTTCTCAAAAATGTGTTTTAATTGAATAAAAATTCAATTAAAATGATCAAAATTGTTTAACATAAGAAAAACCAATTGTGATCTTGGATTAATGCTTCAAAAATTAAGTATTGACCACTTGCAGCTGGTGATCGTGATTTGTGTTGGAGGTGTTACAGCTAGGTTCCAATGATCAGGATAGCTTCCCTAGGTGCCATGGAGTGTGTATGAATGCTTGGAATGGATTGAAATGGTATGGAACTTGAGATGGTACCCCAACTGCAAATTTGTCAAGAACTTGAGCAATTGGCTGGTGATTATGTGAAATTTGTGTTCCAGATGTTATGTGAGTGTTTGGATCACTTCTATATGATGTATGTGAGGTGTGTGTGTGATTGGTTTGATTGGAAAAGCTCTCAAACTCAAAACCCGATAGTGACTTGCCTTAGAAGGCAAAATTGGAGTGAAAGAAGAGATTTTGAGGAAATCATATGTTTGATGGCTTTGGTGTACTCAAACGGATCACAATTGAGCTCTATTTATAGTAGAGCAAGTTTGTTTTGGGATCCACAGTGAATGGCAACTGCAGCAGAGGTTTGGCCAATGTTGTCCAATGGAAATCCAAATCTCCTCTAGCCATTGACTAGAGGTTAGGGCACAGGGTTGTGGTTCCCTTGGTCTTGGATAAGTCATGACTGAATTCAGTTGAGAATGGCTCAGTACATGCCACCTTGATGCTTCCATTGAATGCTCCAATCCAAAATTGGAGTCTTGTCCCTATTTTGGCAATTCTAGGTTCAACATGCTATTTCTTGTTCCAAAGACTTTAGAGGCTTGGCTCAGTGATTGTCCCCTTTAGATTCATTCCTCAGAGGTGTCCAAGTGGATAGGAGTATTTGGATTTGGCTGATTTTGGCAAATCGAGCAAAAATGCAAAATCTGCCTTGCCTTGACAGATTTCAACAAGGCAACTTGCCAATGTTATATCTCATGACTCAAATTGAATTTGGTAATGTTCTTGGCCATTTTGGAAAGCCCTTATATGATACAACAACTGTTTGATCATATTTGGTTTTGATACTTTTTGAATCCAAGTGAAAAATCCCCCTACATTTGACTCAAAGTGACTTTTCTTGATTTTGATCACTCCATAACTCAAAATCCATGAGGAATTTGGACATAGGTCAGTATGAAGCTTTTGTAGAGGGCAATGAGATCTACAAATCAAGCTTTGAATGGGGAACAATGGCCTTGTGGTTTAGGAGTTATGGTCCTCCAAAGTTGGCACATTAATGTCACTTTTTCCATAACTTAGAAATTTTTCTAAGTTTTTATGGTTACCCCCGTTTACAAGTTATCCCACTTTCTTTGATTTTTCTTGATGAATGATGATTCAAATCATAAATTAACATCATTTTAGGGTTAAAAATCCATTTTGGTGAAAAATCTCAAAAAGTCAAAGTTGACTTTTGTGCACAGTTGACTTTTTATCGGATGAATTCCAAACTGTGCAATTCTTCATGAAATCATGTCCTTGACCTAAATCAAACTTGATGGACATGTTCCATGGGTGTCATAGGGTATATTGAATCATGTCTTAGGGTTTGGGAGCATGTCCTGATCAAAAGCCAAAGTTACAGTTGACTTTCCTCGCAAAACCCTAATTGTGGTGCAGATGAAATTGAGACTTGTTGCTCAAGCTTCTTAGATTAATCCATTGTTCCAAATGGATTAATATAGTTCATTAGAGACCCTCAAACCCTCTCTTGAGGTCTTGGCTCATGATTTTCCCTAAAAGTCCACTTAGGGGTGAATTAGGTCAAGAAACCCTAATTCCTGATTTTTGATGAATGCATCCCCGGAGGCAAAATTGACTTGATGATTAGGTCCATGAGGTTCCATGGAGTATATTAGGTTGTGTTTTGGATCATTGGCTTGTGCCCAGATGAAAATTTTCCATTTGGAGGCCCTGGTCGACCAAAACCCTAATTTGGTGACACTGTCGATCTTGAGACTTGATCCACCTAGAAGGGAGCATCCTTGTGCTTGATCCTTGAAGTGGGATTCCTTTTGATCCATTGTGGATGTTTGAGAAGTTAGACAAGTTGAAGATCATGTCATTCCTTGATCGATCCTTTGTCTAAGAACTCTGAGAGGGCTTGAAACCCTAATTCTTGATAGTAGTGAATGCTCAACAATCCTTGAGGAGATTGATGAGGCATAAAGGTACATCCATATTATGATGATGGTTTGCACAATGATGGGAAATCTAAGTGGTCAAAATTTGGGGTATGACAAGTTGTGGCTTAAAACGTAGAATGTCGTCATCATTGACTTCCCGCTAGCGTAGTTGTTTGAGCAGAATTTGTATTTTGGACGAGTGTGCGATGGAATTTCTAAGGACGTTGATTTTGTAGTGTGATCGCGTCTGAATTTGAAATTTTGCCTTGTCACTTGGTTGGAGTGTGTCGTCTGCATGTTTTGACTTTGTCGGTTTTACCTGAGTGGATCATGATTAGTGAATGTTATACAAGTTATGAAGCCGTGAGTTGAGAGTGATATTCCAAGTTAGAACAAATCGGATTGATGGTTTGAGAAGGGATGGCTTTGAATTAAGAAGAAACTGGTTTTTTGTTTCTGCGGTAGTGTTAACTGACTTAACACTTACAGGGAAGGTGTTTTAACTTGAATTTTTGAGGAGTTAACCGATTAACCTCAGACGGGTAATCGATTAACATGTGTGCAAATTGTGAAATCCCTTAGGAACCATCATCTTTGTTTTGTTACCTTATGTTGCTTCGAGTGGAGAATATTGTGTGAATGTAAACCGGAATTGCAAGTGAATGAAAGATGAATTTGTGCTTTGAAATCGTAACTTTTGGAAGGGAGTTGACTTTTGGGGAAGTGGTCTTGTGAACTGTGTTAAGTGTGAGAAAGTCTTAGGTGTATTGGTATTATTGTTGTTGCGAGTCTTAAGGACGAAGTTGGAAAATATTCTCGAAGTGTTGATCTTGTAAAGATCGTTTCGGTAATTTAATTTATGGTGTTATTAAGGAACGAACGGTTGGTCGGAGTTAGTAATTGCTATCTTCCATGAGTTCATGGTATTGGATTTAGACCCCGTGAAAGTGGTACTAGTTGTGTGCAGTTGTTTTCTAACCAGAGAAGAAATTTGTAGGTTATCTTTCCCAGTACTAGTAAGAATTGGACGTTCCAAAGTTAAGTATGTAACTTGGAATCGTTTATGGAATAGAACGAATAAGAAAAATGGATTCAATTGAGAAACGTGGAATGGCCATCGAAATGGGGAGTGTTGGATATGAATTGGTGAGTAGTATGGAAACTCACAGTTGTGCCTTGAATGGTTTAAGTTTTGATAAGTGGTAGTTCATATATGTTGAAGTTCTGTGTTGGTGTTACGTCATTTTGATTGAGATCTCGTGTCAACAAGAAATATTGGATGAGTCAGAACCCCGTAAGAAGAATCGATTTGGAATGAGGTAACCAGAACCGGGAGTTGTTAAACTACTTTAGATGTATTATCTCGAGGTTAGAATGAATTTGGAGTCATATAAGTTATGGTTGTAGCAATGTAACTCTTGTGTCTTTATTGTCTGGACAGTGTTGGACAGATGATAAGATATTGTGTGTTGGCGAGGAAATTGTTCTACTATAAAACGTCCATAAGTTTCTTGTACCGTTGATTAGTAAGGATCCCATTGGATAAGTGTGTTTTTCCGTGGACTACTAGCTACTTGGTAGTGCTTAAGAAATCGTGGTGTTCCACTGTTAGATTTTGGATTGCGTAGTGGAAGGGGATAGATGAAAGAGTTGGTCAGAATAATAAGGATGCGAAGGATTATGGACTGTAATTATGGAAATAAGGAGATCTTGTTCTAAGTGTGTTAGCTTTTTGGTGTGATACGAAAGAAGTGAATTATCGGATATAATGGTTGCAATGTTTAGTATCAGACCAGATGGAACTGGTAAAGGAGTCATTTGACATTTTATGAAGTGGGTTTGAACGTTAAAGGATTTATGAAAGGATAAGTCGTTGGTGATTACAGGAAGTTAAGAAATCACTGAATTACATCGCTGAGATGTGCTGAGTGTTGTTGTCCTAATTTGAGATAAGTGTTACGGTTTTGTTGTGACTCAGGAGAGGAATATGGAACGATACATTCCTTCCGAAGGTAGGACGCAGCCAAGTCTTTTGTATGGAACAACAGATGAATTATGGGAGAAGTAAAGTTCAAAGTGTTAGTTCCTGGATTGGCTGGAATTTTGGTAAAACAAAGGATATTCAATGTTGATGTCAAGGTGCTGATGTTGTAACATTGAAGTCTTAACTCTGGGCTGTGTTAAGTAGTTAAGTGTTGAAGTTGGATGTCTGATGTCACACAGGTGATGTTGTAACATCAGACCTGCAGAATTAATAACAGCAGGACATGTTATTAGGGCACGCGTATTAGCTGGAATTGTGGAGAGTGGTTGACTCATTGGATGAGAATATCTTGGGATAGATATTTTCTGTTACATGGGAGATTTGATTGCAGATCTGTTGGAGAATTAAAAGGTTTAAGATTTAAAAAGATTTTGGGGATAAAATCTGTTTTGAAGATTCAGTTTTAATTAACAAATCTGATCAAATATTGTGACAAGTCCAAGCCCAATTCAGGAGCTATATAAAGTGCACAAGACTAAAGGAAAAAGTACAGATTGAAGATCAAGAGCAGAGGCTGAGTGTCTTAGATATTTGTACGAATCGTGAGTAAACCATTCAAGGGTGAATTGGTGATCTGTCCTCTCTAAAGCTATGAAGCAAAGAGAGTTGTTTGAATTGATCGAAGCTGTGAAGTAAGATCAAGGGTACTCAAAGTGGGTTCTTTGAGTGTTTGTAAGGGATTGAGTGGTGTTCTCATACCTAAGTGGTTTCTTAGGTAGGAAGTCATTAGGAGAGTATAAGTTTAGGAGATTGTCAACGGGTTGTTGAGTCTGTAAATTATATCTACAAGTAGTGAATTCCATCCCTGGCTTGGTAGCCCCCAGAGTAGGTTGGTTGTAACCGAACTGGGTCAACAATTCTTGGTGTTATTTTACTGTTATTGCTGTCCATTGTGCAGAGTGTGTTGTTGTCACATCACACCTTAACATCACACGTCTGATACCAGAATTTCAATTGGTATCAGAGCAGGCATCCTGTCTGTCTCTGGGTGAGATCTAGGGAAGTTACTTTCTGGTGAAAAGATGGACAAAGAAGTTGGAGGATTCGTCAACAGACCCCCTATTTTGGATGGATCCAATTATGACTATTGGAAGCCAAGGATGACCACCTTCTTAAAATCCTTGGACAGTAGGGCTTGGAAGGCTGTTATTAAAGAGTGAAAAGCACCTGTCATGTGTGAGAAGGATGATGCTGGTAAAGATAAAGAAGGCACCTCTAAGCTAAAGCCTGAAGAAGAGTGGACCAAGGAGGAAGATGAGCTTGCCCTTGGAAATTCCAAAGCTCTGAATGCTATCTTCAATGGAGTGGATAAGAACATCTTCAGGTTAATTAATACCTGTGAAGTTGCTAAGCAAGCATGGGATATCTTGCAGGCTACTCATGAAGGAACATCTAGAGTCAAGATGTCAAGACTTTAGATTTTAACATCAAAATTTAAAAGCCTGAAGATGAAGGAAGATGAGACTATTCATGATTTCCACATGAGTGTTCTTGAGCTGGCCAATGCATCTAGTGCTCTTGGAGAGAAGATGTCAAATGAAAAGCTTGTGAGGAAGATACTTAGGTCCCTACCTAAGAAGTATAAGATGAAGGTTACTGCCATTGAAGAATCACAAGACATCAGCAAGATGAGAGTAGATGAGCTCATTGGATCTCTTCAAACCTTTGAGCTTGGGTTGAATGAGGAAGAACCAGAAAAGAAGCCAAAGAGTATAGCCCTGGTGACAAATGGTGAAGAAGAGAAAGGGAAGAAATTTGAATCCCAGGAGGATCTGTCTCAGGCCATAGTGATGTTGGGAAGACAGTTCACCAAAGTATTCAAGAGAATGAATAATAACTCCAGGCCTAATGTCAAGAACATGACTTCTGACACCAGCAAGAAGGATGAAGAGAAAACTGCCCAAGATAAAGGAGTGCAGTGCTTTGAGTGCGAAGGGTATGGACATGTCAAGAAAGAATGTCCCACCTTCTTGAAAAAGCAGAAGAAGGGCATGACAGTTTCCTGGTCTGACTCTGATAGTGAAAGTGAAGGCGAGTCAGCAAAGCATGTGAGAGCTTTAACAGGAGCTGTTGTTTCTGATGATGATTCTAGTGATGGAGAAGTAACTTATGAGGAGTTGGCATCCACCTATCAAGAGCTGTGTTTAAAGAGTGATGAGATTTGTCAACAAAACAAGTGCCACAAGCAACATATTGCTTAGCTAGAGAATGAAAAAACTGATCTTGAAAATGAAGTGGGGCTAGTTAGAGCTCATCTTGATCAAATGACCAAGTCTGTTAGGATGCTGAGCTGTGGAACAGACACACTTGACAAGATACATCAGTCAGAAAAAGCTGTTGGAGATAAAGCTGGGATAGGTTATGTGGCTGAGGACAAGGGAACTTCAGAAGGAAGCACTTCAGGTTCAAAGAAGGAAGTGTCACAACTTTCATCTCAACATCAGCCAAAGAAGCAGGATCCTACCCCTAAGAAAGCTGATGTTTCACAACCTAAGAAGATTGAGAAGAAGACTGGTCCCTATCAGAAGAGGAAGCAGCCACAGGGAGCTAGTCAGTATATGCCCCCACAATACCATGAGAGCATGCAAGCTGCTCAGTTCAAACAGAACATGTCTCATCAGATGTCACAACATCAGGACAACTGGTATGGTGATGAGTATGGATACACCAATGTTGTTCCTTATGTATATGGAAGAAGAAAGCCACACCATCATGGGAGACAATCCAGGAAACAACATTATCAGCCGCCTTATGGGAGAAGACATCAACAAAATAGATGGCAGGGCAGTTATGGTAGGAGGAGACCACATCATGGATGGCAGCATAGGCAATCTCATCATGGAAGAAGATTCAAAGATGAAAGGGTGAGATGCTACTATTGTGGAAGATTTGGACATATGCAGTACTCTTGCTACAAGCTGCATGGATACCCTCAGCCTCAAAATAGATGGAGAGAGCACAGGCCCAAAGTTGTTAAACAATGGGTACCTAAGGAGAAGGTGAAGTGCTTATTGGCTCACTTGGATGACAAAGAGGCTAAAGAAGGAACTTGGTATTTTGACAGTGGGTGTTCCAAGCTCATGTATGGATGTAGATCCATGTTTGAGGATCTTAGAGCTTGCCCCTCTCATGAAGTCATATTTGGCAATGGAGGAAAAGGTGTTGTTGCAGGAGTTGGGAAAGTGCAAGGTGATGGTAGACCTGAACTTGACAATGTTATGTTTGTCAATGGCTTAAGTGCAAATTTGATCAGCATAAGCCAGTTGTGTGATGAAGGTTACAAGGTAAACTACACTAATCATGAGTGTGTGGTTTCTGATAAGCAGAATCAGATTGTTATGAAGGGTGCCAGAACCAAAGACAACTGCTATCAGTGGACCTCTCTTGAAGGAGATTCATCTAGTAATGTTCTAGTTGATGTTATAACATCAGACTATGACATCAGGATGCTGAAAGGTCACTCAGAGTTAACAAGTTCTAATGTGAGTGTTTTAAAAGGAAAGTTTTTATGGAGGGAGAAAATTAGTAATTGGTCTTTAAATACTGAAAAGCTGGCGCCATACCTCAGACCATCATTCTCTAGTGCAGTAAAATCACGGTTCATTAAAGAGTATTTCTTCCTTTCATTCGTCCCCCTCAACAAGAAGAATCATCTTACTCTGTACTCCCTCAAAGGAACCATGTCAAAGCAAACAGCTTCTCCTTCCAAAAGTTCTTCGCGGAATAACGCTAGGGTTTCTACAAATGAGTACTCTGAAGACGAAGCTCTGAATATTCAACCCATCTCCGTAATGTTACTAGAATCAGGTAAACCTAGACCTTCTAAACTTGTTTCAAAAAGGGCTGCAACTACTTTTAAAAATAGTGAAACAAAGAAGCTAGTTACCAGTGTCCTATTTAGTGATAAATCATCACCTAGGTCATCCGCGTCTCAAACTGTGGTGGAAAAGTTTGATGTTGATAAGAGTATGGGTAATCTGGCAACCAAAATACTGGACAAAGGAATACCTATGAAAGGAATTTCTGTACCGTTGAATCAGATGCCAGCAGAAAAGGTAGACATGCAAGGAGAAGAATCTGATCTTCATAGACTTGCCATGTCTGTCATTGAGGATTCTGAAAGAGGAGGAGAAGAAGAAGATGTGCATGAGGAGATTAATGATAGAACTACTCCTGAAAAAGAAAAGAGTGAGGAGGTGATCAATGTGGATGACTTATCTGACAATGAAGTCATTGGAAATGCTGTTCCAAGTATTGCCAAGAGATTACAGACAAGGAAAGGGAAGACCAATGAATCCTCTCCTAAGAAGCCTACTGAAGGAAAGAAGAGAACTGTTGTTGGTCCCACAAAACCTTGGAGCAAGGTTGTTACACCTTCCAAAAAGAGAAAGGTTAGAGAAGAATCTGTTTCTGAGGATGAAGTTGAGGAAGATGTCCATGACATCACACCAGTCAGAAAGACCATTCTAAAGAGAATTTCTGATAAGGTGCCTGAAGTGCCAGTGGACAACATATCCTTCCATTATGCGAGCAGTGCATCTTTGTGGAAGTTTGTGTGCCAAAGAAGGTTAGCTCTGGAAAGGGAGCTTGGAAAAGATGTCTTGGAGATGAAAGAAATTATGGACCTCATTCATGGAGCTGGACTTCTAAAGACTGTGACCAGATTCTCCAAGTGCTATAGTGGACTTGTTAAGGAATTTGTTGTGAACATTCCCATAGACATTTCTGACAATAGAAGTGTGAACTACATGAAGGTGTTTGTTAGGGGACAGTGTATTGACTTCTCTCCCAGTACTGTCAATAAATATCTGGGAGGAGATGACCAAGAGGAGTGTGAGCTGGAGGTGACTGATAATGAAGTGTGTAGAGAGATTACTGCTACTCAAGTTAAGGTGTGGCCACTGAAAAATAAATTAACAACCAGCAAACTCAGTATCAAGTATGCTATATTGCACAGAATAGGTGCGGCCAACTGGGTACCTACTAATCACAAAACCACTATAACTGTGGGATTAGGAAGGTTCATCTATGCTGTAGGGAAAAAGGTCAAGCTCAACTATGGAAGCTATATATTTGATCAAGTAGTAAAGCATGGTGCCACCAATGCCATCAAAATGCCTATATCATTCCTTTCCCTTATATGTGGAATGATCTTGGATCAACATCCTGGTATCTTAACCAGCTCAGAGGTAGCATGTAAGAGGGAATCAACTTTATCTTTGCATCCCAAACTGTTTGCTGGGAGTCATGTTCCAGACATTGTTACAACATCAAGCTCTGGGATTAAGAAGGTCAGTACAAAATCTGAGCTGATTAAAGAATTAAGAGCGACCTGCAAGGATCTTGATATGGTTATCAAGACCAGCACTGACAGGAAAATGAAGATTGAGCAGATGATTAAAGACTTGGAACAGGGGAAAGACAATGGGAATGGTGACACTGAGGACTCCAGGTCAGATGAGGGTGAAGAAGATGCTGATGGTACCAGCTCGAATGAAGACTAATCTCTATCTGCTATCCTTAGATATTAATTTTGTATTAGTTTAGTTTTTGCTATGCTTGGGTTGTATTTTGAATATTGTGCTGTTTTATGCACTGGTTATGGTTTTAGTTTCCTTCTATGATTTGTTTTTCCTGTTTACTAATTGAGAGGCTAACAATGAGAGCTAGGGTATACTGACTATAGTTAATAGGGCTTCTAACCGAAGTTTGCCTAATTGTGGCTAAAAAGGGGGAGAACATAGCCAAGATAGTCAAGAGGATTATTGCCATATGCTGCTGATGTGATGCAGAGATTAAGGGGGAGTTTTGACAGTTGAAGAGTGCAGCCAAGCAGATATCAAGGGGGAGAAAAGTGCTGCACATTGTGAGCTACTAAACAGCTGTGATGCTGGTTCATGTTTTAGAGGGGGAGCACCAATTGGCTGTTGTCAATAATGAAGATGGTGCTGCAACAGATCAAGTGATGAAGAGTTTGAAGATTGCCAAACTCCTGCTAATGAGTTTCAAATGATTGAAGATTATTCCGCTGCTGAAATCTCTGAAGGTGCAGAGTGCAGAAGTTGATTGCAGAGTGCAGAAAGTGTTTTAGCCAAAATTAGCCAAAGGGGGAGATTGTTAGTTCCTGGATTGGCTGGAATTTTGGTAAAACAAAGGATATACAATGTTGATGTCAAGGTGCTGATGTTGTAACATTGAAGTCTTAACACTGGGCTGTGTTAAGTAGTTAAGTGCTGAAGTTGGATGTCTGATGTCACACAGGTGATGTTGTAACATCAGACCTGCAGAATTAATAACAGCAGGACATGTTATTAGGGCACGCGTATTAGCTGGAATTGTGGAGAGTGGTTGACTCATTGGATGAGAATATCTTGGGATAGATATTTTCTGTTACATGGGAGATTTGATTGCAGATCTGTTGGAGAATTAAAAGGTTGAAGATTTAAAAGATTTTGGGGATAAAATCTGTTTTGAAGATTCAGTTTTAATTAACAAATTTGATCAAATATTGTGACAAGTCCAAGCCCAATTCAGGAGCTATATAAAGCGCACAAGACCAAAGGAAAAAGTACAGATTGAAGATCAAGAGCAGAGGTTGAGTGTCTTAGATATTTGTACGAATCATGAGTAAACCATTCAAGGGTGAATTGGTGATCTGTCCTCTCTAAAGTTGTGAAGTAAAGAGAGTTATTTGAATTGATCGAAGCTGTGAAGTAAGATCAAGGGTACTCAAAGTGGGTTCTTTGAGTGTTTGTAAGGGATTGAGTGGTGTTCTCATACCTAAGTGGTTTCTTAGGTAGGAAGTCATTAGGAGAGTATAAGTTTAGGAGATTGTCAACGGGTTGTTGAGTCTGTAAATTATATCTACAAGTAGTGAATTCCATCCCTGGCTTGGTAGCCCCCAGAGTAGGTTGGTTGTAACCGAACTGGGTCAATAATTCTTGGTGTTACTTTACTGTTATTACTGTCAATTGTGTAGAGTGTGTTGTTGTGACATCACACCTTAACATCACACGTCTGATACCAGAATTTCACAAAGTTAACCCAATATTTGAATAAGAGTATAACTAAAGACACGAAGTTTGATAAATTGTGAAAATACGGCTTTTTGGTCTGTGAAATCAAGTTGGAATTGGGATACGTCAGAAATTGAACAGAAAGGTTAACGGAAGAGAAGTTGAGTGTGGAACTAAGACAATGATGCAAGTAGTGGTTATTGTTGAACGAAGGAAATTCGGGGGCAAATTTCAATTCAAGGGGGGGGGGGGGGGAGTGTAATACCCCGTATTAATTAAGTGCTCAATTGGATATCAGAAGAGATCAATTATTTTATTATAAAGTCAGAGTGATATTTATTAGTTTAAGGGAGTATTTTAAGGTAACTCCAATAATTGATCAATTGGGTTGAGATGACAAAATATCAATTTGAGATATTTTGCCCTATTGGATTATATTATATAATATTGGTTTATATATATATATATTTGGAAAGAGAAAAGGAAGAAAGAAGAAGAAGTTAGTAAGGAGAAGAAGAAAAGAGAAAGAAGAGGAAAGGAAGAGAAATGGAGAAAGAGGAAGAAGAGAGAAAACCCATGGATCATCATCATCACCATCTTCTTCAAACTCCTCTTCGATTACCAGGTGGGTTCTAGTTAGGCACTCTAAGTTCTAGAAATATAAGTTTTGAACTTAGGTTAGATTTGAGAGAAAATTATTAAACGGACAAATATAACGAATGAAATTAGATGTAAATTGCGTAGAGTAGTCGTAATATGCATATGATCAATTGATAATACTTGTTTTGGTATTTGGAAATGATTGGGTGTGGCAAGGATGAATTTTGGAGCCTTGGAACCCTAAGAAACACAACATAAAATTTTGCTTCTGGTGTAGAGCGTCGGGCTGTGCTTAGAGCGCCGGGCGACGCGGGCCTACGCCGGGCGAAAGCCAAGGGGCCCAACATAGCAAATTTCTGTAACTTTTAAGTTTTTGGATATGGGATTGACGTCGCTACTTCGCAGGGCGAAGCACAGGCGAAGGGGCACCGCAGGGCAAAATCTTGACCGCCGGGCGCTCCTGGGAGTTTTCCAAATAATTTCTTTTCTTTAAAAATTCATAACTTCCGAATCCATTTCGTATGCCAAGTAATTACAAGGATCCAGGACCCGGGCTGACTTCTAGACGTAGAAGCGGATGGACAAGAGGGATACCTTGGTACGGTTATCGATTAGTGATATTTTGAGTTGATGAACTCATGACATGTTTCCATATAGTGTGAGATTGTGAGATTGTGTACTCAAGGTCATTTTCCCTTCCCCTTGACTTGAGTTAGGATTGGTAGAACCCTGTAAAGCCGAGAGAATCCATAAGATAGGGAACTCACTGAGATTTGATGTATCTCACTGTAGCGAGCGATTTTGGACGTGGTTGCGAAGCACTACCGTTCTTTGGGGTTTACTACAGGTCGATTCATTTTTTATCCTATTAAAGCTGATGAAGGAAGGGAAATAGATGTCTCCATTTAACCCTGCTTGCAAACTGAGTTTGAACAGATGACTGTTGGTTTATAGATGCTACAAAGATTGTGGGTTTCTCTTAGGTTATTTTGTTAAAATAGTGCCCGGTCGATTGGTGGAAGGTTAAGACTGATGCTTTTCGATTGAGATGTGAAGGTATGGGATATTGGGTTTTGGATTAGTGTGCTCGCTAAGATCTTTTCTTTCAATCTTATGCCTACGTATTCCCGTTTACCGAAACAGGGAAATCAGAGCGTTCGTAGTTCCTCCTATTCTATGGGAGGAAATGGTTGTTTTTCGTGTCTTGTTCAAAGCCCAAGACGTGAAGCGAAAGGTGGTTTGTATCTTGTTCAAAGCCCAAGACGTGAAGCTGAAAAGTCTCATCTTTAGAGAGAATTTATCATCTCTAAAGAGGGGGTTGTATGTCACAACTGTTTATAAAGGAGAATTACTTTAACCGGGATGTGTGAATTTGGCAATGTCATAATTTCCTTTATAGGGGATTTTAACCTGAAGGAGAATACTTTAACTCAGTGTAGAGCAATGTTATCTTTCCTTAGGAATTTCCCATGCTAAAAGAGGGACAGTGGCATGGATGTAGATGATCTAGAGGCTTGCTGCTTACAGCGATTAGATGAAGGGGAAGGAGTTGTTGATGTTTGTGTACTGTGAACGAGGCACGACTTTGATGCTAAAAGGTTGATTGGATCAACCAGTGGTTTTCTTATACAAAGCCTAAGAGGAGGCTAATATGTGTCTCGTACAAAGCCCGAGAGAGAGGCTAAAAGGTTTTAACTCAACGAGGGAATCTTTTGGTATCTCGTATAAAGCCCGAGATAGAGGCTATTTGACTCAACAAGAGAGTTTTTTTGTATCTCGTACGAAGCCCGAGATGGAGGCTAAAATTGTTAGCTCCGCTGGGGAGAATCATTGTACAAAGCCCAAGAGGAGGCTATTGTTACTGTTTCAGTTGAGTGACAGGTCCAGTATGCTGATTTAAAGAGAAAATCAGTTCTTATATGAGTAATGGTTGCACTCAGGGATTTTGATTCGAGGATCAGGGATATTTCCTTGTCTTTGAGGAAGTGGGAAATCCAAAGGATATTGAGGCTGTCCGAGTCTACGGGGTTCCTTCCTATTATTGAAGGGGTCACTTGAGAATGTCTTTGAGACTCAAGGATGTTAGACTGTCCGTGTCTAGAGTTTCATCTTTTGTACTATGCTTTGAGAAACAGTAGTAGACTCTTGGAAAAGACTGTTCTATGAAGATGACTAAGTTCTATTCCTATACCTCTAGGAGGTTGTCGGGACAATTTGTACGAACCCAAGAGGAGGCTGGAAACTTTTAAGAAGCCGACGGGTCCTTGTACGATGCCCAAGAGGAGGCTATCATTCCCGGAGGAAGAGATCATTATACGAAGCCTAAGAGGAGGCTGTGAATACTTCTAAGAAGCTGGCGGGTCCTTGTACTAAGCCCAAGAGGAGGCGGGGATGCTTTTAGGAAGCCTGCGGGTCCTTGAACAATGCCCAAGAGGAGGCCGATGCTTTTAAGAAGCCGATGGGTCCCCAAACCCCGAGAAATTCAAGACAGGCTATTCACGAGGATTAGATCAAGCCAGGAAAGTTTCGAGAATTTGGAAGAAACTCAAGAGATGCCATTCATGGAGAAAATATCATCTCTGGGGAGCAGAGTTTCTTGACAAATGCTTTTAAGAAGCCTGTGGGTCCCCAAACCCCGAGAAGTTCAAGACATGCCATTCAACGAGAATAGATCAAGCTAGAAAAGTTCGAGAATTTGGAAGAAACTCAAGAGATGCCATTCACGGAGAAGAGATCATCTCTGGGGAATAGAGTTTCTTTGACAACTTCTACGAGTGACAGTCTATGAAAGGGTTCACCGAGAATGCTGCCTTCCATATCTCCATGTTGTTTAACCCCAAGAGGAGGGAAGACTGTGTCTGGTAATCCTATGGGGATCTAGTTTTGACTATTTAAGAGTGATCAATGGGCTTAATGCTAGACGTAGTTGTCGGGGAAACTCTAAATATATGTACTATTATTTTACAGTTGATATGAGTTTATGAAAGAAGACTTACAACAAAACAGCCCCACAATACAGTTATATGTATATGAAAGCAGTAAATGAAAGCGTATAAACACTTACTCTCCCGTTGAACTTTGTTGAGAGTAACCTGAAGCTTTTCAGTTTCCGTCATGAAGTACATGACAGATTCTCTCGGCGGAAGAATTCCATAACGAGGATAAGGAATCTTTAGCTTGAGAGCTCTAGTTTGTACCCAATGGAGATAAGGCTCCACCGAGACACAGTCCGGTTTTCCTAGAGAATCCCGTTCTTTCTTATGAACATGTTTCCAAGCGTGCACTATTTTCGTCTTTAGTGCTCTGTCACTTTCTCCTTCCTTGAAGAAAAGACCTTCCAGATGAACACCCCGTGGGACGTATCTCATCGGGTATCCAAACTGACGAAGAACCAATACCAGATGGTAGTTGATTCCTCCTTTAGTTCCTATAAGGGGTACGTTAGGGAAGTTTCCACAACGGTCAATGATACTGATTCCATCATAAATCCTATTGCACCAATCTATATCAGAGTTGGTGAGAGACATGATCTTCTGCGACCAGTGCAAGGCACTCTTATGATCCCAAAAAGTAGCAGACTTAGGCAAATGAGAGATAAACCTTTTGTAAAGCAGAGGTACACAACATGTGATATCCCCTCTACTGTACAAATTCCCTAAGTGTACAGAATGATACGCATCTGCGAGCAAAGTCGGCACAGGGTTTCCAATGAGAAAAACCTTAATGGAGTTGATATCGACGAAGTTATTAATGTTGGGCAACCGAAATAATCTGTAGGTGAGTAAAACAAAGATGCTTTCAAAATAAGTCCCGTTCCCTATACTAACGAAGTACAGAGCTTTCTTTGTCAAGAATTGAGCTGGCAAACCTTGTATGCCACCCTTAGTGGTCATGTGAGTCCTAACCTCAGAATCGTCCAAATGAATTGCTCTTGCAATGGTATGATTCTTTGGAATCTCTTCCAGTCCAGAAAATGGAGCTCGATCAGTGATATATAAATCGATCAGATGAGAATACTCCTCCAGCGTTGGTGCTAGCTGGTAATCCAGAAATGTGAAGCAGTGATAAACTGGATCGTAGAATTGAACGAGCGCGTCCATGATTCCCTCAATCACATGAACCCTTAACAGAGGAAGCAGACCTCCGTACTTGGCTCTGAGGACCTCTTGGTTTGTGATCATTCTCGCCAAACCTCTCAAATCCTCTAGTTTTGAAATCCTGAAGGTGTACTTATGAGTTCTCCTTCTACCGAAATCCATTAGCGCAATCCTTTTTTCTGATATTTGCAATCACAGTCTTAGTTTAATTTGAAAAACAGAGAGACTAGAAGAGAACATTTTTTTAATGTTTTAATGTTTTAAATATGCATTTCTCAGCAATTCAAATTCATCCCATTATTGTACCTGTAACCATTTTAAATATGAATTTCTCAGAAGTTCAAATTCATTCCATTTTTTAACCTGTAACCATTTTAACCATAACAGATAAGCTAACATTGTTCATTTGTAAGTATTGTAACTATTATAATCATAAAATATAACTAACATTGTAACATTGTTAGCATTTGTAAGTATACATTATGTAAGTATTGTAACTATTATAGCCATATTTACACCAAACATTATATTCATGTCATCAATACAGAAAAGTGTTATTCACATCATCAATCAGCAGGACCCTTAAGAAAATTATGAATATATGTCCAACGTTTACGAAGATCTACGAAGTCCTCAAATGGGAATGGGGTTTCATCGTTAAACATCTACATAAGAAAGAAGCAATAACATGTATGATAATAATTCAATAGTCAACTTATCTGTTAATATATGTAAATATTTTATTACATGTATACCTTATCCCATGAATCAACAATGTCGGCAAAGACAATGTTTAGCATGTGTTTCATGACATAGTAACCACACTCGTAATTCCTGGGTTGTTTCCTTGTCTATAAATTTAAGCAAAAATCACATGAATACAACCACAATGAATGTAGATGAAAGAAACATAATTGTGCCACTTACTTTAGGACAGATCCATCTGGGATTTCTTTTAACATTGTTCATTATATTCACTTGTTCCACAATACTACATATTGAATTTGAATTAAACATAGGGTTAATAGTCATTTACCCCCCCTGCAATATAGGCGACTTTTGATTTACCCCCCTTTAAAAAAATAATTTTGGATTACCCCCCTGAAACTTTAAAATTCCAAGTCTCTTGCCCCCTAGGTAGAAATATTACCCCCCTGTAAATATTTTTTTATTTATTTACCCCCCCTGGTTTTTACACGCTTAGGGGGGTACCCCAAAATTTCAGGGGGTACTCCAAAATTATTTTTTTAAAGGGGGTAAATCAAAACTCGCCAATATTGCAGGGGGGTAAATGACTATTAACCTTAAACATATTATATGATAAACTAATTACAATGTCAAAGAAAATGAATTAAGCATACACTTACGAATTAATCAAATCTTTTATTTCGTTGTACAGTGTATCATGCAAGGAACACAGAAAAGTTATCGTATTCGTCCGTAATGATATGATGATAAATTGCCAATGAACACTGAATAAACAAGAGCATATATATAGGTTAATGGTATTTGCGAAAAAAAAACTAAATATAGAATAAATATCAATTCCAAAAATACTTACGTTCAGAGGAATGGTGCTAAGTAACATTCTTTTCCTCCGTCACTTAACCGTGTTATCAAGTACTCTCAGATAGCTTTTTATTCATTAAAAGTCCAACAAATAAAAAGTGGATCCAAGATTCTGTAAGTACTCGATTTATTCAACTCTATACAAAGAAGGTGAATGTACCTAAATGGTTAAAGAAAATGAATAAATTAGGTGTGATGTTCTATAAATGATAATGTTCTATACTGACATGTATATTTAACTATATATACTTACGTGCACCAAACTTGCAATATCCCGATTTCCAGTGACTTATACCCACCAAGAAAATTCCTTACATCATCAGGATTATAATAGAATAAACCTGCACGTGGACAATGTTCTAGCGGGAGAGATTACGCTTCATTTATCACCGCAACTTGCAAGTATAACATTGTGATTTCATTTGGATTAGGGTTCATTATATCATTGCGGTTACCTGCAGGGGGGATGGGCTGAACAATTACTTCCTTTTGTAGAAGCATGACGTACAACACTTCTACTAGGAGTTCGAGCGTCATCATCACCATCAACATTACGGTGATCTTTATTTGTCCATTGTTCCAAGTTTTCACTTAATCTCTACATCATAATATTCAATTAAAACATAAAACAAAAGCAAGCACAATATATATCATACATTTTCGATAAAACACCAGCATCTCAAGTAAAGTACATACCGAATACATCTCTTGGAACCTATCCATATCTTTCTCCCTTTTTTCCTTCTCCTCTTCTAACATTCTCTGTTGTTCTTCTAATTGCTTCTCAAAATTTTCAATCTTTTGTCTTTGACCAATTATTTCCGATCTTTCGGTTCTTTTTCTTTGAGACCCAAAGAATGACCTCAAGCCGACACCTTCTTCAACAGCACAGACACACCCACCATGCTCATTTGTTCCTATAGTTTCTATTAATATATCATGTCGTGCTTGCGGAATAAATGTGCCTTCACGGGCTGCCTAAACCAACTTATCCTACACAACATGAGAAACTTACATATATTAGTTACCAACGCATTTAAATAAAAAATAACATAGGCACCACAAATCATACTTGCAATTTTTTCGGCAACTACTCTGGAAGCCTCAAAGGTGTACTCCTCATCTGGTCTTAATCGAGCCCTCTTCCATTTTTCATGTCTTGAAGGTGGAGATGGGATGCGATCATCTCCAGTTTCGGATTGTCTCACAAGCATGATTTTTTTCTCAAGATTCCTATAACCCCCACGAGACAATCTATAGGGGTACGTGTTCTTGGCTTTATTGAGTATCCCGACTTCGCTTTTAACCTGTTATGAACATAGTGAAAAAATATATGATTAGTATCTATAACTGATTAGCATAACATTATCGGTTACATGAGAATAGTAGTAACCTTAAATTCCTCAGAACGACGTATCTTTGCAAACCTCTTCCATTGCTTCTTCAATATAAAACTATATCGAATCCATGGATGAGCAAGACCGCTCTTAGGCCTCCTAATGTAGTCAGCCATGAGTTGTGCCTTAAATACCCTCCAACGAGTACCAGCATATGATATCCACTTTCTTTTAAAATTTGAGTCATCATCGTTAAACTCAAAATTCGACTACATTTAAATCAATATATAAATATGTATTAGAAATTATAGATATTGATATCGACGATATATGAAAATTATAGTATGTCATACCTTAACATCAGTCCATATGCTTTCTTTGACCTTATTATAAACTTGTTTCCAATCATCAATCAATATACTAACCTTGTTACGTGCAAGGAACGAAACATAACTCTTAAAAGTAGAGTAGTGTTGACAATCCACTACTTTGTACAATTAATCAACCTGGATAGGAATTTTTTTCACTTGATGCGTTCCGGACAGATGTGAATTGGGGCATCATTGTGATGCCTCTTTGTGATCTTTTCGTTTGAGTTACAGTTGTTTGAGTATCATTGTCAAACATCTCATTTGTTTGAGTTTCTTCGCTGGTTTCTGATGAAAAACTCAACAAGGCCGACATCTAAGTTCAAAAACAACAACAACAACATAAACAACAAGAACATAAACATCAACCACAAAATAAAACAATAACAACCACAACAATGGCAAATGAAGTTTACTGTAGATGCATGCAGACAATTTTTTTATGTACCCTAAACGTGATTGATCGGAAAAATAGCAAGTGTACTATTTTTACGATGTAGTAATAATAGGGGTTATCCCCAGAATCGATCTCAAGGACTGCGCGTTGTTACAAGTGCAAATGCTAATTCAATTCACCAAAAGCTTCCTTGGGGTGTGTTTGAGAAATTATAACTAATAATAATAAAATAAACAGAATTATAAAATTTACTTAAGACAGATATGAGAAGCCATGCTAGAAGGAAGTGTATGAATTGCACTACAAAGACCCTCAATCCTTATTCTAGGAGATATGACTTAAAACAAACCTTACCGATTCTTAAGTTTATTTTTCCCTAATTCCTTAGCCGAAAAACCTTTGAGATTCAGTCTCTATCCTAATTCCTTAGCAGTCTAGAAACAATCACAAGCATTATATTTTATCAAGAATATATCGGTTATTATAGGGTATCCCCATTCCTAGGATATATCTACTATAATATTATTATGCAAAAGCTTTAGGTCGGTTGGTCCGACCAAAACCCTAACCGTAAATCAATTTCAATTTGTCCGATCGAACAAGCTTTAAACACATTGCATAACAAAAGATTAAGGAAGAATCAATATCTCGTAGAACAATTGAAATCAGAGTCATTACAAATGCAATTCAGGGACACCCCCTAACATTGGGGGGTTTAGCCGCTCATAGTACTAAAAGAAATTACAAAATAAGAGATAGACATTACAAGAATAACGGATGAATTCGATCTTCAATCGCGATGGTTCATGAAAAATCTTCCTTCCCTGAATCACTTGATAGCATCCAAACTTTATCGTAAAATCTTTCGTAATGTCAAAAAGTCCCTCTCCCTTTCTCAAAAACAATCCTAAATAGCCATAATTCACTTAACATGAACAAGAAATACCCAGAATGCCCTTTGCAGTACCCAAACATCAAAAATAAGAAAAATCAGAAAATGCCTCGCCCAGGCCAACACGGGCCGTGTCAGACAACACGACAGGCCGTGTTGGCCTTCTGGTCCTAACAACACAAAATTCCTCCATGCCAAACTTGCTGACACGGGCCGTGTCAGCTGACATGGGCACCCGTGTCAGCCCTCTGACATCCCTTCAATCTTCAGCTTCTAGCCATCTCCTGATACGACCCGTGTCAGGTGACACGGGTGGCCGTGTCAGGACTACTGTAACTTCAGAAACTTCTATCTGACGCCCCGGATCTCCCATTTTATCTGCATAAGTTCCTTAGGATTTTCACCTGAATCTGAGAACAAAGAACACTACCAAACAACGCGTAAAATGAATCAAATAACTATAAACTAACAATAATAAAGACGCGAGAAAGAAACTGCGAAAGGTAAAATTAACTTGAAAAACAATAAAAAAACGAAATAAAGTGTTACCGATTTTGCGGTTTCGTGCCGAATAACAGACGGAAAACAAGTAGAAATGGTGACCGATCAGTGATGACTAAGTAAATGATGTTGGTGTTGGTGATGGTGTTGTCTTCCTTCTTTTGGGGTGATGGCGATGTTGTTGTTGTTTTCCTTCTAGACAGTAACAACTTGGTTGATCGTTATGGTCTTGTCAACTTGGTTGACGATGATGACGACAATGGAAAATACAAATTGAAGTAGGAACAATGGTGTTTGGATGAAATCGTGTAATGTTTCACAGTAATGAACGTTAGGGTTTAGGATGAAATCGTGTATTGTTTCGTTTAGTTTCTATTCGCAATGGAAAAGAGGATACTGAAGAGACAAACTATCTAGGAGTGTATAATTTTATCACGCTACCACAACGGTCAATACTTGCAACCGTAGTGATATTTTACTTTCATGGTGAAATTTCATAAAAAAGCGCCAGAGTATTAAAAATTTTAAATTTTAAATAAAAAACAAAATATATCACAACGGTTGTAAACATTAACCGTACTCATAAACTTTAAAAAAAAATTATTTAAAAATAAATAAAAATGAAAAGGCACAACTTAACAACAGTGGAACCATTGAACCGTCGTCATAAACTTTAAAGTTTTTTATTTAAAAATAATTAAAAAAGAAAAGGCGCCAGTTAATATTAAAGGAATAACATATATGGGGGCCCTGAGGTTCGAACCCATGAAAGCTTGAGGTTATCACAACGGTTGGCTGCTTAACTGTTGTTATATACGAATATATTTTAATAAAAAAAATTAATATTACGATAGCGCCGTGGTTTACAGATGTCACAACGGTGTATGGAATAAGCGTGGTGACCATTGCATTGTTGTTTACGCGTTTTGTAGTAGTGATTGTATATATACCCCATGTTGGGTTATCAATGTAGAATGATTATTTTCATCATAATTCTCTCTAATTCTCTCACTCTTTCCGTTATTCTCTTATTCATCATTTTACCTTGTGATTTGGGTTTTGACCCAACATTTGGCATCAAGAGCCAAGTTATTTGATCGAACACTTAGAGTGAGAAAATGCTTTTCGTCTCTAATGAACGTATCCAAACAAATCCTGCAATCCTCATTGCAAAGAATTGTGACAAGTGGTGAAAATAGATGAAGATTGTCGTACCATGAAAAATATGATCCTTCATGAAGCGTATATTAAACACGGTGGTGAAAATTGATTTGAGATCAAGTTACCATCAGATCCAAGTTAATGATGAAGATATTCAAAAGACGACAATTAGAACCTGATACGGTCATTACGAATATTTAGTGATTCCTTTTGGAATCTTGAATGCACTTGGTGTGTTTATGGAGCTCAGTTGACTCAGTTAACTCGTAAGGGTTAGGCGTATGTGTGGGATATTCATTGTGAATAGAGCTTCAGAGAGTTAAAGACCAAGTTGACTACAACCCAAATTTTGATTTTTCCAGATCCTGATGAATCGTTTGTAGTATATTGTGACACTTCTAAAATGGGTTTGGGCAGTGTGTTGATGCAAGATGGTAAAGGGGTTTCTTATGATTCACGACAATTGAGGGTACATGAGTGAAACTATCCTACTCATGATCTAGAATTGGCAGCTGTGGTATTTGTATTGAAATTTTGGAGGCACTATCTTTATGGTTCAAGATTCTAAGTGTGTAGCGACCATAAGAGTTTAAAGTATTTGTTTGACCAAAAGGAGTTGAATATGAGGCAGAGAAGATGCACATTACTACAAAATACGCCTTCAGTAACACTAATTCTACCACGTTTATGCATTCCAATGTTGAAATATCGCAAACTGGATGCGCTTGATATATTTTTTATTTTTTGAAAGTTATTTAATCATGGTTGATATAAACAACTGTAGTGATAAAGTAATTGGTGCAAGGTTCGAATCCTGGCAACAATATTTTTTCCCATTTTTCCTATTACAAAAAGCATGTGTCACTTAATTTCATAAATAAATACAAAATTGAAAATTATTTAATCACAGTTTTAATATTCAACCGTTGTAATCTGATATGTACAACCTTTTCTCTTCCCAAAAGAGAGAAAGGCTCTTCCCAAAAGAGAGAAACGATCACAATGTTGATTGAAATTTCTCTTCATTTCTCATGATGATCACAAGTTATTCAAGAATATCAACCATTATAAGTAATCATTGCAAGGATTAAATCATTAGATGTTTCATCTTCAACCTGTTCTATAAATGCACAGTTTCATATAATGAATTTCCACATCTTCAAACTATTCTTCTTAACATCCTATAGTAACACGAGTTTTCCATCTGAGAATGCTAACAAAAATACGTCAACTGAAGTCACCACAGTCCAACAATATTAGCAGTCAACCGAGAAGGTCTAGTCATCTGGATTAACTACTGTCCGGGATACACCGAGGGTGAGAAAGGCCAAGAAGAAGAAGAAGAAGAAGAAGAAGAAGAAGAAGAAGAAGAAGAAGATAAAGAAGTAGAAGAAAAGGTGTTGAGGAAGATTTTTTACTATGATTCTGATGAGGGTAGTGAGGAGCGAATCATAGATTATGAAGATTCCTTTAGTGTTAGAAGATATTGTTCTGATCTTGACAAAATCATGTAATGAAAAAATTATGTTTTATATACTCTTCCCTTTTGGGCCTCTTAATGAACTTATTTATTAGTATTGTTTTATATACTCTTGCCTTTATATACTCTTTCCTCTTTACAAAAAATTAGTACAAGCCAACAAAAATAACAACAACAATAACAACAGTAATGAAGAATAACAATATCAATAATTAATAAGTCTCTCACCATTGCGTTTATAAATAAATAAAAAATTGAAAGTTATTTAACTAAGTTATTTAACCACGGTTTTACAATACAACCGTTGTAAAATTTTAAAATTACATCACAGTTTTTCTTTCTAACCGTGATGAAAAGTTATATTTTCTAGTATGTAATCAAAATTATCTATCATTCAGTACATAACAATCATTTCTCTCAAAATAAAACCCTAACATATTTCACTCTTCTCTCGCATAACATAAACCTAACATCGATGTCACTCTTTAAACTTGCTTCAACCTTCAGATTCGTCATCACCAATCACTAACTTGAGGTTCGTTCATTAAACTTATGTTTTGATTTCATTTATGTTTCTTGTTAAAAATGGGTTCTCATTTTTTCATTTGGTGAATGTTCTCATTTTTTCAGATTCGTCTTCACCACCTTAACAAAGCTCATACTTTGGCTATGATACAATTGGTTTGTGTAGCAATGAAGAAAAATACAAGAAGTATGAAGTTATTGTGTAAACTTCATTCACCTTGTACTTCTTCATTAAAGCTTTATAAACTAGATGAACTTCGTTATTTCTTCCAGATCCACTATTAGTTTAAAAAAAAAAAGGTGTATTCTTGAAACATTACATAATATCTTCTGTTGTTATATGTTGTTGTATGTTGTTGTTGTTGATTAATATTCTCAGAACTTTATAATTTGTTGTTATTTTTGTTTATTATATTGTGAGTTCTTGAACCTTATTTTTTATTTCTTTTGTTGTATGTTGTTGTGTTGTCGATAAATAATGATGTATGTTGTTATTGTAGAACAAGAACAAAACATTGCTAAGTCACAAGAAAAAAGCTTATTGTGACTTAGCAATGTTTTGTTCTTGTTCTGAAAACATTGATAAATGTTTTGTTCTTGTTGATAAATGTTGTTATATGTTGTTTTTTATTAACGTTTTCATATCAAGAACAAAACATTGTTAAGTCACAAGAAAGAAGCTTCTTGTGACTTATCAATGTTTTGTTATTTAAATTCTTATATGCTAGGTAGATTATTTGTTTCACTAACCTTTCACCGAAAATACATTTTATTTAAAAAATGGAAAAATTTCAAAATGTAGAAAAATTATTTTAAAAAAAACATATAATTTAACGACGGTTGTAATATATAATCGTGGTAATATAGTGAATGATGTCCAGAATAATATATTACACTAAAAGACGCGCTACTGAGAATCGAACCTGGGACCTTTAATATATTACAACAGTTAGTTATAGCAATTGTGATCATATATAGCGCACTTTCAGGTTTTCTACAATGGTCATAAGACTGTTATTGTAACTAGCGCATATACAACCACACCCAGCATAACAACGGCATGTCACGCGTGATGTTATCCATTTTCCAACTGTTGTTGTATATGTTTTCCGTAGTAGGTTGGAATTTCTGAAGGACTATGATTTTGGCTTAAATTACCATCCAGGTAAAGCTAATGTTGTAGCTGATGTTTTGAGTCGAAACTCTCTATATATGTCGGTGTTGATGAAGAGTTGGATCTCATTGAGCAGTTTAGAGAGTTGAGTATGGTTTGCGAATTAACACTAGGAAGTGTGATGATGGGCATGTTGGAGGTGAATTAGAAGCTATATATGAAGCTATTAGAATTATTATCTTTAGTGAACCCAAACGAAGAAAGTGACTTTAAACTGGATGAGCATGGAGTGTTGAGGTTTCGAGGTAGAGTATGTGTGCTTGATAATTCTGAGCTGAAGAAGATGATTTTAGAGGAAAGTCACATAAGCAGTCTGAGTATACATCATGGGGCTACTAAAATGTATCAGGACCTCAAGAAAATGTTTTGGTGGTTAGGAATGAAGCGAGATGTGGCACAGCTTGTGTAAGCATGTTTGATTTGGCAGAAGTGAAAAGTACAACACTAGAAAGCTTCGGATTTGATGTATTCATTGAATATTCCATAGCAGAAATGGGATAGTATTTCGATGGACTTCGTGACCGGATTACCGAATAATCCAAGAGGGTTTGATGTGATATTGGTGATTTTTGATAGATTTACGAAATTGACCTATTTTGTTCCGATTAATATCAATTTCCTACTACAGTAGTTGGCTGAGATTTATATCAGGGTAATTGTGAAGTTACATGGTGTCCTATCGAGTATAGTATGTGATAGAGTCCCACGGTTTATATCCAGATTTTGGGGAATTTTGCAAGAAGCATTGGGTACTAAGCTGAGGTTGAGTTCTACTTATCATCAGCAGGCTGATGGCTAGACAAAAAGAACTATTCAGTCATTAAAGGACTTGTTAAGGGCTTGTGTACTCGAACAAAGAGGTACTTAAGATAGTAGTCTTCCATTGAATCATTGTACGGTCGGAGGCGTGAGACACCTTTGTGTTGGTATGAATATGGTGAGAGTGTTGTACTTGGACCGAAAATTGTCCAGAAGACTACTAAGAAGGTGAAGTTGATCCAAGATAAAATAAAAGAATCATAAAGTAGGCAAAAAAGCCACCATAATAAGAGGAGGAAATATCTAAAATTTCGGGAAGGTGATCATTTGTTCTTAAGAGTCATTCCCGTGACTGGTTTTGGGCGTGCACTGAAATCAAACAAGCTTACTCCTAAGTTTATCGGTATGTATCAGATTTCTCACAGAATTGGAACATTGGCTTATAGAGTGGCCTTGCTACCCGATCTTTCGAATTTGCAAGATGTGCTCAATTGTGTTGCAACTTTGGAAGTATATTCCTGATCTATCTCATGCGATTCAGATGGATGATGTGAAAGTGAGGGACAACCTTAAGGTAGAGGCATTTCCTATAAGGATTGAGGACCGAGAGTTGAAGAAGTTGAGGGGCAAGGAGATTGCTCTAGTGAAAGTTGTCTAGGGTCAGGCTGCTGGAGGAAATATGACTTGGGAAGTGGAGAGTCGGATGCGAGAAGTATATCCAAAATTGTTTTTATCAGGTAAATTTTCGAGGACAAAAATATTTTAAGTGAGGAGAGTTGTAACATCCCATTTGAATTATCTAATCATATATAATAATTTAATTGTATTGTATGTGTTTTGAACGGTAGAGGTAGTAGGGGAGCCTTGGGTATGGGGTAATGTCCCTAGAATATTATAATTTTAAGTGAGAGGTGTGGTAGTAATTAAAGAGAAGTAGGGGGTGTTGGACACAATGAGATTAATACTATTACTATAAGATTTAATTAAATTAATTTAGTTGTAATTATAAATAAGTTAATATTTATTTAAAATAACAATAATAATATAGAGATAGTATTGCTTTTATTATTATTTTATTGCGTAGTTGGCCTAATAATATGATATAGAATATATATATATATATATATATATATATATATATATATATATATATATATATATATATATATATATACAGTAATATTAATAATAATAAGATTTAAAAATAGATTTAATATAATGGATTTAGTTGTTCTACTTATAAGAATGTGAGTAGAGAACATAGAATAGGGAACATATATGAAAGAATTGGAAAAAGGAGAGTTAGGGCAAGAGACAAATGTAGGAAGAAGAAAAAGACCACCATTGTAGAAGAGTTTGTGAAGTCGAGCCTCTCTATGTTAAACTTTGTTTTGATGAAGACAAATCTCTTAGTGACAAGAAGACAAAGATGATCTTCAAGATAAAAGCATTGTGATCAAGACTTTGGATTCAAGCAATTGACATTTCATGAAGGTATAATGACAATTCTTATCAAATACGAAAGTCTTAGATGCTCAAACTAACAAACATCTTTTGCATACTTCCTTCATGATCATGACATATTTGTTTTAGGCATTTTTCAAATTTTTGCTGATGCAAATTGATTTGTATAAGAGAACAATTGATTTGCATCTGCTCGTTTCCTAAAAATATTTGTTGATTTTCACTTTTTACACTATGCAAATCGATTTGCGTGATAGTGTAATCGATTGGATACTGTAAGTTTTTGAAAAAATAGTTACGTTATGCTTTGTGAAATTGATTTGCACATATGTGCAATCGATTTGCACCTGAACGAAAGTGAAAAATTCAATAGCAAACATGACACCTCTTCATGCCTCTCTTCATGAAACCTTTTCATTTTGTCTTGGCACTTGTTCATGATATTTTTTCAGACTTCACCATGATTCATAAAGGTGTTATGTGCATATAAATGCATGTAATCTCAAATATCAAATCACCTCTTTCAATCACACTTTCAAATTCTCAAAATTCACATTTCAAGTCTTTAACTTTCATTCAAGATATTTTCTGCATACTTTCACATCATCTAAACAAGAAAATTCTCGAGCAATCTAATACTTTAGTGTTTGTGAATTATTGTTATTGAAAGATAAAATCAATCAAGAAATTGATATATTGTACAATTCTTTTCAAAGTTTTGTAAAATATTCAGAATTATTGTTGTATCCTTGTTGTCCAGGATGATTGGAAACAATAGGTTCGTTAAAAGAGAGGATTATTCTCTTAGTGAACTTTTGTAAAAATTCCAAGAGGATTGTTCTTGGTAATTGTTGTTAGAGTCTATATAGGAAGATAAGGATTATCTTATCCATAGGATCTAACACTAGTAAAAATCTCTTTCATGTTGAAAGGGGACTGTAGTACTCTTAGACTGTGAGGGGAACCAAGATATCTCTCAGTGTTTTTTACTTTTCGCACTTTATCGCTTTCATCACTTAGTAATTAATCAGGAAAGTAATTACAACATAAGTTAAAAAACCCGAAAAAATTTGAAAGTACCTAATTCACCCCCTCTTAGATGAAATCTTTACTTACAATTGGTCTCAGAGTAGGTTATAGGTAACCTGTTCCTACAAATCCAGTATGGCTTCCACAAGCGGAAATCCTGTTTTCAAGGATGGTGGTAGTGGCAACAAACCCCCACTATTTTCTGGCGAGTATTTTTATTTCTGGAAAATACACATGAAGGCACATTTAGAACCACAAGGAGAAGCAATTTGGGAAACCGTCGAAAAAGGCCCACATGAACCAATTAGTGTGTTAAATGGTGGCGGAACTCCAAAGAATAAAAGTTCTTATGATGAAGATGATAAAAAGAAAGTTCTTAATGAAAAGAAAGCCATTAACATACTACAAAGCACACTAAGAAAAAATGAATTCTTCCGCATCTCTTAATTTATATCCGTAAAAGAAATTTGGGACACTTTGGTGGAGACTCATGAAGGACCCCCTGAAGTTAAAAGATCGAGATTGAATACATTAAGTCAATAATACAAAATGTTCTGAATGCAGCCCAGAGAATCCATCGTCGCTTTACAGAAAAGATTCGTGCATTTAACAAATCATTTGATCGCTCTTGGTGAGACATTTTCTAATGATGAATTGAATCTTAAAGTTCTTAGATCATTAACCAGAGAATGGCAACCTAAAGTGACGGCAATATCCGAAAAGAAAAGCCTTTCAATTATGACTTCAGCATCATTATTCGGGAAACTTCAAGAACATGAACTAGAACATGGACGACTAGAAAAACATGAACATCAAGAAAACAAATCCAAGGGTATCGCTTTAAAAGTTGAATCAAAAGAAGAATCAGATGATGCTCCAGAAGAAGATGAGAATTTCATGCTTCTTGTGAAAAGACTTGGTAAATTCTTTAATAAAAATGATAAATCTTTCAATTATGCAAAAAGGAAGAAACATTTCAGTAAAAAAGAGGCTTCTACTTCAACATCCGATGTTACTTGTTATGAATGTGGTAAACAAGGCCATATTAAGACGGATTGTCTGAAACTTATCAAGAAAGGTGGATTCAAGAATAAAAAGGAAAATAAGAACAAGAAAGCCTATATAGCATGGGATGATAATGAGATAAGTTCTTCATCACATTCAAATAGCGACAAATGTGAAAATTTAACATTAATGGCTTCACACCATTCCGATGATGAAGAAGAGGTTAGTTCTGAATTTTCCATTTATGATAACGATGCTCAAGGGGCTATTGATGGACTTCTTAACGAATGCAAAATTTTGTACAAAACAATAGCATCTCAAAAGAAAGAAATTATGTCTCTAGAAAATAAAATTGAGACTATGGAAAAAGATCACAAAGATGAAAAACTAAAGATAATTAGAGAACATAAACAAAATTTTGTGAAGCCAAAAATTTTGTATCCAAAGGAGAAATTTAAAGCCAAAATTGTGCATACTTATCCTAAAAGGAAAATATTTGTGAAAAAGAAATCATATGTTCCTATATATAAAAGTAATTTTGTTCTTACATGTTTTTATTGTGGTATTGTTTGCCATACACCTAATGCTTGCTATGTTAGAAACTTTAGTGTTGCAAGTGGGCATTATTTGTGGGTAAAGAAAAGTACTAATTATGAAGGACCCAAGGCAATTTGGGTACCTAAAAAAACTTTTTTTTGTAGGTATGCTTGAAGACCACTTCTAATTTGTGGCATCTTGATAATGGTTTTTCAAAGCATATGACGGGAGATATTAACCAATTTTTAAATCTAGAGTTTAAGACCAAGGGTTATGTTAATTATATAGATAACAACAAAGGAAAGATTCTTGGCATAGGAAAAGTTGGAGCACCACATTTCACATCCATTGAAGATGTTCTTTATGTTGAAGGACTAAAGCACAATCTTCTAAGTATTAGCTAACTTTGTGACAAAGGATTCAAGATCAAGTTCACCAAGGATGAATGCTTGATAGAAGATGAAGTCACACATGAGGTAAAACTAAAAGGTAAAAGAATTAATAATATATTTGTGATTTCCCTTGATGATTTGTCTTTGAAGGTAAAATGTCTCATGGCGAACAATAATGATTCATGGCTTTGGCATAAAAGATTTGCTTATATTTATATGGAACATTTGAATAAATTAGTCAAGCATGATCTTGTCATTGGATTGCCTAAGATAAAGTTTGTCAAAGATAGATTATGTGATTCTTGTTAAAAGGGAAAACAAACTAACTCAACTTTCAAATATAAGAATGTGGTGTCCACTACAAGGCCACTACAATTGTTGCATATGGACTTATTTGGTCCATCAAGAACAAGAAGCTTCGGAGGTAATGTATATGTATTAGTTAGTATTGATGATTTATCTAGATTTTGTTGGACATTCTTTTTAGTGCAGAAAAGTGACGCTTTCAAAGCATTCAAGAAGTATGCAAAGCAAATTCAAAATGAGAAATCACTAAAAATTGCCTCCATAAGAAGCGACCATGGTGGAGAATTTCAAAATGCATCCTTTGAAGTATTTTGCGAAGAACATGGAATCTCTCATAATTTTTCAGCATCAAGAACTCCTCAACAAAATGGAGTGGTGGAAAGAAACAATAGTTCACTTGTGGAACTTGCAATAACAATGCTAACCGACTCAAATCTTCCAAAGTATTTTTGATGCGGTGAGCACGACATGCTATGTAAGTAATAGAGTTATTATTAAAGCTATTTTGAAAAAGACCCCCTTATGAACTCTTCAAAGGAAGGAAACCAAACATTGCTTACTTTCACATATTTGGATGCAAGTGCTTTGGCTTAAACAATGACAAATACAATCTCGGTAAGTTTGATAAAAATTCTGATGAAGGTAATTTCTTGGCTATTCTATTTCAAGTAAAGCATATAAAATATATAACAAACAAAATTTAACATTTGAAGAATCTATGCATGTTTCATTTGATGAATTTAACCCCTCCAAGGAGGAAATTATTTTGTGTGATGATAATGATGATATTTGTAACACCCCGATTTTTTACAGCGGGAGTGTATTTTTTTTTTCATTTTAAACAACAAAACAATATAAAGCATTCATGATGGTTCCTTTTTAAAATACAATCAGAGTAGAAGTTTTATGTTTAAAATCTTCTTCAAAGTTATAATCAAATACTTGCCATAAGTTGCAAAATATTTTCACTACTAAAAACATTCTTTCTCAAAAATTATTTGACGTTAAATAATGATCAATACATCTTACACTATAAACATTTATGTTATAACAACATACTTCACAATAGATGGAAATGACCCCACTCTCAAACAAAACTCTAAGCTGATCTTTGGACTCTAACTGAAGATGACTGAGTACTAAACCCTCGAGTAGAAATCTAGACTTGCTGCTTTCGATCATCGATCAAATAACTGTTCTGCCACATCTTTAAGAACAACTCAACCCTCTAAGAACCTGGGGCATAAGCCCAGTCCAGAATAATAGTAGAGGGTCACAATCTTAAAACAACATATATGAAAGAATACAAACATACAAGTACAACATGATATATAACAGTCACAACATTATTTGAATATATAGAGTAATGAGCAAATAGCCTAATGCAGACTCTACATGAGTGTGATCGCTCCAACCGGGTTCCTCACATGCATGAATTCCGGTATTTAACCTCTCTGCAGAGAGTCCTGGACCCTTTCCACTAAAGGTGCAGCGTTCCCTACTGACACCAGGTGTAGTGTTCCCTACTACACTGACTCAATAAAATCCCGCAGGATTAGGCAGGCTCCATTCACTAGAGTCCTCACCCGGTGCAGTCCCCTCGACATACACGCAATTATCATATGCATGAGTATATGCTTTCTCTACACCTACTAATGCAACAAATTAAATAATCTCAACATATGTAATCACAACCACATATTAGTTCATATATTTGACAAATTATACGAATAAAATTCAATACAATTAGGCGGGCTCCGTCCTCTAGAGTACTCACCTTGTGCAGTCCACTCGACATACACTCAACATGAAAATCATATATTTATTCAAAATTATATGAAAGCACATTCACAAATTTAGCATCATAGCATAAACACACATCCCCAACTGGGCACACAAGCATAACACATCCACAATTAGGCACACGATCATGAATACAAACACATGTGCATTCAATCAGATATAATATCGTTAGAAAGTGCCCTTACCTTTCATAGCTTTCTCAAATATTTATATATTTATTTTAGATCGCCTACACATTCCAACCACTTTGATCTTTCCATCGAAAAGTGCACATTCAAGTTCATGTGGTTGGAAGCTTGAGTATTCTCATATTCTTTTACGGTTTCAAATAAACCTTAACATATAAAGAACACACAAATCAATTATAACTCCAACTCAAACCATTGTACTTAATCGAAGTTCCAAAAGAATTTGGTAAACATATTTTAAATTAAAGAATATTTTTTAAACAAAATTTAAATATTGTCCCCCTTAAAATATAAATTGAAAGAAATTAATAATCCACTAATTAAAAATCAAATTATAATATTACTATAACTACGGTTTTCATACATAAATTAATAGCCATTATTATTTTTGAAAACTTCATCTTGTTCTTTAAATGAAATAATTATAAAAACAATCATTCCTAGTATACAATTGAATAGTATTAATTTAAACATAGAATGGAATTTATTTATAATTAACAATTTTCTTTCCGATTTAGTGTTTAGTCCAAATCTTCAAATTAAAAATTCTGTAAGAATAATATTGCTTATTTTAATTTAGATTAACTAACTTTAATCGTAAATTAAATATGATCATTTACTTTTAAGAATAATATACGAGATAACAATTAACTTTTAATTAAAGTAAAATAAAACTATATATTCTTTTTATTATTAAACATACTAACATGGCAAGTTGATTGAAATTTTAAAATAAAATCTTCTCCCAAATTCTTTTGTACAAATTTAAATTAATAATAATTTTGTGAAACTAATAAGAACACGTCAATAATATAAAACAACAATATATATATATTTATATATCAATTTAAGGCTTAACTTAGTTAAAACAATAATAGAACTATTTACTTCTAAACAAAATTAATTTAGTTTAATTCAACACCTAAAACCTTTTTCCAAAATCCTATATCAAAACTCATAAAAATTTGAGACTTTTCTTTCTTTATAGCATTTTAAATATGATAGTTATAGAATAAAAGAGATTATAATAAGAAAAATAACTTGACATTGTTTATGTAATCAAATTATAGTATTAAAAATTTTAAATAAATATTTGTGACTTATATCATGACCTAAAGCAAAAAAAAAAAACTTTCATGCTGTTATTTTCTAAAATTTAAAGTCACAAGATCGTTTGGCAAAATATTGAAATCATAAGTTTCTATATTCCAACTCATTCCAAAATAAGATAAACAATTGAGAATTGTTAAAGAGAAAACAACTTCTTAATTGGAATTTTGATATAAATTTAGCTTTGAATACTTGATGATGTAGTTTAAAACTTATTTTAATATCTAATAAGATGTGTCAATAGCCTTTTTATATACACCAAAGCTCACAAGAAATATACAACAACAACCAAAATCTAGTCTATTACCAAATAACAAATATAGATTAATTATTATTTTACTATACCTTAAGATCGTTGATGGAATAAACCAAAGGATCAGCATAATCACCACAATAGTTAGTATTTCCAAATTTAAAATGAATATATCCAACATCCAAAATGTTTCTTCTCATATAGTAACAAGTTCTGAATTTCCAACCCAAGGATCTTGAATACTAATAAAGGTTTTCCACTTTGAGAAAGGAAAAGAAATGTCATATTATCTTAGATTTAAATTTCTCTCGCTCCTAATCCTAAGATTAAGTTCCTAATTGATAAAAAGGGTGGAAAAAAGAAAATTTTGTGAAGGTAATGGTGTGGTGATTGTTTTGCCAAGAGAAAGAGAATGAATGCAAAGTGAACAAATTGGTTTTCCCATGATCATGTATTTGTATACTACGCCATTTAACATGGGCCATTTGATTGAATAGTGGTATGTGATAAGAATGATCCCTAGCTATTGGAACTTTCTCTCACATGCATAGTCATAATGACTTAGAAAAATATCGTGATATTTTATAAATTATACCCTATCAAATTATTTTGGCCCGTGTTTGCTCTCAAACGAGTCGTAATTCACATAAAATTTCTACGTTAATCGTTTAATTAAAATAAATATATAATTTGTGAATAAATTATTATTTTGAATAAATTTTTGCTTCTAATAATTTTTATTCGAATAAATATATGCTACTTAGCCTAGAAAAATATAATGAGATTAAACTCAAATTCTAGGCGATATATCAAACTCCTATTTAAATTTTGAAAACAATCGGAGCCCGTGAAAATTTAAACGACTGGCCTATTTTTCTCGTTTTATTAAGAATAAGAAGAAAATTATTTTTGAAATTTTGAAACAATAGGAATATTCAAAGCTAATATAATCGAATGTCTATTTTTAAAAGTCTAATTCAGACGCAACATAAGTTCAACAAAATTTGTCAAAAGAGATAATTAAATAGGAAATCGATAAAATAAACTAGTATAATTCTATTTAATATTCCCAAATTCAAATTCCTGCTCAAGTAATTTTACGGGTCTTACATTACTACCCTCCTAAAATAATTTCGTCCTTGAAACTTAAGGCAAGTGTAACAAACTCAACTAGTTATTACAAAAGTCATCACTAGCATGATCGTGCACCTATCGCAATCCTCTACAAAGTTGCATTGTTTCAAAGTCTAGACGCAAGGCTAGACATCACACTATTAGTTCATCTCTCAATATTAACCTTACAAGAGCACATTCATAAATGATACGTCCTTCAAGATCCTAGGTTCATGCCTAAACTTTCAAAATTACCCTTCTGCCTCCACGTCACTGCCTATTCTATTGGGTTCGAGCGAAGTGGTGACTGGCTATCCGCCTTATATAATGTCAATTAACTTTACACACTATCAAAGCTGGAAAAACTCATATATTCCTTTCAACACAATCCCGTATACTATTAACAAGAAATTAAGGGTGATCAGTTCCTCAATTTGTCAATAGGTAGGCGACAACCATGGTGGTGGCATAGACCATCGTTACCTAAATTCAATAGTGTTCTTTGCAACTTGTGCTCAAAATCATGTGAGGCACTAAGGTCCCACAATCCCCTTAAGGTTTACTTAAAGCTTCCTCAACTTCTTCCTATTTTGATCACGTGGATGAGACACAATCTTCTAAAACAAGTTACAGTCTCCCTTACGCATACTTAGCACGAAACAACTGTTGAGTATCCTCAAAAGAAATAAATGTTAATTGTTGTGGTGAAAATCGGATAACAAGCTATTAATTAACTTGCATCATATTTCTTTTACAACCGACTTTGATTTATCCAAAGGAAAGGTTCAAGATCGGAGAAAACCTAAAAGGGGGGAGATCTAAGGTTCGGGGGTTGGTTATACAAAGGGAAGGTATTAGCACCCTAAGTATCCGTAGTACTCTACAGGAACCTCTTGTTTAAGTTTGTGTTATGTTATGTTTGCTTGCTAAAGATAATCTGTACTAAGGTAAAGACCTAAATGTATATACAATAAGTTTTGCTCGCCAAGACGTCGCATCTTGTGCCTACGTATCTGACTAAAGAATCAGAGCAACCGTAGTTCACCTAACTAAGGGTGAAAGAGGAACCACTGACTATGGCCAACGATCCAAAGGGAAATGAGTCTGAGCTCATTTTAGAGTTCACGATAACTCTCTAAGTCTACGTCATGAGGGGAAAGTGAATTCTCATGATACTGAGAATCACATAGAGTTCATGATAACTCTATAAGTCTAAGTAAAGGGAAAGTGAGTTCTCATGATGGTGAGAATCACATAGAGTTCACGATAACTCTATCCTATTACTAAACTAAGAGGAAAATGGCTCTTATGAGGCCAAGGTGAAATGGTAAGGATTGTGACTTAGGAGTCAAAGTGAAAAAACTTTCCTTTGGAAGGAGGGGAAATAACAATCTTCTTATGAACAAGAATGTTACGAAGGAAATGAGATTCATATGAACAATTCAAATTTCAAAGAGAATGTACAACAGATAAGCATGAGTAAATGGTTAAACAAACAAAAACCAAAGGCAAAGCATACTTCAAGTTACAACAATTAAGAATATGAAGTGTCATACAAGGGTGGCACAATGGTACTCTCAAGAAAAAAATGGATTTTCAAGGTGAATACCAAAAGTTTTAGGTTTGGAATTAAGGGTTAAATAAGAGCAACTAAAACCAACCAAAAGAGCTCATTCAAAGTCAAAAATAAACCTCAAAACATCCTCCTAATGTGTTCTAAGACACTCTAAAAAAACAAACCAAAAAGATAAAGGGAAGTGGTAATTTGAAAGAGGTTCACAAACTAGGTTAGAAAAACTACTCCTAATTTTATAAAATTAGAAATAAGTATTAAAATAAAGTGAAAATAAAAATAAAAATTTTTGGAAAATTAAATTAAACCTCAAAGTATGAGCATGAATTTTATGGGAATTTTTTATGAAGAAAAACTATTTTTAATAAACATAATTGAAATGAAAAAATAAAAAAGAAAATATTTGAAATAAACCAAAACTGGGGGGTGTTCTAGTAAGACCAATATGAACTAAAGGTCAGTTGTGCACGCACATGGGCCTTCTAGGCGGGGGTACAAGTAGCGATTGGGGCGAAGGCCCAAGGTCCAAAAGAGTAAAAACTTAGTCAGATATTTATCATAAATCCATGTACAAATAAATTATGTGAACAACATATCAATCGGTTACTTAGTCACTTAAGTGACTAAACGACAAAACAATCACCAGCCTATCCTACATTGCCACACCATCGTCTTCAACATGCAATGCAACACTCATGAAATCCTACTCGTGAGAAACCAGAAACTACCATGGCTTCTTCTCTATTTTCCCAACCATTTTCTCTCTCAGTTCTCAATCAAAACCAACAAAAAACATAGCATGGTAGAGTACTCCGCAAGTAGAACAATACTAACCCTAACACGACTCAAAACAAATCTTCAAACATGGAGAAAGAGGTAACACAAGTTAAGCATTCATACTGAGATTAACAAGCTACATGATGAAAACAACAACAACAAGAAACTAAATACAACACACACAACAATCAAAATGTCACTCACGCAATGATACAAGTCGCATGGTATTGGTAACAACAACAAGGATTCATGACACTCACACAACAAATAACATACGTACTTTACGAATCGCGTTGAAAGATGAAGATTACCAGTACGTTCTATCGTTACTGCTGACTAATTGCGAAGGTGTTCACGGTGAGCTTAAATAGTATGCGAAAGAGTTTCGAACTCGAGCCGTAGAGAAATCCTCCAAGAAAACTTCAGCTCTCTAACTTGTGTCGCCGCTGTTTTGAGCTTGATCATACGCCGGCTTCGGTTTCGTTAGTGGTGTTTGAAGATGGATGCTCAGGGAGGGTGAACATTGTTGTAGAAGAATAATGATGCGGTTGTGTATAAGAAGGAAACTTGAAGGTGATGATGTGTTATATAAGTTAGCTGAGGTAGGCGAAAATGTGAATGATGTACATGGTTGTTCTATGTCATGGAAGTGTGAAGAAGATGATATTGGGTGTGTTTATTCATGTAGCTGTAGGTGTTCTGATTGTGTTGTTTGCAAAAGAGATGGAGTGAGGACGTGTAGTGATTTTCTTGATGGTTGTTCTGATGTTTTTTTTTGTTGATGTGCTGAGTTGTTTTTTATGAGAAATGAATAAGGAACCTCCTCCTTTTATAGTGAAGTTTTCTGGTCCATAGTATGAAGGACACGTAGGGTATTAGCTTGGTACAAGAGAGAAATATCACAAAACATGATGATACACGCATGATCTTCTCACATACCATTCTTGAGCCATGTGCAAGGAGTGGATTGTCTACCATCACGTTGGAGTCAGAGCAGAAGGTGAACAATGACCACCAGATGGAAAAGTTTGAGCATTTACACGGTGAATTTTGTTCTTGGCTTTTGGTGTTTGCTACATATTACAAAGCACTTGTATTTGTTGGTTGGCTTCCAACGCATGAGTTTGTGGACAAAGAGTATTGGAAATTGGTGGAAAAAAAAGTCAGCATGGTGGTCGTGTAGTTTCTTTTTTGGTTTAAGAAAAGAAGCAATGATAATGAAAGTAAATTAAAATATTTAAATTAAGTCAAGTCAAACTGATAAATAATAAAAATAAACTTAAAACTAGAAAACTAAGATTAAAACTAAAACTAAATTAAATTAATAAAACTTGAATGAATTACGTTAACTTTAGACTAAAATCCTAAATTAAAAATTAATCTAACCAAAATTAAACTAAAACTAAAATAAGAATTAAATTAAACTAAGGATAAAATTCTAATTGAAACAAACTATATATAAAAAGTAAATTTAAGAAAATAGACTAAATTAATTTTAAATAATCTAAGATAAAAACAAATTCTAAAACAAAATGATAAAAACAGCAAAAAATGCATGATTAATGAGATGTTCACTACAAATGCGAAAACAGAGACCAACTTAGAATAATATGAAATAATCATGATCTGAGGGTAAAATTTGGGGTACAACAGTTGCCCCTATTTAAATAGCTTTATCGGATGGCACGAGGGACGGGAGTCCTCGGGACATCAAGGAGAAAGGTATTTAAATATAGCGAACCGAAAATTTTGCCCTTAGATGGAAGGCAAATGCTAAGGACAAGCAGCAGACATGCAAATGCCGACATGCCATGAACTTCTAGTATGATGATATGATGTCATGATAGTGTAAAAAATGTAGACAAACAAGCAAACAATTGCAGGTGAGTAACACCGGGGAAGGATGAAGGTTAGTATCCATGAGGGAAACTCACAGGGGATACAGGCTAACCAACAAAAGAGACACACTGGGAAGACTCTAAGGAAACACTGGGGATGGAAAAAGAAACCGAGGGAAAAACCCTACAGGTCCTTACTGGAGATGGGAGCCAGAGAGGTGTTCTCCACTGGGGAAAGATCCAGCGAGATGGACGACAGGTTCATATGTGACCGGACGACACTTCGGGAAAAATGAAGACACATTCTTACTGGGCATGAAACCAGAAAGAAGACATGATCACTACTGGGAATCAGTTTGAAATAAAGGATAAACATCCTAGAAAAGATTTTCTAGGGATTTCTTGTATTGAAGAATTCAAACGGGATCTTCAAGAAAAGCTAGAAAAGACAGAGACAAACTCTGCGTGCGCCAAATTATGATCAATCACAAGGACTTTCAAAGAGATAACGATATGACTGAACTTCTGCTGGGAACCAGATTAAAGTGCCAACAAGGATTGGACTCAGAAGTGATACGTCAACATACACCAATTTGATTTGAATAAGATACCAATTTAAGTTGGTGAAGGTACCAGTATGGGCTGGATTTTGAAAAAGGATTCAAACAATGGGTTCACTATAACCTGAAGTTTAGATAATGTTTGACTCGATTCAAACAAAGAATGGTCCATAATAACCGTAAAGTTAGGTTCAGGTTTGACTCGATTCAAACAAGAACATTTTAAAGCAATAGACTAAAATTAAGGCAATGTTTGACTCGATTCAAACAAAGACGGTGCCGACGATAATTGGACTTTTAGGTTCAAGTTTGACTCGATTCAAACAGGAACAAACTGAAATTAAGGCAATGTTTGAATCGATTCAAACAAAGACGGTTTAAAACAAAAGACTCATGACAGTCAATGTTTGAATCGATTCAAACAAAGACTCGGTTCAGGTTTGACTCGATTCAAACAAGAACAGCTTAAAGCAACAAACTTAAAGATGGTCAGTGTTTGACTCGATTCAAACAAAGACTCGGTTCAGATTCGACTCGATTCAAACAAGAACGGTTTAAAACAAAAGAATCATGACAGTCAATGTTTGACTCGATTCAAATAAAGACTCGGTTCAGGTTTGACTCGATTCAAACAAGAACAGTTTAAAGCAACAAACTCAAAGATGGTCAGTGTTTGACTCGATTCAAACAAAGACTCAGTTCCAGTTTGACTCGATTCAAACAATAACGGTTTAAACAAACAAACTCAAAGATGGTCAGTGTTTGACTCGATTCAAAAAAAGACTCGGTTCCAGTTTGACTCAATTCAAACAAGAACAGTTTAAACAAACAAACTCAAAGATGGTCAGTGTTTGACTCGATTCAAACAAAGACTCGATTCAAGTTCGACTCGATTCGAACAAGAACAATTTTAGACAACAGACTCACGATAATCTGAAGCTAACAATGTTTGACTCGATTCAAAAAAAGATGGTTTTGACAACAGACTCACAATAATCTGAAGCAAACAAAGGATAAACGACGAGCTCACGATAACTCGAAGTTTAGGTTCAGGTTTGACTCGATTCAAACAAGAAAGGTGCCAATGATGATTTTACTTTAGGTTCAAATGAGACTTGAAAAAGAAAAGGTGCCAGTGATGACTGGACTTTAGGTTCATATGAGACCTGAAAAAAGAAAAGGTGCCAGTGATGACTGGACTTTAGGTTCTTATGAGACCTGAAAAAGAAAAGGTGCCAGTGATGACTGGACTTTAGGTTCTTATGAGACCTGAAAAAAGAAAAGGTGCCAGTGATGACTGGACTTTAGGTTCTTATGAGACCTGAAAAAGAAAAGGTGCCAGTGATGACTGGACTTTAGGTTCTTATGAGACCTGAAAAAGAAAAGGCGTCAGTGATGACTGGACTTTAGGTTCTTATGAGACCTGAAAAAGAAAAGGTGCCAGTGATGACAGGACTTTAGGTTCTTATGAGACCTAAAAAAGAAAAGGTGCCAGTGATAACTGGACATTAGGTTCTTATGAGACCTGAAAAAGAAAAGGTGCCAGTGATGACTGGACTTTAGGTTCTTATGAGACCTGAAAAAAAAGAAAGATGCCAGTGATGACTGGACTTTGAAAAAGGTTCAAACAACGGGTTCACGATAACCTGAAGTTTTGGTTTCAAACGATAGATTCAAACAACGGGTTCATATTTAACTCGAAGTTTAGGTTCGTATTTGACCTGGTTAAACAATGCCAGCGATTATTGGACTTTAGGTATCCAAATGAGGTGATTAAGCATCAGCTAGATTGGTACTGGGGTTGCATCAATGAAGATTAGACTTCCTGGGGAATAACCATTATGGTTGCAAAGAGGTTGAATAAAACCAGAGATAGATAAGTTTCTCATAAGAGACTGCCACTTATTGCCATGAAAGAACAAGCTTCTCCAAGAGAATGATACTTGTTGTTGGGTATAAATTCTAAAGAGATGTTGATATTACAACACTACCGGAGGAATAATTGTCTTCAATGAGGGTCTGTAGAAGATTCTTCTGCGAGACAACGGTGAAAAATAAATGCCCTTCCGAAAGTAGGTTCAGAAACCACACCTGTCAAGGACCAAAGTTCAATCTAGGAACAAGCTAGAAAGAAACGGCCAAACAAGACTCCAATTGAGGAATGAACTCAAATGGAGATTTATCTTATCCAAATGTGGAAATGATAACTGAAACAACCCTCATACACGAGGATTAAACTCTGTGGGGATTTCAAGAACGGATGGTCACTTTATGCCTAGGGCTGACAACTCTATTGGAGAGAATAGACACACTCAGTCACTTGGGGAGATAAATGCCAAAGTGAACAAAACAGGTAAACACCAGAAAGAGAAAGCAAAATGCTAAGATGCTATGCTTATGCCATGCTTATGCTTATGCTCACAAAACAGACAGGAAGCAAAACTGGAGATGAAATAAACATCTCGACAAGGATACCCAGCCAAACTCATCAGATTGGACCATTACTGGGGATGAACTTGCAGATGAAACAGCTCTGCTTCAAGGTTATGACTTCTCTGGGGAAAGAGTACTCCACTTGGAATAGCATCATGACTTCACTAGGATTGTCATCATGAGCTTGATTTCTTCACTGGAGGTAAGAGATCCATTGAGAATTGCCAAGATTAGCTGAAGAGACAACTTTCTGGGGAGCTAGCAGAGACGCCACAAAAGATGAGTAATTCTGCATGACTCCTTTGCCCCAGAGTACATGGTCTGTCGGAAGAATACATCAAGAGGATTTTACAGAAGAATTGGCATACAAGGTGTTTCAATATCTTCAAACTCTTGGAGAGATTCATGAATTTCAGCCTGACTGCCCCTGATTGATTGCCTTTGCATGACAAAGTCCTTGAACTAGTTGCCCAGACTGGTTGTTGACAACTGGGAAACAAACTTGCCCCTGTCAGCTTGGTCTGTGAAGGATATGCCCCAGACTAGTTGACTTTTGAGAGATTTGCCGAATCTCGACCTGATTGCCTCTGATTTACTGATCTGTGAGAATAAGTCACCAAGAGGATTTTACAGAAGAATTGAATTACCAAACACTTAAATATCTTCAAACTCTTGGAGAGGTTCAGGAACCTTGACGTAACTGCCCATATCCCAATGTATTTGCAATACAAAGTTCTCAGGCTGTGGTAGAAACAGCTGGGGAACAAAGTTACCCCTGTTGATGGGTCGATGGAGTCTAAACTTGTCGTAAGATAACCTCAATAAGGCTTGCCCCAATATGCTGAACTTTAGGGAGTTCTGCCCATGATTCTTGGCTATTGAGATGGTGGATTGGCAGAACCTTTTATTTGGTTGTCCCTTGATTGAGCTTCCTTTATCAAGTCAAATTCCCTAGATGGCTGCATTTGTTGGGATTTCTTTGACATTGAATTGTTTTGCAAACAAGTATTGTTCATTAAAAATTGGCAATTTTAATGCAAAATTCATGCAAGCTTTTGAAAAACAAAGCTTATTTATGAAACACACACAGTGGAATGATTAAACAATCAAAAACAAAGTGGATCTGGTCATTCATAGAATGACAGATGAAGTGGTCAACACACACAATTAGCAAAGATCATTAGGAGTCAGGTTAATCAACCTTATCGTAGTATGCTTTCAAAACAACCTTACCTCAATTAGGTCTTTTAAGGGTTGTAACGTGGCCTGGTTCACGGTTTATGAAACAAAGATAAAGGCTAAAAGTTTGTCTGGTGCCCATCCCATCTTCGTGATGAACTCCAATCCTACACTCAATTAACTCAAGCTATACATTCAAGTTCCTATAGGCTAGGAATGAATTGATGATTTAGACACCTTTATAGTCACCGCTCCCTTGCAGAATTTGGTTGTCTTTTGTTGTTTTTGCTGAGGTTATGGCTTCTTTTTTTTGGTAAGGTCACGATACCTCTTCTTTTGATTTGGTTGAGGTCACGATACCTCTTCTTTTTGGCTGTTGTACAAGTTCTTGGTGTATAAGGCAAAGTTCTGGGCTTCCCAACTTTCTTGGCTTTCGCCTTGAAAGGGACTCAGCTCATTCTTTGATTAAGGATTTTTCAACTATCCTTCCTTATTGTTGTTTGGAGGAGTGACTTGTCCAACGTTAACTCATTCGATTTGAGAGAGTCGACTGGTGTCTGGCATGAAGCGCTTGCATTCGAATGAATAGCCAAGTTAAACTGAGAACTACCCAGCCCCAAGGTTGAGATTTAAGGGTTTTTTGTGTAAAGAAAGAAAACTCCTACTTCTAGGCTCGAAGGGTTAACGAGGGATTATCTTCCTTATTTCTCCAGTGTTTGGGAATTGAAAAAATGCCTTACATCCTCAGCAAGGTTTAATCGAAAGCATACCACAGCAATTATGGATAATATTTTCATCATCCTCCCCAATCTTTGCTTGAACAATAGTTTGGAGAAAAGAAAAAAAATTTGTCTGTTTTTTTTTTGTTTTGTTTTATGATAGTAAAAGAAAGAGAACGAGTGAATACGAATAGACTTAATCAAAAGATGCATAAACAATTCATTAATCTTGCCAATTTGAATTTACAACAATGCTTATAAGCAAACACAAATTCAAACATGCAAAGAAAAATACAACAGAATGCTGAAACAACCCAAAATATGCCAGCTTCGGGGAATTAGGCATTCCTTTCTTGGCTTGCCCAACTAGTCTCAACAGGAACCTGCACAGGTTGAGCTTGGCCAGCGTCGTTCATAGAAGTCCTTTGAGTGTTGTCGTCTTTCTTTGCCAAGGCTGTCATAATCTGCTCCAACTGGTTTCTCAACACGTCGAAATCCGCTCTGGTCACAAATTGGTTCTGCTCTTCTGAGTTCATGGTCCTCCAAAATCTACTTCAAGTCCAATGATGGCTTCAGGAAGTCGATTGGGTTACAGACAAAGGACAGATGAGACTCAAGGCTGAGAAATGCAAATGCAATGCGAATGTGATGACGATGCACATGTAATGCGAATGCAAGCCAAAAGGTTTCAAGGAACTCAAAGGCGCTGCAAACATTTTGGAAAACTGAAGAGTTTTGTTTTAAAATTCTGTGATCTCTAAGGATCTTTGCAAAGAAAAGAACGTCTGAGTTCCTTGAAACCATCAATGGATGCGATGAGATGTATGCAATGTACAAAACATGGGCACACAAGAACACAGATATATGTACACACAACAGCACGCAAGCCCTAGATTTAGGGGTCTCATGCATGGATGAACGTATGCACAAACACACATATACAGATATTCACAAATATGCACACACAAACAAGAGAGGGCCTAGGTTTGAAGATCACGAGCATGGAGCCATGGTCTACCCATCCCAGAAGGTATATACTACGGGTTTTCATCTGCAGAACAAGGTTCTAAAAAGGTTCCCAGAGTCGACAATCCATTTTTCGGATATTATCAACTTCCCAATTAACTTGGTAATCAATAATATTCTCAAGAGAATCTCTTTTGAGTGTAGTATCGCGTGACAACCATTTCAGAAATAGACTCCCTCATGGTCACCGCACTACATCCTAAAAGGCCAAGTGGGGGTAAGGGTAACTAAAGGTAATCAGTATCCCTGGAACCAAGGTCGAAGTGGCAATGCCTTCACGATTGCTCGTTCAACATATACCAACTCCGAGAGGGCCTCAACTGAGTGTGGAATCTCAAGTCAACTCTTTTGGGATTCGACTCCCTCAAAGTCTCCTTGACTATATCCACTATCCTATCATAAGTGCACTCAAGTCCGGGTTAGGACTTATCTCACCACTCAATAGTAGCACCCTGCACACAGAAGATCCCAAACAACCAGATATACAGGTATACAGATATATACAGATATGTATAAGTATAGCAGGCAAACATAAATAACATAAACAAAAATAAGGTGGGCTTAACCCTCAAAAAAATACGTCCCCAGTGAAGTCGCCATTTCTGTTGCGGTGAAAATCGGATAACAAGCTATTAATTACCTTGCATCATATTTCTTTTACAACCGACTTTGATTTATCCAAAGGAAAGGTTCAAGATCGAAGAAAACCTAAAAGGGGGGAGATCTAAGGTTCGGGGGTTGGTTATACAAAGGGAAGGTATTAGCACCCTAAGTATTCGTAGTACTCTACAGGAACCTCTTGTTTAAGTTTGTGTTATGTTATGTTTTCTTGCTAAAGATAATTTGTACTAAGGTAAAGACCTAAATGTATATACAATAAGTTTTGCTCGCCAAGACGTCGCATCTTGTGCCTACGTATCTGACTAAAGAATCAGATCAACTGTAGTTCACCTAACTAAGGGTGAAAGAGGAACCATTGACTATGGCCAACGTTCCAAAGGGAAATGAGTCTGGGCTCATTTTAGAGTTCACGATAACTCTCTAAGTCTACATCATGAGGGGAAAGTGAATTCTCATGATAGTGAGAATCACATAGAGTTCACGATAACTCTATAAGTCTAAGTAAAGGGAAAGTGAGTTCTCATGATGGTGAGAATCACATAGGGTTCCCGATAACTCTATCCTATTACTAAACTAAGAGGAAAATAGCTCTTATGAAACCAAGGTGAAATGGGAAGGATTGTGACTTAGGAGTCAAAGTGAAAAAACTTTCCTTTGGAAGGAGGGGAAATAACAATCTTCTTATGAACAAAAATGTTACGAAGGAAATGAGATTCATATGAACAATTCAAATTTCAAAGAGAATGTACAACAGATAAACATGAGTAAATGGTTAAACAAACAAAAACCAAAGGCAAAGCATACTTCAAGTTACAACAATTAAGAATGTGAAGTGTCATACAAGGGTGGCACAATGGTACTCTCAAGAAAAAATGGATTTTCAAGGTGAATACCAAAAGTTTTAGGTTTGGAATCAAGGATTAAATAAAAGCAACAAAAACCAACCAAAAGAGCTCATTCAAAGTAAAAAATAAACCTCAAAACATCCTCCTAATGTGTTCTAAGACACTAAAAAAACAAACCAAAAAGATAAAGGGAAGTGGTAATTTGAAAGAGTTTCACAAACTAGGTTAGAAAAACTACTCCTAATTTTATAAAATCAGAAATAAGTATTAAAATAAAGTGAAAATAGAAATAAAAATTTTTGGAAAATTAAATTAAACCTCAAAGTATGAGCGTGAATTTTATGGGAATTTTTTATGAAGAAAAATTATTATTAATAAACAGAATTGAAATGAAAATAAAAAGAAAATATTTGAAATAAACCAAAACAGGGGGGTGTTCTAGTAAGACCAATATGAACTAAAGGTCAGTTGTGCACGCACATGGGCCTTCCAGGCGGGGGTACAAGTAGCGATTGGGGCGAAGGCCCAAGGTCCAAAAGAGTAAAAACTTAGTCAGATATTTATCATAAATCCATGTACAAATAAATCATGTGAATAACGTATCAATCGGTCACTTAGTCACTTAAGTGACTAAATGACAAAACAATCACCAGCCTATCGTACATTGCCACACCATTGTCTTCAACATGCAATGCAACACTCATGAAATCCTACCCGTGAGAAACCAGAAACTACCATGGCTTCTTCTCTATTTTCCCAGCCATTTTCTCTCTCAGTTCTCAATCAAAACCAACAAAAAACATAGCATGGTAGAGTACTCCGCAAGTAGAACAATACTAACCCTAACACTACTCAAAATAAAGCTTCAAACATGGAGAAAGAGGTAACACAAGTTAGGCATTCGTACTGAGATTAGCAAGCTACATGATGAAAACAACAACAACAAGAAACTAAATACAACACACACAACAATAAAAATGTCACTCACGCAATGATACAAGTCGCATGGTATTGGTAACAACAACAAGGATTCATGACACTCACACAACAAATAACATACGTACTTTACGAATCACGTTGAAAGATGAAGATTACCAGTACGTTCTATCGTTACTGCCGACGAGTTGCGAAGGTGTTCACGGTGAGCTTAAATAGTATGCGAAAGAGTTTCGAACTCGAGCCGTAGAGAAATCCTCCAAGAAAACTTCAGCTCTCTAACTTGTGTCGCCGCAGTTTTGAGCTTGATCATACGCCGGCTTCGGTTTTGTTAGTGGTGTTTGAAGATGGATGCTCAGGGAGGGTGAAGGTTGTTGTAGAAGAATAATGGTGCGATTGTGTTTAAGAAGGAAACTTGAAGGTGATGATGTGTTATATAAGCTAGCTGAGGTAGGCGAAAATGTGAATGATGTACATGGTTGTTCTAAGTCATGGAAGTGTGAAGAAGATGATATTAGGTGTGTTTATTCCTGTAGTTGTAGGTGTTCTGATTGTGTTATTTGCAAAAGAGATGGAGTGCGGACGTGTAGTGATTTTCTTGAAGGTTGTTCTGATGTTTTTTTTTGTTGATGTGCTGAGTTGTTTTTTATGAGAAATGAATGAGGAACCTCCTCCTTTTATAGTGAAGTTTTCTGGTACATAGTATGAAGGACACGCATGGTATTGGCTTGGTACAAGAGAGAAATATCACAAAACATGATGCTACACACATGATCTTCTCACATACCATTCTTGAGCCATGTGCAAGGAGTGGATTGTCTACCACCACCCTGGAGTCAGAGCAGAAGGTGAACAATGACCACCAAATGGAAAAGTTTGAGCATTTACACGATGAATTTTGTTCTTGGCTTTTGGTGTTTTCTACATAGTACAAAGCACTTGTACTTGTTGGTTGCCTTCCAACGCATAAGTTTGTGGACAAAGAGTATTGGAAATTGGTGGAAAAAAAAAGTCAGCATGGTGGTCGTGTAGTTTCTTTTTTGGTTTAAGAAAAGAAGCAATGATAATGAAAGTAAATTAAAATATTTAAATTAAGTCAAGTCAAACTGATAAATAATAAAAAAAAAAACTTAAAACTAGAAAACTAAGATTAAAACTAAAACTAAATTAAATTAATAAAACTTGAACTAATTAAGTTAACTTTAGACTAAAATCCTAAATTAAAAATTAATCTAACCAAAATTAAACTAAAACTAAAATAAGAATTAAATTAAACTAAAGATAAAATTCTAATTGAAACAAACTATATATAAAAAGTAAATTTAATAAAATAGACTAAATTAATTTTAAATAATCTAAGATAAAAACAAATTCTAAAACGAAATGATAAAAACAGCAAAAATGCATGATTAATGAGATGTTCACTACAAATGCGAAAACAGAGACCAACTTAGAATAATATGAAATAATCATGATCTGAGGGTAAAATTTGGGGTACAACATTAATACACTAAGAACAATTCAAACTATTTCTCTCCAAATGAAGTTGTCATCTTAAACATACTCTTTGTTGTTCTGTTTATCTTTAATTTCCGTGACTATCCAAAGGTCAAAATATCTTATTGTAACACGAACCAATCTTTTGTGCCTAAGTTCTTGCAAATCATCTAGAACCATCTATCCACTCATCGGTTAATTATTCAATTCTAAACTTTACTAAGTTACTGACCCACATATTTCTGCAATCTAAAGCACTAAAGAATTATTCTTCCAAATTCCTAGTAAATCTCCAAACACTGTCGTTTATGACTTGAATAATTTAACACTTGCCCGTCTAAACTCCTATGATTACTTAAATTCATGGTGCTACTTGTACCCTCATCTCATATCAACATTGTTACTCACTAACCCCATAAACTAATTATATATCATCACTTATCAATGTGATACTTGGTCTCCTAACTTCAATCATCACAAGATTCATCCTGAATACCTTAAGTTAGAAATATAATGTAATACCCCATATTATCTTAAATGCTCAATTGGATATCAGATGAGATCAGATGAGTATCTATGTGCTCTATCTTTGGTAAATTGGATTAATGGAATCCTTTAAGTACTTTAAGTATTGACATTTGGGATCAATAGAGCAACTAATGAACTCTGAAGAGATTAATTATTTTATTAAAGAGACGGATTAATAATTGATAGTTCAAGAAAGGATTTTTAAGGTAACTTTAATAACTGATCAATTGGTTGGGACGGCAAAATATCAATTGGAGAGGTTTACCCTATTGGATTATATTATATAAAATGTATTTTATATATATATTAAAAAAAAGAAAAGGAAAAGAAAAAGATAGTAAAGAGAAATAAGAAGAAAGAAGAGAAAGAGAGAAAGTGGAGAAAGAAGAAGAAGAGGAACTCATGGATCATCACCATCTTCATCAAACTCCTCTTCGATTATCAGGTGGGTTCTAGTTAGAAACTCTAAGTTCTAGAAATCAATGATATGAACTCAGGTTAGATTTGAGAGAAAATGATTAATCGGAAAAATCAATGAATCTAACAGATGAAATATGGTATAGACTGTGTAGAATACTTATTGTTATGATTGGAGTATGTTTTGATTGTTATGGTGTTATTTGAAAGTGTTTGGATTGAGAAAATAATTATTTTGGAAGAGTAACAGTGCTGCTGAGATACTGGGTTTCCCAGGGTTCGCCTAGCGAACCTGGAACGAAGCGCAGCGAATGGGTTCGACAGGAAAGGGCAGCGAATGTTCGCCTAGCGAACTTTGTATCTTTTCAGTTCTATTTGGTTCTGCCTTGGTTCGCCCAGAGGTTCGCGAAGCGAAGTGCAAGGCGAAGCTTCGCCAAGGGGTTCTGTTGCGGTGAAAATCGGATAACAAGCTATTAATTAACTTGCATCATTTTCTTTTATAACCAACTTTGATTTATCCAAAGGAAAGGTTCAAGATCGTTAGAAAAACCTAAAGGGGGAAGATCTAAGGTTCGGGGTTGGTTACGCCTAGGGAAGGTATTAACACCCTAAACATCCGTAGTACTCTACGGGAGCCTCTTGTTAATGTTATCTTATGTTTGCTAAAGGTTATATGCTAAAGGTTGAAACCCTAGGGGTTAGTATCTAAGTATACTCGACAAAGCATCGCACTTTGTGCCTACGTATCCTCGGGAGTAGAATCAGAGTATGCGTAGTTCTACTTCTACTGAATTGTTGACTATGGTCAATATTCAGAGGGGAAAATGAGTACAAGCTCATTGTAGAGTTTAAGAACTCTCTAAGTCTAGTTGTAATGGACCTATGTTATGTTTTAGTTAGTAGGGAAAAGTGATGATTCATTATGATGAATATCACTAAGAGTTTAAGAACTCCTTCTTAAAGCTAGTTGTGATTTCTATGGCTCTGATGAGGCCAAGAAATGAAGTTTATCCTAAGAGGTTACTTAGGTTAAGGTGGGGGTCATAACTTATGAGTCAACATTAGTCACTTTCCTTTGGAGTAGGGGGAAAAGATACAGTTGATAAGATATTAAAATATGACAAGCTAATAATGCAAATAGGATGATGCAATAATACATGAATAAGAGATATGAGATAAAATCATGATATCAATGCAAAGTGAGAATTAAACATGTTAGACAATGATTAAATATGAGATGAAATAAAATGAAAAAGTCTCGTCTTAATCATGATTTAATCGAGAAACCGATAATCAATGATTCTTGACTTTCATCGACTAAAAAGAAAGTGGTCTCATGTTGATCAAAGTTTTGTCAACTCAATGAAATCAACCAAACCATGAGGTTTGTTATATCATTGACCAAAATAAAAGTCGGTCTCGTCTAAATCAAGATTTAATTGAGAAATCGATAATCTTGGATTTTTGACTTTCATCGACCAAAATAGAATCGGAATAAAATTGTTGGTCTCGTCTAAATCAAGATTTAATCGACAAATCGATAATCTTGGATTTTAACTTTCATCGACCAAAATAAAATTGAGATAAAAAGGTTGGTCTCGTTTAAATCAAGATTGAATCGACAAATCGATAATCTTAGATTTTCAACTTTCATTGACCAAAAAAAGAATCGGAATGAAAATAAAGTGGGTCTCGTCTAAACCAAGATTTAATCGACAAAACGATAATCTTGGATTTTGACTTTCATTGACCAACGAAAATAAATAAAAAGTGGCCTCACACTTATCAAAACTTATTGATTTGAAATAATCCACAAAGTTAAGATTTTTGTCATTGGCCTAAATAAAGATTGAAATGATAATGAAAACCGAAGATGAGAATCCAAGTAAAAATCTAAATAGCATGGTTACCAAGGATTTACAAAAGCTATATTAATAAAACTTAATAAAAAATAACTATCAAAGTTTACCCAAGATTTTTCCTTAAAACAAATTAATAATGAAGGTTAATTAATAATAAAAAAAAGGGGTGGGGCGCTGATTTTGGATGGTGTACGAGTAAATCAAACACGGGCACCCAACAGCAACACGGTTAAAAAAAAGAAAAAAAACAGAAAGAAAAGGTGGGTGCAGATCTGTGAGGTGTGTGAGTAAATCAAACACGGGCTCAAAGGCCCATTATCAAGCAAAGGTGAAATTGAAATAATAAAAAAACAAAAAGAACAAAAAGGTTAACATTCAATCATCCAACGCCTAAACACGGTCAAACCGAAAGGCACCCCAATGAGAAACAAGGTTGGTCAGAAAATCAGCTCATGAACGCTAAAAACTCAGACGCTCATCACCATCACCACACAGTTCCAATCGTCAAATCCTTCTCCGTCTCGCTTTCGGTTTCGTTTAAATCACCAGGTTATGTTTGATTCGCTTTCTTCTTCATCTCAGATTCTGAGTTTTTTTGTGTAAGAGTTGGGTTGGGTGTTGATTTATGAGTTGATTCGATTTTGGTTCGATTTGTTCTGTGAGTTTGTTTGGTTTGTGAATTCGGATTAAGATTGAAGTTAGATTTTGATGGTTGGTGTTGGAAAAGGTTAATGGTGAGTTTGTATTTGAAGGTGATGAAGATGGTGGTGGTGTTTCGGTTGGTTGAAGCGGTTCAAGGTTGAAGGGCAAATAGAGGGAAGAGAATGAAGGGTGAGCTCGAAGGTTTTGTTACGCCGTGATGTTGGTGGTTTTTGAAGCGAGTTGGTGAGGTCGATTGGGATTTGAATGAAGGGTTGTATTAAAGGCGTTGTTGAAGGTTGAGTTATAGATTGAAGATTGAGGTTGATGAAGGTTGAGTTATAGATTGAAGATTGAGGTTGATGAAGGTTGAGTTTTGTTGACAGCAGGGTGAGGCTCGTAGGTGGCGGCCAAGTGGTGGTAGTGGTTTAATGTGTTGTTTGCAGTTGCCGTTGTTTGAGGCGTGAGTGATGGTGAGCCGGCATTTTGAATTAATTTGAAGGTGGTGATGAAATCCTTTGGGGAAGATGAGGGTGGTCGTGAGTTGTTGAAAGGTTATGTTTTCTCAAAATTTCTTTTCCTCTCCTTTCAGTTTTCGGCCCCCCCCCCCTTCTCCCCTCTATATCTCTGCTATTTAACAAGAAAAAAAAGAAGAATCTGTTTCCTTCAATTTCAAAATTTTTTACCGTTGTTTGAAACGTCGTTTTCATGCTTGTAGGTGTTGTCTGTGGCGGTGCAGGTTTACGTTGCGATGAGCTTCATACGGTTGAGCAGAGGAAGTAGTAGGGTAGTCTTTGAAACGAGTTTGAGACGAGTTGGTTGGGATTTTTTCATCCCTTCTGCAAATCCCAGTATACGACAAGGAGAATGAAGATGTTGGCTTCTTCTCCTCCTTCAAATGCCACACGGCGCTCCATCATTGGCCAAAGTCAAGAGTTGAAAAGTCAAACAAATCAACTTGGTTCTCATTGGTTGAAGGTTAAATGAAACATCCAATAATGAAAAAAAGTACACAGTGGACCAAAATAGAGAAATGGAAATGAAAACTCTTCTCTTTCTTTTAAATTAATATGACTAATAACAATAATAAAACTAATTAAAGACCAAATTTAAATTAGCTAAAAAAACTAAATTAATAATTACTCTAATTAATGAAATCAATTTCTTAAAATTGAACTAAATTGAGATTAATGAAATATAAATAAAATAAAAAAAGCCATACTGAAATTAGGTTAAAGTAAAAACAAATAAAACACTAAAAATAAATACTAAATTAAAATATAGAGAAAAACATCAACTAGCAAAAAATGAGGGTAAAATTTGGGGTACAACAGGTTCGCCTAGCGAACTTTGTATCTGTTCTGGTCTGATTGTTGATTCGCTTGGAGCTTCGCTCAGCGAAGGAAAAAGCGAATGCTCGCTGGGGATTCGCCTAGCAAACATGACAGTTTGTGCAGTTTTGTTTCCTTCATAACTTTTGATCCGTAAATCCGATCGAGGCATATTTATAGCCGATGTAAAACTATGAAAATATCCTACGGGATAAAAGTGAAAAGTATTGATTTCGATACCCAATTAAATGAATCGGAGGGAATCCGAAAGTGATGTTTTATGCGTTATGCTATTATATATATTACTTGTAATATTTTTGACTTTACCATGTCTATCTAATTGTGAATTATGAATGAAAGAAATATGCATGTTAAAATGAATTAAGAAGAGTGAGGAAACTTTACCCCAAAACAAATGGCATAGTTAAGATTGTTATAATTCTAGGTTGTGAATAGAATTGTGATAGAAACTTCGGATGGCGACGCTCGTGCATTCATTGGCGAGTTCTGGCCTGGAGTAGATAACCTAGATGGCGATGCTCGGGCACTTGATGTAGAAAGGTGCATCCGTGACAAGTATTGGTATAGGAAAGAGTGAAACACTAGTATGGAACATGTGTGTAAACCATTGTGGTTTTGTGAAAAGGAAAAAGAGGCCATAAGACGAATGTGGCCTTGTGATTGTCGAATACAATCACATTGTGTATATGATCACGTAATCGTAACCATTTATCTTGAGGTGTAGTTTCATGAGACTCGAGCTCCTCCTCTGAAACGTATGCACAATTACTTGGCAGGTTTGATTCCTGCGTGTAGTACAAATGGAGCCTATATGGTAAAGAGACTTGTGATGGTTAACAGGCCATGAGAAGTGACGGTTCACGGTTAACAGGCCGACGTTTCCGAATCCATTTCGTATGTCAAGTAACTACAAGGATCCATGACTCGGGTCGACTTCTAGACGTTGAAGCGGACGGGAAAAGGGGATGCCTTGGTGAGGTTATCGATTCGTGAGATTCTTGAGTTAACAGGCTCAGGACATATTTATGAGTTAACAGACTCATGACATGTTTCCATATAGTGTGAGATTGTGAGGTTGTGAACTCAAGGTCATTTGCCTTTCCCCTTGACTTGAGTTAGGATTTGGCTAGAACCATGTAAAGCCGAGAGAATCCATACGATAGGGAACTCACTGAGATTTGATGTATCTCACCCCACTATTGTTGATTATTTTCAGGAAGCATTTGCAGGTTTGATTTTCCAGTGGAGCTATGCTTGGTTGTTTTAAGAGAAGCTTAGTTAACCTTATTCCGCTGGGTATTTTATTGTTCTTGTACAATGAGGAATATTGTATAATGTTCTTAGATTTTTATCTTTGGCTAGTTTCCATACCTTGTACCATAGATTGTTTTATGTTTTAAGGAATTGGTCAAGTATGTGAATTACGCCATTAGGCACTTATGATGGTGTCAGTACCAAATAAAATGCGTGTATTGTATTATTCTAGATATATATTATACAGGGCATTACAGTTGGTATCAGAGCAGGTCGTGTCCTCGACCTAGCCTTGAAACATCATAAGTAAATCTTTTCCTGCCTGTTAAGTGTGTCTTGCCATCATGAAACTTAATATCATACTATGTAGTGTTGGGCCTGATCAACCTAATGCTATGTATGTGATAGGTAGAATCATGGTTGAGCGACCACGAGGACTCCGTAGTGTTGTCGAAACTTGTGTTGTGAGAGTAGACTAAAGCCAAGAGTTAGTAGTGAAGAGTTTTGGTCAGCTCAGTAGAGGTCTTAGTAGAAGTAGTGTTTTGGGTAGCATGGAAATTAAAGAGTGGTGTGTTGTTCAAGTAATCCTTTGGAATGGATGGAGTCCAAAAGTTAAGGATCTCTATTGGACAATTGGTTAAGATATTGAGGAATATGTGAAATCACTGGTAGAGATGGATTGGCCACTAGTATGAATAAGAATTTCAAGTAATCTCATTCCTTGGAAAAGAAAAGTTGTTTTGTGGAATGTATGATGTAAAGTCCGGAAGTGAGATAAGTATTGGTGCCTCAGTTTTAAGGTCGCTATGGTATCTTGAATGGGCGAGAGTACCTTAAGGAATGTGTTCGGAACAATATCTTCCAATTGGTTAAAAGTGGAGAGTTAGGGACGTTCGGCTTCTATGGAAACCTAAAGTAGTAGAGAAGTGTGTAAAGGACCACAAGGATGTGTTCACATGCTTCAAATGAAATAAGGTATTGTGTCAGACGAAGAGTAGGAGATGAATTGTGTATCTTCAGTTATGTAGAGATATTAAGTTCGAGATATTACATCGGGATATTCTGTATTCGATGAGAGACCAATTTGGAATTTGGAAATGTTAAATTACCCAAGGAACGTTATAAGGTGTTGTGTTGGAGAAACAATGCACTTCATTTAGTAATGGAAAATGTAGTGATACGGACCGGAAGAAATTGTGTTGAGAAACAGAGTAAGTATTTTGGATTTAAGAGAATTTTAGTATGATGATGTCATATTTGGACATAAGAGGATTACATTGGAGGGTGAAGTAAATGCAGTGTGGAAAACGACATCAACAGTATATTATGAGGAAATGACAACGGAATGCATTTTGGACGAATTTGCAATAGAGCTATTGAGTATTTGTTGAGGTTTAAATTAAGAAAGTGTAATCAAGGATGGCTCACACATGAGAACCCTAGTAGTATGATGTGAAATGGGAAAGTTACACCTTGGTATTAAGAACGACCGTAGTGGTAGCACATTGGTCACAAGAGTACGTGATGGATTCTTATTCTTGAGACAAGTGTGAAGGGACGTACCTTGTGAAGTAGTGAGTATTGTATTTTAAGAAGTAAGATTGTGGTAAAACAACGAGAAGCAATTAAGGACTTATGACGGACTAAGTGTAAATCATTGAACGATTTCTACCAGAAGGGTTTTGTAAATAGTTGATGAGAATTGTCGGTTGCGAATCTTCCATTAAGTAATTTGGTGTAAGTGTGGTATGCAATGGATAGTGAAGGGTAAGAAATCCCAGTTAATGTGTACGGAGTGATGGAAAGGTTCTTCAAGAGGATGCATTGCCCCGGTTTAGTTACAAGTATAGAGAAACTTCAATATTTGTGAATAATCGGAATATTAGGAATCTACCTTTTGTTGGACTAAGAACGTTGTTGTATTATTTCTCTCCAAGGAAAATCAAGTGAGAGAACAAGGTCATATGTTGACATGATATGTCCATCGCTTTTGTAGTATGGTTTTCTGGTTGTGTGTTGGGTTTGTTTATGGACGAATTAAGTATGAGTTGTGGTTAAAACCTTAGAATGTCGTCATTATTGGCTTTCCGCTAATGTAGTTGTTTGAATAGAGAATGAATTATCCCGCTGAAGATTTTCTGTGTGACCGCGACAGAATTTGGAATTTTGCCTTGCCACTTGGTTGGAGTGTGTCGTCGACTTTGTCGGTTTTATCTGGAGTGGATCATGGTTAGTGAATGTTACACAAGTTAAGGAGCAACATGTTGAGAATGATATTTCAAGTTAGAACAAATCAGATTGTTGGTTCGAGTGGTGATGACTTTTGAGTTATAAGAATTGGATTTTTGGCTTCTATGGCAGTGTTAACCGATTAACGCTAGGTGGTTAACCGATTGACACATGCGAGGATGGTAATTTGCACTTAATTTTGAGGAGTTAACCGATTAGCTCAGATGGTTGATCAATTGACGTGTGTGTAAATTGTGAAATCCCTTAGGAACCATCATCTGTATTGTGTCACTTTATGTTGCTCCGATTGGAGAGTGTTGTGTGAATGGAAAACGAGACTGCAAATAAATGAAAGATGGATTTGTGTTTCGATATCGAAACTTGTGGAAAGGTGTTACATAGTTAACCATTTGTTCAGATAACAAGATAGTTGATTTGGGGAAATAACCTTGTGAACTATGTTGAGTATGAGAAGGTCTTGGGTGTATTACCATTGAGAGTCTTAAGGACGAAGTTGGAAAATACTCACGAAGTATTGATCTTGCAAGGAATATATTTCGATGTGTAATTATGGTATTAGTAAGGTATAAACGGTTGATCAGAGTTAGTAATTGTTATTTTCCGCGAGTTCATGGCATCGGATTTAGACCGGGAGAGTGGTACTAGTTGCGTGCAGTTGTGTTTTACCAAGAGAATGAAATTTGGAGGTTATCCTTCCAAGTAAGAGCGAAATTGGACTTTTCGAAGTTAAGCATGTAACTTGGAATCGTTTATGAAATGGAACGATTAAGAGATGTCGATTCAATTGAGAAATGTGGCATGATCTTTGAAAGTGTGGGTGTATGTGAAGTGTTGTACGTGAATTAGTGAGTGGTATGAAAACTCACAATTGTGCTTTGGACGGTTTAAGTTTTGATAAGTAGTGACTCGTATATGTTTGAAGTTCTATGATGGTGCTACATTGTCATTAATGGAGATTTGGTGACGACAGAAAGCTTGAGTAAGTCGGGAACCGTAAGAAGAATCAATTTGGAATGTGGTAACCAGAACAGGAGGTTGTTAAACTATTTGGGATATATTAGTTCGAGTTTAGAATGGACTTGGAGTTGTATATGTTACGGTTGTAGCAGTGTAACTCCTACATCTCTATCGTCTGGAGAGTATGGGACCGAGGATAAGAATATTGTGTGTTGGCCAAGAAATTATTCTACCATAGGACGTCAGTAAGTTTCTTGTACCGTTGGTTAGTAAGGATCCCAGTGGATAAGTGTGTTCTCTGTAGACTGTTAGCTACTCGGTAATGCTTAAGAATTGGTGGTATCCCATTGTTAGAATTGGAGTTACGCAGTGTAAGGTGACAAATGAAAGGGCTCAGTCGGATTTATAAGAATCGGAGGAGAAATTGATTGTAAGATTGGAAATAAGAAGATTTTGTTCTAAGTGTGTTACTTTTGGGGTGATACGAAAGAAATGAATTATTGGATGTGATGGTTACAAGGTTTAGCATCAGACCAGATGGAACTGGGAAAAGAAGTCGTTTGACTAATTATGATGTGGTTTTGGACATTGAAAGAGTTATCAAAGGATAGTTGTTGGTAATGGCATAAAGGAAAGAAGTCACTGAATTACCTTGCGAAGATGTGTTGAGTGTTGTTGTTCTAATTTGAGATAAGATGTTATAGTTTTGTTTGTGACTCAGTAGAGGAATATGGAATGGTACATTATTTCTAAAGGTAGAATGCGACCAAGTGTTTTAGTATAAAATAACAGATAAATTGAGGGGAAGCAAAGTTAGAAGTTAACCCAATATTGGAATAAGAGTATGACTAAGGAACCGAAGTTTAATAATTCGGGAAAATACGAATTTTGGACTGTGAAGTCAAGTTGGATTTTTGGATTAAGTCAGAAATTCTAACGGAAGTGAAGTTGAGTGCGGAACTAAGACAATGATGCAAGTTGTGGTTATTGTCGAATAGAGGAAATTCGGGGGCGAATTTCAATTTAAGGGGGGGAGAGTGTAATACCCCATATTATTTAAATGCTCTATTGGATATCAGATGAGATCAGATGAGTATCTATGTGCTCTATCTTTGGTAAATTGGATTAATGGAATCCTCTAAGTACTTTAAGTATTGACATTTGGGATCAATAGAGCAACTAGTGAACTCTGAAGAGATTAATTATTTTATTAATGAGACGGATTAATAATTGATAGTTCAAGAAAGGATTTTTAAGGTAACTTTAATAACTGATCAATTGGTTGGGACGGCAAAATATCAATTGGAGAGGTTTACCCTATTGGATTATATTATATAAAATGTATTATATATATATATATATATATTAAGAAAAAGAAAAGGAAAAGAAAAAGATAGTAAAGAGAAAGAAGAAGAAAGAAGAGAAAGAGAGAAAGTAGAGAAAGAAGAAGAAGAGAAACTCATGGATCATCACCATCTTCATCAAACTCCTCTTCGATTATCAGGTGGGTTCTAGTTAGAAACTCTAAGTTCTAGAAATCAATGATATGAACTTAGGTTAGATTTGAGAGAAAAGGATTAATCGGATAAATCAATGAATCTAACGGATGAAATATGGTATAGACTGTGTAGAGTACTTATTGTTATGATTGGAGTATGTTTTGATTGTTATGGTGTGATTTGGAAGTGTTTGGATTGAGAAAATAATTGTTTTGGATGAGTAATTGCACTGCTAAGATGCTGGGTTTCCCAGGGTTTGCCTAGCGAACCTGGGGCGAAGCACAGCGAATGGGTTCGAGGGTTCGCCTAGCGAACCCGGCAGCGAAGGGCAGTGAATGTTCGCCAAGTTGTTCGCCTAGCGAACTTTGTAACTTTTCAATTCTGTTTGGTTCTACCTTGGTTCGCCCAGAGGTTCACGAAGCGAAGTGCAAGGCGAAGGTTCGCCAAGGGGTTCGCCTAGCGAACTTTGTGTCTATTTTGGTCTGTTTGTTGATTCACTTGGAGTTTCGCTCAGCGAAGGAAAAAGCGAATGCTCGCTGGGGATTCGCCTAGCGAACATGACAGTTTGTGCAGTTTTGTTTCCTTCATAACTTTTGATCCGTAACTCGGATCGGGACGTTCTTGGTGTCATTAGAAAGCTATGACGAATTAAATTATTTAGTGGAAAGTGATGGAAATAATGCTTATGTGATATGTTGAATTCCATATCTTTTGAATCGTAAATCCGATCGAGGCATATTTATAGCCGATGTAAAATTGTGAAAATATCCTACGGGATAAAAGTGAAAAGTATTGATTTCGATACCCGGTTAAATGAATCGGATGGAATCCGGAAGTGATGTTTTATGCGTTATGCTATTATATGTATTACTTGTAATATTTTTGACTTTACCATGTCTATCTAATTGTGAATTATGAATGAAAGAAATATACATGTTAAAATGAATTAGGAAGAGTGAGGAAACTTTACCCCAAAACAAATGGCATAACTAAGATTGTTATAATTCTAGGTTGTGAATAGAATTGTGAAAGAAACTCTGGATGGTGACGCTCGTGCATTCATTGGCGAGTTCTGGCCTGGAGTAGATAACCTAGATGGCGATGCTCGGGCACTTGATGTAGAAAGTGCATCTGTGACGAGTATTGGTCTAGGAAAGAGTGAAACACTAGTATGGAACATGTGTGTAAACCATTGTGGTTTTGTGAAAAGGCAAAATAGGCCATAAGACGAATGTGGCCTTGTGATTGTCGAATACAATCACATTGTGTATATGATCACGTAATCGTAACCATTTATCTTGAGGTGTAGTTTCATGAGACTCGAGCTCCTCCTCTGAAACGTATGCACAATTACTTGGCAGGTTTGATTCCCGCATATAGTACGAATGGAGCCTATATGGTAAAGAGACTTGTGATGGTTAAAAGGCCATGAGAAGTGATGGTTCACGGTTAACAGGCCGATGTTCCTGAATCCATTTCGTATGTCAAGTAACTACAAGGATCCATGACTCGGGTCGACTTCTAGACGTAGAAGCGGACGAGAAAAGGGGATGCCTTGGTGAGGTTATCGATTTGTGAGATTCTTGAGTTAACAGGTTCAGGACATATTTATGAGTTAACAGACTCATGGCATGTTTCCATATAGTGTGAGATTGTGGGATTGTGAGATTGTGAACTCAAGGTCATATCCCTTCCCCTTGACTTGAGTTAGGATTTGGCTAGAACCCTGTAAAGTCGAGAGAATCCATAAGATAGGGAACTCACTGAGATTTGATGTATCTCACCCCACTATTGTTGATTATTTTCAGGAAGCATTTGCAGGTTTGATTTGCCAGTGGAGCTATGCTTGGATGTTTCAAGAGAAGCTTAGTTAAGCTTATTCTGCTGTGTATTTTATTGTTCTTGTACAATGAGGAATATTGTATAATGTTCTTAGAATTTTATCTTTGGCTAGTTTCCATACCTTATACCATAGATTGTTTTATGTTCTAAGGAAATGGTCAAGTATGTGAATTACGCCATTAGGCACTTATGATGGTGTCAGTACCAAATAAAATGCGTGTATTGTATTATTCTAAATATATATTATACAGGGCATTACATATAACATAGCTTAAACATCCCAATGTAAACGCTTTAGGTAATTACCTATCGTATAATTGTCCTCTAACTTCACTAGGTTCAATCACTCTAATTCTGCAACACCCTCTTACTTCTCATGAAAGACCCTCCATTGACATCCATATATGCTCCCCATTTCCTTAACAATAACATCTTCTTAAAAACCAATAAAATTCATCTTGTCTCGTTCCGAACTCACCAGAATGAACATTCAAAAAATTTTCTCATCAGGTCCCCCAAATTAGATTATTACTTTCAATCCTTTGTAACTTTAATGTCCTGTTGCCCTTACTCAACATCTCTGAATAACCGTGACCACCAGAACTTCTAATTGACAAAGTTATTGGAGAAATACCTTGTAGTTATTATTCAATTCAATCATGTCTTATCCAGACCAAAAAGGTCTAAAGAATTCAGAGACACCCGTCAGCAAAAGTTGACTAATGCTCAAGGGTTCTGACTATCCCTCTTACTGAAATATTATAGGGTGCATTAACTTCAATAAAGAAACAATCGATTACCTAAGCATATATCATGCTTTACTCAAGACACACAATACATAGCACATAAGACTCCAAACATTTACTTCCATTAAACCCGACACTTGATCAGCTTAGGACATCCAACTCACAGCCTCATAAAAATCTAGACCAAAGCTCTGATACCATAATGTAACACCCCGATTTTTGACAGTGTGAATGTATTTTTTTCATTTTAAACAACAAAACAATATAAAGCATTCATGATGGTTCCTTTTTAAAATACAATCAGAGTAGAAGTTTTCTGTTAAATCTTCTTCAAAGTTATAATCAAATACTTGCCATAAGTTGCAAAATATTTTCACTACTAAAAACATTCTTTCTCAAAAAGTATTTGACGTTAAATAATGATCAATACATCTTACACAATAAACATTTATGTTATAACAACATACTTCACAATAGATGGAAATGACCCCACTCTCAAACAAAACTCTAAGCTGATCTTTGCACTATAAGTGAAGATGACTGAGTAATAAACCCTCGAGTAGAAATCTAGACATGCTGCTTTCGATCACCGATCCAATAACTGCTCTGCCACGTCTTTAAGAACAACTGAAACCTCTAAGAACCTGGGGTATAAGCCCAGTCCATAATAATAGTAGAGGGTCACAATCTAAAAACAACATATATGAAAGAATACACACATACAAGTATAACATGATATATAACAGTCACAACATCATTTAAATATATAGAGTAATGAGCAAATAGCCTAATGCAGACTCTACATGAGTGTGATCGCCCTAACCGGATTCCTCACATGCATGAATTCCGGAATTTAACCTCTCCACAGAGAGCCGTGGACCCTTCCCACTAAAAGTGCAGCATTCCCTACTGACACCAGGTGTAGCGTTCCCTACTACACCGACTCAATAAAATCCGGCAGGATTAGGCGGGCTCCGTTGACTAGAGTCCTCACCCGGTGCAGTCCCCTCGACATACACACAACTATGATATGCATGAGTATATGCTTTCTCTACACCTACTAATGCAACAAATTAAATAATCTCAACATATGTAATCACAAACCACATATTAGTTCCTATATTTAACAAATCATATGAATAAAATTCAATAAAATTAGGTGGGCTCCGTCCTCTAGAGTCCTCACCTTGTGCAGTCCACTCGACATACACTCAACATGAAAATCATATATTTATTCAAAATTATATGAAACACGTTCACAAATTTAGCATCACAGCATAAACACACATCCCTAACTGGGCACACGAGCATAACACATCCACAATTAGGCACACGATCATGAATACAAACACACGTGCATTCAATCACATATAATATCGTTAGAAAGTGCCCTTACCTTTCATAGCTTTCTCAAATATCTATATATTTATTTTAGATCGCATACACATTCCAACCACTTCGATCTTTCCATCGACAAGTGCACATTCAAGTTCATGTGGTTGGAAGCCTGAGTATTCTCATATTCTTTTATGGTTTCAAATAAACCTTAACATATAAAGAACACACAAATCAATTATAACTCAAACTCAAACCATTGTACTTAATCGAAGTTCCATAAGAATTTGGTAAACAAATTTTAAATTAAAAAAGATTTTTTAAACAAAATTTAAATATTGTTCCTCTTAAAATATAAATTGAAAGAAATTAATAATCCACTACATAAAAATCAAATTATAATATTACTATAACTACGGTTTTCATATATAAATTAATAGCCATTATTATTTTCGAAAACTTCATCTTGTCCTTTGAATGAAATAATAAAAAAAACAACCATTCCTAATATACAATTGAATAGTATTAATTTAAACTAAGAATAGAATTTATTTATAATTAACAATTTTGTTTCAGATTTAGTGTTTAGTCCAAATCTTCAAATTAAAAATTCTGTAAGAATAATATTGCTTATTTTAATTTAGATTAACTAACTTTAATCATAAATTAAACATGATAATTTACTTTTAAGAATAATATACAAGATAACAATTACCTTTTATTTAAATTAAAATAAAACTATATTTTTTTTTTATTATTAAACATACTAACATGGCAAGATGTTTGAAATTTTAAAATAAAATCTTCTCCCAAATTCTTTTGTACAAATTTAAATTAATAATAATTTTGTGAAACTAATTAGAACACGTCAATAATATAAAACAATATATATATATATATATATATATATATATATATATATATATATATATATATATATATATATATATATATTTATATATTTATTTATTTCAATTTAAGTCTTAACTTAGTTAAAACAATAATAGAACTATTTACTTCTAAACAAATCAATTTAGTTTAATTCCACACCTAAAACCTTTTTCCAAAATCCTATATCAAAACTCATAAAAATTTGGGACTTTTCTTTCTTTATAGCATTTTAAATATGATAGTTATAGAATAAAAGAGATTATAATAAGAAAAATAACTTGACATTGTTTATGTAATCAAATTATAGTATTAAAAATTTTAAATAAATATTTGTGACTTATATCATGACCTAAAGCAAAAACACTCTCATGCTATTGTTTTTCAAAATTTAAAGTCACAAGATCGTTTGTCAAGTTGATATAGATGGAGGTGGCCGTTTGGATTGGTTTAAGAGAGATAGGGGTAGGGGTGGCAAAACGGGCCCGGCCCGCGGGGAAAGCCCGTTTTACCCGTCATTTTTTGCGGGGCGGGCCTGAATTTTGAGCCCGCGTCTCCACCTTTGCCCGCCCCGCCCCGCCCCGTTTTTTTGCGGGCTTTTGCGGGGCGGGCCTAAACGGGGCGGGTATGCCCGCGGGTAAAAACAACTCATTCTATCTTATATTATTATTATTATTATTATTATTATATCTTATATTATTATTATAGCTTGAACAGTATGGACCATAAATGTTGTGCGCTACAATTCACATGTACTAGGAAATTATTAGTTTCATTTCATTATTATTCTACTCATTTGCTACCATAAATTATCTATTCACTTTCATTAATTATTTATTTATTCGCTACAGTGACCGTAAGGGAAATTATTTTGTTACGCTACAATACTTCTCATTTCTAATAATTGTTTCCTGTTTAGCACCTTAGCAAATTCATACTGACTATTTCCTCAGCTCCACTAGAAAAATGCTTTGGTTTGAAAATTATAATTAAATTCTTGTAGGCTTCCCACTAAAACTTATTCTAACATACATAATTAACAATTGAATAATTAATTAATATAGTTTCAATAATTAAATTCAATTATCCATAAAATAATTTCAATAAAATAAAAATAATTAAATTAAGATTATTGATATTATTATTAATTAAATTTAAATATACATTACATCTACATCTATTTTCTTTTTATTTATTTTCATCATTATACTATTATTATTAATATAAATTATTTTAATTAATATATTATTATTAAAAAAAAATTAAAGAGAATGGCGGGCATGCCCGCGGGCCCGCGGGCCCGTCATTAAATGGGGCGGGCCTAGAAAATGAGCCCGCATCTCCACCTTTGTCCGCCCCGCCCCGCCCCGTTTTTTTGCGGGCTTTTGCGGGGCGGGCCTAAACGGGGCGGGCATGCCCGTTTGCCACCCCTAGATAGGGGGGACGGATGTGAAGGGGAGATTCATGGAATGGTATATATTTTGCAAATCCAAGAAGATTCAAAAAGGGAGAGAAGGAGTGTTTTGGCTAGCGATTGTTTGGAATATTTGGTTGCTTAGGAACGACATTATATTTAGGAAGATTGGTTGGAATGGTGTCGATATAGTTTGGAAGGTTAAATATACGGTTTGGAGATGGGGTTTTATCGGAGAAATTACCTATTCCAATTTCAACTTTTACGAATTCATCAAAGATCCTTTGTCCTTTTTGAATTAGGTCCAATTGGTGGGTAATCTCTTTTTGTCGTGATTTGATATCGCGTCTTTTGTAAACAGGTTTGAGTACCCTTTGTACTCCTTAAATATAATACTTGCTTAAAAAAAAACAAGATCGTTTGTCAAAATATTGAAATCATGAGTTTCTATATTCCAACTCATTCAAAAATAAGATAAACAATTGAGAATTGTTAAAGAGAAAACAACTTCTTAATTGGATTTTTGATATAAAATTTGTTTTGAATATTTGATGATGTAGTTTAAAACATATATTAATATCTAATAAGATGTGTCAATAGCCTTTTTATATACACAAAGCTCACAAGAAATATACAACAACAACCAAAATCTAGTCTATTACCAAATAACAAATATAGATTAATTATTATTTTACTATACCTTAAGATCGTTGATGGAATAAACCAAAGGTTCAGCATAATCACCACAATAGTTAGTCTTTCCAAATTTAAAATGAATATATCCAACATCCAAAATGTTTCTTCTCATATAGTAACAAGTTCTGAATTTCCAACCCAAAGATCTTGAATACTAATAAAGGTTTTCCACTTTGAGAAAGGACAAAAAAGGTCATATTATCTTAGATTTAAATTTCTCTAGCTCCTAATCTTAAGATTAAGTTCCTAATTGATAAAAAGGGTGGAAAGAAGAAAATTTTGTGAAGGTAATGGTGTGGTGATTGTTTTGCCAAGAGAAAGAGAATGAATGCAAAGTGAACAAATTGGTTTTCTCATGATCTTGTATTTGTATACTAAGCCAGTTAACATGTGTCATTTGATTGAATAGTGGTATGTGATAAAAATGATCCCTAGCCATTAGAACTTTCTCTCACACGCATAGTCATAATGACTTAGAAAAAATATCATGATATTTTATAAATTATACCCTATCAAATTATTTTGTCCCATGTTTGCTCTCAAACGAGTCATAATTCCCTCACAAATATTTTTTTTAGGAATAGAAAAATTTCTACGTTAATCATTTAATGAAAACAAAATATAATTTGTGAATAAATTTTTGCTTCTCATAATTTTTATTCGAATAAATATATGCTACTTAGCCTAGAAAAATATAATGAGATTAAACTCAAATTCTAGGCGATATATCAAACTCCTATTTAAATTTTGAAAACAACCGGAGCCCGTGAAAATTTGTACGACTGGTATATTTTTCTCGTTTTATTAAGAATAAGAAGAAACTTATTTTTGAAATTTTGAAATAATAGGACTATTCAAAGCTAATATAATCGTATGTCTGTTTTTAAAAGTCTAATTCAGAAGCAACATAAGTTCAACAAAATTTGTCAAAAGAAATAATTAAATAGAAAATCGATAAAATAAACTAGTATAATACTATTTAATATTCCCAAATTCTAATTCCTGCTAAAGTAATTTTATAGGTCTTACATTACTACCCTCCTAAAATAAGTTTCGTCCTCGAAACTTAAGGCAAGTGTAACAAACTCAACTAGTTATTACTAATGTCATCACTAGCATGACCGTGCACCTATCGCAACCCTCTACAAAGTTGCATTGTTTCAAAGTCTAGACGCAAGGCTAGACATCACACTATTAGTTCACCTCTCAATATTAACCTTACAAGAGCACATTCATAAATGATACGTCCTTCAGGATCCTAGGTTCATGCTTAAACTTTCAAAATTACCTTTCCGCCTCTACGTCACAGCCTATTCTATTGGGTTCGAGCAAATTGGTGACTGGCTATCCTCCTTATATAATGTCAATTAACTTTACACACTATCAAAGCTAGAAAAACTCATCTATTCCATTCAACAAATTCCCATCTACTATTAACAAGAAATTAAGGGTGATCCGTTCCTCAATTTGTTAATAGGTAGGCGACAACCATGGTGGTGGCATAGACCATCGTTACCTAAATTCAATAGTGTTCTTTGCAACTTGTGCTCAAAATCATGTGAGGCACTAAGGTCCCACAATCCCCATGAGGTTTACTTATAGCTTCCTCAACTTCTTCCTATTTTGATCTCGTTGATGAGACACTGTCTTCTAAAACAAGTTACAGTCTCCCTTACGCATACTTAGAACGAAACAACTGTTGAGTATCCTCAAAAGCAATAAATGCTAATACACTAAGTACAACCCAAACTATTTCTCTCCAAATGAAGTTGTCATCTTAAACATACTCTTTGTTGTTCTGTTTATCTTTAATTGTCGTGACTATCCAAAGGTCAAAATATCCTATTGTAACACGAACCAATATTTTGTGCCTAAGTTCTTGCAAATCATCTTGACCAACCTATCCACTTATCGGTTACTTATTCAATTCTAAACATTACTAATTTACTGACCCACGTATTTTTGCAATCTAAAGCACTAAAAAATTATTCTTCCAAATTCCTAGTAAATCTCCAAACATTGTCGTCTATGACTTGAATAATTTAACACTTGCCCATCTAAACTCCTATGATTACTTAAATTCATGGTGCTACTTGTAGACTCATCTCATATCAACATTTATACTCACTAACCCCTAAACTAATTATAGATCATCACTTATCAGTGTGATACCTGATCTCCTAACTTCAATCATCACAAGATTCATCCTGAATACCTTAAGTTAGAAATATAATATAGCTTAAACATCCCAATGTTAACACTTTAGGCGATTTCCTATCTTATAATTTTCTTCTAACTTCATCAGGTTCAATCACTCTTATTCTGCAACAACCTCTTACTTCTCATGAAAGACCTTTCATTGACATCCATATATGCTCCACATTTCTATAACAATAACATCTTCTTAATAGCCAATAAAATTCATCTCGTCTCGTTCCGAACTCACCATAATGAACATTCAATAATTTTTCTCATCAGGTCCCCCAAATCAGATTATTACTTTCAATCCTTTGTAACTTTGATGTCCAGTTGCCCTTACTCAACATCTCTAAATAACCGTGACCACCACAACTTCTAATTCACAAAGTTATTGGAGAAATAGCTTGTACTTATTATTCAATTCAATCATGTCTTATCCAGACCAAAAAGGTCTAAATAATTCAGAGACACCCATCAGCAAAAGTCGACTAATGCTTAAGGGTTCTAACTATCCCTATAACTGAAGTACTATAGAGGTGCATTAACCTCAATAAAGAAACAATCGATTACCTAAGCATATATCATGCTTTACTCAAGACATACAATACATAGCCCATAGGACTCCAAACATTTACTCCCATTAAATCCGACACTTGGTCAGCTTAGGACATCCAACTCACAGCCCCATAAAAATCTAGACCAAAGCTCTGATACCACAATGTAACACCCCGATTTTTAACAGCGGGTGTGTATTTTTTTTTCATTTTAAACAACAAAACAATATAAAGCATTCATGATGGTTCCTTTTTAAAATACAATCAGAGTAGAAGTTTTCTGTTTAAAATCTTCTTCAAAGTTATAATCAAATACTTGCCATAAGTTGCAAAATATTTTCACTACTAAAAACATTCTTTCTCTAAAAGTATTTGACGTTAAATAATGATCAATACATCTTACACAATAAACATTTATGTTATAACAACAAACTTCACAATAGATGAAAATTACCCCACTCTCAAACAAAACTCTAAGCTGATCTTTGGACTCTAACTGAAGATGACTGAGTACTAAACCCTCGAGTAGAAATCTAGACTTGCTGCTTTCGATCACCGATCCAATAACTGCTCTGCCACGTCTTTAAGAACAACTCAAACCTCTAAGAACTTGGGGCATAAGCCCAGTCCACAATAATAGTAGAGGGTCATAATCTAAAAACAACATATACGAAAGAATACACACATACAAGTACAACATGATATATAACAGTCACAACATCATTTAAATATATAGAGTAATGAGCAAATAGCCTAATGCAGACTCTACATGAGTGTGATCGCCCTAACCGGATTCCTCACATGCATGAATTCCGGAATTTAACCTCTCCGCAGAGAGTCGTGGACCCTTTCCACTAAAGGTGCAGCGTTCCCTACTGACACCAGGTGTAGCGTTCCCTACTACACCGACTCAATAAAATCCCGCAAGATTAGGCGGGCTCCGTTCACTAGAGTCCTCACCTGGTGCAGTCCCCTCGACATACACACAACTATGATATGCATGAGTATATACTTTCTCTACACATACTAATGCAACAAATTAAATAATCTCAACATATGTAATCACAAACCACATATTAGTTCCTATATTTAACAAATCATATGAATAAAATTCAATACAACTAGGCGGGCTCCGTCCTCTAGAGTCCTCACCTTGTGCAGTCCACTCGACATACACTCAACATGAAAATCATATATTTATTCAAAATTATATGAAACACATTCACAAATTTATAGCATCACAGCATAAACACACATCCCCAACTGGGCACACGAGCATAAAACATCCACAATTAGGCACATGATCATGAATACAAACACACGTGCATTCAATCACATATAATTTCGTTAGAAAGTGCCCTTACCTTTCATAGCTTTCTCAAATATCTATATATTTATTTTAGATCGCATACACATTCCAACCACTTTGATCTTTCCATCGACAAGTGCACATTCAAGTTCATGTGGTTGGAAGCCTGAGTATTCTCATATTCTTTTATGGTTTCAAATAAACCTTAACATATAAAGAACACACGAATCAATTATAACTCAAACTCAAACCATTGTACTTAATCGAAGTTCCATAAGAATGTGGTAAACAAATTTTAAATTAAAGAATATTTTTTAAACAAAATTTAAATATTGTTCCTCTTAAAATATAAATTGAAAGAAATTAATAATCCACTAATTAAAAATCAAATTATAATATTACTATAACTACGGTTTTCATATATAAATTAATAGCCATTATTATTTTCGAAAACTTCATCTTGTCCTTTGAATGAAATAATAAAAAAAAACAACCATTCCTAATATACAAGTGAATATTATTAATTTAAACTAAGAATAGAATTTATTTATAATTAATAATTTTGTTTCAGATTTAATGTTTAGACCAAATCTTCAAATTAAAAATTCTGTAAGAATAATATTGCTTATTTTAATTTAGATTAACTAACTTTAATCATAAATTAAACATGATAATTTACTTTTAAGAATAATATACGAGATAACAATTACCTTTTATTTAAAGTAAAATAAAACTATATATTTTTTTTATTATTAAACATACTAACATGGCAAGATGTTTGAAATTTTAAAATAAAATCTTCTCCCAAATTCTTTTGTACATATTTAAATTAATAATAATTTTGTGAAACTAATTAGAACACGTCAATAATATAAAACAACAATATATATATATATATATATATATATATATATATATATATATATATATATATATATATATATATATATATATATATATATATATTTCAATTTAAGTCTTAACATAGTTAAAACAATAATAGAACTATTTACTTCTAAACAAAATCAATTTAGTTTATTTCCACACCTAAAATCTTTTTCCAAAATCCTATATCAAAACTCATAAAAATTTGAGACTTTTCTTTCTTTATAGCATTTTAAATATGATAGTTATAGAATAAAAGAGATTATAATAAGAAAAATAACTTGACATTGTTTATGTAATCAAATTATAGTATTAAAAATTTTAAATAAATATTTGTGACTTATATCATGACCTAAAGCAAAAACACTCTCATGCTGTTATTTTTCAAAATTTAAAGTCACAAGATCGTTTATCAAGTTGATATAGATGGAGGTGGCCGTTTGGATTGGTTTAAGAGAGGTAGGAGGGACGAATGTGAAGGGGAGATTCATGGATTGGTATATATTTTGCAAATCCAAGAAGATCCAAAAAGGGAGAGAAGGAGTGTTTTGGCTAGCGATTGTTTGGAATATTTGGTTGCTTAGGAACGACATTATATTTAGGAAGATTGGTTGGAATGGTGTCGATATAGTTTGGAAGGTTAAATATACGGTTTGGAGATGCGGTTTTATCAGAGAAATTACCTATTCCAATTTCAACTTTTACGACTTCATCAAAGACCCTTTGTCCTTTTTGAATTAGGTCCAATTGGTGAGTAATCTCTTTTTGTCGTGATTTGATATCGCGTCTTTTGTAAATAGGTTTGAGTACCCTTTGTACTCCTTAAATATAATACTTGCTTACAAAAAAAACAAGATCGTTTGTCAAAATATTGAAATCATAAGTTTCTATATTCCAACTCATTCAAAAATAAGATAAACAATTGAGAATTGTTAAAGAGAAAACAACTTCTTAATTGGATTTTTGATATAAATTTTGTTTTGAATATTTGATGATGTAGTTTAAAACTTATTTTAATATCTAATAAGATGTGTCAATAGCCTTTTTATATATACAAAGCTCACAAGAAATATACAACAACAACCAAAATCTAGTCTATTACCAAATAACAAATATAGATTAATTATTATTTTACTATACCTTAAGATCGTTGATGGAATAAACCAAAGGTTCAGCATAATCACCACAATAGTTAGTCTTTCCAAATTTAAAATGAATATATCCAACATCCAAAATGTTTCTTCTGATATAGTAATAAGTTCTGAATTTCCAACCCAAGGATCTTGAATACTAATAAAGGTTTTCCACTTTGAGAATGGAAAAGAAAGGTCATATTATCTTAGATTTAAATTTCTCTAGCTCCTAATCTTAAGATTAAGTTCCTAATTGATAAAAAGGGTGGAAAGAAGAAAATTTTGTGAAGGTAATGGTGTGGTGATTGTTTTGCCAAGAGAAAGAGAATGAATGCAAAGTGAACAAATTCGTTTTCTCATGATCTTGGATTTGTATACTAAGCCATTTAACATGTGCCATTTGATTGAATAGTGGTATGTGATAAAAATGATCCCGAGCCATTAGAACTTTCTCTCACACGCATAGTCATAATGACTTAGAAAAAATATCATGATATTTTATAAATTATACCCTATCAAATTATTCTGTCTCGTGTTTGCTCTCAAACGAGTCGTAATTCACTCACAAATAATTTTTTCAGAAATAGAAAAATTTCTACGTTAATCTTTTAATGAAAACAAAATATAATTTGTGAATAAATTATTATTTTGAATAAATTTTTGCTTCTAATAATTTTTATTCGAATAAATATATGCTACTTAGCCTAGAAAAATATAATGAGATTAAACTCAAATTCTAGACGATATATCAAACTCCTATTTAAATTTTGAAAACAGCCAGAGCCCGTGAAAATTTGAACGACTGGTATATTTTTCTCGTTTTATTAAGAATAAGAAGAAACTTATTTTTGAAATTTTGAAATAATAGGAATATTCAAAGCTAATATAATCGTATGTCTGTTTTTAAAAGTCTAATTCAGACGCAACATAAGTTCAACAAAATTTGTCAAAAGAGATAATTAAATAGAAAATCGATAAAATAAACTAGTATAATACAATTTAATATTCCCAAATTCTAATTCCTGCTAAAGTAATTTTACGGTTCTTACAATAGTGTAGAAGTTCCTTGAGAAGATACTTCCAAAGCAAACAATGATGATCAACCAAAGCATCAAGAAGAACCAATTCAACAAAAGTCAAATAATAATGATATAACTAAGGAATGGAGAACTCATAGAGATCATCCAATTGATAAAGTCATTGGTGATATTAGTCAAGGCGTTACAACAAGACTAAATCTCAAAGATGCATGCTTGAATATGGCATTTGTCTCACAAATTGAACCTTCCATAGTTAATGAAGCCTTAGGAGACGACTAATGGATAATTGATATGCATGAAGAGTTAAACCAATTCGAAAGGAATCAAGTTTGGGAACTTGTTCCTAGGCCAAGTGGTAAACACATCATAGGTACCAAATGGGTGTTTAAGAACAATCTTGATGAGAATGGTATAATTATTCAAAACAAATCAAGTTTGGTGGCCTAAGGATACAATCAAGAGGAACGCATTAATTTTGAAGAAACATTCGCTCTGGTTGCATGGTTAGAAGCTGTCTGTTTATTACTTGCTTATGCATGTTCATTAAATTTTTAGTTATACAAAATGGATGTCAAGAGCGCATCCTTGAATGGCTACATCAATGAAGAAGTCTATGTCAAACAACCCCCGAACTTTGAATACTTCAAGAATCCTTCACATGTCTTCAAGTTGAAGAAAGCTCTTTATGGCTTAAAACAAGCACCAAGGGCATGGGATGATCGGATTAACAACTTTCTATGTGAAAAGGGATTTGAAAAGGATAAAGTGGACAAGACCTTGTTTATTATGAAAATAAAAGGTAACACTTTATTGGTTCAAGTCTATGTTGACAACATCATATCCGGCTCAACAAACAAAGAACTTTGTGAAGAATTTTCATTGTTGATGCAAGGAGAATTCGAGATGTCCCTGATGGGTAAGATGAACTATTTTCTTGGACTACAAATTAAGAAATTAAAGGATGGAATCTTCATCAACCAATCCATGTATTGCAAAAAGTTGTTGAAGAAATTCGACATGGATAGTTGCAAAATAATGTCTACACCTATGGGTTCCAAAACTTATGTGGATCAAGATGAATCAGGTGTTTCAGTTGATATCACAAAATATCGAGGTATGATTGATTCACTATTATATTTGACGGCAAGCTGACCTGACATTATGTTTAGTGTTTATCTTTGTGCGCGGTTTCAAGCTAATCCAAAGGAATTGCATCTTTCCTCGGTGAAGAGAATCATGAAGTACCTAAAGGTGAATGCTCCTGTGGTTTGACTAAATTTTAGTTAAAACTTAATGAAGAATGCTGCAGACAAAGATGTCGAATACATTGTTTCAACATTCAAATTCGACAAATATAACAGCTTTTAAATCCGGGGAAAAAATCAAGGAACGATCACAGCAGTGGTTCAAGGGATCACTAAACAGATGATTTGAAGCCCAAGACAACAGAAGGCTATAAAATAAGACCAAGACCTAGGCCAGAAAAAAGAGAGAGAGAGAGAGAGAGAGAACGACATAGACTTAGGAATCCTATTTTGTAAAGTAGGGTTTAGGGTTTGAGAGTCGTAGGTTTCTCTTGTAGTCTCCCTCTGTATTGATTTGATACATTGTGGTAGGCATAGGTACTTGTACAGATTCAGAAACCCGTAGGTAATGAATTGTGTATTGTTCTTGGATGAAGCTTTTAAGCAAAACCAAGTTAACTTGTTAGTCAAGAATGCTTGACTGAACTTTGTATTGAAAAGGGTGTCTTTCAAGTAGAGTGATACAATTATTGTGATTATAACTGTTAGAAAATCACAGGTTGTGACTTAGGGAGTGAGATGGGTTTCTCTTATCTAGGATGAAGTTCTTAGATAAAGTTTTCATTGGGTAGTGATAGGTAAATCGGGGGTGTTTACCGTAAACCAGCGGTTGTTTACATAAAACTATACTATTGATAGTGAATTCTTCTTCCTGGCTTGGTATGCCCTTAGATGTAGGTGATTTGCACCGAACTGGGTTATCATATTCAGTGTTGTTTATCATTATGCAATTTACAGTTCAATTTTGATTAACAATGTTGTAACAGATGTCAAAACATCTGTCTTGCTTTTGCTACTGATATGCTGAATATCAGTTTGCTGTTCTGTTCTTTTTTTAAGTTGTGCAGAGAACAATGTCATGACATGTGCTAGGACATCTGCTATCTGCTATGCTAGAATTTCAATTGGTATTAGAGCAGGCATCCTGTCTGTTTCTAGATGAGATCTTGGGAGATACTTTCTGGCACTTTAAACAAGGAGGAGTTTTGGAGATCAGATCATTCACTCAAACATACTCAAGGGTATTAATGGATGGGATGAATGTTCTGGATCGAAGGTAACAACTATTGGTGGTTGATGGTTTCTGAAGTGTTTCTGCAACAACTACAGGGGGAGTGGCTAGTTCTTCTGTTTGGTGTCCTATATGATGTTCTGACATCTTGTCTAGGGCATGTTGAAGTTATTCTTTGGTGGTTCCGCTGCATATGTTTCTGAAGGAATAACTTTGGTAGTCATGAGACTCTGGAGTTGTGATTGAAGAAAGATTGTGGTATATCTTGCCTATTTATGTTCTTGAAGATATCAGCAGTTTTTGAAGGCTCTAGTCATTCTAAAGTTGAGAGCAATGGAATGGTTAGAGTTGTTGGTTGATGTCTATCTTTGTTGACTTGGTACTTGGATGTTTGGAACTATCATGTATCTTGAAGTCAGTTTTAGAAGAAGAAGGGGTGAGATTGGGTTTATCAAATTCATACTCTAGGGAATTGGTAAATATTATTTTCGGCTAAGTTGTCAAAGACACTTGATATATTTCTCAAGCCCACTCATAAAGGCATCTCAGTCGTGCATCTGGAGACTTCTAGTTACTCTTTTGACTAGAGGGTGTTTCTGTGAAACAAAAATCTGAGGAAAGTGGAAGTGATTTATTTTCACCATCCAAATCTGCAAGGAAGGATTCTTCTTTCTTAATCCTAAAGATGAATCCAATCTGAAAGGAGATTTCAGATCTGTTGAGGTAAAGGGTTTGTTCAAAGAAAACCTTAGTTACTTGAGTCAAGGGTGGCAGCCTTGATATCTCAACTATTTGTTTGTCAAAGGAAGATACTTGCATGAAGCGATCTGTTGGAGTTTATCTACAACAGTATGATAGGGTTACTAAATAAGGATTTAAGATCAATTGCTATTTATGGAAGTTACAAGTATTTAGTTTATTATCCTTGTATGTTGGAGTACAAGATCACTGATGTCAAGTGGTACATCAGGAAGTACAACATTTCTTACTGCAGCTACTCAAAGATCTATTCTCTGGTAGATGAGTACAGTCAAGATAAGGAATTGATGCTCTATCAAATGTTGAAACATCTTGACAGTGGGGTATGTGCAGAAGTCTGTTAATTCAAGGAGTGAATCTCACGAGCAAAGGAGTTGTAGCTAATGATCTTGGGACCATAAATGTGTATGTGGTAGAATCAGTCTTTATTACAAGGCATGTATTCATACTAGGAAGTTTCGTGGAAGAAAACTTTACTAGAATGTAGTGCTGTTGGAAGTGAAGATGAAGACAATTCTTTTGGTTCAATTTATTTCTGACCTAAGAGTATTGGAGTTCAGCAGGTGTGTTCCAGTTGTTACTAGAAGCATTTGTTTTTATCTGGAAAGTGTCTTGGCAAGAAACTTGTCCAATATATAGTGCTGGTGATAGCATAACTTGGGTTAGTTTATTTCTGATCTAGGTAAATAGGAGCATGTGATTTTGCTCATCTTGAAAGTCAAGGATAAGTGGCAGTTATCTCTGACTTTCTGCAGAAGTCTCTACTTAAGGAAGGTGGGATTCCTATTGTAAAGATCTTGAGTGACTAATCTCTTCTGAAGAATCAAGCTTTGGTAGATTTGGGATGTCTGAAGATGAGGTGAGTGTTACTGTACAACGAAGCAAGATAGAGGTTATCTACTCTAACTTGATCTCATTGATCAAGTTTATTAGAACATGGAACTCTTGTTCTGTTAAAGGGAGGAGGTTCTTCTAAGTGGAAGAAGGAAGAGCTTAATTCTTCAGCTGGATGTTTGAACAGATGTCAGGACATTAAGCAGAAACGTCAGGGTCTTAGTTGATTTTGTGGCGCATTATCGTAAGATAAGTTGATCTTCTCAGAAATAAATGGAATTAATGATTCAAAAATGGTCTATCTCATGCAGTTTGTGGGAGCTGCGAGAAGGAGTAGATGTTACATGTCTAAAGCTTGGTGTATCCAAGATGGCTTGCTATGGAGTAAGTGGATTATGTAACTTGTAGATCATGTTTCATTGGTGGATCAAAAGGTTTTCTGAAACTTTGAAGAAAAGCTAAGATTAACCAAACTGTGGCATTTGGTTGATCTTTATCCTGCATTCAAGCAGGGTGCTTGGAACTAATTATTCTTAGGCAGAAGGGTAGTTGGTTGAAAATCAAAGGAGGTTCTTGTTCTGTTTATATCTTGGAGCTTGTGGTAGAAGCCCTAAGTTGATTATGGAAGATTACCTTCTTTTGGTGGATGAGGGTTTATTTCTCTCTGTGGTGGTCTAGAGTTCTTATTCATCAAGTTGGTGACGCAGTGTTGTCTGAAGATCTTCAGTTGGATTACTATGCAGATAGTAAGTCTAGTGGTGGATATATCAAGAACCATGGTGGTTGGTGTCTGTGATATGTGAAGGATGCGCTAACTGATGTTAGAACATCATATGGGTTTGTTGTCCTTGGACAAGGAGTTGAAGTTTTGTATGTTTAGAACTTGATGTTCACATCTTGTCTAAGAAGAATTTTATCTTGTCATACGAGAGAATGATGAGTAAAGGACTATCTTAGAAGTCTGATGTGAATGTGGTATCAGACTGAAGTGGATTATGGGTTGATTGCATGAAGGTCTGGATTCCTATGTGTTTAGAATATGGTAGCTGATATTCACCAGTTGAATTAGAAGTGTTATATCTTATCATATGTGAGAATGATAGATTGAAGATTGTCTTGGATCATGGGGTGTTTATCTAGAAGACTAACTATTGATGAAGTCATAATACTTGTGGAGAGGTGGTTTCTACTGGTACAAGTCATGCTAGAGAGAAGTGGACCAGTTTGGTGCTTGTGGAGCAAATAAGCTGAGGATTTCTGGAGCATGTGTTTGATGTTTTCAAGTGTGAAGAACATCTGGGCGAGCTAGCAAACTAAGGGGCTCTGTATGTCTCTTTGAGGAATATGAAGCATTCCAGATTCAATTGGATTATATCTCATGAAATAAGGATATCTATGGCTGTAAAATTCAAGGTGAATTTGTACAGGGTATGAATGGTTTCTAGATGAGAGGGATCAATGGTTTTTTGGTCTCAATCCAAGAGTTTGTTGGTTATGGTACAAGGATGCATTCCTGGAACTCTCACTATATGATCATGAAGTTGTCATGGGATATCATGTGGTGATTTGGGGGTGTTTCATGCTGAAGAAGCATCATTTGAGAAAGATAGGGGGAGAACTTCTGTCTGTTGAATGTACTAGTGTGGTACATGGATTGCTTGAGGATTAGGCATTTGGTGAATGCGTTCAGCAGGTGTGTTGAACAGAGGGTGCGCTCTTGAAGACATGAAGATGCGTCTTATGTTTTCCATTCATTTAGGGTGTTCCACTTGCAAAGGAGAACTGGGTATCTACGACAGGGGGAGTTAGACTTCTATTTTGGATGGGTTACTGCAGTAGTGCAGTTGTTTATCATGATTGTTTGTGGTTTCAAGCAGTTTGTGATAGATTGTCTCAGGTGAGGATGATATGTCAGACGAAATGTCGTGACATTACTCTACTGGTATAAGTTCTAAAAGGGACTTATCAGGTTATTCTGATTTTGTCACCGGGTGTCAGTGCATTGAATCAAGAGCAATACAAGTATCTTGAGAGTCTTTGCTGCTAACTAAAAGATGTTTGAAGAAATGTCTTAACATCTTGGTCAGTCACTCTTGGTCTTCTAGTTAAAAGGGATTATGAATATGCATCAGATGTTACAAGAAGGACTAAACAAAGTCTGACGAGATGTCAGAACATTGGATGTATAGATGTATCATTACTAATGGCTTTGGATGGTGGAGAAAATGTGTGTTAGGGAACGTGTGTTAAACAAGTGTCTCGATAAATGCACATTTCTTTGATGTTAATTGTTAAAAAGAAGAAACAGTCAATTATAATTTGGTCGGTGCAGTTTTGTCTATGAAGATACACCCTTTCATTTAATGCTCACATTGAATAGACATGTGTTACTTCTAATAGTTCGTTACATCCTAAGAAAAACGCTCTTGTATATAAAGGGTTTTCTCATCCTCATCCCGTCTCAGGTTGTCTTTCAGTTGTGTTGGGTTCTCATGGGTTTTATCCGTTTTTGGGTTTGCTCGATTTGGGTATTGGTCTGTCTTGGACATGGTTGTCAATTTTTGGCTAAAAAGGGGGAGAAAAGTGCAAGGGTTGAGTCTGTCCTTGTAGTTGTTTTGCAAGGATGTTGGGCCGAATGTTATGACATTCTAACTGAATCTCAGGTTTCCCATATGTTATGAGTCCTTCTTTCATGTCCTGTTATCTGAGTTATGACCACAGTCGTGCCCTGTGTTCTGAGTTACCCATGTTGGTGTTTGGTTGTTTTAGTAGTAAAATTCTTCCCCTCCAAGTGAAGAAGTATAGATTCATGAGAAAGGGGGATTGTATGTCATCCTCTTCCTCATGTACACCAACATGATTGGAGTTACATCAGTATTCCAATCATAACTGACCACTCAGGGTGAAGAGACATTAGGAGCACCCTGGGGTTATTGTCCAAAAGGAGGTTTACCCAAAAAATTTCAAAAGGGGGGAGATTGAAAGCTCCAGTGGTTTGACTAAATTTTGGTTAAAACTTAACGAAGAATGCTGCAGACAAAGATGTCAAATGCAATGTTTCAACATTCAGATTCGACAAATATAACAACTTTTAAATCTGGTGCAAGAATCAAGGAACGATCACAGCAGTGGATCAAGGGATCAATAAATAGAAGATTTGAAGCCCAAGACAGCAGAAGGCTATAAAAGAAGACCAAGACCTAGGTCAGAAAAGAGAGAGAGAGAGAACGACATAGACTTAGGGATCCTATTTTGTAAAGTAGGGTTTAGGGTTTCAGAGTCGTATGTTTCTCTTGTAAGTCTCCCTCTAAATCGATTTGATACATTGTGGTAGACATAAGTACTTTTACAGATTCAGAAACCCGCAGGTAATGAATCGTGTATTGTTCTTGGATGAAGCTTTTAAGCAAATCCAAGTTAACTTGTTAGTCAAGAATGCTTGACTGAACTTTGTATTGAAAGGGGTGTCTTTCAAGTAGAGTGATACAATTATTGTGATTATAACTGTTAGAAAATCACAGGTTATGACTTAGGGAGTGAGATGGGTTTCTCTTATCTAGGATGGAGTTCTTAGATAAAGTTTTCATTGGGTAGTGATAGGTAAACCAGGGGTGTTTACTGTAAACCAGCGGTTGTTTACATAAAACTATACTACTGATAGTGGATTCTTCTTCCTAGCTTGGTATGCCCTCCAGATGTAAGTGATTTTCACTGAACTGGGTTATCATATTCTGTGTTGTTTATCCTTCTGGAATTTACAGTTCAGTTTTGATTAACAATGTTGTAACAGATGTCGAAACTTCTGAGTTGCTATTGCTACTGATATGTTGAATATCAATTTATTGTTCTATTCTTGTTTTAAGTTATGTAGAGAACAATGTTTTGACATGTGATAGAACATCTCCTGTCTCCTATGCCAGAATTTCAAAAGGGAACAACGAAAGTCGGCTTATGGTATCTAAAAGGTAGTATATCTAATTTAGTCGGTTATTCTGAATCGAATTTTTCAAGTTGCAAAACTAATAGAAAAAGTACAACTGGAACCTGTCACATCCTAGAAAATGCATTAGTTTTTTGGTCCTGTAAAAAACAAGCATGTGTTACTCTTAGCACCGCAGAAGCAGAATACATAGCAGCGGGAAGTTGTTGTGCTCAGATTCTTTGGCTAAAGTAACAACTGAGTGATTACGGACTAAATCTCAGATGCATACCACTTTGATGCGACAACACAATTGTCGTAAATATTACAAAGAATCCAGTCATGCATTCCTGTACTAAACACATTGACATTCGACATCACTTTCTTTGTGATCATGTGCTTCAAGGAGATGTCAAAGTTACGTTAGTGGATACTCATAATCAACTCGCGGATATATTTACTAAACCTTTGGCACGATAACCTTTCTACAAAATTCGAAGAGAACTTGGAACTTTAGACGAAAAGGACACATAGATCATTCACTTCATGTTATGTGTCATCAATTATCAAAAGTGCACACATGTACTTAATTCTTCTATTTATATTTTTGAAATATATTTCATTGCATATCTACTTCTACTCCCTTCTTATATGTGTTTCTTGTATTTGATTTGCATAAAAAGTATGTTTGAAATATGTGTGTTTCATATTTTTTTACGTTTTGGCCATTTTTCCCTTAAAGCAATCGATTGCTCCTATGAAAATCGATTGCTCATTGTAACTTTCATTATTTTTCAGTTATGGCCTTATGCAAATTGATTTCACAACTGTGCAAATAGATTTTCACCTGTAGCTTTTGTATATTTTTGCGTTTTTCTTCTACGTAAATCGATTGCACCTCTATGTAAATCGATTTGCACTTGTACTGATTTTTTTTTAATTTTATTATTTGGGATTCTTTTATGTATGTCTTGATCCATGCATTGTCTATCCCCATCACTTCCCTTGATAATAGGCATCAACTTTTCAGTCCTAGATTTCCTTAACATAACTTATTTTGATCCACCTTTTGACTAAAATCAATTAACATTATTACCTTCTTAAATTCCCTTAACCACTCACCATAAATTTCTCACCAAATTCCCACATATTCTCTACCTATTCCAATTTCCTTTTCACAAAATCAGAATTTTATTTTTCCTCTCCTCGCATTATCATATGTTCTCTCTCATCCTTCTCACCAAAACCTCTCAAAACTCCATTAACATATTTCATCCTCTCCAAACTTCCAAACCTTCTTCAATGGCTTTAAGAGGGAAGAGAAGAGCTACAATTGCTGAAAAAGGAAAGGGAAAGGCTTCTTCATCCATCAACACTCCTCCAATCATCAAAGACCTCACCAATGATCAATTGGAATGATATGAGAAGTTCTTCTCCAAGAAGAATGTTCAAATTCCTAAATATGATGATCTTTGTACCTTTCCTAAGAAATGCTTTAAGTTTCAACATACTATAATTTCTTTAAAATTAGAATCTCTTATTGCATCCTCTGGATCATATTATCCGGAATTGGTTATAATGTTTTATAGTAATATGGGTGTTGTAGATGGGAAATTTGTTACCTATGTTTTAGGCAAGGAAATTGTTTTGTCTTCAAGAATACTTCGAAATTTTTTGGATATTCCCTCTTCTGGTAGTCGCTTATATAACGAATTGGACAAAGAATGGGAGGGTTATAATAAGCAAGACTTTTAATATAGTATTGGTAGGATGATCGAATATTAATTTCATAAAAAAGGGTAAAATCTCTTGGTAGAGAACGGGCAAGAGGATCATGATCGGCGGGAGTTTTCTTTATTAATGATAGATTGCTCCATTATTTCTTTGTGTATGTTTTGTTGCCAAGGAATGGTAACCATTGTAATGTTACGGATGTTGAAATGCAAACTTTATATGCAATAAGGAATAACATCAAAGTTAATTGGGCTTGGTTAATTTTGAATCATATGTTGGCTCAAACCACTAAGTCAAATTCTTTACCTTATGCATGGTTTATAACTCGTATCTTGCAACATTTTGAGATAGAGTTTGATGGTTTTGATTATTGACTCATGGACACTAAAGCTCACAAGATAACTATCAAGAATGTGGACAATATTATGGGTGTTCATTATGATCGGATGTCTCAAACATCACTTACATTGGTGAAGATTTTGTAGAAGATGAAGACAATGAGATAGAAGGTGAAGATGGTGAAGAATTTCCTCCTCCACATAGTTAAAATGGTCCAACCAACCAAGCTCTTTTTGACTATATGACTACTAAATTTGCTAATCTTAACTCCACCATGAATGATCATTGGACTTTCGTTCACAACCAAATCACTCAAAATCATGAAGCAACCACCAACAAAATTAATGAGTTTAAGGCCGATATGGATCAAAAACTATCATACCTTTACTCCCATCTCCATATTCCACCATATGATCCGTGTTAGTTCTTGTATTGGCTGGAATTTTGGTAAAACAATGTTGAACAATGTTGATGTCATATGTCTGATGTCGTAACATTGGTTCCTAACATTAGTTGTTGCAGGGTTGGAGGTTTATATGTTGATGTTAAAATGTGATGTCTTGACATCAGGTATCAGACATCAGAATATCAGGCTGTGATGTTTTAGGGCTGCGCATGTTAATGTGTTTTGAGAAGATCTGTTAAAGAGTTTGTGGGCGAATATATTGGAGAAGATATTTTCTATTACAATCAGATCTGGAGCAGATTCTGTTGCTATGTTTATAGGTTGTTTGATTTAAAAAGATTTGAAGATCAAATCTGTTTTAAATTCTGGTTTTAATAACAAATCAAATCAGATATTTGGATGAAGTCCAAGCCCAAGTCAGAATACTATTTATAGCAGCCTCAACCCTAATTGAAGATGACGAAGACAAGAGAGCAAAGACTGAGAGTCAAATTTGTGTTTTCGTATGTGTTTTGTAAACCATTCATTGTTGAATAGGTGTTACTATTTTGGGTTGTAAGTGTATTCACTCTAGAGCTTTTAAGCAAGAGTGTGTTGTTCTTGATCAAAGTTGTTAAGCAGGATCAAGGAGGGTTTTTAAAGTGTAGTCTTTGAATTGTATCACTGAGGTGATTTAGGGAGTGAGTGGTCTCTCATACCTAAGTGGTTTCTTAGGTAGAAGTGTCATTGGTAGTGATTAAGTTTAGTAGATGTCAACTGGGATTGTTGAGTCTGTAAACTAATACTACTAATAGTGAATTTCCTCCCTGGCTTGGTAGCCCCCAGACGTAGGTAGTTAGACCGAACTGGGTGAACAATTCATTGTGTTGATTTACTGTTGTTATTGCCTTGTTCATATAGCAGATTGTGTTGTTGTGACATCACACATAACATCACACATCTGATACCAGAATTTCAATTGGTATCAGAGTAGATCATCCTGCTCTGCATCTGGGTGAGATCTATGGTTGTTACTTTCTAGTGCAATGGACAAGGAGAGTGGTGGATTTGTGAATAGACCCTATATTCTAGATGGCTCAAATTATGACTATTGGAAACCTCGTATGGTTACATTCTTGAAGTCATTAGACAGCAGAGCCTGGAAGGCTATTTTGAAAGAATGGAAACATCCTGTTATTATGGAAAAGGGTGAGAATGGAAAGGAAGTAGAGGGTAGCTCAAAACTGAAACCTGAAGAAGAATGGACCAAGGAAGAAGATGAGCTTGCCCTTGGAAATTCTAAAGCCTTGAATGCCATATTCAATGGTGTTGATAAGAACATCTTCAGGTTGGTCAACACTTGTGAAGTAGCTAAGGAAGCATGGGATATCTTGAAGACTACTCATGAAGGAACCTCCAAAGTCAAGATGTCAAGACTTCAACTTTTGACAACAAAGTTTGAAAATCTGAAGATGAAGGATGATGAGACTATCCATGATTTCCACATGAACATCCTTGAGCTGTCAAATGCTTATAGTGCCCTAGGAGAGAGGATGACTGAAGAGAAGCTGGTGAGTAAAATTCTTAGATCTCTTCCCAAGAAATATAAAATGAAGGTGACAGCTATAGAAGAAGCCCAAGACATCAGCAAGATGAGGGTTGATGAGCTGATAGGTTCTCTTCAAACCTTTGAATTAGGAATGGAAGAGGAACCTGAAAAGAAAACCAAAAGTATAGCTTTGGTATCTAGTTCTGAAGATTCTAAGAAAGACAATGGTGCTGAGTCTCAGGAGGAGCTGTCCCATGCCATTGTTTTGCTGGGAAGACAGTTTAATAAGGTTATGAATAGGATAAATAGGAGTTATAATCCTAATGTCAAGAACATCACATCTGACACCAACAGATCAGGAGATCAGGGGAAGAAAACTAGAGATGAAGAAAAGTCCAATAATGACAAAGGAGTCCAATGCTATGAGTGTGAAGGGTATGGTCATGTCAAGAAGGAATGTCCTACTTATCTCAAAAAGTAGAAAAAGGGGTTATCTGCTTCCTGGCCTGATAGTGAGAGTGAATCTGAAGAAGAATCAGCTAAGCTTGTTAGAGCTATGATTGGGGTTTGTGAGTCAGATGATGATTCTTGTGATGATGAGGTTACCTATAAAGAGCTTGCTGCCTCTAATAAAGAATTGTGCATGAGAAGTGAACAAGTGTGTCTTAAAGGAGAGAAGCTGAAGAAAACCATAGTGCAGTTAAAAGCTGAAAAGACTGAACTTGAAAATGAAGTCAGTATGCTTAACTCTAAACTTGATTCTATGACCAAAACTGTCAAAATGTTGAACAATGGTACTGATGCTCTAGACAACATTCTTAGTATTGGGAAAATTGCTGGAGACAAAAGTGGGTTGGGATTCAACATTGTTGCAGCTTCTAATGATGTTATTACCAGTTCCAAACCAGGAATGTTAAAACAGATGTTTAAATATCCTGACAGGATTCCTTCTAGGAAGAAATTCAGGCGCTGGAGATGTTATCACTGTGGGCGTTTTGGACACATAAAGGCCTACTGTTATAAGCTACATGGGTATACTCAGAAGGCACATCAGGTTGTTCCCAGACAGAACTTTCACAGAGATAGTCAGGTCACCAAGTCTAAGAAGCAATGGGTTCCAAAAGGTAAAATTACCAGCTTAATAGCTCACACTTCTCTTATGGTTTCTACCAAAGAAGACTGGTACTTTGATAGTGGGTGTTCAAGACACATGACAGGAGTTAAGAATTTGTTGGTAGATGTTAAGCTTCAGTCTTCAGGTCATGTAACATTTGGTGATGGTGTCAAAGGAGAAATCAAGGGGATGGTAAAGCTGAATTGTGCTGGTGCTCCTAGACTAGATGATGTTCTACTTATCAAAGGGTTGACAGCAAAATTTGATCAGTATTAGTCAACTTTGTGATCAAGGATTCAAAGTAGACTTTACAAAATCTGAGTGCAATGTCACAAATGAGAAAGAAGAAGTCATCATGAAGGGTGTTAGGTCTAAGGACAACTGTTATCTATGGGTGCAACAAGACTCTAGTACCTCAAGATGTGTGTTTACTAGAGATGATGAAGTCAAAGTCTGGCATCAAAAGTTGGGACATCTTCATCTGAAGGGAATGAAGAGAATCATAGCTTCAGAAGCTGCCAGAGGAATTCCTAAACTCAATATTGAAGAAGGCAGAGTTTGTGGAGATTGTTAAATAGGGAAGCAGACCAAGATGTCACATCAGAAGCTTCAACATAACACCACCTCCAAAGTTTTGGAACTTCTTCATATGGACTTGATGGGACCTATGCAGGTAGAAAGTCTAGGTGGGAAGAAGTATGCTTATGTTGTTGTAGATGACTATTCTAGGTACACCTGGGTAAGCTTCATCAAAGACAAAACAAAGGTATTTGATGTGTTTAAAGATTTATGTCAAAGACTCCAAAGAGAGAAAGAGAGCAATGTCATCAGAATAAGGAATGATCATGGGAGGGAATTTGAAAATAGCAAGTTTACTGATTACTGCTCAGCTGAAGGCATCAGTCATGAGTTTTCCTCTCCTATTACTCCTCAACAAAATGGAGTTGTTGAAAGGAAGAACAGGACTCTTCAAGAATTTGCTAGAGCAACGATTCATGCCAAAAAGCTTCCTTACCATTTCTGGGCTGAAGCCATGAACACTGCTTGCTATATTCACAATAGAGTTACCTTGAGAAGGGGCACTTCAGCTACTCTGTATGAACTATGGAAAGGGAGAAAGCCAACTGTGAAGTACTTTCATGTTTTTGGAAGTAAATGTTATATTTTGTCAGATCGTGAACAGAGGAGAAAATTGGATCCTAAAAGTGATGAGGGAATCTTTCTAGGATACTCTACAAATAGCAGAGCTTACAGGGTTTTCAACTCCAAAACGAAGGTTATGATGGAGTCTATAAATGTGGTAATTGATGACATTGATAAGCAGGAAGATGCTGATGTCTTGGATGATGTTGAAACATCAGAAATCACAACAGAAACTGAAGACATAAGTGGGTCTCACAGTCATGTTGATGCTGAGCCTGAACCTGAACAATCTAATAAAGAACCATCTATTAGAGTGCTAAAGGACCATCCAAGGGAGCTTATCATAGGTTATCATAAATCAGGGGTTAGCATAAGATCAAGAGAGGTTGTGTCAAATTCTTGTTTTGTTTCAAAGATTGAGCCCAAGAATGTCAAAGAAGCTTTGACTGATGAGTTTTGGATTAATGTCTTGCATGAAGAGCTGGAACAGTTCAAAATGAATGAATTGTGGGATCTTGTACCAAGGCCTGATAGAGTTAATGTGATCGGCACCAAGTGGATCTACAAGAACAAGTCTGATGAACAAGGAGTGGTCACCAGAAATAAGGCAAGATTAGTTGCTCAAGGATACACTCGGGTTAAAGGAATTGATTATGATGAAACCTTTGCTCCTGTGGCAAGACTGGAATTTATCAGATTACTCTTAGGGGTGGCTTGTAATTTCAAATTCAAGCTTTTTCAGATGGATGTTAAGAGTGCCTTCTTGAATGTTTATTTAAATGAAGAGGTGTATGTTGATCAACTAAAAGGATTTATTGATCCAACATTTCCTGACCATGTTTACAAACTAAGGAAAGCTCTCTATGGGTTGGAGCAAGCACCAAGAGCTTGGTATGAAAGGCTTACTGAATTCCTGGTTGTGAATGGATACAGAAAAGGAGGGATTGACAAGACCTAGTTTGTTAAAGAGGAAGGAGGAAAACTGATGATAGCTCAAATATATGTTGATGACATAGTATTTGGTGGGATGTCAGATGCAATGGTGAAACATTTTGTGGAACGGATGCAGTCTGAGTTTGAAATGAGTCTGGTTGGAGAGCTCAGCTATTTTCTAGGTTTACAAGTTAGACAAATGGAAGACTCCATATTCATATCCCAGAGCAAGTATGCAAAGAACATTGTTAAGAAGTTTGGTCTGGAAAATGCTAATCACAAGAGGACACCTGCTCCTACTCACTTAAAGTTGTCCAAGGATGAACATGGTGTGAGTGTAGATCAAAGTCTATACAGAAGCATGATTGGTAGTCTATTGTATCTCACAGCTAGCAGACCTGATATTTCTTTTGCTGTTGGAGTGTGTGCCAGATATCAATCTGAGCCTAAAGTTAGTTACTTGAATCAAGTGAAGAGGATTCTGAAGTATGTGAATGGAACTAGTGATTATGCAATGCTTTACAGTCATGGATCAGGTACTATGTTAAGTGGTTATTGTGATGCTGATTGGGCAGGGAGTGATGATGATAGAAAGAGTACTTCAGGAGGTTGTCTCTTCTTAGGGAATAATATGATATCTTGGTTTAGTAAAAAGCAGAACTGTGTGTCTTTTTCCACTGCTGGAGCTGAGTAGATAGCAGCAGGGAGTAGTTGTTCTCAACTTGTTTGGATGAAGCAGATGTTAACAGAATACAATGTCAAGCAAGATGTCATGACATTGTACTGTGAAAATCTGAGTGCTATCAATATCTCTAAGAACCCTATTCAACATAGTAGAACTAAGCATATTGATATACGTCATCATTTTATAATAGATTTGGTTGAAGATAAAGTGATTGCTTTGGAACATGTTGTTACTGAACAGCAAGTAGCTGATATTTTTACAAAGGCCTTAGATGCAAATCAATTTGAAAAGTTAAGAAGCAAATTAGGAATTTGCATATATGAGGATTAAGTGTGCTTAGAGGTGACTTGTGCAGTTGTGGATTTTATAGAAACAGAATTTTATTCAACTGCTGAAAGCATACAAGATTGGAGTTTAGTACATCAAAAGCAACTAACAAAGGGTCTAAAGATTATCCCAACTCCTGCATCAATGAAAGTTTTCCAATCTTCATCCCATTCATCATCAGAAGCATGAACTTGCACTGAAGGTTTCTTGGTGGGTTTCATCCTTGTCTCTGATGTTTTTCTGGTTCTTGTTGTAACGCCCCAGTTTTGTCAGTTTTTATTTAATCGAGTCGTTTGATTATTTTATTATTATTCTATTTTATTTTTGACTTTTATTTGGAAATATGTTATTTTTCAATGTTGTGATATTTTATCGGGTTTTGGGAACGTTTGCGAGATATTTGAGTGTGGGGGTATTTTGGTCATTTCATGATATTTTTCTTAAGTTAGAAAGAATAGAAAATAGAAAGAGAGAAAAATAGAGAGAAAGAAAAAGAGAAGAAGGAAAAAGGGAAGAAAAGAGGAGAAGAGAAGAAAAGTGAGAAAATCTTGGAAAATCAAAGAAAACAACTTCTAGAATCGATTTAATCGGGTAAGGGTGCGAAACTCAGTTATTATATGCTTGTGTATGATTATGTATGTGTGTTTGTGATTATTATTGGATTGAAATGATAAATATAGTAAACATCATAATGTTTAGGAATTGGTAAAAATTGATCCAAATATGTCTAAACTCATGTTGATTGTGTTCTTTGTTGTTTATACATGTTGGGTATGTATTGTTATACCTCAAATTGGTGTTTTTCTGAGTATTGGATGATGATTTGGAGGATTTTGGGTTGAAACCCGTAGCAGTAAGTTCTGCAGAATTTTTTCAGGTTTTTCCAGGTCATACACGTATGGGGCATGTTCATACGCGTATGGGCCTTGGCAATACGCGTAACATGGGAGAGTCTTGGGCCAATACGCGTATGGATTCTCATTTTGCTCGGCCATCTGCCCATTTGCGTATGATACGCGTAACATTTTAGGGCAATACGCGTACGGTGTTAGCACTACGCGTATTGGAATTTTAACGTGAATTTTGGGAAAAATGAGTCTCTGTCCATACGCGTATGACCTTGGGCAATACGCGTATGGTATGGCGAGGAATCAGGGAAATACGCGTATGGCTTAGGGCAATACGCGTATGGCCAGGAGAATTGTAAAATGGGACTTTTCAAAATATCATTTTCGTTTTTCTTTCGTAACTTGGGGTCCGTTTATCCAATTTTTACATTCTGGGTATCGTTGGAAAGCTATTGAGCTGTACTTTCTCATTAGGATGGTTTGGAAATTGTTAGCCGATTTAATTATGTCGGGAATTTGGAATAGTGTCGGTTGGTCGACTTTTGTCGTTGTAATCGTGAGTAATTGAGGTGTATCATACAAGGTGATGTTGTATGATGTAAATGAATGTGTTTAGATGGTGTGGTGATGATTTGTGGCCGTATGGCAATTAAATGCATTGTTTTGGGCTTAAGTGCAAAGTGTGATTTTGTTGATTGAGGTGAATGCATATATGTGTGTATTTGAATGTCTTGAGTCCTTGTATGCCAAGCATCATGATATGCATTGTTGAGACGTCCTGAGTGACGGTTTGGATACCAGAGGGAATCTGCTATAACATCGTGAGCCTTAAAAATAAGAGGTATGAATAGCCTTAAAAATAAGAGGACCGAAAGCGATGGTTATAGACGATCGTGTGCCCATGTGGGGTGTGAGCGATCGGGTCGTGTGCCCGTGTGGGGTGTGATCGATCCATAAACGTCGTGTGCCCGTATGGGGTGTGAGCGACGGGGGACATCGTATGTCCGACGGGGAGTTACAGTGATGTAACGAGCGATGATTCCAGCAGAGTTCCTGAGTGAACTAGCGATGAGAAACATTGGAAGTCGGTACCGCATGTGCATATGCATAAGAGTCGTTGTGTCGGTCTCTTGCATTTGCATAAATCATTATGGTTTGTTTATGTGTGGAATTGTGGATAAATTGATATATGGATATGTGTTGGTGATGGAAATATGAATTATACATTGTGTTGTATTGTGTTTGAATTATGGTGTGAGTTGTGGTGAGAACTGTATATATGTGTATTTTTGTGTTATATATAATTGTAAGCAATGATATTATGATTGTTTTTCTCACCCTTCTGCTGTTTTATAATGCTCTACGAGGCATTGCAGATTAGAGTTGCTGGAGGTCTTTTTGTGAAGCTTAGGACTTCATTCTTTTGTCGGTCGACTCTGATATGTGACACCGGGTAGTTAAGGAGGCCGTTTGTGATTATTGTGTATTATGTATATATATCTTTTGACTTGTGCATGTATAACTTGATGTATGACAACTTTTCAAGTGATATATATATATATATATATATATATGATATTCAGTTTTAGATTTTCCGCTTCTATTCTAAAAACTGAAATGTGGGTGTAAGGAACTGAGTTCCTCTATTGATTGCTACCCCACTGTTGCATATCTTTATGAGCAGGTGTTGTATGATTTGTTTCATTATAATGTGATTCCCCCGTCTATGCCATGATAATTTAAATATACTCTGATGAAATTTTGAATTTTCTTTTACTGCTTTATTTAATTGGGGTATAGATTGGGGGTGTTATATTAAGTGGTATCAGAGCTAGTTCGTGTTAGTTCGTGTCAGTTGTGTCAGTCCTTGTTGGTCGTTGTGTTTGGGTGAGCTGTTTGTTTAACCATAAGTGCTGTTATTGGAAATGAACAGAATATAGCTGGTAGGAACGATGCTGCTTTGGTTGCTGCTATGCAAGCTATGGCTCGTGTTGTGCAGGGTGCACCTGATGCTGCAGGTAATGATGAGTTCAGGAAGAACAAACCGCCTGTCTTCAAGGGAAGATATGATCCTGATGGTGCACAGATTTGGCTGAAAGAGATTGAAAGGATTTTTCGAGTGAAGGATTGTGCTGAGGATCAGAAGGTGAGACTGGGTACTCACATGTTACTAGAAGAAGCTGATGATTGGTGGGTAGGTACACGTCATGTGTTGGAAGCTGCAGAAGAGGAAGAAATTACTTGGGAAGTTTTTAGCCGGGAGTTCTTGAGGAGGTATTTTCCTGAAGATGTGAGAGGAAAGAAGGAAATTGAGTTCTTGGAACTGAAACAAGGTAATATGTCTGTTGTTGATTATACTGCTAAGTTTGTGGAACTTGTGCAGTTTTATCCTTATTATGCTGAAGCGACTGCGGAATTTTCTAAGTGTGTAAAGTTTGAGAATGGATTGCATCCTGAGATAAAGCAGGCAATTGGTTATCAGAGGATTCAGAGGTTTTCAGATTTGGTGGATTGTTGTAGGATTTATGAAGAAGACAGTAAGGCTCATTCTACTCATTATAAGAGTGTGAGCGAGAGGAAAGGGAAGCAACAGTTTCGTGGTGGTCCTTATGTAACACCAGCTGATAAGGGTAAACAAAGGGGAAATTTTGAGAAAAGGTCAAGTGGAGGAGGAATGTCTGGTCCTCTGAGATGTTATAAATGTGGGGAGTTGGGGCATCGTCAGTTTGAGTGCATGAAAGATTTGAGGAAGTGTTCTAATTGTGGAGGTGTAGGACATGTTGCAGTTGATTGTGCCAGGAAGAATGTGGTTAAGTGTTTCAACTGTGGTGAACCTGGTCATATTAGTACGAAGTGTCCGAAACCGAAGCAAGCTCCAGCTAGTGGGAAATTTTTTGCATTGGCAGGAACTCAGACTTCAAGTGCTGATCGTCTGATCAGAGGTACTTATTTTATTGATAGTACTCCTTTAGTTGCTATTATTGATACTGGAGCGACTCATTCGTTTATTTCGTCTGGGTGCGCGAAATGTTTGAATCTTGTGTTGTCTTTGATGGGTGGTGAGATGGTTATTGATACTCCAGCAATGGGGTCAGTAACTACTTCTTTGGTTTGTTTGAGTTGTCCTTTGACCATTTATGGTAAAGACTTTGAGATGGATTTGGTGTGTTTACCGTTGGAGGGTTTAGATGTGGTTCTGGGAATGAATTGGTTGCAATTCAATCGAGTTCATATTGATTGTTATCATAAGCTGGTAAGGTTTCCTTCTCTTGAGGAAGACGAAGACTCGAGTTTCTTATCTACCAAAGAGTTGAAGAGACTTTTGGCGGATGAAGCTCAGTTGTTTGGGTTGTTTGCATCTTTGACTGTGGATAGTCAAGTTTCATTTGATGTGTTTCCTGTTGTGTGTGAATTTCCGGAAGTGTTTCCCGATGATATTTCAGATTTGCTGCCAGAGAGAGAGGTGGAGTTTTCTATAGATCTAGTTCCTGGTACTAGACCTGTATCTATGGCACCTTATCGTATGTCGGCATCTGAGTTGGTTGAGTTAAAGAAGCAGTTGAATGAGTTGTTGGAAAAGAGGTTTGTAAGACCTAGTGTTTCTCCTTGGGGTGCTCTAGTTTTATTGGTGAAAAAGAAGGATGGCAGTATGCGGTTGTGTATTGATTATCGCCAGTTGAATAAGGTGACGATTAAGAATAAGTATCCTCTTCCAAGGATTGATAATCTGATGGATCAGTTGGTTGGTGCTTGTGTGTTCAGTAAGATTGACTTAAGGTCGGGGTATCATCAGATAAGGATGAAAGAGGAAGATATTCAGAAGACAACTTTTAGGACACAATACGGTCATTATGAATATTCTGTGATGCCGTTTGGGGTTTCTAATGCGCCAAGTGTGTTCATGGAATACATGAATCGTATTTTTCACGAGCATTTGGATCGGTTTGTTGTTGTGTTTATTGATGACATTTTGATTTATTCTAAGTCTCGGGAGGAGCATGCGGAGCATTTGCGTATTGTTTTGCAGGTTTTGAAAGAAATGAAGCTTTTTGCCAAGTTGTCCAAGTGTGAATTCTGGTTGTCGGAGGTGAGTTTTCTTGGGCACGTAATTTCAGGTAATGGTATTTCTGTGGATCCATCTAAAGTAGAAGCAGTTCTACAATGGGAGGCTCCGAGATCTGTTACTGAAATTCAAAGCTTTTTGGGTTTAGCTGGTTATTATCGAAGGTTCATTGAAGGTTTTTCTAAGCTAGCACTTCCTTTGACCCAGTTGACTTGTAAAGGGCAAGCGTTCATTTAGGATATTCGGTGCGAGGAAAGTTTTAATGAGCTGAAGAGAAGATTGACGACAGCTCCGATTTTGATTTTACCGAATCCTAATGAACCATTTGTGGTTTATTGTGATGCTTCTTTGATTGGTCTAGGTGGTGTTCTGATGCAAGAAGGTAAGGTTGTGGCTTATGCTTCAAGGCAGTTGAGAATGCATGAGAAGAATTATCCTACTCATGATCTTGAATTAGCGGCTGTGGTTTTTGTGTTGAAGATTTGGAGGCATTATCTCTACGGTGCAAGATTTGAAGTGTTTAGTGATCATAAAAGTTTAAAATATTTATTTGATCAGAAAGAGCTGAATATGAGGCAACGTAGATGGTTGGAATTCTTGAAGGACTACGACTTTGGCTTGGATTACCATCCTGGTAAAGCTAATGTGGTAGCCGATGCATTGAGCCAGAAATCGTTGCATATGTCCACTTTAATGGTTAAGGAGTGGGAGCTTTTGGAATCGTTTAGAGATTTGAGTTTGGTTTGTGAAGTGTCGTCGGATAGTGTGAGGCTGGGTATGTTGAAGGTTACTAATGATTTTCTGATGACGGTTAGTGAGAAGCAAAAGCTGGATGTGAAATTTGTGGATTTGATGTTGGATGGAGAAAAAGATGCGAATAGTGATTTTCAAGTGGATGTTAATGGTGTTTTGAGGTTCCGAGGTAGAATTTGTATTCCTGATGATGCGGAGTTGAAAAAGATGATTTTGGAGGAAGGACACCGGAGTAATTTGAGTATACATCCGGGAGAGAATAAGATGTATCAGGATTTGAAGAAAATTTTTTGGTGGTCTGGATTGAAAAGAGATGTAGCTCAGTTTGTTTATGCATGTTTGACTTGTCAGAAATCGAAGGTGGAACATCTGAGGCCTAGTGGTTTGTTGCAACCGTTGGATATTCCTGAGTGGAAGTGGGATAACATTTCCATGGATTTTGTGACAGGGTTACCGAATACTCAGCGAGGGCATAATGCTATTTGGGTGATTGTTGATAGGCTAACTAAATCGGCTCATTTCATTCCGATTGACATCAGTTTTTCTTTGGAGAGGTTGGCTGAGATTTACATCAGTGTGATTGTGAAATTGCATGGGGTTCCATTGAGTTTTGTTTCGGATCGAGATCCTAGGTTTACCTCGAGATTTTGGGAAAGTTTACAGAAGGCGTTGGGTTCTAAATTGAGATTGAGTTCGACTTATCGTCCGCAAACGGATGGTCAGACCGAGAGAACGATTCAGTCTTTGGAAGATTTGTTGAGAGCGTGTGTTTTGGAGCAAGGTGGTGCGTGGGATAGTTATCTTGCATTGATTGAATTCACGTATAATAACAGTTTCCATTCGAGTATTGGAATGGAACCGTTTGAGGCATTGTATGGACGAAGATGTCGAACACCGTTGTGTTGGCATGAATCTGGTGAGAGTTCGGTGGTTGGACCAGAGTTGGTGCAATAGACGATGAAGAAAGTGAAGTTTATTCGTGAGAAAATGAAGGCTTCTCAGAGCAGACAAAAGAGTTATCATGATCGGAGACGGAAAGATCTTGAGTTTCAAGAGGGCGATCATGTATTTTTTAGGGTTACACCGGTAACGGGTGTGGGTCGTGCATTGAAATCGAAGAAGCTTACTTCTCGATTTATTGGTCCTTACCAGATATCCGCGAGAGTGGGTGCTGTGGCTTATAGGGTGGTGTTGCCGCCGAATCTGTCGAATTTGTACGATGTGTTTCATGTTTCACAGCTTCGGAAGTATGTTCCGGATCCGTCACATGTGATTCCGATGGATGAGGTTGAGGTAAGGGAGAACCTTACGGTTGAGGCGTTACCAGTTAGGATTTTGGATCGCGAGGTGAAGAGGTTGAGGGGCAAGGATATTGCACTTGTGAAAGTGGCGTGGGGAGGCGCTGCTGAGGGCAATTTAACTTGGGAGTTGGAGAGTCGGATGTGGGAGTCATATCCAGAGTTGTTCGTCTCAGGTATAATTTCGAGGACGAAAATTTCTAAGTGGGGGAGAGTTGTAACTCCCCAGTTTTGTCAGTTTTTATTTAATCAAGTTGTTTGATTATTTTAATATTATTTTATTTTATTTTCGACTTTTATTTGGAAATATGTTATTTTTCAATGTTGTGATATTTTATCGGGTTTTGGGAACGTTTGCGAGATATATGAGTGTGGGGGTATTTTGGTCATTTCATGATATTTTTCTTAAGTTAGAGAGAATAGAAAATAGAAAGAGAGAAAAATAGAGAGAAAGAAAAAGAGAAGAAGGAAAAAGGGAAGAAAAGAGGAGAAGAGAAGAAAAGTGAGAAAATCTTGGAAAATCAAAGAAAAAAACTTCTAGAATCGATTTAATCGGGTAAGGGTGCAAAAATCAGTTATTATATGCTTTATGTATGATTATGTATGTGTGTTTGTGATTATTATTGGATTGAAATGATAAATATAGTAAAAATCATAATGTTTAGGAATTGGTAAAAATTGATCCAAATATGTCTAAACTCATGTTGATTGTGTTCTTTGTTGTTTATACATGTTGGGTATGTATTGTTATACCTCAAATTGGTGTTTTTCTGAGTATTGGATGATGATTTGGAGGATTTTGGGTTGAAACCCGTAGCAGCAAGTTCTGCAGAATTTTTTTTGGTTTTTCCAGGTCATACGCGTATGGGGCATGTTCATACTCGTATGGGCCTTGGCAATACGCGTAACATGGGCGAGTCTTGGGCCAATACGCGTATGGATTCTCATTTTGCTCTGCCATCTGCCCATTTGCGTATGATACGCGTAACATTTTAGGGCAATACGCGTACGGTGTTGGCACTACGCGTATTGGAATTTTAACGTTAATTTTGGGAAAAATGAGTCTCTGTCCATACGCGTATGACCTTGGGCAATACGCGTATGGCATGGCGAGGAATCAGGGCAATACGCGTATGGCTCAGGGCAATACGCGTATGGCCAGGAGAATTGTAAAATGGGACTTTTCAAAATATCGTTTTCGTTTTTCTTTCGTAACTTGGGGTCCGTTTATCTGATTTTTACATTCTGGGTATCGTTGGAAAGCTATTGAGCTGTAATTTTTCATTAGGATGGTTTGGAAATTGTTAGCCAATTTAATTATGTCGAGAATTTGGAATAGTGTCGATTGGTCGACTTTTGTCGTTGTAATTGTGAGTAATTGAGGTGTATCATGCAAGGTGTTGTTGTATGATGTAAATGCATGTGTTTAGATGGTGTGGTGATGATTTGTGGTCGTATGGAAATTAAATGCATTGTTTTGGGCTTAATTGCAAAGTGTGATTTTGTTGATTGAGGTGAATGCATATATGTGTGTATTTGAATGTCATGATTCATTGTCTGCCAAGCATCATGATATGCATTGTTGAGACGTCGTGAGTGACGGTTTGGATTCTAGAGGGAATCTGCTATAACATCGTGAGTGTTAAAAATAAGAGGTATGAATAGCCTTAAAAATAAGAGGACCGAAAGCGATGGTTATAGACGATCGTGTGCCCATGTGGCGTGTGAGCGATCGGGTCGTGTGTCCGTGTGGGGTGTGAGTGATACATAAACGTCGTGTGCCCGTGTGGGGTGTGAGCGACGGGGGACATCGTATGCCCAACAGGGAGTTACAGTGATGTAACGAGCGATGAATCCAGTAGAGTTCCTGAGTGAACTAGTGATGAGAAACATTGGAAGTCGGTACCGCATGTGCACATGCATAAGAGTCGCTGTGTCAGTCTCTTTCATTTGCATAAATCATTATGGTTTGTTTATGTGTGGAATTGTGGATAAATTGATATATGGATATGTGTTGGTGATGGAAATATGAATTATACATTGTGTTGTATGGTGTTTGAATTATGGTGTGAGTTGTGGTGAAAACTGTATATATGTGTATTTTTGTGTTATATATAATTGTATGCAATGATATTATGATTGTTTTTCTCACCCTTCTGCTGTTTTATAATGCTCTGTGAGGCATTGCGGATTAGAGTTGCTGGAGGTCTTTTTGTGAAGCTTAGAACTTCATTCTTTTGTCGGTCGGCTCTGATATGTGACACCGGGTAGTTAGGGAGGCCGTCTGTGATTATTGTGTATTATGTATATATATCTTTTGACTTGTGCATGTATAACTTGATGTATGACAACTTTTCAAGTGATATATATATATATATATATATATATATATATATATATATATATATATATATATGATATTTAGTTTTAGATTTTCCGCTTCTATTCTAAAAACTGAAATGTGGGTGTAAGGAACTGAGTTCCTCTGTTGATTGCTACCCCACGGTTGCATATCTTTATGAGCAGGTGTTGTATGATTTGTTTCATTATAATGTGATTCCCCCGCCTATGCCATGATAATTTAAATATACTCTGATGAAATTTTGAATTTTCTTTTACTGCTTTATTTAATTGGGGTATAGATTGGGGGTGTTACACTTGTTACTCCAGAAGTTGCCCCAGCTGTAGACATTGTTTTGGTCTTATTCTTCAGAGGATCTGTCTTTGTTACCTCCTGCATGTGGTTCGTCCCTGCATTGTTGTTGGACTGGCTCATTCTTGGTTGGTGCTGGTGCTGTTAAAACGAAGAAGGCTTGGATTTTATAGTTCTTTAAGAATCCTTTGTTTGTATCGCCTGACCAGTCAATGTTTTGGAAGGTGTGTTCCTTGGGAAGCTTGTTATTTGACCATGTCTTAATGGCTGTCAGATCTGTGTTTTTGGTGTATAGGTTGTCCAATTGTGGCTAAAAAGGGGGAGAGTTAGCCTATGTAGCCTATGTGTTACCTAGTTGGTTCTTGTTTTGAGGGGGAGTTTGTGTGCAGCTGGTTGGATGAGTTTGCTGATGGTTGTGTTTTGGAATGTTAGGGAGTTTGAAGCTTTTTCCGCTGCAGGTTTCTCTGATGTTGGCAGAGATTATTTTAGCCAAAATTAGCCAAAGGGGGAGATTGTTAGTTCTTGTATCGGCTGGAATTTTGGTAAAACAATGTTGAACAATGTTGATGTCATATGTCTGATGTTGTAACATTGGTTCCTAACATTAGTTGTTGCAGGGTTGGAGATTTATATGCGAATGTTAAAATGTGATGTCTTGACATCAGGTATCAGACATCAGAACATCAGGTTGTGATGTTTTAGGGCTGCGCATGTTAATGTGTTTTGAGAAGATCTATTAGAGAGTTTGTGGGCTAATATATTGGAGAAGATATTTTCTGTTGCAATCAGATCTGGAGCAGATTCTGTTGCTATGTTTATGGGTTGTTTGATTTAAAAAGATTTGAAGATCAAATCTGTTTTAAATTCTGGTTTTAATAACAAATCAAATCAGATATTTGGATGAAGTTCAAGCCCAAGTCAGAATACTATTTATAGCAGCCTCAACCCTAATTGAAGATGACGAAGACAAGAGAGCAAAGACTGAGAGTCAAATTTGTGTTTTCGTGTGTGTTTTGTAAACCATTCATTGTTGAATAGGTGTTACTATTTTGGGTTGTAAGTGTATTCACTCTAGAGCTTTTAAGCAAGAGTGTGTTGTTCTTGATCAAAGCTGTTAAGCAGGATCAAGGAGGGTTTTTAAAGTGTAGTCTTTGAATTGTATCACTGAGGTGATTTAGGGAGTGAGTGGTCTCTCATACTTAAGTGGTTTCTTAGGTAGAAGTGTCATTGAGTAGTGATTAAGTTTAGTAGATGTCAACTGGGATTGTTGAGTCTGTAAATTAATACTACTAATAGTGAATTTCCTCCCTGGCTTGGTAGCCCACAGACGTAGGTAGTTAGACCGAACTGGGTGAACAATTCATTGTGTTGATTTACTGTTGTTATTGCCTTGTTCATATAGCAGATTGTGTTGTTGTGACATCACACATCTGATACCAGAATTTCAATCCGAGCAACCCAGATGCTCATATTGCTTTGGTTACACCTATTCAAAATCAATTCCCATACCAAGGACCCAACTACTTCAACAACAACAACACCAACAATGACAAGGATCAATCTTGATGTGTTCTAGTGTTGTGTCCTTTAAACTTGAAGTTTTATGTTGTTTTTAGTATGTTGTCTTTAAGTTTGAATCATGGTATTTTATGTTAAACTTATTAAGCTTTGTATCTAAGGTACTTAGTACCATAACATTATTATCGTGTTTATCTCATCTTTAAATGCTTATTTCATACCTCTAATGTGCTTAGTCATGATTGTATGGTTTATAATTTGTCTCACTTACAATTTATTTCTTGTCATAAATTTATCATCTTTCATCCATCTTTCCCTTCTTTTTGATACTGTCAAAGGGGGAGAAAGGTGTGATGCTTGTATGCTTGTATATTTCCTTGTTTTAAAATTTAAGGTACAAATGCTCTCTTAAGATGATCAAGTAAAAATATTTCTAAGATTTACATATTAAGGGGGAGTTATACATCTTAGGGGGAGAAGTTTTCCGGAAATTACAAATCATCAAAGAAGATTGTTTGTCATCATAAAAAAGGGGGATAATGTGAAATCAAGTCTCTCTATGTTAAACTTTGTTTTGATGAAGATAAATCTCTCAGTGACAAGAAGGAAAAGATGATCTTCAAGATAAAAGCATTGTGATCAAGACTTTGGATTCAAGCAATTGACATTTCATGAAGGTATAATGACAATTCTTATCAAATACTAAAGTCTTAGATGCTCTAACAAACAAACATCTTTTGCATACTTCCTCCGTGATCATGACATATTTGTTTTAGGCATTTTTCAAATTTTTGGGGATGCAAATCGATTTGCATAAGAGAGCAATCGACTTACACCTCCTCGTTACCTAAAAATCTTTGCTGATTTTAACTTTTTGCACTATGAAAATCAATTTGCATGATAGTACAATCGATTGCTTACTGTAAGTTTTTATAAAAATAGTTACGTTATGCTTTGTGTAATCGATTTTCACATATGTGTAATTTATTTGCACCTGAACGAAAGTGAAAGATTCAGTAATAAACATGACACCTCTTCATGCCTCTCATCATGAAACCTTTTCATTTTGTCTTGGCATTTTTTCATGATATTTTTTCAGACTTCACCATGATTCATAAAGGTGTTATGTTCATATAAATACATGTAATTTCAAATTTCAAATCACCTCTTTCAATCAAACTTTAAAATTCTCGAAATTCACATTTCAAGTTTTTAACTTTCATTCAAGAGATTTTATGCATACTTTCACATCATCTAAACCAGAAAATTCTTTAGCAATCTAACACTTTAGTGTTTGTGAATTATTGTTATTGAAAGAAAAAATCAATGTTCTTTTAGGTAACTTTTGTAAAAATTCCAAGAGGATTGTTCTTGGTAATTGTTGTTAGAGTCTGTATAGGAAGATAAGGATTATCTTGTCCATGTTGAAAGGGGACTGGAGTACTCTCGGACTGTGAGGGGAATCAGGATATCTCTCGGTGTTCTTTACTTTCCGCACTTTTTCGCTTTCATCACTTAGTAATTAATATGGAAAGTAATCACAACATAAGTTAAAAAAACTGGGAAAATTTCAAAGTACCTAATTCATCTCCATCTTAGGTGCAATCTCTACTTATAGAGTTTGGAGCTTAAAATTCTAAGGTAAGGGGGGGACTATTCCTATAAGGGTATCTAATCATGAAAGGATAGTGATAGATTCTTACCCTCTTAGGCTGGTCTTATGCCATGTGTAACACGGTGGGAGAACTGACTTTTTTTGTTTTATTTTCGCAAAACATGTTGCGGTTAGCAAGAGTCGCCACCGACTTTTCTTTTATCCAATAAGGAAAGGCTGAAAAGAACAGGAAAGACCTTGATAGATTTTGAGTTCGGGGGGTACGTTATACAAAGGGATGGTATTAACACCCTTTGTATCCATGGTTATCCACGGGCTCTTAAATGCTTAGCTCCCCTTTTTTACTTACTTTTTGAATGTGTGTGAACGTTTTTGAAAATATTTTGTAAAAGTTTGATTTTGTAATAATTTCTGTAAGAATGTATACAAAGTGTTTGTTTTTTTTTTGAAAAGATTTTTGGAAAAGATTTTTTGAAAAGTGAGATATGAAAAGTATTTGTTTTTGAGTTGTGAGCAAGCATTTAAAAGTTACTTACCCCTAATTTGTAAGGTCTTTCTTGTACTTATCATTTTCCTTGAGAGATAGTACTATCCATACCATTAGTGGGTAGGTAGTACTGTCTACTGGATGTGGAGGGACAACAAAGGGTCATCGAATGGTCATAGAAGGCAACATGTAAGGATACCTAGCAATGCGAACGGACTATCATCATTTTTCCAAAGGGTCGTCGAGGGACAAGATCATTTTTTGTAGGCAGCTCGAAGGGTCATCGAGGGACTATGATCTTTATATCGAAGGGACTATGATGATATTGTTCGTAAGCGTCTTTTGCTAAAGTACCCCTACTTTCGAGGGACATGACCGTTTTAATAGTAAGGCAACAGAGAGAGGCTACCCTAGAGGTGAATGTGTGCAATGTGCGTTGATTCAATTATATTATCTTGAGTTATAGGTTATTCTAACGTTTGATTTTAGATCTTGCCATACATGCCTATTTATCTAGCAAATAAAATATAAGTGCGAAAAATAAATACCTACACTATTACATGGCTTATGGGCAGTTACATGATATAATCATGCGAGAATGTAACATAGACTATTACAAGGCTTATGGACAGTTACATAATATAATCGTGCAAGAAATGTAAACTACTATTACAAGGCTTATGGATAGTTACATAATATAATCGTGCAAGAAATGTAAACTACTATTACAAGGCTTATGGATAGTTACATAATATAATCGTGCAAGAAATGTAAACTACACTATTACAATTTATGCACAAACCTATACATTTATTCTAAGAAAATAGATGATAAACGAAAAGTAATTACATATTAAAAGTCAAGTTAAATGTCCTAAATATCTAAGTCAATATTCATTTTTATTTTTTTTTTGAGAAATAATTTTAAAATAAATAAACCTAATTTCTAATTCATTTGTACAAAAATTAATTAATTATAAGCCTAAGTCTAAAAAATTAATTTTAATAAAAATAATTTATGCCTAAAAAAATGATTACATAACCTAAACATTATTTTTTATTCTTTTAAGGGTTTTATGATTTTTTTTATTGTTTTAATTCAATTGAAAAGAAATAAATAAATTAATTGAAATATGATAAAAAAAAAAAAAGGGATTAGAAAATGATTAAAAAGAAATTGCATGGGGTGGGAATCGAACCTTCAGGATGAGTATTTAATCCTTGGTTTGGGTTGAGAATGATTGGAAATGGAGTTTTGAATTTTCACCCTTTTTTTTTCAAGAATTTTGTGATTGGAAATGGAGTTTTGAATTTTCACCCTTTTTTTTTCAAGAATTTTGTGATTTGAAAGCCTTCCTTTGTGAAGCCTCTTGCCCCATCCTCTTGTGTTTGAGCCTTGTATTTATAGGAGAAACATGGTAGACAAAGAATCATTGAAGAGCTAGGGTCAAGGAACATGTTTCCAACCATTTTAAATTTTTGAAAACCATGTTTCCTTCACTCTCTCCCACGGTTTTATTTGGGTTTTGATGGCCTTGAATGACATGTTTTAACCTTCTAGAAATTCCATTAAAAGGATCCATGTGCCCACCATTATTTGATTTATTTTGTTTTATTTAATTTTGTTTATTTCTTTGAATAAAATAAAAATAAAATAAAATAAAAATAAAAATAATACCAAAGTTTACTTTGAGGTCCTTGAATATGTCATAAACACGATTCAACCTTAAAAGATAGGCCCATTGGTCCAAAAGCTCAAAAATGTTCAATGTAGGTTTCATGCGTTTCTCAAATTTTGCTCAACTTGCGCCAATCGTAACTCTCTCAATTTTTCTCATATGACGGTGATCTTGGACTTTTTGGAACCTTCAAGATGTCCCCTACAACTTTTGTGTTGATCACTTTTTCATTTGAAGTCTTTATTTTTGTGTAAATCGCTTTGACGAAAAAATTGTCTTTTTGTTGACTTTCAAAATGACCTGTAAAGTTTTGGTCCATATCTCTCAAACGAGGAATTTTTGGCCTTGAACTTAGAGAGACAAAGTTATAGAGAATTGAATTTCCTTCAAAATGAGCTTTGGTTGAGGAATTTCTGATGAAGTATGTGAAAGTTGTGCGTGGTCAAAGTTCAGTTGACTTTTCCTTAAGAAAACCCTAATTTGGCAATTTTTGACTTTTGAGTAAATCTTGATTTTCTTGAGGAATCATGATCAACCCTTGATCAAATGATGAATGGGACTTCAAAGTCTAGATGTTGGCAAGAAATGATGACGTTTAACTATAAATTGGTCAAAGTTGACTTTTGGTCCAATACAATCGACTGTTGATCATTTGCAATTAACTGAGCAAACTTGTGAAGCAAGGCTTGAGATTTGATATGAGGATACCCTAGAGCACATAGAGAACCATGAAGTCCATCTGAGGTATTGAGAGCTCAATTCCTTTTGAGAAAAATAAAATCCTAGTTGTAGGTTGATTGTTTAGGAGGAGAGCTTGTATGGTCAATCCTTGAGTAGTCTTGAGCTTTTTGAGACTCCTAGGAGTGTGAGGAAGCTTCTTGAATCAATTTGTCTCAAAGATGTGAGGGCAAATTTTGGGGTACAACAGCTGCCCCTGTTCAATTTTCTTAAACCTGAAGAGTTAGATTGGCGCATCCGCCATTCGTGATCTGAAGGTGGAAAAGGATTGAACACTTAAGTTCCCAGAAATTTGCACTCACGGGTGCACGAAGTAACCCTGTTGGTTGATTGTATTGCTTAAATGGGCTTAAAGATGCCATTCGGAAAGATGACAGGATGGAGATGGGCTTATAGATTCCATCCAAAGTAACTGTTGACAGGAGTATCAAAAGGAGTCTAGGTTTGATTGTATCTGAGGAGTATACTAGAATGAGTCTGTGTCCAACTGTGTCTAGCAGATGTGCTGGGGAATGTCAGGATGAATCTACGCCTTGATTATATCTGAGGATGTATTGGAATGAGTATCAGAATGAAATCTATATCTAGATCGTATCTGAACCGTATTTGGAAAATATACTTGACCATCTCTGAACTGGACCTTGAACATATTCTGGAATAAGTATCAGAATTAGATCTTCGTCTCGATCATTTCTGAACCAGTTCTTTTGGAAAATCTTCTGGGATAAGTGTCAGAATGAAATCTCTGTCCTGATTATCTCTGAACTGTTGGAGTATTAGAATTAAATCTCTGGGTTGATTATCTCTGAGCTGTTGAAGTATCAGAATTAAATCTCTGGGTTGATTATCTCTGAACTGTTTAAGTATCAGAATTAAATCTCTGGGTTGATTATCTCTGAACTGTTTAAGTATCAGAATTAAATCATCTGTCTTGATTATTTCTGAATTGTTGAAGTATCAGAATTAAATCTGTCTTTGAATTAATATCAGAATTAAATCGTTGTCTCGATTATCTCTGCACCATATCTAGAAGATGATAATGTTTGTCTGATTGTGAACTCACCTGAAAAAGGCAAAGTTAGTTGTATGCAATGTCATGATGTATGTAATGCATTGCGTAATGATACTCTCACGATAAATGAGAATGTTGTATGTTTTGTATGTATATGCTATGATATTCTGTACATGATGCATGGATGTCAATGTTGCTGACGATGGTGGTGGCTTTGAATAGTAACATCTGGCTGGGGAAAATAAATCCCTGTTTGTTGCTGGGAATGAAGAACATCACTCTTCATCTTTTGTTTGGAACGACTATACTGGGAATTCCCGCTTTTTTGTTTAGGAATACTCCGCTGGGGATCTTCGACTTCTACTTGGGGATAAAGCGTTCAAGGAGAGTTTGGTTGCATGTACCTTGACTGGGGATAAACGAGATGGATAATCCTCCGATGCAATATCAGCCTGGGTTCCAGATATGAGCTTCAACTATGCTGGGGGAGAGAATTCTGTTGGTGAACTTATAGTGTTAGAGGAATAAACTCTGCTGGGGAACTGAATTCTATATACTGCAAAGAGGGAATAATCTCTGATGGGGATTAGAATTTCATAGGCTGCGCTGAGGAAATTTCTGCTGTATGCTGGGGAAATGATCAACTTCTTTATCTGCTAGGGGACCCATTGGGGAAGATGATCATGCCAAGTTGTCCATCAAATATATGGAAGTGAACCGCTGGAAGACACCTCAATTTCTGTCTGAGGGCATACTAATTCTGTCGGGGAATATATCTCTGTTGGGGATGAGCATATGAAGATAGCTCTATAGAGATAGTTCCATGGAGACTGCTCTGTGGGGATATTTCCATGAAACTGGCTCTATGGGGGTTCGTGGACATCTTGAACATTATCCCAACTCCTAGAGTCCTTAGTAAATGTTATTCCTGTTTTCACGTATTTTTTTGGTAAACTTCAATCATATTCAAGTGCATATGTTCATTCAAAGTACCCATTGGACGTTTACGCAAACAAAATAGGGCAAGTAAAAACAATTTTGAATTTGAAAATAGACTTGTATTGATTTTGAAATTGGCCTATAAACATGTATTTTTGTACAAGGAGACAGAAATCCTAGTAAGAGGAAATTGTCGTAAAAATTGAAAAGGTACAAAGTGGTAAACAAAGAAAAACAGCTATGTGGAAATGATCCCATTCAGTTTCAACTATACTATTGCCACTATATCTTCAAGCATCTCATCCCTTGTTATCGAAAGAAAGATGACTGGATTGATTTGCGCTGTTCGAACTTGATATTGATAACAACACTAAGCTGGAAGTAGATAAATGATCCAAGGGGACATAGACGTACGCTTTAATCCCTAACTTTTGCTTGGACCGCCTTTTCAGGTTTTCAGTCTACCCGGATACCCTTTTTTGCCCAAGCCGCCTTTTCAGGTTTTCGACTTGCCGGGTGTACAGTTCTTTTGTATATATATCCCTAATTTTTGCCCAGACCCTTTTGGTTCGCCGGGATGCCCTTATTTTTGCCTAGGCCAGTCAACCTAGCGGGTCTCTTTTTATGCATAGTATCTTTTGACTATGTCCGCGTTCACAGGGTGCAGGAAATCTTCACCGTCCATAGTAGTAAGCATCATAACGCCGCCAGAAAATATTTTCTTGATTACAAATGGATCTTCATATGTGGGAGTCCATTTGTCCCTGGAATCATCCTGTGGTAGTATGATACTCTTTATTACCAAATCACCGGCCTGGTACACTTGGTGCTTGACTTTCTTGTTAAAGGCCTTGATCATACATTTTTGATACACCTGGCTATGACAGACAACCGCGAGCCTCTTCTCATCAATCAAATTTATCTGATCAAGTCTAGTCTGAACCCATTCGTCTTCGTCTAAGTCTGCATCTTTCATAATCCTTAGAGAAGGAATCTGAAATTCAATAGGTAAAACTGCCTCCATACCATAGACTAAAGAGAAAGGGGTTGCCACTGTTGAGGTACATACTGAGGTACGATAACCATGAAGAGCAAATGGTAACATCTCATGCCAATCTTGGTATGTCACCGTCATCTTTTGGAAGATCTTATTAATATTCTTGTTGGCGGTTTCCACTGCGCCATTCATCTTTGGTCGATATGGAGAAGAATTGTGATGCTTAATCTTGAACTGTGTGCAGAGTTCAGTGATCATAGTGTTGTTCAGATTAGTACCATTGTCTGTGATAATCCTTTCAGGGATGCTATACCGACAAATAAGATTATGCTTGATGAACCGAGCTATAACATTCTTGGTAACAGACGCGAACGAGGCTGCCTCCACCCACTTCGTAAAGTAATCGATAGCAACAAGGATAAAACAATGTCCATTGGAAGCGGTAGGTGTAATCTCTACTATCATATCAATGCCCCACATTGCAAAAGGCCAAGAAGCAGTCAGAACATTCAACGGAACCGGAGGTACATGTACTTTGTCAGCATAGATCTGGCACTGGTGACAAGTTCTGGAGTGATGATGGCAATCAGTCTCCATGGTAGACCAGTAGTAACCTGCTCTCAAAATCTTCTTAGCCATTGTATGCCCACTGGAGTGAGTGCCAAAGATTCTGTCATGCATCTCTTCCATAATCTTTTCTGCTTCCTTCTTGTCTACACATCGAAGCAAGGTTGAATCGTGGTTGCGTTTGTACAAAATTCCGTTACTTAGAAAGAACTTGGCAGAGAACCTCCTTAGAAACTTCTTGTCATTGATAGATGCCCCTTCAGGATATTCCTGAGTTTCGAGATATCTTTTCACTTCGTGGAACCAAGGTTTCTCTTCTACCCCATCAGTATCAACTTCATAACAGTATGCTGGCTCGTATAGTCTGTCAATAGTAATCCTAGAAGCCTCGTTGTCCCATCTAACTTTGAACATAGATGACATGGTGGCTAACGCGTCTGCCAACTGATTCACTTCTCGTGGAATATGCTCAAAAGCGATTTCTTCAAAGTATGGAATCAAAGTCAACACATGTTCTCGGTAAGGAATGAGATTTGAATGCTTCGTGTCCCATTCTCCTTTAATCTGACTAATCACTACGGCTGAGTCCCCATATACATTCAAGAATTTGATCCTCATATCAATGGCAGCTTTGATACCCATGATGCATGCTTCATATTCAGCCATATTGTTTGTACAGTCAAAGCAAAGTCTAGCAGTAAACAGCATATGGCAACTGTTAGGAGAGATAATTACATCACCAATACCATTGCCAAGTGCGTTAGAAGCTCCATCAAAAACCATAGTCCATCGGGATCCCAGTTCAGGTCTTTCATATGGTCCATGTTCTTCATAATCAGTAACAAGCATAATATTCTCATTTGGGAACTCAAAATTCCTAGATTGATAGTCATCCACCGCTTGATGAGCCAAATGATCAGCTAGTACACTTCCTTTGATTGCTTTTTGCATAGTGTACTGGATGTCGTATTCTGTCAAGACCATCTGCCATCTTGTTATTCGTCCGGAGAGAGCAGGTTTCTCAAATATGTATTTGATAGGGTCCATCTTAGAGATCAATAAAGTGGTATGAGTCAACATATACTGTCTTAGTCGGCGAGCAGCCCATGCCAAAGCGTAGCAAGTTTTCTCAAGCAGTGAATATCTTGTTTCATAGTCGGTAAACTTTTTGCTAAGGTAGTATATTGCATGCTCTTTTCGACCAGACTCGTCATGTTGCCCCAACACACACGCCATTGAATTATCTAGCACTGTTAAGTACATGATTAGAGGTCTTCCTTTAACTGGTGGCATCAGAACCGGAGGTTCTTGGAGATACTCCTTGATCTTATCAAAAGATATTTGACATTTTTTGTTCCACTTCACTACTTAATCTTTCCTCAGTAATTTGAAGATTGACTCACAAGTAGCGGTCAAATGGGAGATAAATCTGGCAATACAGTTCAAACGTCCCAAGAAACCTCTGACTTCTCTCTCAGTACGGGGAGCGGGCATATCTTGTATAGCTTTTACCTTTGCAGGGTCGACTTCAATACCTTTACCACTGACGACGGAACCCAAAAGTTTACCGGATCTAACCCCAAAGGTGCATTTGTTTGGATTCAATCTCAACTTGTACTTCTTCAACCTCTCAAACAGCTTGTGTAGGTGGTCAAGGTGCTCTTCTTCATTCTGAGACTTGGCTATCATATCATCAACGTATACCTCTATCTCGTGATGGATCATATCATGGAATAAAGCAACCATAGCGCGCTGGTATGTTGCCCCTGCGTTTTTCAAACCAAATGGCATTACCTTGTAACAAAAGGTGCCCCACTGTGTAACGAACGTAGTCTTCTCCATGTCTTCAGGTGCCATCTTGATTTGATTATAACCTGAGAAACCATCCATGAATGAGAATACCTTGTGCTGAGCAGTGTTGTCTACCAAAACATCAATATGTGGGGGAGGAAAGTCATCTTTCGGGCTTGCCCTGTTCAGATCCCGGTAGTCCACACACATACGAACTTTACCATCCTTCTTTGGCACTAGTACTACATTTGCAACCCACTGAGGATATGACGTGACAGCTAGAAAACCTACATTGAACTACTTCATAATCTCGGCTTTGATCTTTTCAGACATCTCAGGGCGCATACGACGAACCTTCTGCTTTATCGGAGGACAACCTTCCTTCATCGGTAAACGGTGAACCACGATATCGGTATCAAGTCCTGGCATATCTTCATAAGACCAAGCGAAAATCTCAACATAATCCCGTAGCATCTGAATCAGTCTTTTCTTGACAAGATCTTCTAATCTGGCACTTATCTTGATTTCTTTCTTATTCTCCTCAGTACCTAGATTTACGACCTCGACTGGCTCTTCGTGCGGTTATATGGTATTTTCTTCTTGCTCTAATAGTCTAACAAGCTCTCTAGGCACTTCACAATCTTCCTCACCTTCGTCCTCGCCTTGGTAGATCGGATTTTCGAAGTCATAATTGACAATAGTAGAACCGTTATCAATGGGATCCAGAGTGGATGTGGATCTGTAGTTTATCGCGTGGGTGTGTGTAAGAACACGTAGCTATTTTGATGAAGATAAAGTAAAAGAAAAGACAAAGAGCTCAAAATTTGAATGCAAAACGTCCATTGCTTTATTGAATGAAAATATGCGATGAAATGACAACTCTAACAAATGGGCCATTGTGCCCCGGGCAAGGCATAAGGCATAAAAGTTTTATTGTTCAAATTACAAAACCAAACTTCAAAAATAAGAAAAACAGAAAATAGCATTTACTCCTAACTAAAGGAGATAGGAATAATGTTTTCAGTTTTCCAATTATTGAGCCTACTGTCAATGGTAGGAAAGATCCAACTGTCTAGGTCACAGTCACTATCAGCATCTTCCACAGTGTTGACCTGATCTTTATGAACTCCTTTGTTGGTGATACGAATAGCACGAGCACGACGTACAGCCCTCTGAGCCTCTGAAGTGAAACCCAAACCAAATTGTCAGACTTGTAAGAAATTTCAGGAAGCTGACCCCAAATGGTACAACTACCTTCTTCAACCACAACTCTAGCATCCTTTAGGGAAGCCATTGTAGGAGGCACTCTAGTAACCTTGGGAACAGTTGGAACTGGTTTAACAATAGGAGCAGTCTGAGGAGCCAATTCAAATGTGTGACAAGGAGTGTCAAGGAATTCGCCATCCATCTCAACATACTTGAAAGTATTCAAATTACTAACCATGTACTTTTCTTCACCACAAACGGTGACAATCTTGCCTCTCGCGGGATACTTCAACTTCTGATGTAAGGTAGAAGTCACAGTGCCTGACCCATGTATCCAAGGGCGCCCAAGCAAACAGGAATAGGCAGGACAAATATCCATTACATAGAAAGTAGAATCAAAGACGTGAGAACCCACTCTGATCGGGAGATCAACCTCTCCATGCACCATTCTCTTCGAACCATCAAAGGCTCTTACCACGACATCACTAGGTTTCAGCATAACCCCTTCATAGTTGAGTTTGTCTAGAACAACACTAATACATAAGATAGGGTAGTGCCCCTACACTCAATAGAGACGTGCAAGGCCTTATTGTGGTTCCTTCCAGCGGGAATCAGATCAGCATCAGAAAAACCTAGACCATTATCAGTTGTCAGGCTAGCGACACAATTTTCAAGCTGGTCAACAGAGATTTCCTACGACACGTGCGCAGATTTCAAAAACTTCACCAAAGCTTTAGCATGGGCCTCGGAGTACAACAACATAGATATCATAGAGATCTTGGAGGGGGTGTGTCCCAACTGTTTAACAACATTGTAATCACTCTTGCGGATAATTTTCAGCACTTTCTCCATTTCTTGCTTGGAGGAATCTTCGATAGCAGTTTCACTCGGGGCCTCCATCTGGGCAGGCTCAATCATTGGTTCTTTGCCTCGATTCTCAGTAATTGGCTCGGAGTCAGAGATTCGAATTGGAGTAGTAACAGTCTTCGGAGATATTTCTGGGGAGAAGATCCTTCCACTTCGGGTAACCTTACTAGTCCCAACGATATTGTCGACATCGGGATTAGTAACTTCAGCAGTTCCATCAGTCAAAGGCTCTTGCTTGACACCATGAATGTAAACATCAGCACCATAATTCCAAGGGATAGCCTTGCTTGTAATCTTCACAGGACCTTTATAGGTGATCCTCACTGGAGTTTTGGAATTAGTAACCACAGATACGTCCTCAAACTTCAGACCTCGGGACAAATTTTCACATAAGCTTTCCATAGAAAGAGTCTTCTCAAATAATATAGTATGGTCATCCATCAAATGCTGAATGCCTTCTTTCAGCTTCACACAACCATTGGATTGAGATGCACAATAATAATAGTTTTCAACGCAGCCCAGAAATAAACCGACTTGCAACAGCTTCTTCTTAACAATTGATAGAGGAACAATCAAGTCAACCACGGTAGAGACACAAGAACCATCGTCAATAACATTAACGATCTTGTCATGATTTGGCATAGGAGCGATAATCACATTAGGAGTCTCAGGGGGATGAAACTCAATCTCCTTAGCATCAATCATGTCTTGAATCTTGTTCTTCAGTGCCCAACAGCTGTTCGAATCATGTCCAAGACTATTAGAATGGTATGCACACCTTGCATTAGGATTATAGCTAGGATCGGAAGTATTAGGATTCCTAGGAGGATCCCTTAAAGTAATCAAATATGCCTTCAACATATGCTGCAACGCCTGAGCCAATGACATGTTGATCTTTGTAAACTATCTCCTGGGTGCATCCTGATTACGCTGACTACCCTGTTATTGTTGTGGCACAGGTGCAGAGATCAGAACTTCCCCAACGGATTGGTTAAGGTCATTCTTATTATGACCCTTCTGGCCGTACACATCATTAGACTCCTTCTTCCCATTATGTGGCTTCTTTGTAGTGTTTGAAGATGTAGCCACTTGTATTTTACCACTTCGAATTCCACTTTCAACACGTTCTCCTGTCAATATCAGCTCGGTGAAACCGAATGACAAGCTTCCAAGTAGATGACTATAGAAAGGACCGGTTAGTGTGCTCATAAACATGTCAACCAACTCTCTGTCGGCTAAAGGAGGTTGAACCCTGCCTGCAAGATCTCTCCTTTTCTGGGCGTACTCTTTGAAACTTTCATTAGGGCCCATGGACATGCTTTGGAGTTGCATTCGAGTTGGCGCCAAATCAGAGTTATATTGGTATTGCCGGTAGAAAGCTTCAGCCAAATCATTCCAGGTACGAATATTGGTACTCCCAAGTTGATAGTACCACTCCAGTTGAGCTCCAGACAAACTCTCTTGGAAAAAATGCATCCATAACTTTTTGTCAGTAGTATGTGGCTGGATCTTTCGAACATAAGATCTCAAATGCAGCTTCGGGCAAGACACACCATCATTTTGAGCAAACGTGAGAATTCTGAACCTAGGAGGAATGACAACTCCTGAAACCATGCCCAACTCCTCAAAATCCAAACCAGGTACTTTCTGAACCTCCATGGCCATCAGACGTTCTTCAAGTAATTTGTATTTCTCATCACCAGGGGGATACTAATCATCCAGATAATCATCTTCCTCTTCAGAGTGTCCACCGGTGTCGTGGTTACTATTTTCCTCATGTTTGTCACTTTCATAATTGTCATCCAGTTCATCATCTTCGTATACTGGGATCCCAATTTCCTTGACCTGTTTAGCCGGACCTCTGAATCTCCTCCCCATGTTGATGATGTCAGTTGATTTTCTTACTTTCTTCTTCTTCTTCTTGGTCAGAAGTGCTTTCAGTTCTTCTTGCCCCTTGGACAAGTTCAGGATCAGCTCTTGGAACTGGGCGTTCTAGGCCTGGAGATCTTTGACGGTTTGCTCGAGAGCCATTTCTTCTGAAATAAACAGCGAGAAGATGAGAAACCTGTCTTAGAAACCTGCTATGCAATGATTATGAGATGTAGATGCATATACAATGATTTCAAGGACTTTAGAGTTTATCTTTGCAAACAAACAGAAACAAAAGGAAAACTTTTATTAGTAAACTCAAAATTCTTTTTTTTCTTTTCTGCCTCTTGGGCTACAATGAAAGGAAATTTCAAAAAGCAAATTCAAAAACGCCTAAGACCTAGGACTCAAGACTCAAGTCTCCCACGGGAGCTTCCTCTTTGTGCCGATGTAAGCATTCATGCTCTGCTCCTCATGAAGTAATTTCGTCAACTCTAACACCTTCTTCTCACTAGCATATAATTGAGTCTTAAAGGTGTCCCTTTCTTCTTTCATCTGAACCCAGGACTTCTGCAGCTCTTCAAGATCGGTAGACATATCCGGATGGAGAATGACTTGAGGAACATCTCCTTCAAACTCAGGTTCAACAATCACTGGTCTGACAGCTGGATATGGCATGATAAGATCTCGAGCACGAGTGCGCACCCATCTAAGGTAAGGCTCCAAAGGAATAAAGTTCTTCTGTCCTAAGGTCTTACTTTCAATCTTGTACACCTTATTCCACGCGCGTATAAACCTTTGACGGTAACCTTAAGGATCATCTTCATAATTAAACACAATACCCTGAATAAGCATATCATGAGGACCATCCCTTCGAGCATAACCAAACTGGCGCAAGGCTAGCGAAGGATTATAGGTGATGCCTCCCCTAATGCCAAGGAGTGGCACATTAGGGAATTCACCACAATGATCAATAAGAGTGAAGTCTTCAAGAGATCGGGCACACCAATAGATATCTGAATGGGAGAATGACATTATCCTTTAAAACCACTGCAACCTTTGTTCATTCTGTAATACTGACTGGGGAAGGTGCGAAATAAACCACCTGGATAGTAAGGGTACGCAACACATGAGAGTCCCTCGCTCCTTGATAGTACGAGTGTGAAGCGAGTGCAGAATATCTCCGAGCAAGGTAGGTACCGGGTTATGAGTCAGAAATATTTTGATAGCGTGCACGTCTATGAGTTGGTCTGGATTATGGAATAAACCTAGCCCGTAGATCAACAAAGCCAATACCTCCTCAAAAGCATGGTAACTCATAGCGCTTAGGAACAATTGAGCCTTCTCCATCAGGAACTTAGCAAGAAACCCCTTGACTTCACTCCTTGTTTCCCAATTGGACACAATGTCTGACCTCTTCAGATGTAAAGCAGCTGCAATGACTTCAGGCTTTGGAACGACTTCTAGACCGGTAAAAGGTATCTGATCGAGAATATGTATTCCAAGTAGCTTAGAGAACTCCTTTATCGTGGGCACCAATTGGTAATCCGGGAAGGTGAAACAGTGGTGCTTAGGATCAAAGAACTGGAATAGAACTCTCATCATGTCTTCTTCAAAACTTGAGGTAACCAAGTTGAGTAGAAAACCATGCCTTTTGGTGAATCGAGAGTCATCGGGAACCTTTGAGACCAATTCTTTAAGCTGGGAAGGAACCCTTACAAAGTTGACTCGGATGAAATTTCTAGGAACGGAAGCCATGACCTGCAACGACGAATAAAGATAAATTCCTTGGTCCTTGAAATGGTTAGTGAAAATGATATGTCATGATGTTATGATGTTATGATGTCATGTACATGTTAATAGTAAGTAAGTAGCAAACACAAACAAGTCATACAAGAGCCTTAGGTTTAAAGGCTTGCATGAAGTCCAAAGGTAAGTACCCTTCCCCACTGAGGTTTAGTTGGCTCAACCTGTCCTAGAATAGTAAACGGGTTCTAAAGGACTCATATCACGGATCTTTCTCGAAGGCTTTATTTTAGTGCGACACTCGAGTGACCGACCAAAACATGCTGAAAGTCTGATCTCAATGAGCTTAGCCTCGAGTATCAACCAACTTCGGTCTAAATCCAAAGTTGGCTACCTCGCTACCTTCTAATGGACAAAGATGAGTTAACTAGGGTTCTAAAGACTGTGACCATCATATCAACCATATCGGTACATGTCGTACAGTCTCCACGATCTATTGTCACTTACCTAAGGAATCACTAGGTCCGGGTGTAGGACCTTTCACACAAGTAACCCCAAAACAAAGCCCATTAAAAATAAAGCACATAAGTCAAACAATTTTAAGCAATTGGTAAAGTGATCTAACTCTAGGGTAACCCCTCTTTTATTTTAATCCCCAGCAGAGTCGCCAGTTCTGTAACACGGTGGGAGAACTGACTTTTTTTGTTTTGTTTTCGCAAAACATGTTGCGGTTAGCAAGAGTCGCCACCTACTTTTCTTTTATCCAATAAAGATAGGCTGAAAAGAACACGAAAGACCTTGATAGATTTTGAGTTCGGGGGGTAAGTTATACAAAGGGAAGGTATTAGCACCCTTTGTATCCATGGTTATCCACGGGCTCTTAAATGCTTAGCTCACCTTTTATACTTACTTTTTGAATGTGTGTGAACGTTTTTGAAAATATTTTGTAAAAGTTTGACTTTGTAATAATTCGTGTAAGAATGTATACAAAGTGTTTGTTTTTTTTTTGAAAATATTTTTGGAAAAGATTTTTTGAAAAGTGAGATAAGAAAAGTATTTGTTTTTGAGTTGTGAGCAAGCATTTAAAAGTTACTTACCCCTAAATTGTAAGGTCTTTCTTGTACTTATCATTTTCCTTGAGAGATAGTACTATCCATACCATTAGTGGGTAGGTAGTACTGTCTATTGGATGTGGAGGGACAACAAAAGGTCATTGAATGTTCATAGAAGACAACATGTAAGGATACCTTAGCAATGCGAAGGGACTATCATCATTTTTCCATAGGGTCGTCGAGGGACAAGATCATTTTTTGTAGGCAGCTCGAAGGGTCATTGAGGGACTATGATCTTTATATCGAAGGGACTATGATGATATTGTTTGTAAGCGTCTTTTGCTAAAGTACCCCTACTTTCGAGGGACATGACCGTTTTAATCGTAAGGCAACAGAGAGAGGCTACCCTAGAGGTGAATGTGTGCAATGTACGTTGATTCAATTATATTATCTTGAGTTATAGGTTATTCTAACGTTTGATTTTAGATCTTGCCATACATGCCTATTTATCTAGCAAATAAAATATAAGTGCGAAAAATAAATACCTACACTATTACATGGCTTATGGGCAGTTACATGATATAATCGTGCGAGAATGTAACATTGACTATTACAAGGCTTATGGACAGTTACATAATATAATCGTGCAAGAAATGTAAACTACTATTACAAGGCTTATGGACAGTTACATAATATAATCGTGCAAGAAATATAAACTACACTATTACAATTTATGCACAAACCTATACATTTATTCTAAGAAAATAAATGATAAACGAAAAGTAATTACATATTAAAAGTCAAGTTAAATGTCCTAAATATCTAAGTCAATATTCGTATTTTATTTTATTTTTGAGAAATAATTTTAAAATAAATAAACCTAATTTCTAATTCATTTGTATAAAAATTAATTAATTATAAGCCCAAGTCTAAAAAATTAATTTTAATAAAAATAATTTATGCCTAAAAAAGTGATTACATAACCTAAACAGTATTTTTTATTCTTTTAACGGTTTTATGATTATTTTATTGTTTTAATTCAATTGAAAAGAAATAAATAAATTAATTGAAATATGATAAAAGAAAGGGATTAGAAAATGGTTAAAAGGAAATTGCATGGGGTGGGAATCGAACCTTCAGGATGAATATTTAATCCTTGGTTTGGGTTGAGAATGATTGGAAATGGAGTTTTGAATTTTCACCCTTTTTTTTCAAGAATTTTGTGATTTGGAAGCCTTCCTTTGTGAAGCCTCTTGCCCCATCCTCTTGTGTTTGAGCCTTGTATTTATAGGAGAAACATGGTAGATAAAGAATCATTGAAGAGCTAGGGTCAAGGAACATGTTTCCAACCATTTTAATTTTTTGAAAACCATGTTTCCTTCACTCTCTCCCACGGTTTTATTTGGGTTTTGATGGTCTTGAATGACATGTTTTAACCTTCTAGAAATTCCATTAAAAGGATCCATGTGCCCACCATTATTTGATTTATTTTGTTTTATTTAATTTTGTTTATTTCTTTGAATAAAATCAAAATAAAATAAAATCAAAATCAAAATAATACCAAAGTGAAATTTGAGGTCCTTGAATATGTCATAAACACGATTCAGCCTTAAAAGATAGGCCCATTGGTCCAAAAGCTAAAAAATGTTCAATGTAGGTTTCATGCGTTTCTCAAATTTTGCTCAACTTGCACCAATCGTAACTCTCTCAATTTTTGTCATATGAAGGTGATCATGGACTTTTTGGAACCCTCAAGATATCCCCTACAACTTTCATGTTGATCACTTTTTCATTTGAAGTCTTTATTTTTGTGTAAATTCTTTGACGAAAAAATTGTCTTTTTGTTGACTTTCAAAATGACCTATAAAGTTTTGGTCAATATCTCTCAAACGAGACATTTTTGGCCTTGAGCTTAGAGAGACTAAGTTGTAGAGAATTGAATTTCCTTCAAAATGAGCTTTGGTTGAGGAATTTATGATGAAGTTTGTGAAAGTTGTACATGGTCAAAGTTCAGTTGACTTTTCCTTAAGAAAACCCTAATTTGGCAATTTTTGACTTTTGAGTAAATCTTGATTTTCTTGAGGAATCATGATCAACCCTTGATCAAATGACGAATGTGACTTCAAAATCTAGATGTTGGCAAGAAATGATGACGTTTGACTGTAAATTGGTCAAAGTTGACTTTTGGTCCAATACAATCGACTGTTGATCATTTGCAATTGACTGAGCAAACTTGTGAAGCAAGACTTGAGATTTGACATGAGGATACCCTAGAGCACATAGAGAACCATGAAGTCCATCTGAGGTATTGAGAGCTCAATTCCTGAGAAAAATAAAACCCTACTTGTAGGTTGATTGTTTAGGATGAGAGCTTGTAAGGTCAATCCTTGAGTAGTCTTGAGCTTTTTGAGACTCCTAGGAGTATGAGGAAGCTTCTTGAATCAATTTGTCTCAAAGATGTGAGGGTAAATTTTGGGGTGTAACACCATGTTATGATTGTTATTGATTTGTGTCCATGATTATGAGGAATGAATTGTAATTATTGTGGCTATAGCAATTGATATTTGTTGATGATGAATTTTGAATTGTTGTTGAATTTTATGTTTGTTGTATGTTAAGGGTTTGAGATAATGATTATGATGATGGTAGGGTATGAAATTGTGAATTTATTGGTGTGATTATATGAATATGATGGTGATTGATATTGGTATGTTTTTTTATTTAACACCATGGAATATTTTTGGTGATGATTTCATGGAAGTTTTTGGGGTTGAAAGTGACGAAAATCGTGTTGGAAATTTCAGAAAACAACAAATTTTTAGTAATGCCTTCAAGCACAATTTTGATCATAATTTTCAACTCGTAAATCATTTTAGGATGGGGTTTGAAGCGTTGGTTAACTTAAACAAAGGACTATAATTTTATTTCAGGGATAAAATATTTTTAACAATTTTATCAGAGTTTAGTAGAAGGAAGGAAAGAAATGTATGAGGTGACGAATATGGACGAGATCTGTATTGACAAATTATTTGATGTGTTGTGAATGATTATGAGGGTGTGTTTGATTATATTGGTGGTAGTCCCGAAGGGTAGATTGAGTTAAATATGGTTGTGATTGTGTGATCGATTGTGGATCACTAAATATTGATATAATTGTTGTGTTAATTGCATTATTACCATGTCATGCATTCAGTGTTGATATGTTGAAGGAGATAAGTCATAGGTCCAAAAGGGGACAAAAGACTTATCCAGAACTCTGAAGGGGGATTTTGGGATTCCTAAGGGGGAATCGGGTTCGTATGATAAACCATTGATGAGAATTGGTGCCACATGCATCGTGTAATGTTGTCGGGTCTCATTGCATTGTAATTATGTTGTGCTTGTGCATTTGTTGTGGTGAGAATGTGATTGTGAATGAATGTGATTTATGTGTATAAATACTAGTCTCTTAATTATTATACACCATTTATTATATGAATGAATTTATCTCCTCTGTTGTGTTTGTTGTGTCTGTGCTCCCTCGGAGTACAGACAATCAGGTACCTGAGTTATTGGAGATGTACCTCATCTTGCTATCAGTCGAGTCTACTAGTGGAGTTGCTCTGATACATAATACTGGGGGATGGACTATTTTCTTTATGTTAGTATGTTACATATATTTTAATTTAAAGTAATTATTGTGTGGGAGATTTGTTGAGGCTATGAATGCCATACTTTTGTTTAACTTCGTTGTTTGGACTATAATTTTTGATTAAATGAAGTAACACTCATACTTCTTGGATTGTGAAGTGACATACTACTTGGATAGAATTATATTTTATTTATTAATTATTGAGTTAGGAATTACAGTGTAACAGTTGGTGCTGGATTGAAGAAGGTTTTTTAGGGTGAGGTTGTAGTGATTGCAGCAAACTTGATAAATAGGTGTCCCTCGACTTCCTTGGGGATGAAAACACCTGAAGAAGTATGGTCAGGACATCCACTTAATCTCGCCAGACTTAGAGTGTTTAATTGTGTAGCCTATGCTCACATTAGGAAAGACAAAGTTGAACCTATAGCTCTGAGATGCATGTTTCTTGGTTATCCCGAGAGAGTCAAAGCCTATAGGTTATGGTGCATAGAACCATCTCATAGAAGGTATATAACAAGTCGTGATGTAGTTTTCAATGAAGCAGAAATGGAGTTCAAGAAAAGTGATAATGTTGGTCAAAATTTAAATATCTTTGAAGAAGATCTGGAACATGAAGAAATTCTTGTTGAGGTGGAGCATAGTGATGCCAAATTGCATAACCTATATGAAGTTAAAGAACAATCACAAATTGCAGATGAAGATGAGGAGAGTGATAATGACTACATGCTGGCAAGAGACAGTTCAAGAAGAGTCATCAAGCCACCTCAGATACTTGGTTATGTAGATCTCATAGCTTTTTCCTTAGTCTCTAGAAGTGAGGTTCTTGATGAAGAACCTAGAGACTACAAGGAAGTTGTGAGGAGTCAAAATAAGACTAAATATCTGAAATCCATGGATGATGAGATCAAATCTCTTCGTGATAATAACACTTGGGAGATGATTGAGAAACCAGTATGAGCCAGGTTAGTCAGTTGTAAGTGGATTTTCAAGGTTAAGAAAGAAATTGAAGGAGTGATGTCGAAGCGGTTTAAGTCAAGGTTGGTTGCTAGGGGTTTCACTTAAAAAAGAAGGAGTCGACTTCAATGATATGTTTTCACCTATTGTAAAACACATATTCATTAGAATGTTGTTAGCCATGGTGGCAAAGTTCGAACTAGAACTTGAATAGATGGATGTAAAGATAGCCTTCTTGTAAGGTAATCAAGATGAGATAATCCAGATGAGGAAACCTAAAGGGTATGCAAAAATGGGAAAGTAAGATTATGTGTGCAAGCTAAATAGGTCATTATATGGCCTGAAACAATCTCCTCGACAATGGCATAGGAGATTCAACAAGTTCATGGCACACATAGGTTTAACTAGGAGCTAGTTCGACCAATGTGTTTACTTCAGACTACGACATGGAAATTCATTTGTTATTTTGTTGCTTTATGTTGATGACATCCTTATAGAAAGCAATAGTGTCGAGGATGTAATGAAGGTGGAGGATTGTTCGAACTGCAGTATAGCGGAAATAAGTAAAAGATTTGGAAGAATTTCCTCCAGGTTTTTATCGTCTCCACAAGGACTTGTGCAAAGAAAAGAATATCGTTCAACAGTCTCTACGTTCCTAAGTTTGGTTTGGATGATGTGGAAAGTAAAAGATATTAATAAGTAAATTTGTATTTCATTTTACCCATCATGTACTAAAAAATATATCAATCAGTTGTACGCAACCTAAAACACTCATCAATATCATCATGTATTGCTGACATCAGCGTTCATGTCTGAAGCACCGACGAGTGTTAGACCATATTGTCTCATCAGTGATGTCTCACGCAACTACACAACACAAATCATTAAGAATCGATACCCAAGTGAACGTTAAACCTAAACTTATGTCTAGAGTTTAGAATCTAACAAATGTACATCCTAGTTCCGGATCTGAAGAGTATATGTCTATAGCAGTTCAAATCCAAACATAAAGGAAGCAAACAAAGATGACATTGATATAGATTTGTAAAAGAGATTTTATACAACAATCAATAAATATACAAACAATCAAGATAAACTTACATACAACACCCTAACAAATAGAAAATACAAAGAGAAAAGTGAAACTAAACCGATGATTCTCGAGGTGTCAAGACGATCACTCAAATCCTGCTCCGGATCGTCAAGATGCAACTTCTATTATTTTTTTGAGTTTATTTACACAAAGAATGTCGGTGATAGAGTTGGGAGAAAAAAATCTCCAAAAAAATTCCCTAAAAATATGAATGAATAGTATTTATACAAAATGAAAAAATTGCAGACCCGCTAAGCACACTCAGAATCGCACTAAGCGCGATCGCACTTAAAGTACCATCAAACTGCCTTATACCGCACTAAGTGCGGTCTGGAAAAAACTGGTTGCTTCTGCCCAACAACCCTCTAGTGTGCTACAACTCCCGCTAAGCGCAAATGACATGTTTTATTTCCAAAATTTTGCATCTTGAACCATCCTTCTTGGCTCAAATGGATCCATACTTCAACCATGAATTATTACGTATAAAAATAAATGAAAAACTATCAAACTCAATTATATGTACACAATAATGCAATATATACAACAGTATGTAAACATTGCAAAATATACACACAAACTGGGGATTATTAACGAAAAACAAACAATGAAGTTGTTGAGTGCTAATTATTCAAACTCAAAATAATAACAATTTAGCACTCAACAAACTCTCCCCAACTTGAATTTGTTTTTCCTCAAACAAGAATTAATCAACCTAAGGAAACAAGTGTAATCGTCAAGAAATCATGTTCAACAAGCTTTACAAAAAGAAACAAATGTATGGTAAACAAATCAAAAGTACACGTAAAGCAGTGCTTACCACCAAACAACAACGACACAATGACTATGAAACAAATTCTAATTAGAAAACACATGTCAAACGTTTTAAAAAAATACATGTTCAAGAATGAATCACACCTAACACACAACTTCATCAAGAGATGAAGAAAACAAATATGATGGACAAACTCACACATTCATCATTTTCTTAATATAAATGTAACAAATAATTGTTTTTCTTAATATAATGAAACAAAAACTTATCTAATCCCATGAGAATGATTACTTCTCATTTTCTCTAGCATTCATCATTTTCCTTCACCTTTTTCTCTTTTCAAACTTGTTACACCAGTCCACACAACTTATGAGCACAATGTTATTCTATTTTATCTTTTTCAAGTCTTTTTCCTATTTTCTTTTCTTTTCTTTTTCTTTTTCACTTTTTTCTTTCTTTTTCAAACTTTTTCTTTTTTCCAACCTCTTAGCAATCAACCTTTCTTTTCCCCAACTTGAATACAACCAATCATGTAATGTGAATGCTCCCAACTTATTAGGAAAGGGAAAAAAATCCAACCACAAATCATCGTTATGGTTCAAGAAAAATATTAGAATCCATCAAAAAATGAGCTCAACACTAACATTGATTCTAACAAAGAATCAAAGGGGATAAGCAAAATCTCACTCACTCACAAGGTAGATTGACTATTTGGTCAAGTGGTTATGCTCAAAATCAAACAAAATGCCTTGATCCTTTTCATGCTTTCATACAATCAACACAAATACAAGATTATACATAATTCAAACAAGTTAAACAAGAAAGTTGGTCTCCATGCAATTTAGTAAACAATGGAAAGGTTCCTCACATTGGTTATAAACTAAAGTGATTCAAAATTAAACAAAATTGGTAGAGAATGAATGGCATGTTATTTGTACAAAGCCTAAGGTTCATAAACATGCTATGTTGTAGAAAGCAATAAACACATACCTCAACAATGCAACTCTCTTTAAAATTTTCACACTACCATAAGATTTTCTTTTTGAAACAATCAAACTTGAACAATCATAAAAGCATCATAAAGCTAATGAAAAAACTTGAGAACAAATACAATTTTTTGTAAAACTCAACACTAATTACTAACACATATTAACACAAGTTCAAAAATGGGTGAAAGTGGACAAAAGAATGGGAGATTTTTCCACACAAAGCAAGGCGCGCTAAGCGCGAACAGGCTTGCTCAGAATTTTTAAAAATGAAACTTCTCTCAAGCAATCCATCCACTCTCACTCTACACTAAATATACTACTAAATGAAAGCTATACAAACTCAAAAATTATTGGGTTGTCTCCCAACAAGCGCTTGTTTCACGTCGTTAGCTCGACGCCTTTATTGTGCTTGCCTAGGAACTTCCTCACAGACATCCTGATGCTTTTTTTCAAATTGCAAACCTAAAGAAAGTGTCATAACCAAACACTTGAACAAACGTTACACGAACAAAATATATACAACACTTGAACAAACATAATGGAAAACACATATGTACAAACACTCACACTAACACTATGGAAAACAATTATATACAAGGATGGAAAATAAAAGTAAAACAAGTATTTATACAAGTATATAATATATAGAAAATTGTGTACAAAGCTTAGAAATATATAAACTATTGCAATGCAATACAATATCTAAACACCAATCCCCGACAACTACTCCATTTTGTTCGAACTGAAGTATAGGGGCAAGAAGCAAAAGATTTGGAAGAATTCCCTCTGACTTTTTATCGTCTCCACAGGGATCAGTACAAGGGAAATAATTCCGTTCAACGGTCTCTACGTTCCTAAGCTTAGTTTGAATGATGTGAAAAGTAAAAGATATTAACAAGTAAATAAAGTACGAGAAATAATTCTTTATGAAGTGTATTTCAATTTACCCATCTAGTTCTAAAAAATATACCAATAAGTTGTACGCGACCTAAAATACTAATCAATATCATCACGTATCGCTCACATCAGCGTTCATGTCTGAAGCACCAAGGAGAGTTCTACCATATTGTCTAATTAGTGATGTCTCATGCAACTACACAACACGAAGCATTAAGAATCGATACCCAAGTGAATGTTAAACCTAAATCTATATCTAGAGTTTAGAATCTAACATATGTTCATCCTAGTTCCGAATCTGAAGAGTATATGTCTATAGCGGGTCAAATCTAAACATAAGGCAAGCAAAAAAAGATGATATCAATATAGATTTGTAAAAGATATTTTATACAATGATCAATAAATATACATAAAATCAAGATAAACTTACATAAAACACCCCAACAAATAGAAAATACAAAGAGAAGAGAAAAACTAAACCCGTGATTCTCGAGGTGTTAAGACGATAATCACAAATCCAACTCCGGATCATCAAGATGCAGCTTCTATTGTTGTTTCTGAGCTTATTTCCACAAAGAATTCTAGTAATGGAGTTGGGAGCAAAAAATCCCCAAAATTGTGCCCTAATATTATGTATGAATGGTATTTATACAAACTAAAAAATTATTGGCCCGCTAAGCGCGATCTCACTTAAATTACCATAAAACCGCCTTATATCGTGCTAAGAGCGGTCCTGTTACACTAAGCATGGTCTAGAAAACATAAATGGTTGCTTCTGCTCAGCAACCCTCTAGCGCGCTTAAACTCCCGCTAAGCGCAAATGATAGGTTTTATTTCCAAAATTCTGCATCTTAAAGTATCCTTCTTGGCTCAAATGGATCCATATTTGAACCATTCATTATTACCTATAAAAATAGATGAAAAACTATCAAACTCGATGATATGTACACAATAACTCAGTATATACAACGATATATAAACTATACAAAATGTACACAAAAATTGGGGATTATTAACAAAAAAAAAACTAATGAAGTCATTGAGTGCTAATTATTCAGACTCAAAATAACAATAATTTAGCACTCAACAAGGATGAACTCAATAAGGAGTTCGACATGAAGTATCTGGGAGTTGTCTCTAGGATTTTTGGGATTGACATCTTGAGAGATAGAAATAATTCGAGATTATGCTTATCTCAAGAGACATACCTGAAGAAGATTCCTGAAAAATTTGGAATGTCAAATTTAAAATCCTGTTAACAACGATAAATCCTTAATTCAAGCTTATTACAATTCAAAGTCCTTGTACTAAATTTGAAAGGGCCTATATAAATTGCATTCCATATGTTAGTATAGTAGGTTCTTTGATGTATGATATTATCGGTACGAGGCCAGACATAATGTACAGAGTGAGCCTTGTAAGAAGGTATATAGTTAATCTTGGGAAGGCACACTAGCAAGATTTGAAGTGGATTCTGAGATACATAAAATGATCCCTGAGTAGGGTCCTGGATTATGGTGGAGCCATGAGTGATGGTGAAGTCGAAGTTGAAGTATTTGTCAAACCTAACTATGCAAGAAATAAGTCAGAAAACTTCTCTTAACAAGGTTGTTGCCTTATCAACCACTGAAGCTGAATATATTTCCCTCACAGAAGCTGTGAAATAAGCATTGTGGCTTAAAGGGTTTGTGAAGGAACTGAAACTTCAAGGTCGAGTTATCATTGTTAAATGTGATAATCAAAGCACAATACATCTGTTGAAGAATTCAGCCTATAATGAGAGAACAAAACACATTTATGTTAGGCTGCATTTCGTTAGGGAGAAAATTGAAAGTGAAGAAGTCAAAGTGATGAAGATTTCACCAGATCATAATGCTGTAAATATGATCACCAAGTCATTTCCAAGTAGCAAGTTCTTCCATTGTATGCAGTTAATAAAGTTGCATTATGAAAGCTAGTGTGTTCCCTTAATGTTATTAGAGTTTGTTCAAAGTTGGAGATTTGTGGTATTTTGGAACGAACTCTAGTCTCGACATAAACAACTTCATGTTTCGACAGAGTTGTTCATTTTGTAGTCGAAGCATGTTCTAGCATACAGTTGTATAAGTTAGCTTGTTGTTTAAGTTAGCTTGTGTTTAAGTTAGCTTAGTGTTTAAGTTAACTTGTAGTATATAAATAGGCTGCTCTCTCAGGTTGTTGAGAGGGGATTAAACGTTGGTTTTTGTTATTCACTTGTAACCTTTTACCCTAATCGAAAAAGTGCATAGAAAAACGATTTTAACCAAATACTATTCTTATTGTTCCTTATTCTCTCTCTTTCGCAAAACTAAAAGGGTTTGTTGTGTTTGCTTAAGAAATTTAATCTTTCTCATAATTTTTTATTCATTCCAGGTGCAGAGTTTGTCACAACAAAATAAAATAAAACTATTTATAAATAAATAATATATTATTTTTTATAGATATCTAAATTAAAATAAATATCATACAAAAAAGACGATAAAGTATACACATAATACTAGTTGAGTTCGCTAAATAATTAATAAAAACATAATAGTTCGTAAGATTTTGTAACATAATGCAGTTTTGTTTGGTTGAATTCAATTTGCAAAATACAAACCACAAATCAAACCGAACCGTGCGGTTTTGTTAAAAAATGACTCAAACACGCCTAAAAAACTAAATGAGAATTTTTTAGCAATTTTTAATTTGGTTTAGTTCAGTTAGTAGTTATCAATTGGATCCGTTCACTTTTGAACACCCTTAACCTAACTATATGAATTCCAATTTAGTTTAAAAGTTTAATGATTATTCACTACTAGTTGTCCAATAGAAATTTATTTCTCTACTTTAAAAATTACAACTTAATTTGGCGGAACACACGATAATTGATTGACAAAGTAAAATTAATTTTCATTTTCAATGCATATCCTACTTTTTCATAGTTCAAATTATAATTCGCCTCAATTAATTTAAGCGCGAATTATATATATATATATATATATATATATATATATATATATATATATATATATATATATATATATATATATATATATATATATATATATATATATATGAGAATGTCAGTTTTGTGTGAGAATATGAGAATTAATCTGAACCATTAGATTTTAAAATAAATGATGGAGATTATTTATGGTTTTTTATTTTTTTCTCTCCTCCATTATTAAATTAAATGATAGAGGAGAGAGAAAAAAAACTGACACATAATCTTCACCATTTATTTTAAAATCTAATGGTTCAGATTCATTCTCATATTCTCACATAAAAATGACATTTTCATATGGTACGTCTCATATATATATATATATATATATATATATATATATGAGACGTACCATATGAAAATGTCATTTTTATGTGAGAACATGAGAATGAATCTGAACCATAAGATTTTAAAATAAATGGTAGAGATTATGTGTCAGTTTTTTTTCTCTTTCTTCCATCATTAATTTTAATAATGGAAGAGAAAGAAAAACAAAAATCACACATAATCTCCATCATTTATTTTAAAATCTAATGATTCAGATTCATTATCATATTCTTATATAAATATGACATTCTCATAGGATATGAACCTTTTATATATATATATATATATAACAAAACAATTTACGTGGTGTAATATATTGATTTTATAGATTGCTTACCATTTTTCACCAACTTTTCTAGGTAGGATTGTTTGGTTTTAAATTGTGACAATTTTAATACATAAAGCATTTTATTTTCATCTTACTCTTTTAAAAGAAAGACACATTTCATTTTAAGTAGTTTTTTTAAACATTTAATCTACTTTGTTTCTATTATTTTTTATTTATTTTTTATTTCTTCAGGTCAAGAAAAGGGAACTTTTTTTCATTAGTTTATCACCTAACGGTCTTAGTAGCAGATTTGTTTCTGTCTTCCGGATGGCTGATTTGTCGTTATTCGCTCACAGTGGTTATTGGACTGCGGAAAATTGAAGTTGGAATGTGGTGCTTTTGCATGGGCCTTTGCAGGTGTAGGCGGCGGCTGATCAGGTAGCACTATTGTCTCTCCTGCAGCAGGTTTTCTTGGACAGGCAGCAGTTCGATCAAATTCAATGGCGGAGAAACGCGGGAGGTTCTTCGGTGTCGGACTGTTATGATGATTGTGTTATTTCAGGGTCTGTTTTAGATGCTCTCGGGTGCATGTGGGGGACTAAGTTACCTAGCAAGATCTTGATATTTGGTTGGAGGTTGGTTCTAAACCGTCTTCCTATTAGGTTGAACCTTTCTCGTAGGGGTGTTTCGTCTCTTAATTCCGATATGGGGTGTCCTTTTTGTGGTGGAAATCAAGTAAATTCCAAACATGGCTTTGGTTTTTGTTCGGTTTCTTTGGTTTGGTGGAGGCAAACTATTCAATGGTTGCATTTTGACCCCGGTTTATCCGATTTGCCTTTAGTTGATCGTTTTGTGGCTTGTGGGAAGGAGGCCAAAGTGAACCGTTTCGTGGATTTTGGTTGGATTTTTGGATTGGCTATTTGTCAAACTATTTGGGATTGTAGAAACGCTATTATCTTTGAGGGAGGGTCTTTGGTTAACTTTGACGGATTAGGTTTGATCAAGCGGTATTCGTAGGATTGGTTATTGGCAGGTCAAGTTCGAGGTTGTGTTTTGTCTTGATCAGATTGGTGTGTTAGGCCAATGTAAGTGGTGTATTTAACTGGGTTGTGCACCTCTTGTGCCTCTTTTAATTTATTTTGCTTATTAAAAAAAACTGTTAATATGAAAATGAAGTTTTTATCACCTTGTTTAAAAAAAGGAGATACAAAGCAAACAATTACTTCTCATGAGAATCCGTATTAATATGAGTAAAGATATATGCAAAATAAAAATAAAAATACATAACGATTAACAAAGAGGACAACTTAACAAAATATGAAAGTATAACTTAATGAACTCACTACCTAGATATGGAAAAAAGACATTAATATTTATGTGATGTAATTTATACTCCTTTATGAGAATGTTGATATATATAGTGGTGGGCTGGTTTGAATGTTTGTTTTAAAATGAGGGATGATCAAAAAGTGGAGTTCAAATGGTAACTTTTAGGGTGTGATTGATTGTGAAGAGAATGTGAGAAGAGACAAATATTTAAGAGAAAGTGAAAGAAGAGAGGAAAAGATAAGAAAGAAAGAAAATTTTAGATATTTCTCTTAATAAATTTAAGCTAATGAATTAGGAGAAAATGTGGGATAAATAAAAAGTTAGTGTCATAGTAACATTTCTTTTATTTATTTTTATTTTTTTAATTGTGAATGGATTGAAAAAAGTTGCGGGTCTCTCTCGCTTAAACAGATCTAGAGAAGTTTTCTTTCCTCGTCCACACTCCTCTCTCACCTTACTCTCTTCCACATTTCTATTAAACCCATAACATTCTTAAAGTTTTAGTGGTAGTCAAATAATTGGTGAATTGGTAATTATTTTTTAGGTGTAGTATTGTAATTCCCTTTCCCTTAAAAATTGACAACAAAATTCTCTCTGTTGCAAACATTAAATGATAAGAAAAATTTCACAACTATTATCTTTAGATCTAGGGTTTCCTACTAAGACACACAATAAGAAGGAAAATAAAAAAAAGATGCAAATACTCAATTCATTCTCTACTCTTTCAACAAGAGGAAATTAGTTTAAATACAATAATAACCCAAGATAACCCTAATGGGCTGGAAGTGTTCAGGCCCAAAAGATACAAAACAAAACCAGAATTAAAATTAAAGTAAAAAACTTCTAATAATTTAATTCATAGTCCTTCATCCACTTAGGAGCATTTTTAATTCGTTGGGCCCTTGTAACAGTACTATCCGGCCCAATAAAATCCTTGTCCTCAAGGATGGGTTTTTGAATGGACTTGGAAGGTTTGAAAGCGGAGACCCAAAAAGGAGGCCCATTTGTGGAAGGCGGGGAGTGAAAATCACGGGTGGCTGATGAATTTGAAATAAGTGGTTGGGAAGTGGAGAGAGGATAGGTTTGTGAGGTGGCGTGTGTTGGAGGGTGTGAAGACTGACAAGTGGGATTTGTGTAGATTTTGGGCGGTGGAAAAGTGGGATTAGGTGAAGGTTGGTAGCCGTTTGATTTCACTAATGCATCTGCAGCGTTGCTTTTTTTCAACGGGTACTGAATTTTCATGTGGGCTGGCAGTGTTGGAAAGTGCAACTCATCAAGTGCTTGGTTTCCCAAGTCTGATGATATAAGTGCATCCTCAGTCTTTGTTTCCTTTTCCACTCTTTCGTTCCTTGTTTTTTTTCCAAATGGTTCTCATCTCTTTCCATTCTTTCCAGTTGTTTCCCTTGCTTTTCCTTCTCAAAACCTTCGGTGCTTCTTGTTTCATCCGCCATGATGGTACTCGTTAGCCTTGATGTTGTCTCTGAAGGTGCAAACTGGGGTTTTGTGCGGGTGTTTTCAAGCAGTTCTTTTGTGGGAAACGAGGAGACTTCCATGGTTTCAATTGGAACTTTCTGCGGTGAGTTGTTGTCTTGGCTCGGTGGAACGATAGGTTGTTTTGATGTCTCGTTTAACTTTTCTGTGTTGTTGTTTTCAGGTCCTGTAGTAGGAGGTGGAATCATCTCTTCCTCCTCTGCATGTTGCTGATCGGAGTGGGATTCTTCAAACTCAGGTGGAAAAGTGGTTGGTAGTGTTGATGTGGATCCTTTGAAGGCTCTGAGATGAGAAACATGAAAGACAGGGTGGATTTTTGACGTAGGAGGAAGGTCCAGCTTGTACGCGACTTGACCGATGCGGCTCAGAATCTTGAACGGGCCGAAGTAACGTTTGGCAAGTTTTTGCGAAACCCGGAGGTGGACTGACGTTTGACGATAAGGTTGGAGCTTGAGTAAGACCAGGTCGTCAACGTTGAAGGTAACCTCTACTCTCTTTTTGTTGCTCTGAGTTTCCATTTTTCTTCGACTCTTTTCCAGGTTCGTTTTTAACTGACACAATATTTCGTCTCTTTTCTGCAATGAGATGTCAACGGCCTCCATAGCTGCAGAACCAGGATTGTAGTGAGGAAAGGACGGTGGAGGGCGACCATAGAGAGCTTCAAACGGTGTCATTTTGATGGAGCTATGAAAAGCTGTATTATGCCAAAACTCTGCCAAGTGTAAGTATCTAAACCATTGTTTTGGTTGTTCACTGGTAAAACAACGTAAATAGGTCTCTAAACATCGATTTGTAACTTCTGTTTGACCGTCGGTTTCAGGATGGTATGCAGTACTGTACTTCAAAGTGGTGCCCTGATGACGAAAAATTTCTTTCCAGAAACTGCTGAGAAAAAGGGGATCTCTGTCCGAGACGATGGAGTTGGGAACGCCATGCAACCTGCAGATCTCAACAGAGAAACGTAGAGCCAAATCTTTCGTGGAGTACTTGGTTGGGAGACCGATGAAGTGGCAAAATTTTGTCAGCCTATCGCAGATCACCCAGATCGTCGTGTGACCAAACGAACTAGGTAAGTGGCTTATAAAGACCATACTCAGATCATCCCAAACCTTTGTAGGAATTGGTAAGGGCTGCAAGAGTCCTTGCTTTTTGGTGGTCAGATTCTTATTTTGTTGACATATTGTGCATTGCTGACAGAACTGTTTGGTGTCTTTGTAGATTCCTGGCCATTGGAATAAAGAAGAGAGACGAGCTAGAGTCGTTTGTAGACCAAAATGTCTGGCTGTAGGGGTGCAGTGAAATTCTTTGAGGAGATTTTGCCTTAACTCTTCAACTGGAGGTATGAATAGTTTATTTTTGTAGTAAATCAGCTCGTTCTTAACCTGGAAATGGGGTTGAGAAATTGGATCCTTCAATATTTTTGTTTTCAAGTTCTGACCATCAATGTTTGTGTCGTAGTATTTACGAAGCTGGTCAACCAGAAGTGGAACTGGGGAAGAGATGGATAGGAGAATGGCATATTCATCACTATGCATGCGGCTCAAAGCATCGGCAACTTGGTTTGCTTTTCCAGGTTTGTAGAAAATATCAAAGTTAAATCCTTGTAACTTTGCTGCCCATTTTTGTTGTTCTGGGGTCTGAATTGTTTGCACCAAAAGATTTTTCAAGCTTTTCTGATCTGTATAAATATGAAAATGTCTTCCAATCAGATACTGACGCCATTTCTTTACAGATTCTGTAATTGCATACATTTCACGGACATATACTGATGAAGCTTGAAGTCTGTTGCACATTTTTTTGCTAAAGAATGCTAGGGGATGACCTTGCTGTGATAAGACTGCACCAATCGCCACTGCTGACGCATCCGTTTCAAGCACAAATGTCTGGGAAAAATCAGGAAGGTACAAGACAGACGTTTCCGTCATTTTTTTTCTTTAAAGTTGTAAAAGCAATGTCTGCAGATGTACTCCATTGTAATTTAGTTGAACGCAATAAATCGGTGAGGGGAGCGGCGAGAGAGGCGTAATGTCGAACAAATCGACGATAAAAGCCGGTGAGACCTAAAAAACCCCTGAGTTGCGTGAGAGAACGTGGCTTCGGCCAATCTACAATTGCTTGAATTTTTGTTGGATCTGGGGTTACACCATCAGTAGAGATAATATGACCTAAGTAATCTGTAACACCCCCTTTTATACCCCCAAATATAACAATTAATCATTTAGGCACGTATTCAAAATTTCATCAGAGTATAATCATAACATGGTATAAAAGAGATATGCCACAACATACATGAAATTAAAACACATACAACACCTGCTCATAAGATATGCAACAGTGGGGTAACTTATCAATCAAGGAATCTACGTCCTTACACCCACATTTCAATATTTAGCATAAAAGCGGAACAACTAAACATTGAATAACAACCACATATATAAACATCATATATATATACATATATCAACCAGTATGATTCATCAACATCAGTCATGGTATATACACAAAACCATCAACCAGATACATATGCAAATGTATCACAAAAAGGAAATCAAAAGCATCCTAGCTACCCGGTGCTACATATCAGAGCCAACCGACTAACACGGACATGAAGCCACGCTTCACAAAAAGACCGCCAGCAAGCCTACTCTGCAATGCCTCGTAGAGCATTATAAAACAGCAGAAGGGTGAGAAATATTATCATAATAACGTTGCATATAATTATATATCTCAACATATAATACACATATACCACATTCTCACCACAACTCATCACTATGCATGTATATATACATATAACACCAAGCATATACCATAAATCAAATACACGGCATAACAATCCGTAATTAACGCATCCTTCACATAGGCATATTCATTCATTCTCAAATAGATGTATCCCCAATACATCTCAATTCATCACCATTCATTCAACATAACACACATACATGTTTATTCACCAATGTATCATTACAAAGATATAACTCTTATCGCCATTCATCACATCTTACTCAATATACATCGCAAGGCATATATATATATATATACAAAACCAAGCATATTCATCACAATGCTTATCATTCAACATAAATACATATATTCATGTTCATTCATCAATACACATATACAAAGATGACCAATGCAAATCATAGAGACCGACTCACGACTCTATGCAGATGCAATGCCGTACCGACTCCTTTCATCTCAAGTTCAATTGAAGAACTTATTGGAACCATTCGCTCACACCTATCACATAGGCTCACGACGTTCACCCATTGCTCACACCTATCACATAGGCTCACAAGGTTTATGGATTGCTCACACCTATCACATAGGCTCACAACCCGACTGCTCACACCTGTCACATAGGCTCACAATCGTTTGTAATCATCGCTCACACCTTTCACATAGGCTCACGACGTTACAACAGATTCATCTTAGAACCCCTCAATGCAAGAATGCACATCATGATGTTTCACATATAACATGACTCATGACACTCTTGAAATGCATACATAGTCACTATATAGTCATGCATTTATCTCATACATATCACATACAATCCATACACATTCACCTCAATCAAGCCAAACGACAACAAACCGCACTTTACATTTAATCGGAAAAGTCGGTCAAAAGTCGGCTAAAAATAATATTTTCCATCATCATCAAAAAGTACTCATCCACAGCTTCGATTCGATATAAAGAACACTTAAATCCGATAAACAACGAAGAAGATAGGTATATTTCAAAATAACGTAAAAACATAAACCGGAGGCCCGACACTACGAAACGGTTCGAAAATACTGTTCCAATTGGACCAGGTTTAGACCTCAAAACCATTTTTTCTAGAAAGAACATCTCGTTAGCTTCCCAACGCTTTGAACGGGGGTCAAAACCGACTTACGGATCAAAAGATATGAATTTCCGAAGTTTCCCCGATAAGCCAGAATTTTCTGGTACAGCTCAGTATGTATCAATACATAGGCTTATGTATCGATGCAAAAAGGCAACATGTATCGATACATAGGATTATGTATCGATGCAAAAAGGTAGCATGTATCGATACATAGGACGCATGTGTCGACGCATGCTGTAGTGAAAATTCCATTTTCTTAAAATTCTACAGTATGTATCGACACATAAGGGTTATGTATCGATACATAAACCATTTCGTATTGATACATGGCTGTTATGTATCGATACATAACTCTGTTTTTCTCAAAAAACCAGATTTCTCAAATGCACCCTTGCTGTAGCTTTTTCCAAATGCCCAAAAACTCGACTAAATCGAACATTTTCACCGAAACAAACATATACGCGCAACCACCAAATACATAAGAACAATTTAGAACACATAAACGAAATTTCTACGACGTTCGATTTTTCGATTAAATTTCAAACTTTCAAAAACCAAAATTTTCAAACATCACCAAATCGAATAAAAAGCACGCTATACGACGACCTAACCTTACTCGATACCACTACGTAATTTATTTCGAAATTCATCCGTGAAAACATCGATTTCTGTCGATTTCCTACAATTCGACCTAAACGGAAAAAAACAACGGAAACATAACGAAAACTAACCAAAACATAACCAAACTTCATGAAATTTTAAACAGCAACTCACATACATATAGCCAACCAACACATGTATTTATACGACTTTTCGACCGTAAAAACATCGGTTTCTATCGATTTCGTCAAATACGGCATAAACGGAAACATATGGAAAACCAACCAAAACATCCACACAAAACACATACATAATCATACCCAAAGTTAGGATAACAATATTTCACACCCTTACCCGATTAAATTCGATTCCTAGAGTTGTCTTGACGATTTCCTAGCTTTTCCAATCTTTTCTTCTCTTTTTCTTCTCTTGTTCTTCTTTCTCTCTATTTTTCTCTCTAACTCTCCTTTTCTCTCTTTTCTAACTCTTATACTTTTCTTTCTATTTCTTTTCTTACTACTTCCTTTTCTTTACTTTAAATATCTCACAAATACCCTTAAATCATTCCTCACTTAAATTCTAACTTAACAATAATTATGAAATGTCTAAAATACCCTCCAATCTAATTTCCCCCGAAAACTCTCAAAAACGGTAAAATAATATAACACGCCAACATATCAGATTAAAACACTAATTTCACAATAACATTATTATCACCCAAATTAAATAAAAGACTCAACAAAATAATACAAATTAGCACAAAATGGAGATAATTAAAATCGGGTTGTTACATAATCAATAGAAGGGACAGCAAAAACACACTTGGATAATTTTGCATAAAATTGGTTAGACAAAAGTAATTCTAAAATCAACTTTAAATGAAGTGTGTGGTCAGAAAGGCAAGAACTGTAAATGAGAATATCATCAAAGAAAACAAGAACAAACCGACGTAAGTATGGTCTTAACAAATCATTCATAGCTGCTTGAAATGAACTAGGAGCATTAGTAAGGCCAAATGGCATAACTAGAAACTCATAGTGTCCATCGAATGTTCTAAATGCAGTTTTATGTGTGTCTTCGGAAGAAACCCGGATTTGGTGATAACTAGATCGTAGGTCGATCTTAGAGAAAATAGTTGTGGAACCTAACTCATCAAAGAGTTCATCAATTGTTGGGATAGGAAAATGGTCACGGACAGTGACTGCGTTTAAGGCTCTGTAATCAACACAAAATCGCCAAGAGCCGTCTTTTTTTCTCACTAAGAGCACCGGTGAAGAATATGGGCTATTGCTGGGTTTAATTATACCCTCTTGAAGCATATCATGGATTATGCTGGTCATGGCCTCTTTTTGGGAATGTGGGTATCTATAGGGCTTTACATTAATTGGTGAAGTGTTGGGAATAATTGGGATGTGATGGTCATGGAAACGTGGTGGGGGTAACCCTTGGGGAAGTTGAAAAACAGCTGCATGATCCTGTAAAATGGATCTCACTTGTGGGGGAAGTGAGGCTGGCAGAGAGTCTAGAGGGTTTGAAGTAGTATGTGGGTGGTTGAGGTGAATTTCAAGTGAGGGTTGGTAAAGCAAGAGATGGATAGAGGCTATGGAATCAATGTGGACTAGGTGGCAGATTTGGTTGTAGGATGAGTGAATGGGTAAGGATTTTGGGTCACCTGTGATGGTGATGGCGTTCTTTTTATAAGTAAAGGAAATTTTTGGGATGGAGAAATCAGCCATGATGGGACCAAGTGTCCTTAACCATTCCATACCAAGTACAACATCAGCTCCCTCTATTGGTAACAAGTGGAATGGTATATGAAAAAGGTTGTCTTGTAGAGTTATAGGAACTTGGGGACAGAGTCCTGAGCAAGATAGTTTTGATCCATTGCCCACCATGACAGAAAAATTTGGGATGGGTTTGGTTGGGATTTTGAAGTGTTGGGCTATGCGGGGCTGTAAGATGTTATGGGTACTGCCTGTGTCAATTAAGACAGTGACGGTAAGTCCATTTATCATGCCGGTGAATTTAAGAGTCTTGGGTGAAAATTGGCCAATAGCAGCTTGTGGTGAGAGCTGAAAGTAAGTGTCATCCACTTCAGTAGAAGTGTTGTTGGTTTCCACCGTGTCCTCCATTGTGTTTGAGGATTCAAGCCTAATTTGAAGTTCCTCGTCTTCAACGAGTAAAAGGAATTTGTCGGTTGAACAACGGTGACCAGGGATAAATTTTTCGTCACAATTAAAACATAGACCTTGTGCACGACGCTCCTGAAGTTGAGCATTAGAAAATTTTTGAATTGGAAGTTTGGTGGGTTGGGTAGTCGCAGCAGTTTTAGGGGTTTGGTTTGTTTGGTGTGATGTTTGTGCGGCTGTAACTGATTTGTGAGGGGTGTTGGAAAGAAATTTTTGGTATTTGGGTTTTGCGTCCTTTAGCTTAGACTCAATTAATTTGGCTAATCCAATGGCTTGGGATATAGAAGTGGGTTTATGGATAGCAATTTCATTCTGGATTTCTGAAGCTAAACCAGAAATAAAACAATTAAGAATGGCTTCTTGTGATAATCCAACTACTTGAGTACCCAATTTTTCAAAAGCTGCCTGATATTCTACCACATAACCAACTTGCTTTAATTTAAATAATTCTGCTTGATGATTGGCATATGTTGATGGACCAAAACGCAGTTCCAATGCCTTAGTAAAAGAAGGCCAATCACTTAACAATTGGCTTTGATACATCCATTTGTACCATCCCAAAGCCTCACCTTTCATGTAGAATGACATCATAGCAAGTCTATTATCAGGTGGCAATTGATAAAAATCAAAAAATTGGTCTGCTTGGAATAGCCATTCCAATGGGTTTGAGCCATCAAACATGGGAAGTTCTAATTTGGGTGTTCGAAATGGTGGTAAAGGGTTGTTGGGTAGAATATTTGGGTAGGGTATATGTTGTTGGAACATTGGTATGTGATAATTTTGTGTGGCTGGGATGTTGTTGGTTTGAGTGATGTAGGGTGAAGAAAAAAATCTAGGGATATGGGTAGGAATAGGTCTGATTGGGGCAGTGGTGAAATGGGGTTGAAGTAGGCTGTTAGGGAGAGTGGTGGAATGCAGCGGTGTGTAGGCCTGGGTAAAATGAGGGGAATGTAAGGAGGAGGGTGCAGAGGTTATGATGGGGTTGTGAATAGTAGCAGAATTAGGTATAAATTGGGAAAGTTGACTTACACTTGAAGGGGATGCTGCTGCTGCTGCTGCATGAACAGTGGTTGCGGCCGGATGAACAGTGCTTGTTGTGGCTGCTGCTGCAACGGTGGTAGATGGTTGCTGCTCCCTTTGAAGAGCAAGTTTGTTTAGCATACCCATAATGTTTTCATACCTAGAATATGAGATTTGTTTCTCATTGTCCATACGTGTTTGAATGAGCTCCAAATCTGCAGTGGTTTTATCAAACCTCTCATCCATTTGTTGTTAAGCTTGAGTCATTGCATTGTCTAGATGCACATGAGCAGTTTGAACAGCCTCTTCTATAATATCTCTAGGGTTGGGTGGTTTGGGGGGAGGAGCCATGAATACAAGTGATGAAAGCACCAAATTGATAAGAAAAATTTCACAACTATTATCTTTAGATCTAGGGTTTCCTACTAAGACACACAATAAGAAGGAAAATAAGAAAAAGATGCAAATACTCAATTCATTCTCTACTCTTTCAGCAAGAGGAAATTAGTTTAAATACAATAATAACCCAAGATAACCCTAATGGGCTGGAAGTGTTCAGGCCCAAAAGATACAAAACAAAACCAGAATTAAAATTAAAGTAAAAAAACTTCTAATAATTTAATTCATAGTCCTTCATCCACTTAGGAGCATTTTTAATTCGTTGGGCCCTTGTAACATTAAACACACAATTCATTTACATATTTTATGCTCGTGGTCCATCAATGATGAAAATAATCAATAAAATTTCATAGAAAAGAATTTACATGTTGTCCTTGCTAAAAAGTACAATACGTGACACTCCATAATGGTTAAGGATATTAGAGACTTTTTGGGGTTTATTGTAGAGTTTAGAGCTAGGACACGTAGTAAGGTGAAAAGCTCTGTGTATATGGTATCTCCATAAATGAGAATAGATCTTCTCAAACTCGATGTCGAGGTATTTATAGGAGTTTTTGGACCTGGATCTTAGGCCCTTAAGAATTAACAACCGCTTCGAAGAGAGTGTGGGAATGAGACAGTTAATCCCCTGTTATTTAGGAGAACAAGATAAATTCCCCTTGACTCCCTCTATGTGTTGTTATGGACTAGGACACGTCACTTCCATATTTCTCAAAGAAGGAAGCTTATATGAGAAATGGGCGGCCGTTCCAAATGATGGACGCTCAAACTAATAAACATGCAATCAAGAAGTTATTTCAGCAACATGTTAGGTCTTTTTGGTATCACATCACCCCTTATGGGCCCTTTGCAAATATATTGATACAAGTTTCTAAAGCACAAGGGCTTGTAAAGGATGAAGTGATTTAGTCTTTTTTCCCCTCCTTGCCTGGATGATCCCCTATGGAATACCTAGGGTGAGTCCCTCAAGCATGAGGCGGATCCCTCATATATGGGGTGAGTCACTCATATAGGGGGCGAGTTCCTTATGTATGGGGAGAGGCATTCAACCATGATATGAGTCCCTCATGTATTGGGCAAGTCTGAGATATGTGTCTAGGTGTCAATGATGTGAATCATACGTGAGCTAAGGAAAATCCTCAAACGTTAGTTAATGGAAAAGCATGCAAGGTGTGAAATGCGATTAATGATGATTTAGTCACGGACGCCAAATTGTCTTTGATCTCCCACAAGTGTTAGAAGTGTGAAAGACATCTTGCGTCTTATTGGAAACCCATGAGATCTTTGATCACCCCTAGACTCCAAACATCTATTAAAGGGATTTATGGCGATAATTGGATATTTATATGATAATAGTAACCTAGAAAGTAGAGCTCTCGACTCGTGAGAAACACATAACCCTGTGGAATTACTATTATAAAAATGACAGACATCTCTACGAGACAATTTATTGTAAATTAGTGGAACTATGCATGTTTGGTAGTTATGAGAGTTTCATTAGCTTTGATAGAAATAGTAGCGGTGGTAGCGATATTAAATCCTTTTACCCACTTGTTTTCTAAATAAACAAGAATATAATTGCCACCTCTAACACAGAACCCAAGGATGACAGGGATTTCAAGTCTATTTACATCGTTGAGGAAAATATAACCTCTTTTTAGAAGTAGGTTAACCCCTCCTCTTTAGGGGACGAAGAAGAAGTCATCATAGAGTTCTTTGGCAGAGAAGGCTAATATGGTTGTCTCGAATGACCCTCCCAGTCTCTACTTCTACCTCTACTTCCCCGAAATTCATGACATAGGGGTTCTCATCTCGTTTCCCCGTTCGAGGCGGAGGTATTAAAGGTTCTCAATGTTTTCCCATCCTAGATCACTCCCAATGGCAAGATCCTAATTTAGGAGTTTGTGAGCACATGTCAATGATTAGGGGTTCATTCTACCATAGGGATATTCATCTTCTTCTATGTTACCAAGGCGACTGTACGCGGGGGCTAGGTGACCCTTGGCGCTTTGATGGGAGAGAGTTATTCAAACCATACTCAAATCACTACAAGAATTAGAAGTACAAGTTTTTTTTAGTGAGAGAGGGCAAGATGGTTCCTCCAAAGTCACTGCTAGGGCGAATGATATTCCTTTCTTTCTTCTACCATGGACGAATAATCTAGTGGAGATCATAGGATCAAACTTAGTCTACCTCACTACAAATGGGTAGAGGTAGTCATACTTTTGGACGAGTTTAAGGTCATTGATTCCCACACCATGATTGCCTTAGAATATGGCGAAGATAAATACATGGAACAATATCAATGCAAGTTTAATGTAACAACGAACTGTATTTGGGATTTGTTGTTGGTCATATGGCTTATATTTATTATTCTTATTTTTGCAGAAAATATGTCAAATATCTCCATGAATGAAAGGAAGCAAAGCCTGGAAAAGAGAAAGGTTGAGCGCTTAAGACTCGACATCCCCTGGAGTCGCTTGGACGATTTGTACACCATGGGGTTTAAGAGGAAAATTGAAGGTGACGCGTCTCCTGAGCCTACTGTCCCTAAAACCCAAAACAAATGGGAAGTCGACTTCTCCCTTGCTTCAAATGGTAAAACGGTCCAGATGAATTCGGCATAAGGGGCGGGCATCAAAACATCTTCTACGAGGAAGGATTATCCCTGTTAGTCCTCTATGTGGAATTATCCTAACTTTGATGCCATCGATTTCACCGACGCTCACATTTCTTTGTCTAAATACTTCCCACGCGACTACAGGTCTATCTGTATCAATGGAGACATCTTGAAAGCAGATAATGTATCACTTTTGTTTTTGAGCATGTATATCCATGTGTACCTAGAGAAAGAATCTGCAAATGCAATATAATAGGAGTAGCCATTTCTAGATGGTGTATGAGATAGCCCTCATAGATTAGTATGAACAAATTCAAATAAAGAGGTATACTCAGTTTTGGACATATAGGCATATAATCTTTGAGACTTACCAGGACAACAAAAATTGCAAAAAGTTTCATGTTATTTATTAATATTACAGGAAATGCTAGACAATTGTAGGAATTTATGTATAACTCTAGAGCTGGCATGACCTAGCCTAGAATGCCAAATAGACCTTTAATTTTCAAGTAAAGAACTGGAATTTGATACTATAGTATTGTGCACTTCATGATCTAAGCTAGATGGTTTGTTGTCCAAGGCATGTCTTAAAGTGCCCGATAGCATATTATTAAAGCAATATAGGCCACTTTCATATAAAAACACTACAAGAAGCACTTGTTTAGATCCTAAGATTTGATAAAAAAATTATCAAGGAATTCAAAATAGACTCGATTGTCCTTAACTAGCTTAGACACATAAATGAGGTTTTTAGTTATATTTGGTATGTGTAGCACATGAGATAATCTAAGCATGCAGTTAGACACACTATTTGAATGCATTTGTGAATGCCCAATGGTGTTAACAACAAGACTATGTCCATTTTCTACTACCACTTTATTAGTACCATCATATGACTCAATAACATGTAAATTAGTTGCATTAAATGTGATATGATATGAGGCACCTGAGTCTGCAAACCATACTTGTAAATCCGGATTTTGTGGAATGTGCAGTTCATCTTGATGTGCAGGATATGTTGTGGCTTGAATTGACGTGTTCTCCTATGTTTTGGCTCCATCCTTAGTAGCATTCATTGTGTTGGATGTGGATGCTTGAGACTGGTACTTGTATGGAACTGACTCATAATACTCATTGAGCTAGTGTAAGCATTCAATCACTGAGTTACCATATTTGTTGTAGAGTTGACATGTGGGGCGATTTCCAAGTTAGTAAGTTTGAGTTTGGTACCCACGACCTCTACCTCTGAATTGCTTGCCTCGACCACAAGCATAATGATTGGAACTAGCTGAGTTAGCTCTTCTGCCAGTACTAACTCCTTGGTGAAGCTAATTATGGTTTGAACTTGTCTAACTAAGCCTCTTGCACATAGAATAATGCTTAAACATCATATATGTCCAATGGTTAAGTCTTTCTATATGCCATCATGATGAAAGACTTATACTCATATGGTAATCCTTGTAAAAGATCATCTACCTGATCACATTTAGATATAGGGTCACCAATTTCCATGAGATAATCAACAATAGCACAAATCTGTAACATATATTCTGAGATGGATCATGTTCCCTTCTTGCTTGTTTTCAACTCCGAGCGAAATTGGTGCACTCTTTGTGAAGACAAGTTTCTATCTGGATATATGTTTTGATGAAAACAAATGTTTGACAAAGAAGATCAAGATGTTTTTACAAAAGACAGGACTAAAAAGATTTCAAGTCTCATTAGACATTCTTAATCAAGATCAAGGTTGTCTTATGATTTTAAGGTACAAATACGTTTTTTATTATTCATAGACTTAGTGCCCAAGCTCTCTTTCTTTAAAAATTATTCAAACATCAAGTATTTCAAATTTTTTTAAAACTTAGTAAAAATTCAATTGTTGAAACATGACAATCGATTGACATATCTCTACAATCGATTGTCACAATTTTGCATAACCTTCTGTCAAAGGGAAAATTGTATTTTTTTTAATCATTACAATTGGTTGTCATGTATATGCAAACGATTTTCACAAGGAAATTTTTGAAAAATTATAAACATTTGGTATAAGACAATTGATTGTCACCTTAGTGCAATCGATTGGTACTGTTATATTTCTGAAAAATTCTGAAAAAATGTTACACCTTTTCATGGCACTTGTTCATTACATCCTTTCTTGAAACATTGCCAATTAATCATATTTTTTCTAAAGAGTTTCATGATTTCAAGAGGTATCATGAACGCTATAAAATCAAAAAATTTCTACCATTTTAAATCATCTCTACCAAAATATTTTATCTCACAATTCAATTGTTACAACATTATTTCTTTCAAGAAATATCCGCATAAACTTTATATCTATCATAGCATAGTTCTTGAACACTTAGAGTGAATATTTGAATTATCATTGTAAGTTCTTGTAATTGGCTGTAATTTTGTTAAAACAATGTGTTGTCATGGTTGATGTTACAACATGAGCTTCTAACATTATAGGTATGTTTTAACTAACATTCTGGTTTGTTGTTGAAGAATTAAAGTACTGAAGAGTGATGTCACATGCGATGTCGTAACATCACTATACCAGATCATCAGACTTTAATGTGTTTAGGGCTGCACGTGGTTCTGGTGTGTTTGAGATTTTCTGCTAAAGAGATTCAGAGAATGCAGGCGAATATCAAGGGAGATATATATTCTGTTACAATCTGTTATGAAGATCAGATTGTTACAAATCTAAAGCATAAAGATATGGAGAAGATTCTGATCTAATAAATGAAGATTTATTTGAAGATATGATCAGATTTGTTACAGCTGATATGATATGATTGAAGGCCCAAATTCAGCTGGGATGATATTATAAATAGAGTGCTTGTAACCTAGAATGAGTACGGGTCCAAGATGTAGATCATTAGGGCTTTGTCTAAGTGAACCACTCGGGGTGTGAGATGGTCACTAAGGTTATCTCGAAGCCTGTAGGTAAGAGATGTATTGTTCTTGGAGGAAGCTGTTACGCAACTCTAAGTATTGGTCTTAGTCATGAGGGTCATGTCTAGGTATTGTCATGGAAGTGTGTCTTCCAAAGTCTATGTAATAGAAAAGTTTAAGGAGTCAAGCTGTTGATGCAGTGACGATGTAGTTGACTGCTAGACATCATCGAGATGATTGGAAGTGAGATGGAGTCTCTTACCTAGGGAGGACTTAGGTAGAAGGGTCATTGGGTAGTGATTGAATTAGGTAGATTGTCAACTGGTGTGTTGAGTCTGTAATTTGATACTACTAATAGTGGACTTCCTTCCTGGCTTGGTATGCCCCCAGATGTAGGTTGGTTGAACCGAACTGGGTGAACAATTGATTGTGTTCATTTACTATTTCTATTATTGCCTTGTTCAGCAGATTGCGATGTTGTGACATTGCACAAGACATCACACATCTGTACCAGAATTTCAATTGGTATCAGAGCAGGCATCCTGTCTGTTTCTGGATGAGATCTAGGGAAGATACTTTCTGGTCCGTGAGCAAGGAAGATAGTTATGGACTTGGTCAGCTCATAGAAGTGGAGATTGGAGTTATCTGGCGTGTAGCTTTGGTGATAAGCTGCCTTGTAGGTTGAATCCTATGTTGATCTAGTGCACATGAAGTGTTGTGTTTATTATGTTGTGCCTGAAGGATATAGAGGAGTTTTCTGGTATGTGTTCCGCTGCGTATATATATATATATATCTGATGGAAAATTCCTGATGGTTATGTGTTCTCCTCTGAAGATGTATCACATGGTGTGGTGATACTTGAGGATATCTTCAACTAGAGTTGCCTAAGATACTTGTGGTTTATCCCAAGTCCACTCATAAAGGAACTCTTGTATGAGCTTGTTGAAAAGAGATCTGAAGAAAGTTAGAAGCCATCTATTCTTGCCTTCAACCCTACATAGTCATCCCCTGGGCTGTGTTAAAGGATCTTTTGGTGTGTTTCTGTGAAGAGAACTTATGTCCTACCTGATGTTAGAACATAAAACCAGCAGATTATGCAGTATCCTGTCAGCATAACAGATGCTTGGGGACTAAACATATGTGTATTGATCACATCTGTTTGGAACCTACTCCTGGCTTGGAAGAGGAGGCATCTGGGTTGTGTGTCTAAGAAGGTTCCTTCAAGAACATGTCTTAGATATGTACATTGGTCAAGAGATGATCAATATAGTGTCACTCATTGGATAAGTGAGTAGGTGTTTAAAGACTGTATGACATGGAAGGCTTTGAAGACCAATCTGAATAGTGATTCCTTCCTTATCTAGTTTCTTGATGGTAAAAGAAGAGGGTGAAGCCAAAACAAAAGAGTATCACTGTCAAATCTTTCATGCGGGAGTAAAGATCTTGATAAGTTATCTCTTAAGCTTAGTCATGGTGGCCTAACTAGAAGGATCTTCCTGGTTATGATAAGATACTTGGTTCTGATCATGAACTGGAGGAAGTTTTATCAAGAAAGGAGCTGAGCTTAATATGTCCATTCTAATGTCTCGACATCGTGCTACACATCAGCAGTTTAAAGGTAAATGCTGAGTCAAAGACCTGTTAGACTGTAGCTGTTTTGAAGGATCACTGAAGCTGTGAAGTTGAACAATTTGTGAGATGCTGTTCATATAAAAGGTAGTAAGCTTGAACTAAACAGTCTGAGGACAATATTATAGGGAAAGTGCATCCTAGAGTTTGTGTTCAATAGCAGTGTAAATCAGCCTGGGGTCAATTGGTGTCTGCAGGCTTAAAGGATTGGAAGTAGCAGAGTGTCTATGGTATGGCTTTAGATGCAGAAGGATGGTAGTTATCACTCTTAAGTTGACAAAGGTCTGAACCTTGTGCTTATAAGAAGAAGATTTTGGAAGAGTGTAGTATGCAAGCTACTGCACTTTTGTTGGTCTAATCAGATGTTGATATGCTCTCATGTGTCCCCTACATGAGATATGTGTGGATTAATATGGTCGGAGTCTCCAAATCCATTGTAGAAGTGTTTAATGTGATGAAGACTGATGTCAGAACTGATGTTGACACATCATTTCAGCCAAAGAAAGATAGTGATCAGTGATGTGGATTAGCAGAAGAGGGATCAGCTAGGGCCTCAAGTTTCAGACCAGATCAAATGTTGAGTTTTTGTCTGTCTTCAACTAATGACAATATACATTGACGGGAGACTATGTATATGTCTGAGGTACAACTGCAGGACTGCAGAAGTATTGAGAAGTTATTTTTCTCTATGTGGCTGGTTATTTCTCTTTGAGGTGTGAGAATGTATCATCTGGTGGGGTTGATTGGTGACTGTGTGCTTGGAGCATCATCCAAATTATCTGGGAGGCAGAGTGTTGAGGAATGTTGACAAGCTGATGTGTTTAAGGCTAAAAGATATGAAGACATCATAGTCTTGTGGGTTTCAGCTTGGATCAGTTTATTTCTGATCTAAGTGGTTTGGAGCAGGGTGGTTGCTCTGGTTGTGAAGGTCTAGGATAAGTGGCAGTTATCTCTGGCTTTCTATTGACGGCTCTACTAAGGGAAGTGGCATTCTTTGGTATAGCTATGGGGTAGTCTTGGACTACTTATTTTCTGAAGATTCAGATGTGGTAGGTTTGAAGTCTTTGGAGTTTCTAAGCAGGATGGAGGTTGTCTACTCAAACTTGATTATTGAATCAAGCCTATGAGAGCATGGAAATTTGTTTCTGCAAAGGGAGGAGGTTCTTCTGAGTGGCAGAAGGTTGAGCTGAATTCAACAGTTAGATGTTCTGACATCTTGCTCAACATCAGGAGTCTCAGCTGGTGATGTGGCACATCAGCTAATGATAGAATGATCTACAGGAATGATAGGGGGCTTTAAAAAGATCGTTCTCATGGCAGTTTGCAGGAGCTGCAGGAAGGAGAAGATGGTACATGACCATGGCTTAGGGAGTCTAAGTGGGTTTGCTTTTGAGCAATTGGATCATGTGACTTGAAGATCAAGTTTCCTTGGTAGATACCTTTGTGAGAGTTCTGACAAACGTGAAAAAGGTCAAAATGTGGCATTTGACTGGTTTCATATGAGGATTCGTGAATGAGGTGACCAAACTGTGGCATGTGGTTGATCTCAGAAGTGGAGTCGAGGAATCAAAATAATCAGAGAGTGGCAGCTGGTTATTATTGAGGTTTGTCTTGGAACAAGTTACTCTTGGGCAGAAGGGTGATGGGTTGAAGACTCAAGGAGATTATTCTTCTTGAAGGTGGATGAGAGGTTACTCTCTAGTTCTTTGGATTACTTTGCTAGAGTAAGTCCAGTTGGTGGAGCATATCAAGAATCATGGTGATGATGTTTTGGTGTGTGGCAGGCGTTCTAACTTATGTTGGGACATTATTTTGGATATCCTTGGTGAAGGATGATTATGCTCTGGGTCACGAGCTTGGTGCCTACATTATGCCTAAGGAGCGTCTACATAGTCATACGGGAGAATGATGAAGTAGAAGGTCTGCCTTAGATGGAGTATGTAGAGAAGACTGAAGTAGATCAGGATTGATTGCTTGAGAGTCTGAAAATGGTTATTCACCTATTGTTTCAGTGAAGAAATGCCTGTGAAGGAGATTTAGCCCTTTGGTCAAGTCCTGCTGGAGAGAAGTTGATCAGCCTAGCATGTGAAGTGAACTAACCAAGAGGTTCAGCAGATATGTGAAGTAGTGGGCAAATGCATTGGGGTACTTGGCTATGGTTTCTGCTGCAAAGGTGCACATAGTGTGAAGCTTGCAGGGTGTTCAAGCTTGTGGAGAGTTAGCCTAGGTGTGTAGGTGTGTGACCTTGTCTGATATGGTTCAGATGTTGAGAGGAAGTTTTTGCTGATGTTCCTGAAGACTGCATGCTGATCAAGAAGACTGGATATAATGTCAGATAACATGTTATGACGTGTTGGTGTGGACATGACAATTTTGACTTGATTGAACCAGTAGTGTACATCTACCTCATTGTGTGAGTATGGTGGTTGGATGTTTAAGAGGTTGTCTTTGGAATTGTGTGTACTTGGTTGTCCTATTGTGGCTACAAGGAGGAAGAGATAGCCAATGTGTGTTGACTAAGAAGGATCTAGGATTGAGGGGGAGTGTGCATGTTTGTACAGCCGGTTCCTGCCTTTAGGAAGAGTTTAGCCTTGTGAAGTTTTGGATGTGATTGATATTGGTTGTGTCTTGGAATCTACTGTGAAGTCTTGGATTGGTTGTGCTGTGAACCAGCAGACAATGTCTGATGAGATGTCAGAACATGGGATAGGACATGTTTCTCTTGGGCCAAACAAGGAATTATTTTGGACGGTGAGGTGCAACACGTGGATCCGACTCTGCATGGAACTGTTTTGGCACAATTTATGGTATATATCAGTTAGGAAACAATAAATCTGGTCAAGACTGTTTTGGACGGAAGACATTGAATTTGGATGGAGTTTTTAGTTCCTAAAATAGCGTTTCCTTGACCAAGAACTTTGAAATATTCAAAGCTCGTTAATTCCTAAGTAACTGATCTGATATATATAGGGGCAATTCTTCTCTCCTTCAACTCGTGAGTGTTCTTGGTTCATAAGTCTTATGGCTTTTGTGTGCCTTTGGGTGAGTACTTCTTAGATCTGGTTTTGTGAGGGCTTCCTTTGCCAATTTGTGGCTAAAAAGGGGGAGAAAAGTGAGAGATGGGCTAAATGGTTTGCACAGATGTTTTGCCTGAAGTCTGCAGTCCCAGCTGTTGCAGAACGAGGTCTCAGCCACAGTTGGTGATGAGTCTTTGTGACTTGTGAACACAGTTGTGACTTGTGTTCTGAGTTACATGAGTTGGCAGATTGGCACGTCTTAAGTTTCATCTTATGCCATAGGTCGACTGGGGGCGTCTGATCAATTTAGGTGTGCATAAGTCTCTCATGCCACCATTGGTCTTTGATGTCTAGACAAGCATTTCTTTTCTGGAGGAGTCTTCTACATCCTCTCCGGGTCTGAGTTGAAAGGAAAAAGAAATGTGTTGTATTAAGGGGGAGTATTGGATATCTTCTTCCTCATGTGCACCTCCTGATGTGCTGCCTGGAGCTGATGTCGTATGGTGATGTCCTAACATCAGTCAGAAGAGGATTCCCCATGAATGCAGTACACTATTAGGATCAGATAACACCCAACAGTAGTGTGGGATTGTACCCAACAGTAGTGTGGGATTGTAATTACTGCTGTAATCTGAGTTGTAATATCTATGTATATGTTTTAGCCAAAATTAGCCAAAGGGGGAGATTGTAAGTTCTTGTAATTGGCTGTAATTTTGTTAAAACAATGTGTTGTCATGGTTGATGTTACAACATGAGCTTCTAACAGTATAGGTATGTTTTAACTAACATTCTGGTTTGTTGTTGAAGAATTAAAGTACTGAAGAGTGATGTCACATGCGATGTCGTAACATCACTATACCAGATCATCAGACTTTAATGTGTTTAGGGCTGCACGTGGTTCTGGTGTGTTTGAGATTTTCTGCTAAAGAGATTCAGAGAATGCAGGCGAAAATCAAGGGAAATATATATTCTGTTACAATCTGTTATGAAGATCAGATTGTTACGAATCTAAAGCATAAAGATATGGAGAAGATTCTGATCTAATAAATGAAGATTTATTTGAAGATATGATCAGATTTGTTACAGCTGATATGATATGATTGAAGGCCCAAATTCAGCTGGGATGATATTATAAATAGAGTGCTTGTAACCTAGAATGAGTTCGGGTCCAAGATGTAGATCATTAGGGCTTTGTCTAAGTGAACCACTCGGGGTGTGAGATGGTCACTAAGGTTATCTCGAAGCCTGTAGGTAAGAGATGTATTGTTCTTGGAGGAAGCTGTTACGCAACTCTAAGTATTGGTCTTAGTCATGAGGGTCATGTCTAGGTATTGTCATGGAAGTGTGTCTTCCAAAGTCTATGTAATAGAAAAGTTTAAGGAGTCAAGCTGTTGATGCAGTGACGGTGTAGTTGACTGCTAGACATCATCGAGATGATTGGAAGTGAGATGGAGTCTCTTACCTAGGGAGGACTTAGGTAGAAGGGTCATTGGGTAGTGATTGAATTAGGTAAATTGTCAACTGGTGTGTTGAGTCTGTAATTTGATACTACTAATAGTGGACTTCCTTCCTGGCTTGGTATGCCCCCAGATGTAGGTTGGTTGAACCGAACTGGGTGAACAATTAATTGTGTTCATTTACTGTTTCTATTATTGCCTTGTTCAGCAGATTGCGATGTTGTGACATTGCACAAGACATCACACATCTGTACCAGAATTTCAATCATATTTGAAAGAGAATACTAAGTTCTATACAAATCAGTTAAATTGTTACAACAACATATTTCAAATTCTTCATTAAACTTTTGTTTTCATTACAAAGTGTTAAGTGATCATTGTTTGATATAAAAAATGGTGTGCTTTTTATTCAAGTGTAAAAGAAAGTGGTGTGTTTTCTTGTGTATGTTAGAAAACTGTATGAATGACCTTGGTGTGAAGATTTTACAGGGTCTAACATATTGAAAATCTCTCACAGGGTGTGAGGGGACTAGACATATCCTTTGATGGTGAGAAAAACAGAAGAAGGGGGTTGAATTGTGTTGGATTTTTCTTCTCTAAGCTTTTTCTTCTGCTGCTTTTGATGGATCTTAATCAGATTCTGAACACTTGGTTCAGAGTCTGACTCAGATAAGTACAAAATTTGAATAATAGTTGCAAAGTTGGTAGCAGCAGAATTATAAGTACAGAAGCAAGGAAAGTAAAAGTAAAGACACACAACTGTTATCCTGGTTCCTATTACAACTTGAGAGTAGTTCAGTCCCCTTTTACTTCCATGAGATTTTCACTGTAACCAAACTGATTACAAATGCTCAAGCACCAAGCAAGAATCTTCAAATGCTAAAACCCATAAGTAAGAGACTTTTATGCTCAAGCACACAAGCAAAAGACATCCAATGCTTAAGCATTAAATCAAGAGACTTTTGACTCTATAAAAAATGGTTAAGAGATTTGAGTAACAACTACACTTGATATATAATCAGAGGTGTAGACAAAATATAACTTAGAAAGACTCTAAGACTTAAGAACTTCTAAAATATACACAATATTAAGATGTTCTAAGTCTAGCAAATTTGATAGAGTGACTTATCTTTGAAATGTTAGGGTTCAAAGTCTTGTATATCAGTGTACTAGTCTTCTTCTTCAGGTTTTCTGCTTCTTATATAGAGAGGAGGGAAAGAGACGTTGAAGAGTTTCACTAAAATGTTGGGCTAGCTTTGTACTTGATTGGACACATCTAAAAAGCATCTTACTGCAAGAGAAATTACCCATTGAAGCTCATACAACAAAGAAGATATTTTTACTTAAGTCTTCACATGATAAAAAAGTCTCTGAGTCTGTCAGAGTTGCCTCGATTGAAGAGAATATGCTTTAAATGTTGACTTTCTTCAGACTCTACTCTTCAGAGGCATATCTCTTCTGAGTCTACTTCTTGGCTACTTAAGCTTCAGAGTCTAGATCATCAGAGTTTGACTTTCCTCGGATTTGACTTCTTCAAAGTCTAGATCTTTCATTAGAGCTAGAGCGTTCAGAAGTGATCTTCAGAATCAGAGTCTGAACTCCAGATTAAGAATCCTCAAGTTTCTCTTCATCTGTTCTCAGTCATATAATCCTGCATACTTGAATAGATATTAGAATATCCAATTTTTCTTTAAATACTTTGTTATCATCAAAATCCAAGGGATATGGTATAAACCAATTTTGTTCCAACACCCTTGATTGGAAAGGGGAACTAGTATATATTTTGGTGTCTTTTACTTTTTGCCCTTACTTTTTTCATTTTACCGATCATAACGTTTCCAAAAAAAACGAACACGTTGTTATCACTCTTAAAGCCAGAAAATCTCAAAAAGACCGATTAATCTAATTCACCCTCCTCTTAGATTACATTTCATACTTACACTCTTTCCTTCGTCTAGGAGTTAAAATTTTTGTGGACTTCATAACCCCACACTTCTGAGCATGTTTGCACGCAATAACTCCTTGAAGAACTGACTCATAAATAGTGGATAGTAGCCATGTAAATGGGGTTTGATCTCGCACAATCCAAGATTCATACTCTTCGGATATAGCATTTGCGAGAATATCTTCTTCATTCTTGAACATTGGTGGAATCTGAGGGTTAACCACCACTTTATGGAGTTTGTGAGAAAGTATCACCCTTTCTATATGTTGATTCCATAGAAGAAAGTTGGATTCTTGAAGCTTTTGGATTGAGATGTGGCGTCTTCCTCTCTTCTGATCCGTGAGCATTAATCTCGTTGTACTTCCTCCTTCCCCGGACTCCCCAACAGTGGTATCAGAGTCTGGTCCGGCTTTGTGGGGAAAGGAAGCTGGATCCGGTGTTGGATCCCGGTATTGGATGTCGGAGACTCACACTTGTGGGGGAGAATGTTAGGTGCAAGTAGGAGTAGTTAAAGTCCCACATTACCTATGAATGGGTGGTATGTTGGATTTATAAGTGAGAGGACCCATTTACCTAAGACCTTAAGATTTTTGGTTGAGAAGTAGCGTTTTCCTCTCTTGTGGTCCTGAAGCATTAGTCTGATTGGTGTTCCCGACTCTCCCGGACTCCCCAACAGTTAGGAAAAAATAAAGCAAAACATAAGGAAAAAAGAGGAACACAATTACGACACAGGAACATAACGTGGAAACTCCAAAACTGAAGAAAAAACCATGGCCATTGTCAATAGACAATCAGAGAATATCATTATGTAAAAATTGTTACAACACATAATATACCCTCAACTAACCTATGCCTCAAGCACACTCACACACCCCAAAAGAAATATTTACCAAAAACATATTTAACTACATGTCATAACACTCTAATACAAGAGTATAAGCAAACAAAGAAAGTCAAATACAAGCTTAAAGTGTTTTTGATTTGTGCATCTTAGAATGAAAAACTTGAATCATATGTATAGCTTTAGACTCCCATTTCATTCACAAAACTAAGCGATGTGGGACTTCAAATATCTTGTATCCTATATTAATATAAAAATTGATATTTTATATAATATACTAAGTCTTTTTTTTTAATTTATATAAACAAAGGTTTCTTTAACATTTTCGCCAAAGATCCCAAAATGTCTGTAAACGGCCCTGCTTGCATTACTGTAAAGTATATGATGGTATAAATTTTAAAACTGATTTTATTTACTGTGACATTATGGATATCTTGTTTAATGTTAATCTTGTTGCTATATTTTGGACTACCACATGCAATGTAGTTTTCTAGATTTGGAAGATAGATCATTTTCAACTAAGTATAAATCAACAAAAACATTTACATGATGCTTCATATATCTACATGTTAATTCATTTTTCTTGATTGGAAATAAGCAGCTCAGCCCTACTTTTATCGAAGAATTCACTTAGAAACCTATAGGTAACTATAAACTTGTTTGCATTATTTAACCGACTCCTAATTCTCCGGAACTATCTATACCATACCATTATAGTGGTTCTATATGATGGTTTCATGAAAGAAATTTACTTTAGCTTATCAAACTCAAGAAGACCTTATTAAATCTTTTTCTCATTCTTCTCGATTAAATTTACTATAAAAGCTATTGCACCAAAGATCAAACAAGTAAGTGGCAGAAAATGTGTTGCAATTGAAGTCATTGAGAGCACACACTTTCAACCAATGTTTTAAAAACCAGACCGGTTATAGAACCGGTGAGGGTATTATGTCACTGGTTCATTAGTCGAACCACTTGCTCACTGATCGAACCGTATAACTAAACCGAATATAACAGAATAACTCGGTTGAATAAATATGTCACTATAACAAAATTATATAGGTATTAAACCGGTCAAACTAGATGACTCGGTGTCTAAAAAAATCACTAACACCTAAAAAATTTAAAAATATCATAATTTCTGAAGTTCATAATTTAAATTCAAATTTGAGTCAATTATACATTTGAGTGAAGTAATTGATTTAAAAATTTAATCAAAGTATCAGTTTCAAATATAAATTTATGTTTGTTGTCTATCAAACATGCATTACCATTAGAGGTGGAAATAGTATGGGTGGAGTTTGGCTTTACCAAGTTTAAGACTGGTTTGTCTAAAAAATGAAGTCTAAGTCTGTCCTATAGTGTGTCATAGGGTTATTTTTAGGCCTAAGTCTAACATTTTCGAATGTCTGGTTAGCATGTTAGCCTAAATAAAAACTTATTTATTTTAGACATATGTAAATAAGCAATTCATATAATGTTTAAATAGACTAACAAACTAAAATTCGGATTGTACAGGAAGATAATTTGAACAATCATATGCAAAGTTAGATTCAAGAGTTGGCTCTTAAGAAGGTTGGAATCAAATCGGCTGCAGCCTTATGGATTTCAATTTGTTGGTGCATATGGACTACAAGGAACAACATCATGTTTAAGGAAGAATTTTGGGATCACGAAACTGTAGTGGATAGATGTATTACTGTAACTTCGTGGTGGATTGGAAAGAGACTTAAAAAGTCATATACTTGTAATTATTATGATTGGACTAAGCACCCTTGCGATTTTTTGTAGGATTCTCTAGGGTGAGGTTGGGTATTATGTATACGGGTTTGGGTACCCCTTTGTACCCTTTTTGAATGATATTTTTGCTCTTAAAAAAAAAACTAACAAACGAAAAGACCAACGAGAGTAAAAGTTTGTTTGCATTGACTTATTTTAACTTACCTATTAGCATAAGTTTTGTTAGACTATTTGTTTGAAAAAAACTTATGAAAACTACTTATAACATTGTACATAAGGTGCTTTCATCTTATTTTAATAAGTTCTCCAAGATAAACAAGTTTTATTTATGTATCATTTAATTCAAAGTACAAAATATAACATAATGATAATAAAAAAATTATTCACATTCATTTAAATAGGTTGGTCTGATAGGCCTAAAATGTGTTTTTATGTTCTAAGGCCAAACATTTTTAATTAAATAGACTTATAAAAAACCTAGGTTTTTTCTGTTTCTAAAAAAAAGTCTGATTTGAGCCTGTGTAGGGTAGGTCGTAGGCCCCTATTAGTCGGTCAGACCTATTTCCACCCCTAATTACCATTTACTTTATACAACACCCCAAACCAACTAATAGAAACAAATGATATCAGTCACATAGGAGAGAAAGTAGAGTGGATGCAAGTTCTGCAACCTATCAATGTTATAATGCTGTAATAGTCTCTATTTACAATATTTAACATTGCTATCACCAATGTTATAGTCTTTATTTACAATATTTAACATTGCTATCAACTTTCTCTTATATTTTAATTTTAATTTTAATTTTAAATAATGAAAAACGACGTCGTTTTAATTTAAAAAAAAAACTTAAACGGTCAGTTTTTTAATTTTTACCAAATTACACTAATTTTTACTAGTTCTCATCCGTTTAATTACATAACCAATCTAATATTTGAACCAAATCAATTACCGGTTTAGCTAGTTCGACTGATCGGTTCGATTTTTAAAACTATGCTTTCATTAATAGCGGCTGATTTTTTCTCAAACATTTGGATGAATGATCAATAAAATTAAAAGGCAAAGTGAACATGTACTCTCACGTACCCATAAATTGATGGATTGGTTTCAATGATTTTAAGGTGTTACGTAATTAATTGAATCAATCGAAAATTATTTCCAGTCACGGTCTCCGGTCACGAGAAATAATAATTTTGTACACAGAATAGTTGAAATTGAGATCAGAATGTAAAATTATTTTAATGTGTTTATTTTTATTTTTTATTGGTGGAAAGATAATGATAATAGTATTCGAACATAAACTTGTTCAGAGGATTAGAGCTAGATTAGATTTGACAACAACATTGATGTCCATGACAAGCACCACTACTCAAACCTCGTCGTTGACAATTCAGTAAACATGTTTCATTAGATAATGGACATTCTGCTGTGAAATAACAATCATATTTGGGATCGCCATTCATTGAAACACCTACAATCAATACAAAGAGTTACCACTTACACCCAAATAATAATCATTTTTCACGTGGACAAATCAATAAAATATTGAGAATGATTAAACTGTTATTTATTCATGTACCTAATCTCAATCATTATTGCACATCACTTTTAAAATGGATTTGCTAAATCATTCCAAAATAAACTTCATATATGTTTTTGATAATAATGAATTTAACTAAAACATAAAATGCAACAAGTTTTCACGATTTATGTCTGTGATATGAAATTTCTTAGATCTAAGATTAGAGGCTCCTTGATCAAGAATAGTTCTAAGCTTAGATGAAAAGGGTTTGCAGCATCAATTATATTATCAATTATTTTTAAAACATACATGAAAAAAATAGGTAGAGAATAAATAAGTGTGTTACCCGGATGCAAAACTAAAGCAATGCAAAGAATTGCAATAAAAAAGTGTACTTGGTTGATACGGATACCCATGCTCTCTTGAATGATGAACGGAGAAACAACGCCCTTAAAATGATCATTTAATAACATTTCAACGGATATTTATATTTAAAAAAATAGAATATGCAATAATAGTGTAAATATTTACACGGTCATAATTTAACTAAAATATAATTCACACCATTACTAAAATTAATCAACAATTACTAAATATAATTCACTCTATTATTATAAAAAAATATTTTTGTTTTTTGAGAAAATAATTTTTTTTACTTAAATCATAGTAAAGTTTTTTATTTTACTATAACTTTTACCAGAACATTCATTATTTTTTTCTCATATAATATTAAATATATTTCTTAATTTATATAATTAACAAAGCGTAGTGTTAATTGGCACAGGAGAAGTAATCTATAATATAAGAAATCTATGTGTTCTGAAAAACACCCATTTGCCCCTTTCTCTTTTTCTGCCACCTCATTAAAATGAGGGCAATTATGGTCCGAAAATTACTTTTTACAACTAATAATGTCATATTGTTAAATTCCAACTATATGGTTATTGTATTATGTCTTAGCTGGCTAGGTTTGGATTAAATGATGATGTCACATGGTTCAATTGCAATTGTTTTTCTCTTTTTTCTTTTCCCAATGTCAGCTTCAATTCAAAAGTTTTTTCTTTCCCCAAAACAATTCATTGTCACGTTCTCTCTCTTCCTCTTTCTCTTTCTCTCTTCTGCTGCCTCTCTCTTTCTCATCCATTTTCTTCTCCGATCCGGAACCTCTCTTTTCTTATTCCTTCTCTCTTCCTCTCCTTTTTTCTTTTTTCTTACTTTTCTGCATATCACAAGGAACAAATTTTCTGCACATCACAGGAACAAATTTTCTCCCTCCAAACAACCTTCGGAACCAAATCTCATCGTCGCCGAGAAATCAACACCAGTCATGGCACCACCGGTTTCAAAGCTGTTGTTGGCGGTCTCGCCATTTTCTCTGTTGTTGGTTTTTAATATTATTATTGTTTTGGGTTTTTAAAAGTTTTGGTTTTTTCATGAAAATTGAACTGTAATTTTTTTTTTGTAGTTGAAGAAGTTGATATAACAAGGAAGTTGATAACTAAGAGCTGTGAGATATGTGTTTCTTTTGACTCTTATGGATGGATTAAAATCTCTTGCTCATTTATATGTGTTTCTTTTACTTAAATTTTCTATTTGTATGTTACCCATGATGTTTTTTGTTCAACTTTGTGATGTTCAACTTCAATCTGATAGCAGTGGAAAGACGACGGCTATAGACGCTGTTGCGACGGTGAAGGAGATCGTTAACTCTACAGAATCAAAGATCTACAACGTTCTTAAGGACTATGATATGAAGTTTTTTTAAAGCATTGTCACACTTCACTTGCTGTTGATGTTGTTATTATTACTACTATTAATGAATTTCTTTTCAAATTAGTTTTGAGAGTGACCTCAACGTGTTTGATCTAATGTCACATTCATGGTTGTTTATTTTTAGGTAACATATCACTAAATCGAATGTCATGGTTGTTACCCTTGGTGAGTGAAACATCAACTGTTCTACAAAATGTTGCAAAGATTTCAGGTATGCAACTGTTGTAGGTACTGGTATGGTGAGTCTCTGTTGAAGCTTTGTTATGGTTAAGTCATATATTTGTCCAAGCTTTGTCAGGATTATGCTTCAAGATTTCAGTTGCGTTTTCAATTTGATTCGAGCTATGGTTTCTGGTTTTGGATTACTGTTGGCTCAAGCTTCATATTTGGATTCTGTTTCTAATTCAGTTTCGGTTACGGATGCTTATGACGATGGACGACATGTTAGCATTGATGTTATCTATATAGCCTTCAGATTTTCAAATCATTCTCCATGATTTACATGTCATATTCTGTCTGTAACGTGGATGTTTCATGCAGGGGATGTGTACATTAACTCTTTCTGCATCTGTTCCCGCATTGAAGCCTGCAGACTGTTTCGGTTTGGCGTGCCCTCCAGCTACTCCTGTGCAATATGCTGCCTTTTTCTTTGGCCTCTACCTGATTGAACTTGGTACCGGTGGTATTAAACCATGTCTGTCATCTTTTGGGGCAGATCAGTTTGATGATACTGATCCCCAAGAAAGGATTAAGAAAGGATTATTTTTCAACTGGTTTTACTTTTCTATTAACACGGGTGCCTTTGTATCAACTCTATTTGTAAGAAAAAATTGGTATAAATTAGTTATTTGTTTCAATCACTAATGTGTATGACCATTAATACAACATCCCTATAATCTACTGCTTCAGTAATTATTTTGTTCTGAATTAGTAAATTATAATGATGTATTGTTTTCTTGATGCGAACTTTTATTCACTGTTTATTTAACTGTAGACTGTGGCTGATTTCGCTCCTCTTAGCTGCTTATATAAGCATAGTATTTATATATTTTTGTGTTAATGGAATTTTGGTTTAAATTCTAAATCTGCTATATTTTGTTCCACAGGAGGGTTTCGAGCAGAAAGTAAATATTCTGGAGAGCAAGTTGAGTTCCCTTAGTGAGAAAGAGGTAACACTTTTCTCATGTGTTATTGCATTGAGTATATTTTGTTAGCTAGCTTAACTCTCAGTATAGGACATTAGGTACAGTTAGCACCTAATTTTGACGGGTGTTTAATATATAACATATTTTTTTATCCAGATGTTTAGTATTTATATTTATATTTTATCACATGCAGGCTGGATTGGTGGGAAAGACAAGTCTGTTAAAAAGGTAGTTTTAAGCATAGATTCATCAAACTTTGCAATTTCCCTCATTAACTGTTTATTTAACCTTGGCTGATTTCATCCCTCCTTGCTGTTTATATAAGAATAATATTTTGATTTATTTTTCTGTTAATGACATTGTAGTTTAAATTCTTAAATTCTGCTATATATTTGTTGCACAGGAGGGTTTAGAGCAAAAATTAAATATTCTGGAGAGCAAATTGAGTTCCTTTAGTGAGAAAGAGGTAATAAGCTGTTAATTCCCTCACGTGCTATTGCATTCAGTATACTTTGTTTGTTGAAATTGTGATCTTAACTTTTTGTATCAGGTCAGTTTTCCTTTTTTTTCTACATTTTATCTTCATACATCATGGCCATTCTCAAATGATTGGTTTAATATTGTTGATGATGTAGAGTGATTTAGTTAAGCGAGGGTGTTGTTGTCATGGTGTGGAGTTATTGGCTGAGTGCGGTGATGATGAAAGAGTAAGGAGGTTATGCAGACGGTTGTCGCTCTAGGGAAGTCGCTGGTGGAAGATGTTGGTTTGAAGGTGTTGATGTTGTTTCGTGGAGGAGATATTGAGGACGAGTGGAAGGTAGTCGGTTTTGCGATCGAAGTCACGGAGGAAGGAGCATCAGAGGTTGTAGATGTTATGGTTATTTTGTGCTGACAACTTGAGGTTGGGGGATTTTGTAAAAAAATTTATATTTCTGTTCTCTTCCCTCCGTTTAGGTTTTTGTCTCCCTCTTTAACTATATTTCTGTTGAATTGGCACCAAATGATCCTATGTTTTCTGTTGTTGGAGGAAAGTTTCATGCTTGTGGAATTAAGAGCTGTGATCATGGTGTGATTTGTTTGGGTTTGAGTTTGAAAACAAGCACAACAGTTCCTAAAGGGATTAAGTGTTTGAAATTGCAGCTGGTAACTATTTTACGTGGTTTTATTTGTATTTTAATGTATGAGTATAGACCATAAAAGGTTAGTGTTTTTATTAAAGAAAAACCTTAAAAAGTTTGTGATATATTGAGATGTGATTCTTTTGATCCTATTTGGAACTAAGTATTTGTGAAGTTATTTTTATACTGGCTTATTTTTACTGTTAAATACATATTTATGAAAACAATAAACGATTATGAAACTAATTATTTTATAATTATAATTTTTTGTTCTTTTATGTAAACTACACCATATATTTTAAAATTTTTAAATTAATCAAGTACTTTAATATTCTATTCTGTATAGTGTTATTGTATAAGAATATCATTGTATACACTTTCTGATTTTCCACTACTGTGTTCTGCAACATTTTTCAATAATATTTTAAGATGTCAAATTCAACATTAATTATAGTTTTTAATATAATTTATACCACTTGATAACATAACATTATAATCAAATTTTCTATTCTATGGATATTATTTAGAAAAAAAATCAATTTTTAATATAATTTATGTCAATTTATGGCATAACAATACAAACAAATGAAAAATTGACTAATACAAGTTTTTAATAGAATATATATTTCTTAAACTATTTTTAATTTAAGATACAATATTTGTTATGAAAAAAAAAATTTTAATTTAAGATACAATATTTATTAAGAAAATAAATGGAAGATGGTCAATATATTATTGATGTGATAATTTGACTAATATATAAGCAATTGTGTTTTTCTTTCTATTACATATTATTACATTTTGAAAAGAATTGTGCATAACTCACCAATACCTGTGCAAACACACGGGTAACCAGATCAGAATCCGTGTGGGGGTATTACAATTTTTTTACAATTAAAAAAATAAAGGTAAATATATATACGAAAACATGTGAAAAATAATTACTTAATCTCTGCAATTCTTTTCATTAATAATTGCTATAATGAAATTTCTATAAACAATTAAATAAAATTAAAGAAAGTTTTTTATATATTTTGTCACCATTATCAAATTTCCATATTGGTTATTGTATAAACTTTATTTTTTATTAAAAAATATTAATGTGACATATCAACGTAATTATTTTCAATTATTATTTCTTATGTGTATTTTAAAATAGATAGCATAAATGATAAGAAACAATGATATTCAAACTATGCTTTTGTTCAAAAATAAAAAAAAAACTAAAATAATTGTTTATAAAAATTATAAAATAAAAAAAAAATCAAACTAACCTTAAGATTTAGAAATTAAAAAAATTGTTTTATAATATGTTAGAAATAAATGAATTATTAAAAAATATTTATTGCATTTTTAAATACATTTTAAGAGTTTATTTTGAAAAGGAAAATATATTAATAAATGCTACTAATTAAAACTTATTCAATTAAAGCAATAATTGCATAATTAAATACAAGAAAAATTAAAAGTTGTATTTAATTTAAATTAATGATTTAATACACATGAAACTAATAAATTACTAAAATTAATTTTAATCAACTATATTAAATAATTATTTTTAATTTTAGTTTATAATTCAATAACATTAAATGGTAGAATTCAATAACCTTAATATTTGAATTGCGATTATCAATTTTTTTATGTATTTTAATGGCTTATAAGAATTTTAATTACATAATATATGATTTTTATTTGTCCATTTAGTTTTTGTATCGTTATTAACATTTTTGATTATGTTATCAACTATATACAAAATAAATTTTGACCAAATCATAATTTATCATTTTTGAAAACACCAAATTAAAACAATTATAATGGAAACATAAAGTTATTGATCAAAATATTAAATAATAACGGTATTTACCTACGGGCAAAATTACATTGTTGATTCAATACAATATTTTTTAAGAAAATAATAAAAAAAATATTAATTTAAAAAAATCATAAATTTTAATTAAAAAAATTATAAAATATAAGTATAAGTGTATGTTATTGAACAATACTTGTATTTACCTACGGCCAAAATTACATTATTGAACAAATATCTATGATTTTCTGCCACCACATCAAAATGTTTTTTATTTGGTCTTTGGACACTAAAATACTCAATTTTATTATTAAAATAATACAACTTTACTTTTGATTCAAATATTTTATATACGGAAACAACTTTACTATTGATCCAATTTTTTTATAAATAGTGTCAAAACAAAATTCATATTTATATACGGGAAAAAAATATATTGTTGATTAAAATATTTTATATACGGAAAAAATACATCACTAATTCAAATATTTTTCTATACGAAAAAAATTATGCTTATAAACGAGCACAACTTTACTTTTGATTCAAATATTTTTATATACTGGAACAACTTTACTATTGATTCAATTTTTTTTATAAATAGTGTCAAAACAAAATTAATATTTATATATGGAAAAAATATATTGTTGATTAAAATATTTTATATACGGGAAAAATACATTGTTAATTCAAATATTTTATATACGAGAAAAACTATTGTTATAAACGGGCACAACTTTACTTTTGATTCTAATATTTTTATATACGGGAACAACTTCACTATTGTTATAAACGGGCACAACTTGACCCCTGCTATTTTGGTAGCGTTTTTATTTTGACCACTGCTATTTTAGCAGTGTTTTTATTTTGACCCCTGCCATATCAGCTTTTTTGGTGACTGAATGTGATGAAGTTCAAAATTGAGAGAATCTTCAAATATTAGGGTTTTTTTTGCAAATTTTTTTTTACAGGGGTTTTTCGAACATTGCCTATATGTCAGGGGGCAAAATGACTATTAACCCTTTTTTTTAATACAAAGCATTGATCATTATTAATTTGAGATAATTTTTAGATACGAGCAAAAATACATTCTTGATTCAAATTATTTACGGGCAAAAATATTTTTTATGTCATTGAATAAAATAATATTTAGTTACGGGCTCAAGTTCGTTGATGATTAATTTATTTATACGGGATCAAGTTCGTTGTTGATTAATTTATTTATATAAACGGAAAAAATATCATTGTTGTAAAATAGATTCTAATATTTTTTTAAATAACGTCAAAACAACAATAATATTTATATAAAATATAATATATTGTTGATTCAAATAATTTTATATATGGAATAAATTATTGACACTAATTTCTTATATCTTTTAAAATAATATTTTTTTGGTTAAACACCTTAATTTTTTTAATATCATTTTTATTATATTTTGAAAAAAATGCGCGTAACATACCGATACCCATGCGAATGCACGGGTATCCTACTAGTTCCATTGTAACATAAAAAAATATTCTTAATTTATAATATAAGAAAATTCAATGTTCTGAAAAAGTCATTTATGCCCTACACTCTAAATTTGCCACATCCTCAAAATGGAGGTAACTTTGGTCCTAAAATTACATTTTCCAACCAAACTAACATAGTTACTCAATTTAAATGGTAATGTTACTATTTGGTTTCCCTTTACACACCTTTTTAAATGGTTTTCTTCCAAATAGTTAAAATCTAACTAAACCTTTCAAACATTTTCATCCTTTTATCTTTTCCCAATGATTCAACTCTAATTTTTTTACTTTTCAATTTATCATTTCTCTCTTTCTCTCACTCAGACTTTCTCTCTTTCTCTCACTCGGACTGCTTCCTTTTTCTTTTTCTTTTTCTTCTTCATCTTCTTCTTCTTCCTCTTCTTCCTTCTTTCTTCTTCCTCTTTTTGTTATTGAAATCAAATAGAAACAAGTCGGTATCTGACATCGGTTTACAAAGAAAAGAAGAATCATATCTGAGTTCAAGTGATAAATCTATTTATGGATTGTTGTTTCGATTTAAAACGAAAAAAAAAGACGGCGATCTGCTTTTGGGTTATGGATTTGATTTAAAGCAAAAAAGATGGAGATCTGCTTTTGGGTTTGTGGATTCAATTTCAATTTTTGTGTTCTTCACTCTTTGTCTTTATCTTCACCAAACCCTATTTTTTCCTCTTATTTCCTCATTTTATATTTAGCAATGGTTATACCTTGCACAGATGGGAGTTGGAATAAAAGATTATCTGCACAGTGAATTTGAAAACAACAAAAGTAAGTAAGTTGATTATTTTTATTGATATTTTTATTTTAAAATTAAATTCTTGATTTTGTTGGGTTTACTCTGTTAATCTTATCTTTATGATTTTTCTCTTTTTATACCTGTTAAGTTGCGCTCTGTGTTATGTCTTAATATACCAGATGAAATTTGTGTTTCAAAGCCTTTTATGTTTTTTATGATATCAGATATGATCTTTTCAACTATTTATATTTGTTGTGTTGTGTTGTTTATAGGATTATGTTGCTACAAGGTGGTATAAAGCTCTAGGCTATGTGGATCATTTTACTCAAAGGTATGTCTTTTTAAGAAGTTTTAAGAGATGTAAGAGAGAGAGAGAGAGAAACTACATAAATATGCCGTCTCAAATTACATTGTTTATGCTGCACTCAAATTTTGTATTCTTTTATATTTCGTAAATTATTTGCTCAATGGGAAGTGTCTAAGGTATTTTACAATTACCTTATATTTTTATTTCGATCGTGTATATATGTATTAAGTGTACTTAAATTGTGTAATTGAATTTTCATCACCCTTCGGTGGTTGAAGTTAATGATAAACAAGTAAATCAGGTAATTGGTTAAGTTGGTAATAACTCTTTAGTTTAATTTGTTTAATAAAATCCATTCCTTGATATGGTGTAGTCATAACATGTTTATGTTTTTAGATTGGGGAGAGTGTTGATGAGGCAGTAATTGCTGAAGAATGGGCTATCATAAATGTGTGAACAACTACAACCTTCATAATATCCAAATGTTTAGTTAAATGTTTATTTACTTACACGTAAATTACCAATGTGTGTGATGTTGTAGGATTTGGAAATCACCTCAAAGTTGAATGCACAGAATATTACATTTTGCTATTACATCTACAATTTATTATATATGTTTATTGATATATGTTGTGATGATTCCTTGCTTATGTGTAATTTTGTTCAGAGCTATAAAACCCCTGAAAAACGTATGCAAACAACCGCACATCCAGTGACTCCCATAAATGCAAAAGCCAAGGGATCAAAACCACCACACGTGACTCCAATGAATTCTGGTAAACGAGGTGCACAAAATCTGTCAAACGACTCTGCAATCATCAAGGAACTTGCTGAAGGAGAAGAATCTTCAACCAGGTTACGTCGCAAACATGTCAAAATTGAAAAGAAATAAGTAATGTTACAATGCAGCTTAAATTTTAAATTTTTGTGTGTTATTATGATTTGTGTGGCAAAGTTCCTTTTTTGGAAGATGCTTCCTGGAGTATGTAACACACTTGATTTTATTGCCACTAGACATTTGCAGTATATATATTTAAATCATATACACTACGCCAAACAAGGGAAAAGAGGGCGCTTTTTTTGGCCTATGACGGCGCTTAAAAACGCTGTCTAAGCCAGCGCTGTCGTAGGTAAAGACAGCGCTTTTTTATTTATGAAAAAGCGCTCTCTAAAAGGGGACGTTAGACAGCGCTTTTAAAAGCGCTGTCTAAAGTATACGTTAAAAATTTAAATTTTTTTTTTATAAACTTTAGAAAGCGCTTTTTCATTCAAAAGCGCTCTCTAAAGGTGCTCTTAGACAGCGCTTTAGAAAGCGCTGTCTAATGTATACGTATATTGATTTTTTTATATACTTTTAGAGAGCGCTTTTTCATTAAAAGCGCTCTCTAAAGCTGGACTTTAGACAGCGCTTTTGAAAGCACTGTCTAATGTATAACCTTAGACAGCGCTTTTTTATTAAAAGTGTTGTCTTTTGTCTACATAAAATTTTGAAGATTTTTTATAAAAATCCCATTTTAACCATTTTTTTATGCAGAAACCTGTATAATTCACATTTGCATAAACCTGTATAATTCACATTTCAATAAACCAGTATGGATATGCATTTCCATCAACAAATTCTATTTCAAAACTAGAATTTACATTAATGTCGAATTCGCACAAATTCTACAAACTAGAATTTGTACATTTCAATAAATTAGAATTTACATGCAGAATTCGCACAAATTCTATTGTATGGTTTCAAACCTGTATAGAATTTACATTTCAATAAACTAGAATTTACATTCACCAAACTATACAATCAAGAAAGAATTCTTCTTGCAATAAAAAATTTGCAAAATTCATCCTTAGTATCTTGCAATTGTTTCCTCGTGTAATAAGGACACGCCATATCATTGAAATACTACATAACAAAACAAAATACGCATTATTTAGTTAAAAGTAATAAATTATATATATGACATATCCGATAAATATTAAAATAAATCCTAAGTTATAAAACCATGCATACTGTGATAGAAATCACCAATTGTCCCATTTGAAGGAATCTCCACTTTGACCCATGTAATATTGGTTGCTCTAGCCCGTGTTACTCGTGCGTATCTTCCTGGTTACTAGACATTTGACCTGTAAGAAAGAAAAAAAATAGAAATTAAATGACAAATATAAAAATCCATAATCCTAATCTATTGAATGATATAAGCTATATTGAATGATATAAGCTATAATTTTACAACTAGTACCTTTTTCACTAACGTCTCTTTCTTTTCTTGTTTGGAGTATGTTCTACCCGTCTCTTAACAACACGGACGGTTGGATTGATCCAAATACCCTCATTATGATCATTTCTAGTATATGATTCATTCGCTATAATATTTTCATCTTGATCATTTCTAGTAAATGATTCAATATCAACATCAATATCACCTTGATCTCCAATGTTTTCATCAATTACTTTGTTAGATAAAAGCACTATAGACCATTTTGTACTTGTCGGATCAGTGACATAGAACACTTGTTTAGCTTGAGAGGCTAGAATAAAAGGCTCATCTTTGTACCCCACCCTATTAAGATCCACTTGCAAAAATCCTGACTTATCCATTCGTACGCCATTATTATTTTCAACCCACTTGCAACGAAATATAGGAATCTGAAACTTCTCATAATCAAACACCCAAATGCGCTCGATAACCCCAAAATATGACAGATTTGCAAATTTGGGGTTTAAGTCTTTCACACTTGAAATGTGCATTGCTTCAGCTACCACGGTGACACCACTATTTTGCATAGTACTTTTATCATCTTGTTCTTTGGTATAAAATGTGTATCCATTAATTGCGTATGCGCTATAAGAAAACACGACCATACTTGGACCATATGCTAAACATCTCAACCTTTCTGTTATTGAATCGCAGTCTGAATAATACTTTGAATAAATATGATCCTTAAACCAAGGTATGAAACTTCGATTGTGCTCTCGTACTATCCAATTCTCATTTCTATTCGGATTTAAACCTCGGAGAACATCCTTGTGCATTTCAACATATGGCTCAACCTCATTCTCATTGTGCAGAACATACAAATGCACTTGATCCCGTTCGACCCTTGATACTGACACAACTTTATTTCCAATTAACTTTTTTCCTTCTTTTTTTTTTGACAATATGAGATTTGGGGAGTCCAATTGATTGTACATTGGACAGATATTCAGTACAAAACTCAACCGCTTCTTTAACAATGTATCGTTCGGCAATACAACCCTCTGGCCGACTTCGGTTTTTCACATACCCTTTTAATATTTTCATATAACGTTCAGCAGGGTACATCCATCTCATATAAGCCGGTCCACACAATTGTGTCTCTTTCGCTAGATGAACAACTAGATGAACCATTATGTCAAAAAACGAGGGAGGAAAATGCATTTCAAGATCACACAAAGTAATAACTAGTTCTTTTTGCAATGTTGGTAAGATCGCAGGATCGATCACCTTACTGCAAATTGACTTGAAGAAAAAACACAATTTAGTTATTGCGCTTCTTACTTTTTCTGGCAGAATAGAACGTATACCTATTAGTAGAAAATGTTCCATTATAATATGGCAGTCATGCGTCTTTAAACTCTTTAACTTGAGGTCTTTCATAGACACAAGTCTTCTAATATCTGAAGAGTATCCTTCTGGAACTTTAACTTCACTTAGAAACTTACACAATACTTTTTTCTCCTTTCTAGATAGAGTATACGCAGCAGGTGGTAGATATGTTCGTTTTCCTTTCTTCAAGGGTCCTAATTCAGTTCTTATCCCCATATGTACCAAGTCATTTCTTGCTTTAAGGCCATCTTTAGACTTTCCTGGTATATTGATTAACGTACCAATAACACTGTTAAATACATTTTTTTCAATATGCATAACATCGAGAAAATGTCTTACATACAATGACTTCTAATATGGCAGTTCAAAAAAAAATTGACCTCTTCTTCCACCCACTCTTGACAAGTGTATGCACAAAAGGCTTTCCAAACTGAGTTGTCACGTCTTTCACCTTTTCAAAAATTTGATCACCTGTCAATATAGTTGGAGCTCTACCATGTTCTGGCTCTCCATTGAATGCTTTTCTCCACCCACGATAGTGATGATTAGAATTTAAGAATCTACGATGACCGAGAAAGACATTCTTCTGACCAAACTCCAATCGCGTCCAATCTGTTTTATCTTCACAAATAAGACACGCACATTGACCTTTTATGCTGTACCCTGATAGATTTCCGTATGCTGGAGAATCATTAATTGTGCCAAACAACATCGCCCTCAAGTTGAAACTTTCTTTCCTATACCCATCATAAACCTCCACACCGTTCTCCCACAAAAATTTTAAATCTTCGATTAAGGGTGCCAAGTATAAGTCTATGTCATTCCCTGGTTGTCTAGGCCCAGAAATTAACATAGATAACATCATGTACTTACGCTTCATACATAGCCATGGAGATAGGTTATAAATCATTATGATCACAGGCCAAGTGCTATGTGAGATACTTTGAATACTGTGTGGGTTCATTCCATCAGTAGCTAATGCCAAGCGAAGGTTTCTTGCTTCTTTTCCAAATTCAGGATAATCATCATCAATTTTCATCCACTGTGGTGAATCTGCCGGATGTCGAAACTTTCCATCAATAATTCTTTCATATGCATGCCAAGTCAAGTGTCTTGAATCAGTCTCACTACGAAACATGCGTCTAAATTTCGGAATTATAGGAAAATACCATAAGACTTTTGCTGGAGACAACTTTTTCTTATATCGAGAGACACCACATTTAGGACACTCATTTAACGATGCATACTCATTTCGAAACAATACGCAATCGTTTGGACAGGCATGTATCTTATCATAGCTCATGCCAATAGAGCACAACATCTTTTTGGCCTCATATGTTCGATTGGGAAGAACATTATCCTCTGGAAGCATATCTTTCATAAGGGCCAATAATTCTGTGAAACTTTTATCCGACCATCCATTGCCCGCCTTTAAGTTGTACAACTTTAATACCGCAGACAATCTTGTAAATTTGGTGCAACCATTATACAACGGTTTCTCTGCATCGCTTACGATGTTCTTCAAGTGCTTCTGGAATCTCTTTGACTCGATCAGAATCGTATGTATCTGTGCCATTGTCGTATGAAGCGTAGGTCGTATTATCCCCCGATTCAACATTCCCGTTAATTTTCTCACCATGCAAATTCCAACATGTATAATGTAACACCCCCAATTCCCATCGCGAATAAATAATACATAAATAAAATCAGAGTAACTAAAAATTTATTTTTCCGACAGAAACAAGGATGTCTCATTTAAAGAAACAAAACATCATCCCTGCTCATACATTTGATACATAGCATAAAATAGATTACCCTCAAATGGGAAACTTTTCCATATAAAGGTAATACCAGATATATTCAACAATCATATACATAAATAACATAATCGTTTCCCCGACTCCCGTGCTACGTATCAGAGCAGACACCAAGACCGACAACAGAACGGAGGGCTAGTCTCCACAAAAGACCTCCAGCAACTCTAATCTGCAATGCCTCATAGAGCATTATAAAACAGCAGAAGGGTGAGAAATAACAACTAAAATCAAGATTGCATAATAATATGCCCACACACATTCAAACACATGCATAAAATCATCTCACCCATACCATCACATAAAAACACATATAGCATGCCGCTAATACAAAAAATATCACACATAATGAATCAAATCATGATTTTCCACACATAACGCATCCATTCACAATTCTCATCACAATTCATCACAACTCACTCATATACACCACAATGTATATATATATATATATATATATATATATATATATATATATATAAAGCCAAGCATATTCATCATGCACACTTTCACAATTCTTATCATTCTACATAAACATACATGTTCATGTTTATTCATCAATGCACCATTATAAAGATGACAAATGCAAATCATAGAGACCGACTCACGACTCTATGCATATGCAATGCGGTACCGACTCAATCATCTCAAGTTCACTCAGGAACTTATTGGAACCATCGCTCATTACCAATGTAACTCCCCGTCGGGCATACGATGTTCCCCGTCGCTCACACCCCACACGGGCACACGACGTTTATGGATCGCTCACACCCCACACGGGCACACGACCCGATCGCTCACACCCCACATGGGCACACGATCGTCTATAATCATCGCTCACACCCCACATGGGCACACGACGTTATAGCGGATTCCCTCTAGAACCAACCGTCGCTCACACCCCACGCGGGCACACGACGTTTCTGGATCGCTCACAGCCCACATGGGCACACGATCGCACAAGATGCATATCATGATGCTTGGCACACAAGAAATCATGACAATCAAATGCATCACCACAATTCAACAATATGAATTATCTCATCATCATTATTCATGCATTGAAAACAATTCAAACAATGCATTTCATCGCATACCACATACCGGGCACACAATCCGATTGCTCACACCTCACCTAGGCACACAATCGTTTGTAATCATCGCCCACACCTCACATAGGCACACGGCGTTACAACGGATTCTCATTAGAATCACACAACACAAGAATGTACATCATTATGCTTCACATACAAAATGACTCAAGACATTCTTGAAATGCACACATATTCACAATATATTCATGCATTCATCTCATACAATCACAATTCAACCATATGAATTAATCAACATCATCACACTCATGCATTGCAAACCAATTCAAACAATGCATTTCAAACCATAAAGGCCACCAAATAACACACATTGAATTTCACATAAACAATGCATATTACAAACCACAACAATCATACAACCACAATTACTTCCACAAGGGATTCACACCACAAAGGCTACCCACAACACATCATAACAACATACATTGATATTCAATCAAACAATGTATTTTACTACACAACAACATCATTAATTACGCATCGGAGCCTAATCCAAAACAATGCACATATTTGCCATAGGGCCACAACCCATAATCACAACATTTCATCATGTATATTCACATCATATAACGGTCTACAAGCTACACGTTACATGTCACAAGCATATATCATGCTAACACATCAATCGCACACATTGTACGCGATAAAAACCCGACAACCCAAAACTTTTCCAAAACCACGACCTAAATAATTCATCTACTTCCCTCCAAAACATTTTTAATAGAAAGAGCTTTTCATTAGCTTTCCAACGCTTCGAACGGCAACCAAAACGGACTTACGGTTTGAAAATTACGACGAAAACAAAATTGGAAAATATCACGTTCGCTCCAGTATTCGCTAGGCGAAACCTAGCGAACCAAGGCAGTGGAAAACAGTCATAAAGTTCGCTAGGCGAACCATCTAGCGAACATTCGCCCGTTCCTTCGCTGGGACTCGCTAGGCGAACCCGCGAAACCCAGAATTCGCAGCAGCGTCAATATAGGTCATATGGGACCAAAATACATCATTTTTACCACCCAAACCCTTCCAATTCATACCAGAACAACCAAAACATGTTTAGACATAATCAACGAGTATTCTACGCGATTTATATCGAATTTCATCCGTGAAAACATCGATTTCTATCAATTGCTCCTAATTTGAATCAATTAGAAAAATCGCGAAACAAGCAAAACAATCACAACAAACAACACATATACATACACAAGCAAGATATAATTGAAATTTCTCACTCTTACCCGATTAATCGCGAGTGAAACGGAGAATCTTCGATTTTCCCCTCTTTTCTTCTTCTCCCTTTCTTTCCTCTCTTTTCTCTTCTTTTCCTTTTCTTTCTCTTCTTTTTCTTTTCTTTCTATTTCTCTCTCTCTATTTCTATTTATAACAAAATATCTAACTACCCAAAATGACCATTTTGCCCTTATGCTAAAATATCCCTCAAACGCTCTCAAAATGCGATAACACATAAGCATACCGATGAAATATATTTCGGAAATAAAAGTTGAAAAAAAATAATAATTTAATACAAATATTTTATCTATCTGAGAAATTAACCAATTAGCAGGTATAATACCATAAATTCACACATTTCACAAAATTCAAATAAATGAAATAAATAAATAGAGTTAAACAAATCGGGGCGTTACAATTCTCCCCCACTTAGACATTTTCGTCCTCGAAAATATACTGAGACGAACAACTCCGGACACGACTCTCGCATCCGACTAACAAACTAACAAAAGCACACCACGAATAACACAAACTGGCAAACCACCTTGCTAACAACAACCTCAACAACGACACGACAACGGCGACAACTACAACGACAAGATGCAAAGCCCATACAATGTACTTGACGACAAACTCACGACTCAAAGAAAATCCAAGATACCAACACACAGGTTCACTCTAGAACCGAAACACAACAAGATCGTTACCCTACCCTAGGTAACACTCCCCTAATTCCCCACACAGGAATTAGCCACACTCACTCGAACCATCACCATGGAAATGAGGCAACAACACAAACAAGAACATAAAGTTCCACGACACCACAAGGTCTCAACAGCATCAACAAAACCAGAACACCAACAACAATGCTACGATTCACCAATCGAACATGCAACCAAACATCCATCTACATAGTAGCCCATGGATAACATTTAAACCTTTCACCTAACACTTCCATTCTGGAACGTCCAATGGCCTACTCATTCCTACGTGTTTCCAATGTTCACCCTATGAACTCTTACTAGTCCCACACGCATATACGAATCATGTAACCTCACGCTTCCGTTGCACACTCTGATTACTCGTAACCATCAAAACTACCAATTTCACGTCCAAAGTCTAACTCTTTCTCAAAGTCACCAAAAATCACTATTCACTTTTAAATATATCCAACTTCACACTCTACTGTGTTATCTCACACACCAAACACAAGTCTCTGAACTGCTCAAATAATTTTAATTCTCTGACCATCAAAACAACCATATGCAAGGCTAACGACTTAACTCTTCAGGAACAACATTCACTTTACCAATAAGATAGTTCGAGCCAAGGTCATAACTAATTAGGAATTCCAACCATCCGACCGTGCCTTACTCCGAGTTACAAATCAAAAGTTATGAAGGAAACAAAACTGCATAAACTATCATGTTCGCTAGGCGAACCTCCTAGCGAGCATTCGCTACCACCTTCGCTAGGCGAATGTCGTTGGCGAACATTCACTGACCTTCGCTGCCGGGTTCGCTAGGCGAATCATGGAAAACTCAGGATTCCAGCAGCGCTGTTACACATCCAAAACCATCACTTTCTCCATCCATACACCTTGAACCTAAAACCCTTAAAATAATACCTCCAGATTCTCCAACACAATACAATCGCGCCCAATTCCAAATCCTGAATAGTATCGATCCTTTTATGAATCCTCAATTGTCGTAAAGCATAAGCCACGACTTTACCCTCTTGCATTAACACACTGACTAAACTCATCAAAGACGCATCCCAATATCCTCAATCAAAGCCATTACGAACTTATCCAAATAAATATGGAAGATACGATTCCTCTACTCCACAAACATTATCGACGCATTACTAACACCAAACAACATCACTGCACGTTGTAATGTCCAACCAAACTCCAAAAGATATAAATCTTCAAAGCTTTTGCAAAACCTTGCACTGGGTAACTGGCTACTCACACACAAGCTTAACCGAGTAAATAACAGCCTATCCCGACGATAACAAACATAACCAGTCACATTAAATCGATCAAAGCCTCAACTCACACCATTCACCACTCTTATCAAACATTCTAAACAATTGCAATCTCACTCAAACTCAACCCAACCATTCCAGTCATCTGTTCATGAAAGTGGACACTTATTCTCAATCGTTACCTTAATCAACTGTTAGTAATCCTTACACAATTTCTTCTATTAACAGTCCAAATTCCATAAATCCCCACGTATAGCAACAACCATCCCAAAAGAACTCTCAAATAGTACATCCACACTTAAGGTTTTCTCAAAATTTCCATTAATGCTCTAAAATCCAAAGACTCCAAACCTCTCAAGAACTCTAAGTTTCACTTTCCATAGCCCTAATACCAATACCATCATATTGCTTGTTATTCCATTCAATCATCCCTCCTTTTTGTTACTAACTATACTGGAGCTCTCCAAGATGACACACTTGGCCTCACAACTCTCCTTTCCAGTAAATCTTCCAACTGCTCTATCAGTCCGGGTACTTCTAATACTAACATCCAATATTCCATCTGGGAATACATCTGAAAATCACGCACAACCGGTAGCTCCTCACTGTGTCCTTTTTGCCAATTTCTAGAAAACTATCGTCACAAACATAACAACATCTTAGTTTCACGTCCTAAAAGTTCTTTTACTTACTTAGCAGATCCAAACCTCAAATCCTTACCTTCGTCCAATTTGAGTTCACACTCTACTCTCTGAGAACAACCTTTTACAATACCCAATCGTTCTCTCCCAATGACTTCCCAACTTGACCAACATACCAAAAACCTCTAATCCGTCTCATCTTCCAGTATAAGAGTCTTCATCAACTCACCGAAGCAATCCGTAATCATTTTCTCAATTCCACACAATTCATGGCACACACTATCCAAGCTAGAAAGACCCGTCTATTCCATCCAACATAATTCCCATCTACTATCAACAAGAGATTAAGGGTGATCAGTTCCTCAATTTGTCAATAGACAGCTGACAATCATGATGAGGCATAAACCGTCTTTACCAAACTATAATAGCCGTTCTTGCATCCCATACACAAAGTTACCTAAGGCACAAATCCTTAGTTGACATAAACCTTACCTCCGCATTCCCTCCGGAATCAGGAACAACACTGTCCAAACAACACTTACACTCTTGCAACCAACGGCACACTGAGCCAACGCTCCACAACCGAAACAACTTGGAGAAGTTACAGCTTCTCCCCCACTTATCTCATTCTAACTCCTGCAGACATCGGATTAGAAAACCAGGAAGCACTGACAGTGTTTCCAACACATATCACGTATTAAGGGACAAACAAAAATGACAGTATTCAACTGTCACACCAACTGACTCAACAACTTGGCCGGACGGACCGACCTGCTCTGATACCACTAATGTAACACCCCAATTCCCATCGCGAATAAATAATACATAAATAAAATCAGAGTAACTAAAAATTTATTTTTCCGACAGAAACAAGGATGTCTCATTTAAATAAACAAAACATCATCCCTGCTCATACATTTGATACATAGCATAAAATAGATTACCCTCAAATGGGAAACTTTTCCATATAAAGGTAATACTAGATATATTCAACAATCATATACATAAATAACATAATCGTTTCCCCGACTCCCGTGCTACGTATCAGAGCAGACACCAAGACCGACAACAGAACGGAGGGCTAGTCTCCACAAAAGACCTCCAGCAACTCTAATCTGCAATGCCTCATAGAGCATTATAAAACAGCAGAAGGGTGAGAAATAACAACTAAAATCAAGATTGCATAATAATATGCCCACACACATTCAAACACATGCATAAAATCATCTCACCCATACCATCACATAAAAACACATATAGCATGCCGCTAATACAAAAAATATCACACATAATGAATCAAATCATGATTTTCCACACATAACGCATCCATTCACAATTCTCATCACAATCATCACAACTCACTCATATACACCACAATGTATATATATATATATATATATATATATATATATATATATATATATATATAAAGCCAAGCATATTCATCATGCACACTTTCACAATTCTTATCATTCTACATAAACATACATGTTCATATTTATTCATCAATGCACCATTATAAAGATGACAAATGCAAATCATAGAGACCGACTCACGACTCTATGCATATGCAATGCGGTACCGACTCAATCATCTCAAGTTCACTCAGGAACTTATTGGAACCATCGCTCATTACCAATGTAACTCCCCGTCAGGCATACGATGTTCCCCGTCGCTCACACCCCACACAGGCACACGACGTTTATGGATCGCTCACACCCCACACGGGCACACGACCCGATCGCTCACACCCCACATGGGCACACGATCGTCTATAATCATCGCTCACACCCCACATGGGCACACGACGTTATAGCGGATTCCCTCTGGAACCAACCGTCGCTCACACCCCACACGGGCACACGACGTTTCTGGATCGCTCACACCCCACATGGGCACACGATCGCACAAGATGCATATCATGATGCTTGGCACACAAGAAATCATGACAATCAAATGCATCACCACAATTCAACAATATGAATTATCTCATCATCATTATTCATGCATTGAAAACAATTCAAACAATGCATTTCATCGCATGCCACATACCGGGCACACAATCCGATTGCTCACACCTCACCTAGGCACACAATCGTTTGTAATCATCGCCCACACCTCACATAGGCACACGGCGTTACAACGGATTCTCATTAGAATCACACAACACAAGAATGTACATCATTATGCTTCACATACAAAATGACTCAAGACATTCTTGAAATGCACACATATTCAAAATATATTCATGCATTCATCTCATACAATCACAATTCAACCATATGAATTAATCAACATCATCACACTCATGCATTGCAAACCAATTCAAACAATGCATTTCAAACCATAAAGGCCACCAAATAACACACATTGAATTTCACATAAACAATGCATATCATCACAAACCACAACAATCATACAACCACAATTACTTCCACAAGGGATTCACACCACAAAGGCTACCCACAACACATCATAACAACATACATTGATATTCAATCAAACAATGTATTTTACTACACAACAACATCATTAATTACGCATCGGAGTCTAATCCAAAACAATGCACATATTTGCCATAGGGCCACAACCCATCATCACAACATTTCATCATGTATATTCACATCATATAACGTTCTACAAGCTACACGTTACATGTCACAAGCATATATCATGCTAACACATCAATCGCACACATTGTACGCGATAAAAACCCGACAACCCAACACTTTTTCAAAACCACGGCCTAAATAATTCATCTACTCCCCTCCAAACCATTTTTAATAGAAAGAGCTTTTCATTAGCTTTCCAACGCTTCGAATGGCGACCAAAACGGACTTACGGTTTGAAAATTACGACGAAAACAAAATTGGAAAATATCACGTTCGCTCCAGTATTCGCTAGGCGAACCCTAGCGAACCAAGGCAGTGGAAAACAGTCATAAAGTTCGCTAGGCGAACCATCTAGCGAACATTCGCCCATTCCTTCGCTGGGACTCGCTAGGCGAACCCGCGAAACCCAGAATTCGCAGCAGCGTCAATATAGGTCATATGGGACCAAAATACATCATTTTTACCACCCAAACCCTTCCAATTCATACCAGAACAACCAAAACATGTTTAGACATAATCAACGAGTATTCTACGCGGTTTATATCGAATTTCATCCGTGAAAACATCGATTTCTATCAATTGCTCCTAATTTGAATCGATTAGAAAAATCGCGAAACAACCAAAACAATCACAACAAACAACACATATACATACACAAGCAAAATATAATTGAAATTTCTCACCCTTACCCGATTAATCGCGAGTGAAACGAAGAATCTTCGATTTTCCCCTCTTTTCTTCTTCTCCCTTTCTTTCCTCTCTTTTCTCTTCTTTTCCTTTTCTTTCTCTTCTTTTTCTTTTCTTTCTATTTCTCTCTCTCTCTATTTCTATTTATAACAAAATATCTAACTACCCAAAATGACCATTTTGCCCTTACGCTCAAATATTCCCCAAACGCTCTCAAAATGCGATAACACATAAGCATACCGATGAAATATATTTCAGAAATAAAAGTTGAAAAGAAATAATAATTTAATACAAATATTTTATCTATCTGAGAAATTAACCAATTAGCAGGTATAATACCATAAATTCACACATTTCACAAAATTCAAATAAATGAAATAAATAAATAGAGTTAAACAAATCGGGGCGTTAAATATAACTTCTATCAATTCCACTCCTCAATAAATGCGATGCCAACTGAACCGCGTCAACCCGACTCCCAAAACAACAACCCAAGCAAGGACATATCATTCGACTGGGGTCTTTGGCGTGTGCAACAGCAAACTTAACGAATTCGGATACCCCATTGTCGTAATCTTTCGACAATCGACTTGAAGACATCCATTTCTTATCCATAGTTATACTAATTAAACTAAACAAAAACAAAAAGAAAAAATGTTATACCTGTAGGGAAACGATCCGACTTTCACACTTTGAACACAAGTAACCCCTATACACGTATCATAAAATGAAATATCATTAATTGACCAATTATGAGTCATAACTTGATAAGTGGCAACATGTAATCACAAACAAGCAACAATTAGAGGTAAACACCTACATAAGTATAAAGTAGACAATAAACTTATAACAAAAAGTCACAAGTTCTAGAAAATACAATTTCAATTTCAATCAATACTAGGTTGTTTATACTAATCAACTTTGCCAAATATACAGTAGAAAATATTTAATAGTCATGAAATAACCTTCACAATTTCAATAATAGTTGTGAAGATACTTTAATATTAGCTTCCTTATGAAAATACCTTCCACAAAACTAGGTTGTATCATGAATGCATAACGCAATGAGCTTATTATAAAAAAAATACTTTTTCGTAAAAATATACATGAAAAATGAAAGAAAAAAGATTCTGCAACAATAAAAGAGGAAGCTTTTTCGTAAAAATATACATGAAAAATAAAAGAAAAAAGATTCTGCAACCATCGTGAAAACTTTTTCGTTTTCGTTTTCAGAGAAATGAATAGTAAAAGAGAAATGAATAATAAAAGAGAAATGAATAATAAGAGTACCTTATTCGTTTTCGTTTTCAGAACGATTTGAGAAATGAATAATAAAACAGAAATGAATGATAAGAGAACGATTTGAGAAATGAACAACAACAACAACAACGTTTTCACGGACGACAATGGCAATGGCAATGGCAAGAACGATGGCGAGGGTTTAGAGCAACGGTCGAGAGAGAAAATGAATAAAAGTGTCTCTGAAAATGTTTAGAATTGTTTTATATTTTAATTAGTAAAGGACTTTAGAGGGCGCTTTTCCTTAGAAAGCGCTTTCTAAAGTGAAAATAATTAAAGGCCTATAAGAGCGCTTTCTAAAAGCGCTTTCTAAGGTGGCCTTTAGACAGCGCTTTTTAGAAGCGCTCTCTAAAGTGATACCTATAGCAGCGCTTTTTGGAAAGCGCTTTCTAAGGTGGTCTAAGGTGGCAGTCTTTTACAGGGCTTTTTAAAAGCGCTTTCTAAAGCCTTTCTTTTAAGGCGCTTTTTTTTAGCGAAATTTTTTAATTTTTTTTTAGCAGCGCTTTTGTATAGAAGCGCTGTCTTTTAAGTGCCGTCTAAACACTTTTTTAGCGTAGTGATATTATTCACGTTTTTGTATCTATTATTTAACTGATGTATCTTTACATTTAGAGTTTTCAACTGTTTCTCTTTTGCAATTGCTATATCTAAATAAATATTGTCTCGTCGTTACACCAACTTCAATACTACACTTTTAACAAATGAAATAGCTATCCCCTCCGTCCCATATTATAAACAAAAATTATTTTTTAGATACATTGAATAATTAATGTATTTGACTTATATATAGACCAGATATATTAATTATTCAATGTATTTAAAAAACAACTTTTACTTATAATATGAGACGGAGTAGTACTTCCATTCTAATGAATGAAAAATATACATTTTCCCAATCACATTCCCGTTATACATATGTCTGAATTTCTATGTAACTTATGTGTTGTTTTTATTAAAGTTGCAAAACACTAGAGCTTCCTTTATTTTACATAATGAATACATTTTCAATGAACAATAGATATAGGTAGCTTGATATAGGTACCACGTTGAACTCATATTTTACATCATGAATATGTATTCAATGAATAATACATATTGCTTTAATTCTTAGTTTATTTTATAAATGTGCAGACTTTTTCTTTGTAACGTCAAATTCTATTTCTAAACTCTATTGCTATGAAGCATGCGATACTTCTAAAATGGTGAAGTATCGGTACCGCGTAAGCATTTGTACCAGATACTCGTACCGTACTCGTGATATTTTATTTTTTCTCATTGTTTGATTTTAAATGAAATTTGTAGCTTTCTCAAATATCAATATAGTCTATTTATGTATTTTAATTTTTTTTAATATTGTGGCTTATCATTATTTTTTGTTTTTTTAATTTTTTAAAGTTGTATTTTGTTATGAATCTAATAATTTAGTTCTCTATTCATATATTTTATAGACAATTTTTATTTTTTATTAACGTACCAATATATTGATTTTTTTTTTAAAATGTCGTATCCCGTACCAGTATCCGTACCCGTACCGGGTACGTACCCGTACCTATGCATCATAGCTCTATTGTAAAGTACTTCCTCCGTCTCAAATTATAAGACGTTTTGAGCATTTCACACAGTTTAAGAAAAGTAATCCATGTTGTATGGAAAAGAGAAATTATGTATCACTTTACACTATTGTTTTTCATTAATTACGAGGAAAGAGAAATTAATAGAATCAAAAGAAGAAAGAGAAATAAATAGTTAAGGGTATATTAAAAAAAATGTTATTAATATTATATTAGAATTATAAAGTGACTTATAATTTATGACAAATATTTTTTTAAAAATAATTTATAATTTAAGACAGAGGTAGTAGTATTTAATTAGACAATAGGTATCTTGAATCATCACAATTTATGTTTCCAATACGTTTAGTAGGGCTCATAGCTGAAATAGGTCAGTATGATTACATCAATAGGCTGCATGTAACATTGCTTTTTCATTGAATCAAACGCCCATAATTACTTTATCAGTTGACTTTTTACACAGATTAAAAAAAAAAAAATGAATAAGAGAAAATGATATTTTTACTAAAATATTTTTATGATATATTGAGAATGAAGAAAGTAATATTAACTTGAGGATAAAATAGAAAAAGTTGCATTGAAAATTTAAATAGGTCATATATTTTAAAACACCATTTTATTTCAAATGGATCACTCATTGTAAGACGGAGGAAGTATTTTGAAATTATCATGTATTGATGTCCACTGAGATATTACATTGCCTATTATACATAGCTGTGTCCTTTATGGTTGCGTGTAATATCCAATTTGAAAAGCTGTGATTCGTTACATTCATGGCACTTCCATCACCAAGTCTGAACTATTTTCAAAATAACATAAATAATAGGAGAAAAAATTGAAGAAAACATTATTTATAATAATTTTGTTGTACTACTATTTCATATTCCTGTTTTTATTTATTCAAATATTATTTTAAAATGTTCAATATTAACAATCTAATCATTCATGGGAGCAGCATAGTGACTGCCAACTAGGGGTGGCAAAACGGGCCCGGCCTGCGGGGGAAAGCCCGTTTTACCCGTCATTTTTTGCGGGGCGGGCCTGAATTTTGAGCCCGCGTCTCCACCTTTGCCCGCCCCGCCCCGCCCCGTTTTTTTGCGGGCTTTTGCGGGGTGGGCCTAAACGGGGCGGGTATGCCCGCGGGTAAAAACAACCCATTCTATCTTATATTATTATTATTATTATTATATCTTATATTATTATTATAGCTTGAACAGTATGGACCATAAATGTTGTGCGCTACAATTCACATGTACTAGGAAATTATTAGTTTCATTTCATTATTATTCTACTCATTTGCTACCATAAATTATCTATTCACTTTCATTAATTATTTATTTATTCGCTACAGTGACCGTAAGGGAAATTATTTTGTTACGCTACAATACTTCTCATTTTTAATAATTGCTTCCTGTTTAGCACCTTAGCAAATTCATACTGACTATTTCCTCAGCTCCACTAGAAAAATGCTTTGGTTTGAAAATTATAATTAAATTCTTGTAGGCTTCCCACTAAAACTTATTCTAACATACATAATTAACAATTGAATAATTAATTAATATAGTTTCAATAATTAAATTCAATTATCCATAAAATAATTTCAATAAAATAAAAATAATTAAATTAAGATTATTGATATTATTATTAATTAAATTTAAATATACATTACATCTACATCTATTTTCTTTTTATTTATTTTCATCATTATACTATTATTATTAATATAAATTATTTTAATTAATATATTATTATTAAAAAAAAATTAAAGAGAATGGCGGGCATGCCCGCGGGCCCGCGGGCCCGTCATTAAATGGGGCGGGCCTAAAAAATGAGCCCGCATCTCCACCTTTGTCCGCCCCGCCCCGCCCCTTTTTTTGCGGGCTTTTGCGGGGCGGGCATGCCCGTTTGCCACCCCTACTGCCAACTATGGTTTTACTTTATTTTTTTCGTTTAGGAATTGGATTATACAATATATATTTCATAAACAACAATATTTAATATTTCATTAATCACATTTAAACTGTATTACAACATCATTTATTATAACATCAAGAAATATATATATATATATATATAAAAGGGATGTGGCATATGTATTAGTATGCATTTTGGATTTTATTGTACGCTTAAAATTTAAAGGATATATTTTAATATTAAACTATATAGAAAATAATAGTTAAAAAAATATTTGTTTTAATACTTAAAATGGTATGTTTTTGTAACGTGTAGATAAATAAAAATTTGAATATTTTCTATAATTTTATGGTACTGATAAATATCAATTAATATTTTTTTTGGTAAGCAAGTTGATTCAATAACACGAGAACTAAGGGTTTTTAAACCTGTTTACAAAAAGGATTGAAAGAAATACACTCGACAAAAAAATATTGAAAACCAATTGAACCTACAAGAGATAATACAACGGATTTTTACAAAAGTCGTAAAACTTACAATTGGTTTTAGCAATATCGTCTATAAAAGACCACTTCCAAGACATAAACTTTATGTTCCAAACCATTCCACTCATGGATATCGAGGAAATACAATTCCTCATATACCACAAGTTCCAACACACTGCCAACCAAATAGTACCCGCTTTCCCTTTTTTAACATTATGAGCATTACAAAAATTAACCCACCTCAAAAAACAATCTTGGAAGCTTCCTTCTACTACCACCGTATTATCCACAATACCAATCCACTCCCTAATTTCCCTCCAAATCAATTTTCCCACAATACATCCCATAAAAGAATGGTCCAACTTTTCAATACCCAAAGAGCAAAACCTACAAGCATACGAACTAACAGCCCCAACTTCCATAGGTACCCCCGACTTCCATAAAACATTCCACAAATTCTCCTCTCCCGGACCAGCTAACCCGATAGCATACGAACTACAAGCAAAAACCTTGACTTTCATAGGCACCCCCGACTTCCATAAAACATTCTACAAATTCTCCTCTCCCGGACCAGCTAACCCGATAGCATACGAACTAACAGCCCCAAAAACACCCCCCACTGAAACGTTCCAGCCAGTCAAATTAACCGGCAGCTGCGACACAAAACCTGTACGAGGGAACGTCCTACCCGAATCCTCAACAAAACTGCTGTCCGACACTGTACCAGCTGCAAGTGAACCGTCTTTACAACTGCTAATAGGCGAACCATCATCGACAACAGAAACAGAGATAGGCGCCGTAGCAGACGCAGCCATGGAGCCCGAATCATCTTCAGGACCGACCACTGGCGTACCCGGGCCAACAACAGAAACACCGACATCGCGCCAACCACTCTGCCAACCGGAAACACCAGCAGAAAACGCAACTCTCCCAGAAACAGCATTGGAGCTGCTATGCAACCTGGAAAAAACAGAAGCAGCAACTGGAAAATCATTAGAAACAGTGTCAACAACATTAACACCAGCCCTACTAGCATCCTCCCTCCTACACCTACTGATCTGAATTAAATCAACCGCCGACCTCACTGAAAATCCATCATCAATATCCACCTTCCACTTCACAGAATCACACTCGGCCGAGGAAGGACCATGGCCTCCCAACAAAGAAACAAGCAGCTGCAATTCATCCTCTGCTCCTTCGTTCAACCGACTCTTCACACCCAAATCACTCCACACCCAGTTCCCATCTACCCAACCTCCCATAGCTCCCACCGAAACGTTTTTGAGCTCCGAGGCCTCAAAAACAAGAGAAAATCTATCTTTAAGACAACAATCATCCAACCATATAGCGTGCCAAAAAGCCGTCTTCATACCATTACCTATCTTGAAAACACAATACTTAGAAAAACAATCAACATTCTTACTATAAGAAAATAGATAATAGTCATTTTAATGATTTTGGTAGTGAATTATTTTCTGGATAATAATTTTTATAAGAAAATAGACTCAATCAACATTCTTACTTAATTAAATAATTTTATTGTTAATAATTTTCAAAATTCCAGCTTTTAAAAATAAAACAATTTATAAGAAAACTTTTGCTTTTAAAATGAAACTAATGATTTTTTTAAAGTTAGTTTTATATATGAAAGGTCATGTAAAAATAAATTTATATGTTTGACTAAACATTTTATTTATTATAAAAATGTTAAAATATGGTTTATAATTTATTTTATCATCACCATGACTTACTTTTAGTATTCAATAAAAAATGGTTTTTATAGGTACCTATAAATAGAAGTATGAATATTTTTTTTATTATTTTATGGTAGTAAATAAATGTCAATTAGTTTGTTCAATTTGATTATCATTCAATTTGTTATCATTCTCTTATATAATAGCCATTATAATAATTTGGATAGTAAATAATTTTAAGGTTAATAATTTTTGTGAGAGAATAGACTTAGCCAACATTCTAATTTAATTATATAATTTTATGACTAATAATTTTTATTACATAATTTTTAAAATTATTGCTTTTAATAAAAACATATATAAGAAATTTTCGCGTTTAAAATAAAATTAGTGATTTTCTCAGAGTTAGTTTTAGTGTATAAAATGTCATGAAAATAATTTATGTTTTACTAAACCCTTTCTTTCATATAAATATCTAATAATATGGTTTATTGTTTACATTGGCTTACTTTTAGTATTTAATATATTATGTTTGTGTTATTTATATATATGCAGGTAGGGAGCAGTGTTCTTCCACCCTTTAACTATATACATTATTAATTAACAAGAATACATTTGTAATGTCTGGTATAAGTTTTTATTTCAAGCTGTATTATGATAATGATGGCAAAGTAGATGGTAGAGCAGCTTCATCCTCATGTCATTTTTTGTTATGCGTGATATATGGTTGGGTTAGCAATAATAGACTTGTAACATTCTCATGTCAATCAATTAATACACTTTAATATTTTATTTTTGTAGTAGGCTTAATAAAGTAATTTTAGACTGAGCTACACTAATAACGTAATTTATCACAACTTGTTTTTTCTAGTTTTGCAGTGGGTCTAACATTTCCTTTGATACACTGGTTAATGTTGAAATTTCTCTTTGATTTATTGATTTTGATGCACATTTCTCTCTCACTTTTTTGTTTATAATATTTGTATAGTCCACACCTATGCTTTAAATGCAAGGTAATACAGTATAAATACAACTATTATTAAGATTAATATTAAATTTAAAATAAATTTACACAATGATTCTACTGAAAATTAAACTTATAATTTTTAAGGTAAAGTTGTAGTACTCCATTACTAAATTAAATAAATATTTATGTTTTTCTTTTTTCTAATTTATATATACATGGATTCTGACTCAGCCACTAAAATTATAAACTACATATTTTCTAACTCAAAATTAGTAAATATTTGTCAAATTAAAATTGCAATTTAAAATTGTTATACGATTTACGAATTTATTGTATGTTAATAAAGAAGATGTAGTGTTTGTCTTAATTTATATGAAATAAACTTTAAATTATTAAATTTATTTATTTTATTTCAAAATTTAGTAAGTCAAAAAATCTGAAGTGGAACTTTTGTAAAATTAATTTAATTGAAATTAAAATTAATTCAATTATGTTTAAGAAAAATTATATAATTTTTAAAATTTTGTGTGAATGAACCACAGGAAAAGAGTGCATATTCTATTATAGAACAAGTGATTATAACTTGTGCATAATATATGAAATATTTATTGTATTATATATTGTAAAATGTTGTTGTTGTATCGTAGTTTGATATGCTTTGTTTTTTTAATTTAATATGGTTTGTTGATTCTTTATTGAAAAATGATTTAACATTTTATAAATCAAAATCTGGTTTGAGTTTTCTTTCTTTCAGATTTGGTTTTCCATTTAATATTTTGTCTTCTGCTTTAGGTTTTATGACTAATATTTGTTTCATGTTTGATATAAATAGTTTGATCTTCTTCTTTAGGTCTTTATGACTAATATATTGTAGCTAATGATCATTAATGAACTAATTTGATATAAGTTTGATATAAATAGTGAAAATAAAGTTATGAATTTTTTAAATAATATAAATGGCAGAGTTATGATTTTTATTCAAGATATATGTATTTATATTAAATAGCAAAAAATTAAGGTTTAAATTTTTTTAATATCCACTATTTATAATTAGAAATTGAATTATATATAATTATTGATAATAAATAGTGAGTAATGGTGCATTAACTGTACAATAAGATATCATATTTTTATATAAGAGAAAATACTACTGTTATAAACAGGGACAACTATAATTTTGATTCAAATATTTTTATATATGAAAAATATATTTTTGTTATAAACGGGCACAACTTTAATTTTGATTTAAATTTTTTTATATACGAACATAATACTATTGTTATAAACGGGCACAACTTTAATTTTGATTCAAATTTTTTCATATAAGATAAAATACTACTGTTATAAACGGGGACAACTTTAATTTTGATTCAAATATTTTTATATAAGAAAAAAATACTATTGTCATAAACGGGCACAACTTTAAATTTGATTCAAATTTTTTATTATATATGAAAAAAATACTATTGTTATAAACGACCACAACTTTAATTTTGAATCAAATTATTTTATATAAAAAAAATACTATTGTTATAAACGGACACAATTTTAATCTTGATTCAAATTATTTTATATACGAAAAAAATACAAATGTTATAAACGGACACACCTTTACTTTTGATTCAAATTTTTTGATATACGAAAAAAAATACAATTGTTATAAACAGACACAACTTTAATTTTGATTCAAATTTTTTTATATAAAAAAAAATACTATTGTTATAGACGGACACAACTTTAATATTGATTCAAATTTTTTATTTACGAAAAAAATACTACTGTTAGCTACAGGCAAGCCTTTACTTTTCAATAGTTTTTTAATCATATTATTATTGATATTTTTGTTTATCTTTCATCTTCTACATGTATTATTATTTCAACTTAATTTTACTATTATTCTTAAGTTTTAATCATATTATTATTCTTAAGTTTACTATTATTCTTTAGTTTCATTTATTTTTGGTCTAGCTATTAATTTATATTGTTTGTTTAATATTTTTAATCATCATTAAATTATTTGAATTTATATCAATAATTAATTTAATTTATTCTTTTACAGCACACAACATTTTCTCATACTTACCAAAACAAAATTTTAATTTCAATCATATCTATTTTAATTTTAGCATTTTTCTTTTCAATTTGATTAACAATTACGCGTACATAACATAAAATCTTCAAACAGACAGACCCGTGCGAACGCACGGGTTAGTTACTAGTTTAAATGAAATCTCTAAACTAATACTATAAGTACAATTAAATAAATTAATCTAATCTGCAGCATCGCCCATAGTAGCATAGAAAAACAATAGTTACATAGGCTTTCCTATAATTCTCATGCTTCAAAAAGATAATAGCATCACAAAGTAAGTAATGTAATTTAAACTTATATGCAAATAAGCTCAAATGAATCAATCAAGTAACACTTTCAACCTTCAATCAACTATGGAAGACGCATTTATTGTGGCAGTAGCTCACACCATCAATCAACTGCTGAAACAACTTTCAACCTTTACTTTCATTTTGTTTAACCATGGAAGCATATGAATACAATTAACATCATTAAATGCCACCCACTGAATCACACACATAACAAGAAGCAAATGCTACTTCTAATTTTGTCAAATAGCTCTTGTCCAGTCACATACTCAAGCAAGTACCTATTAAAAGTACCCAGCTGCTCTTTTACAGCAATTACATTAAGTATGGGACGCAAATAATAGTTAAAGAGAATACCTATAATTATGGCACAATAAATGGAGAGACGTTGGAGGCTTCAAGCTTATAGCTGTAACAACTCAATACAATAAAATAACCAAATTATTTCTCTACACAATAAAGAAATTTAGCTATGTTTTAGGGATTTTTCAAACTGCAATTATGTATAACCGTTGTAGACACTGTTGGCTGCAACTATATATTTGCTCCACCTCTATTGTATTAAGCAGTGTTCACGTTTCACAATTCTAATAAAATAGCATCAATCCATTCTTGTCATTATTTTCTTTTTGGTATCAGAGCCTTTGTACTTCTTTATTCCTCAATGTCAGCAACTTTATCAACCCTAAAACTAAGCCCTACAAATTATCCATTGTGGCGTGAACAAACTTTATCGCTTGCAGAAAGTCAGGACTTGGTGGGTCATCTTACAAATGAAGACCCAGGACCTACTTAATACACCACCAATACCACAAACTCAAAACAATTTATTCCAATATTAACTAACGAATTCGTCACTTGGCACAAGTCCGATCGTCTTCTTCGGGGTAGGATATTCAGAACCCTCTATGAGGAAGCACTTGGACTGGTCGTCGGCATCGACAGTGCCCACGCCAATTGGGTTGCACTCAAAGATGCATATGAAGAAGATTCACAAGAACGTGAATTCACAATCCGTCAACAAATCACATACCTCCGCTAGGAAGAGGACCAAACTATTGGTGAACATATTCGCATTTTCAAAGGTTTATGCGATAACCTTGCTGCAATTGGGAAACCTGCCCCTGACAAAGAAAATGTATTTTACCTCCTCACAAGCACTACTACAAAACGCGCAATCAACAACGCCAGGTTTACAACAGATTCATAGACACCTTGTAATAGGTTAAAATTTCCGCGCCCAGTGAGTAGCTAGATTTATAAACAGTAATTTAATGATGGTTGTCTTAAGACACCGTAGTAATAAATGATGTGTAGCAACCTTTGATTCCCAGCAACTACATTTTTTCCATTTTTTAGAGTACATTAAGCGTGTGTCACTTAAGTCCATTATTTAAATAATAAATTGTAAATGATTTTACAACGGTGAAGTAAACCCATCGTTGTTAGAGGACTTACAATTCCACTAGGGTTGGGTTGTCCAACCGTGATTAAAGGGTTTACTGATAAATTAAAACAAAACTTATTCTATATTTCTTTCATAAGACGCCCTAGGTGAACAAGCGAGCCAGAGACGACATCGGTGGCGTAATCTTTACCCTTTTCGTGTCCATTCATTTGGAGCTCAAATCTTCACCCTCTTTGTTCATTTGATTCTTCAGCGTCGAAGTACCGTACTCTTCAACATTTTCATTCCTTTTTTCTTGGTTTATGTTGTATATGCTCAAATATTCACCCTCTTCGTTCAATTGATTCTTCAGCTTCGAAGTATGGTACTCTTCAACATCTTCATTCCTTACGTGCATAAGATTCTTCAACTTCGAAGTACGATATTCTTCAACATCTTTATTCTTTTTTTCTTTGTTTATGTTGTATATGTGTTGGTGAGGTAAAGCGGCAAGCAACAAAAGTTTTTGGAAGTATTTATCCGGGAAATTATCATGTCCACAAAGATTAGTGTTATTGAACTGTCGTTCGACAATTTAAATGTTATTGAGTTTAGATTTAAATGGTTTGGAATAAAAGTGCAAAAGGAAAAACATAAAATAATAAAATAAATACATTCTTAAAACATGAGAAAACTCGTCAAGAGTTGTATTTCGTTCTACCATTCAAGAACTAAAAAATATCTGAATCAAATAGACTCAACCTAAATCACTCGTCAAAACCCCCACGTATTGCTCTCAACAGAGGTTATGTCTAACGCAAAGTCGAGAGATCAATCGTATCGTCTCATCAGTGATGTCTCACGCAACTCAACAATATGGAGTATTAAAAACCTATACCCACGCGATTATTAGACCTAAATCTATGTCTAGAGTTTAGAATCTAACAAATGTTTATCTTAGATCGAGTTCGAACCGTATATGTCTATAGAAATCTAAACCCATTAAGTAAAAAATCAAAGATAACCATCGATAAAGAGTCAAAAAAGAGATTTTATACAAAGATCCATAAATATACATACAATCAAGATAAACTTACATACAAAACCCCAACATATAGAGGGACAAAGAGAAGAGAGAAGAAGAACACAAATCTCATGGTTAGTCAACTCCGATTGAAGTGGATTCGACTTCGAATCATCAAGATGCACACTCCATGTGTTGTTTCTAAGCTAAATCTACTAAAAAATGAAGGTTTGATGAATTGCGAACAAATACCTTAAAACATAACCTAAAATATGTGATTTTACCCCATTTAATGTGTTTCTGCCCAGACAAATTTGCTCAGCGAAACAACAGTTCGCCCGGCGAGGCAAGGCGGCTTTTTCTACAGCTTATGGAATTTCTGGCTCGCGTTAGGCTCACCCAGCGAGCTCGGGGCGAGAGATGACTGTAGAAAAGTCAGCATCTTGTTTTCTTCATAACTTTCGAACCGTAACTCCGTTTGAGGCCCGGTCGGAAACGTCAGAAAGCTTATTCAATGTTCTATCTAACAATGACTAAATATCAATTCTTGATTACCTACAAAAATGAGATAAAAACAATTAAACTCATGGATATTTACACGAAAATACTAGTATACACTAAATATACACTTTTACAAACAAAGTGGGATTTTATTCAAAGAATTCAATACAAATGAATCGATAAGTCCCGCAAAACAACAACTCAAAACACGGCATTTTGGCAACTATTAAACTCTCCCCAACTTAAAACATTGTTTGTCCTCAAACAAAGTCAAACAACTTAAAGAAACAAAAGACGATAATCCAAGAATCACGAATCAACAGGTTTTTTAAAACGGAAAACAAATGTATGGTTCAAATAAAAAACCTACAAGCAAAGTAAACACCTACCACCATCCTACAATGACAACATGAAAATGAAACAAATCCAAAGTAAAAAAATCATGCCAACCAATCTAAAACAACACAAGCTAAATCATGAATCACACCTAGCAAAAATTCATCGAGGGATGAAAAACACACAAAGGTGAGGATTTGACACCCATCCAACTATCTTGCAAACAAAAGACTAAATTATGCATTCATCCAAAAATTCACATTGAACATACAAAGGCAAAAATCACAAGGGCTTTTCAAGGTTGTAATGTGGCTTGATTAACAAACAAGGGGTAATTCCTAAAGCTAATTGAAACAAAAATTTGCCTAAACCTAAGGGAGTGATCAACTCACAAAAGTTCAAACACAAAATTTCAATCAAACTTTTTCTTTCATCCCAAGTGTTACACCAAACACACCTTACTTATTAACACAATTATTTGATACTCTTTTTGTTTTTCTTTTTCAAAACTTTTCTCTTTTTTTTTTTTTTCTTTTCTTTCTTTTTCTCTTTTTTCTTTCTTTTTTTTTTCTTTTTAAAACCGCATAGCAACCAACAACTTAAGTGAGCAAACATTGCTCTCCCCAACTTGAATTCAACCAACATCAATGTGTGAATACTCCCTACTTTCTAAGGCAAGGTAAAAATTCAAACAACAACACATGGTTGAGGGTTCAAGAAAACAAATAATCAACATCCATTCAAAAAGGTGAACTAATACTCATAGACAAGTATCAAGTTCAAAAACAACATGGACATTGATAAAAAAACTCAAAAGGGGTTAACAAAAGTTCACATACTCACAAGGTGAATTGACTATTTGATTAGGTAGTTGTGCTCAATAATCAAACAAAATGCCTTGATCATTTTCATGCTTTCATACAATCAACACAAACAAATGATTAAACATAATAAAATCCAGTTAAAACAAGAATTGCGGCCTCCAGCATATATGAACAATGGAAAGCTTCCTCACATTTGGGGGTAAAAAGGTAACTAAAGTGACTCAATAAAAAAAAGTAATGTAAAAGAATGAATGGCATGGAATTTGTATGAATGAAAAGTTTCATAAACATCTTATGCTATAGAAAGCGATAAACGAGTAGCTGGCGTGTACCAACTTCAAAACAATATCATTACCATACATCCGCAAGTTGAAATGGTCAACTTTGAAAATAACTTCAAACTTCCTCAAGATACTCAAAACAAGCTCTTGGACAAACACAAAAATAACAAATTAAAACAAACTACAATAAACATACTAAAAGACCGGGTAAAATTGAATTAAACAAGTTGAAAAGTGAAGATTTGAGAATTTTAAGAACTGGTCCAATTTCAACTTGTTTAACCAAATCACCACACTACCTATACTAATACAATAAAAACAATAAAGAAACTAAAAACAATACAACATGTTTGTTTTACGTCGTAAGCTCGACGCCTATTATTTACAAACCAACACATTGCTTCGGAAGAGCCAAATACTTTCACTCCCGCCTTTGCTCTCATCTCTTCGAGCTCTAACCGAAACTACACATCTAACCACACTTTTGGCAAACGTGAAGAGAAACAAATATATACACTATATTCACAAGTATGAAAAATATGTAAAATTCACAAATATGATAAACATATACAAGTATCAATATAAACAAATAAAAATAAACAATATATACGATATCTACAAAACTAAAAAACAAAGAAACTATCGCAATGTGATCCAATAAAAACACCAATCCCCGACAACGGCGCCATTTTGATGGAGGAAAACTATTCAAAGGTTGCATTTTGACCCCGTTTTATCCGATTTTCCTTTAGTTGATCGTTTTGTGGATTTTGGGAAGGAGGCCAAAGTGAACCGTTTCATGGATTTTGGTTGGATTTTTGGAATTGCTATTTCCCGGACTATTTGGGATTGTAGAAACGCTATTATCTCTGATGGAGGTTCTTTGGTTAACTTTGACTGAAGGGGTTCGATCAAGCGGTATTCGTGGGATTGGTTATTGGCGGGTCAAGTTCGAGGTTATATTTTGTCTTGGTCCGATTGGTGTGCTAGGCCAATGTAAGTGGTGTTTTTGGTTAGTCGGCAGTGGTAGTCCTTCGTCTTTCCGTAAGCTTTATTTGTCTCTTCCTTTTTTTGATTGGTGTATGTAATTGGGTTGTGCATCTCTTGTGCCTCTTTTAATCTATTTTGCTTATTAAAGAAAACCTTTAATATGAAAATGAAGTTTCTATCACCTTGTTTAAAAAAAGGAGATACAAAGCAAACATTTACTTCTCATGAGAATCCATATTCATATGTGTAAAGATATATGCAAAAAAAATAAAAATTCATAACGATTAACAAAGAGGACAATTTAACAAAATGTAAAAGTACAACTTAATGAACTCACTACCTAGATATGGAAAAAAGACATTAATATTTATGTGATGTAATTTATACTCCTTTATGAGAATGTTGATATATAGAGTGGTGGGCTGGTTTGAAAGTTTGTTTTAAAATGAGGGATGATCAAAAGGTGGAGTTCAAATGGTAACTTTTAGGGTGTGATTGATTGTGAAGAGAAGGTAATAAGAGACAAATATTTAAGAGAAAGTGAAAGAAGAGAGGAAAAGGTAAGAAAGAAAGACAATTTTAGATATTTCTCTTAATAAATTTAATCTAATGAATTAGGAGAAAATGTGGGATAAATAAAAAGTTAGTGTCATAGTAGCATTTCTTTTATTTCTTTTAATTTTTTAAATTCTGAAGAGATTGAAAAAAGATGCGGCTCTCTCTCCCTTAAACAGTTCAAGAGAAATTTTCTTTCCTCGTTCACACTCCTCTCTCACCTTACTCTCTTCCATATTTCTATTAAACCCATAACATTCTTAAAGTTTTAGTAGTAGTAAAATAATTGGTGAACTGGTAATTATTTTTTAGGTGTGGTATTGTAATTCCCTTTTCCTTAAAAATTGACAACAAAATTCTCTTTGTTGCAATCATTAAACACATAATTCATTTACATATTTTTTGCTCGTGGTCCATCAATGATGAAAATAATCAATAAAGTTTCATAGAAAAAAAATAAAATTAACATATTGTACTTGGTAAAAAGTACAATACGTGACACTCCATGATGGTTAAGGATATTAGAGACTTTTTGGGGTTTATTCTAGAGTTTAGAGCAAGGACACATAGTAAGGTGAAAAGCTATGTATATATGATATCTCCGTAAATGAGAATGGATCTTCTCAAACTCGGTGTTGAGGTATTTATAGGAGTTTTTGGGTCTGGATCTCAAGCCCATAATAAGTAGCAACCTCTTCGAAGAGAGCGTGGGAATGAGACAGTTAATCCCATTTTATTTAGGAGAACATGATAAATTCCCCTTGACTCCCTCTATGTGTTGTTATGGACTAGGACACGTCAGTTCATAATTTCTCAGGGAAGGAAGCTTATAAGAGAAATGGGCGGCCGTTCCAAATGATGGATGCTCAAACTAATAAACATGCAATCAAGAAGTTATTTCGGCAACATGTTACGTCTTTTTCGTATCACATAACCCCTTACGGGCCCTTTGCAAATATATTGATAAACGTTTCTAAAGCACAAGGGCTTGTAAATGATGAAGTTATTTAGTCTTGTTTTTTCCCTCCTTGTCTGGATGAGCCCCTATGGAATTCCTAGGGTGAGTCCTTCAAGCATGAGGTGAATCCCTCATATATGGGGTGAGTCACTCATATAGGAGGCGAGTCCCTTATGTATGGGGAGAGGCATTCAACCATGATATGAGTCCCTCATGTATTGGGTGAGTCTGGGATATGTGTCTAGGTGTCAATGATGTGAATCATACGTGATCTAAGGAAAATCCTCAAACATTAATTAATGGAAAAGCATGCGAGGTGTGAAATGCGATTAATGATGATTTAGTCACGGACGCCAAATTGTCTTTGATCTCCCACAAGTGTTAGAAGTGTGAAAAACATCTTGCGTCTTATTGGAAACCCATGAGATATTTGATCACCCCGAGACTTCAAACATCTATTAAAGGGATTTATGGCGATAATTGGATATTTATACGATAATGGTAACCTAGAAAGTAGAGCTCTCGACTCGTGAGAAACACATAACCCTATGGAATTACTATTATAAAAATGACAGATATCTCGACGAGACAATTTTTTGTAAATTAGTGGAACTATGCATGTTTGGTAGTTATGAGAGTTTCATTAGCTTTGATAGAAATAGTAGTGGTGGTAGCGATATTAAATCCTTTTTCCCTCGTATTTTCTCAATAAACAAGAAGATAATTGCCACCTCTGACACTGAACCCAAGGATGTCAGGGATTTCGAGTCCATTTACATCGTTGAGGAAAATATAACCTCTTTTTAGAAGTAGATTAACACCTCCTCTTTACACTACAAAAAAAACTGGTATTTGCCACATGAAAATCACTTCACAACATGCAAAATCACTTCACAAACTGGTATTAGCGACGTGGCTATTCACGTCGCAGGAGCACGTGTGGCAACTATGTTGCCATGTGAAAATCACTTCACAACTTTGCCACGTGATTTTCACGTCGCAACAAATAAAACAGAGTTGCAGCTATCGCAGGTGTAGCAGAGAAAGTGGCTGGCGTGTGTAAGAAGTTTGCCACGTGAAATTCATGTGGCAAGTTGTGAAGTGAATTTCATGTGGCAAGTTGTGAAGTGAACTTCACGTGGCAAGTTGCGAAGTGGAATTCACGTCGCAAGTTGCGAAGTGAATATCACGTGGCTACATGATTTTTTTTTTTTATAAAAAAAACTGATTAATTATGCGGTACGTTTTGTATTTTTATTTATAATTTAAAATTATAATTTAAAATTTTAATTATAGTTTGTTTTTTTAATTATTTTACAAAACAAAATGAATATTAAATTTTTTTTAATAATAATTTAATTTGAAAATTTAATAAATTTAAATAACAAAAATTAATAATTATAAATAAATACCAAAATTTAGAATAAAATTTTTAAATAAAAAGTGTACAATATGCCAAAATGTAATAAATATTTTACAAAAATAAAAATTTAAAATTACAATAAATGCTTCGGATTAATCCGGATCGGGATAGGATTCAATGTTAATATCATCGGCATCCGAGCCAATATCATCGTTATCCATCTGTTGTTGACCACCAACTTCTTCATTTCCAACAACTGGATTACCGCCACCTTGCGATTGCATAAATTGGCGCATCATCGCCTCTATTTCAGCTTGTCTATTCTTCATTGCCTCTATCTGACTTTGTTGCGCCTCCAATTGGGCCTGTAATGTCGCCTCACGTTGCGCCGTTTCGCGTTTCGCTTCAGTTAGCGCCAGTTGTCTTACCGTTTCTATCATCTCGGGGGTCAATTGTGGCGGATTTGACGTTCCCTCACCATCTCTAACTCTTTGAAATAGAGTTCTGTCCCCTTTTCTCATACCACCGGCCAAAGCTCCAGCACCAAATAAACATCCATTCAGTCCTTTTCCGCCGGTTACTAAATCCCAAATATAAAAATCCACACGTGGATTAAGCGGCTCAGAACCTCTTGGAGTATACTGAGGATTCTCTATCAAAAATTGTGTGAGCAATACCTGGTAATCCTCCTACACATAAAATAAAATAAAAAAATTAAGTTAAATATAGATTAAACAATTTAAGTTAAATTAAATAATAAATTTTGCCACGTGATTTTCACGCCACAATATCTCAATTGCCACATGATAATTACGTCACAAAATTGTCATTAAATTAAAAAAAATAATAACAATTTAAATAAAATAAAACGACGTACTTACCAAAGCTTTTTTGGTGCGTTCGTCAACAAAGTCCTCCGATTTTTTTGTTCTGGTCTGTACAACTAGCTCCGGAATGAGTGGAGGTCTCCCCAATCTCTTTTCCTAAATAATAAAATTAACTTTAATTAAAAATATATAATAAATAATAATATAACTTAAAATAGTAGTAATAATTACCATGCGTCGAGCATGTTCAGCAACACTTATACTTCCAACTGCATTAAGGCTACCCCCTTTTTCAGATGCTCTCATTTTCTTTGCTTTTTCAGATCTTGCCTTAAAACCAGCATCTGAATCCCAATAAATAAGAAGTTCATCGAATACTTCTTTGCCTATCCAATTGGGACGAATATTTTCGAGTTCCCAATGCTTTCTAGCACGCCGTAGCATGTCAGAAAGTCGAACTGCTGTTCTGCCAAAATAATTTTTTCTAATCGCTTTCTCGTTCATTTTTTCCCACGTACACTTTTCCTACAATGTTATAAGACATTCAAATAAAATAGTTAGACAATTATAATAAAAAAAGTAATTTAAACAAAAATAAGTTAACAAATAAATTACATAACTTAACAAAAATAAATAAATTATACCTTAAATAAATTAAACCAAGCTTCTCTTTCGCCCCCCTTAACTTCTCTAAATCTCTTCCAAGCTTTTTTATACTTTTGCTGAATAACATAACTTATACACTGGGCAGCAGTCTGACTCGGCTCGAAACTAAACATCAATAATTTATATTAATATGAAATATAAAAGTTAATAAAAAATGAAAACATGTATACTTAAAAATTTAAAACTTACGAATTTCCACTGGGCCAAATAAAATATCTTCCATTAATGATATGAACCACCTCATTATTGGGAGCCTCCTCATCATCGTCCTCAGCTGCCGCCTCCTCATCATCCTCCTGATCATTATCGTCCTCAACTGCCTCCTCCTCATCATCCTCACGCGTAGGTAAGGGTACCTGTGTGGGCTGTGCGGTGTGGGATCCCCCAGGTTGTGTGAAGGATGAGGGTACCTGTGAGGGAGTTGGAAAACTAGATCCCCCAACCTGCATGAAGGGTGTGGGAACCTGCTGGTAGGGAGGTGGAAAACTAGATCCCGCAGACTGTGTGAAGGATGAAGGTACCTGCTGAAATGGATAACTAGGGCCCCCAGTCTGCTGATATGGATAACTAGGGCCCCCAGATGGGCTAATAAAAGTTGATCCCCCAGATGGGCTAATAAAGGCTGGTCCCCCAGGTGGGCTAATAAAAGCTGGAGCCCCAGATGGGCTAATAAAAGCTGGATACTCCTGAGGGGAGAGTAATGTCATGAAAGGCTGAGAACTGGTCAGGGACATAGAATCTAACTGACTCTGCGGGGGAGGACACATGGCCGACTGAGGTGCCTGACATACTACTACTCTCTGACGTTGGGACTTCTTACCCTTATTCTTATCAGTTCGTGGGGGCATTTTACCTATTTATAAAGAATAGACATTTAATATATATTCATGAACAACGGAAATAATAAATCTTAAAAAACACAATGACATAGATATATTTCGGTCCAACTTAAGGATGTCCTCCATTCTTAAAACTGACGCACAAATATCTCTAAAAAATTGACTAATTTCAATTAGTGGATTAAGCACATGATTGGGTAGTGAACCGAACGCAATTGGAAGCAACCGTTCCATAAAAACATGGCAATCATGACTTTTCATACCATGCAACTTCCCAGTGTTAACGTCGGCACACCTTGCCAAATTTGAAGCATAACCATCGGGCATTCTTAATTCTTTTAACCATCGAAAAACCGTTTTCGCTTCTTGAGAAGTTAGAGTGTAATTCGCCTTGGGTTTTAACAATTTTCCATTTGGTTGACACTTCAACTCCAACTCTTTTCGATTACACCAAATTTCCATGTCTAGTCTAGCCTTCTCATTATCTTTAGTTTTGTCTTTAACATCCATCACTGTGTTAAATACATTATCAAAAAAATTCTTCTCAATATGCATAACATCAAGATTATGGCGCAACAAATTATCTTTCCAATACGGGAGGTCCCAAAATATACTTTTTTTTGTCCAATTGTGTGTGACCCCATATCCTTGAATTCTACATGCTTTACCAATATCTGTGAATTTCGGTAGTTCACAAATTTGGTTCCATACTTCACCTGGTGACAATCGAGGTGGAGGCAAATCTGTCACTCGTTCATCTTTTTTGAAATCAGTCTTGTTTCTTCTATAGTGATGATTTCTTGGTAGGAATCTACGGTGACAGTCAAACCATGAACTTTTCCCCCCTTTTTCCAACGTAAACGCCTTGGTGTTCCCCATGCAATGCGGACATCCCATTTTTCCATGCGTACCCCATCCAGACGACATCCCATATGCTGGAAAGTCGTTAATAGTCCACATCAAGGCAGCTCGCATATTAAAGTTTTGTTTACTTGATATATCATAAGTCCATTCTCCAATCCATAACCTCTTCAAATCATTAATTAAAGGTTGTAAGTACACATCGATTCCGGCTTTTGGACTCGACGGTCCTGGAACGAGGCAGGTCAAAAACATGTATGGTTTTGTCATGCACATCTTAGGAGGGAGGTTGTAAGGGGTTATAATAACTGGCCAACAGGAATACCCACTTCCAGACGCTTGGACATATGGAGTAAAACCATCAGAGCATAATCCAAGCCTTACATTTCGAGGTTCTGCGGCAAAATCGGTATGTATGCGATCAAAGTGCTTCCATGCCTCGCCATCAGATGGATGTCGCATAGTGCCTGAACTTATTTTGTTTGTATGATGCCATGCCATTTGACTTGCACTGTGCATTGAAGCAAACATTATTTTCAACCTTGGTATTATCGAAAGATAAAACATCGACTTCACTGCTACACGTTTTTGCTTACGGTCAATGGCTTTACTACGAACTTTATATCTTGGACTCTTACAGAACTTACATTCCTCCAACGCTCCATCATTGGTACCAAACTTATTGTCATAAAACAGCATGCAACCACTAATGCAACAATCAATCTTTCTTACTTCTAAACCCAACTTCGACACTAACCTTTTTGCATCATAAAAACTTGTAGGCAAGTTGTCCTTCGTAGGAGTCGAATCGAGCATCATTTTTGCGAAGAATTCCAAACACTGATCAGGAACATTCCAATTTGACTTGGCAGCCAATAATCTCACACACATTGATAACTTTGAGTCCGACGACCCCTCAAACAACGGCGTATTCATCTCATTCAACAACTGATAAAATCTTTGAGCTTCCTCATTCGGCAACTCTTCCCCATCAAAATCTTCAGGTTCGTCATAGGTGACGTTCACACCAAAAGCGTCACCCACCATCTCACTGATCAAATTAATGTTTTCCCCATGTTCCAGGTCTAATCGACTACTTCAGCTTGTGTATTACTGGTCTCTGGTACGATACTGGGCAGTTCCTCTCCATTATATGTCCACACCCAATAATTTTCAATGAAACCCCTTCTCTTCAAATGACGTTCTACTTCCTCTGGGTCATTAATTATAGGCCTGCATCCACATTTAATACAAGGACACCTTACTCCTCCTTCGCTTCGACAACACTCCTGAGAAAATGCCCACTTGATAAACCCTTTAACTCCTTCCTCAAAATTGGGTTTAAGTCCACGTCTTCCAGGATACAACCTATCGTACATCCAACTACGATAATACCGATAATATTCCATACTGCACATTTTTACAAACAGTCTTTTTAATTAGCTACAAATATTAACTAATAAACATATTAAACATATTATATATGTTTTGTTTTAACTATTAAACATATTATATATACTACTACTAAACATATTATTCTTGAACAAACTACTAATAAAATATAAGATTAAACATATATATACTACTAAACATACTATTCTTAAAGAAACTACTAAACATATTGTTTTTGTTTTTACAACATTAAACATTACTAAAAATTTATTTATTCTATTTCTGTTTACTAAACATATACCAAATTTTTTTATTTATTCTATTTTTATTTTATAATATTAAACATATACTAAAAATTTTGTTTTTATAATATTAAACATATACTAAAAAATTCTGTTTTTATAATAGTAAACATATACTAATAATATTATAATTATATTTAAAAAATACTAAAAATATATTAAAATATTTATTTTTTTATAATATTAAACATAATACTAAACATATACTAAAAAAAATTCTGTTTTTACAACATTAAACATATACTAAAAATTTATTTATTCTAATTTTATTTACTAAACATATACTAATTTTTTTTTATTTATTCTATTTTTATTTTATAATATTAAACATATACTAGAAATTCTGTTTTTATAATATTAAATATATACTAACAAATTCTGTTTTTAAAATATTAAACATATATAATAATATTATACATATATTAAACATATACTAAAAATATGTTAAAATATTTATTTTTTTATAATATTAAACATAATATTAAACATATAATTATATATTAATAAAATTCTGTTTTAAAAAAAATAGTCTACGTAATATCATACTAAATTATAATCTTATAAGTTTTCTTACAAAAATTTTCCACCAAAATATATAATAAATAATAAATTAATAAAATAATAAATTACAAAAATTACTAATTAATAAATAATTAATTAATTAATTAATTAAAATCATCACTCAACCACATAAATACAAACATTACTAATTAATAAATAAAAAACTCCACTCACCCACTCTTTAAGACTTTTTAAAAAAAACAGTAAATATTATTCTATTTGAATAAAAAGTAAATCTTATTAAATAATGAATAATATATAAATTAAATAATATCAAATTAACAAAAAGCTCGCAATTCATTTTATTAATTTAACAAATAAATTTACATTAATAACTTTCCATTAAAAATGGCTAAAAAATAGCCACAATACTATAATAAATAATGAATTAATTAACTAAGGAAAATAAACATCATTAATTAACAAATATTTATGAATATTTATTAATATTTATGAATGAATTGGATATTATATCGTTAGATTAATAAATCGAGACGAATAAAAGGTATGACATATCAATTTCGGATTAAACTTTTAAAATGATTAAAGTTTAAATTAAAAAGAAATTGTTATTTGTATTTATTTGGTAATTATTTTAAATTCTAATTTTACAAAATCATCATAAAAAATAAGTTATGAGTTTATTTTGTCTACCCATTACATACCAGCATGTTACTTTTCACACTTTACAAATTAAAGTTTTTATTTTTATTTTTTTCCTATGTTGGAAATGTATATTTTTTTCATTATAGATAAACTATTAAATTACTCATAATTATTAATAAAAAATACACTTAATAAAATATAAATACTCATATAAATATATTTTATATATTTTTAAAAATAATACTCATTAATAACAATTCAATAAAATTTGCCCGTGAGATGCACGGGTAGATGTCTAGTTATATCCAATTTTTATTATGTTTTATTTTCTTTTTTGATATTCTGTTTTAAAAAATACATATAAATAAAATTAATAATTAAAAATTAAAATTTAATAAATATTTATATATTTACAAATATAATCTGTTTTGAATATAAAAAATAACAAAATAAATATTTTTGTTTTAATATATTTCAGTTTTAATAAAAAATATTATATAATCTATTTTATAAAATAAATATAGTCTGTTTTAATAAATAAATATTTAATAAATAAATGTAATATGTCTTAAATAAATATATAGCATAATCAGTTTTAGATATGATTTTTTATTATAATCTGATTTTAAAAATAAAATCAGTTTTATTTAATAAATAAATATAATCTGTTTTAAATAAAGATATTATATTTAATAAATAAATATAATCTGTTTTAAATAAATATATTATATAATCTGTTTTATTTAATAAAATAATCTGTTTTAATAAATAAATATTTATATATAAATAAATATAATTCTTTTCTAATAAAAAAAAATATTTTTCGTGTTAAATAAATATATTAAAAAAATTTAAATAATACATTTTCATTTTACATATATATTACAATACAAATATTTAATCAAAAAACCATAATATTTAAAAAAACAACAATTAAATAATAAATTCAGAAGAAAAAAAATTAATGACAAAATTACCTCTTCTTCAATCTCCTTCACTCTTCTTGTTCCAAAATTATTTCTTCAATTTGTTCTTCAAATATCTCTTTCAATCTTCTAAACTTTAATATTTTGACATAAAAAAAATAAAAAAAATAAGGTACATCAGAATATATTATGTTTAAATCGAAATAATTAAAAAATAGTAGAAGAAATAAAATTAAAAAACTTACCTGAACATTGAAGATGAAGAAGAATGAAAACTTAAAAATGGTGAGAAGATAGAAAATGAGAAGAAGGAAAAGGTTGGAGAAGGAGATGAAATATTAATGAAAAGAGATTTAAATGGGTAAGGATAGGAAAGGATAAGGTTGGAGAGGATAGAAAATTTGAATCGTGGGAAACAACTGGCTGGGAAACACAATTGCGTGTTGCTTTAAATGCCCCAGCTAGTGACGTGAATTTCACGTCGCAACCTTGCGAAGTGTGATTCACGTCGCAACACCCAACGACTATTTTTCAAATTCCAATTTGCGAAGTGATTATCACGTCGCTAATTTGCGAAGTGAAAAATACTTCACTAAATTTCAACGGTCAAATCTTTTGCAGGTCCCAACCTGCACATTCTGTAACCTATCAATTAAGTGTCATAAAATTTCCCCCCCTAAATCTTGCGACGTGAATAATACTTCACAAGTCAAAATTTGAATTTTTCAACTTTCCCCCTTGTTTACGCCATTGCCCTTTTATTTTTTTTTATTTAATTATAAATGTTGTGAAGTGAATTTCACGTCACAACATTTAAAAAAAAATAGAAATTCCATAACCCACATGCTATCATTATACATTTTATTATAATAGTAAATATGTTAGTGACGTGATTATCACTTCGCAAACTCTTTTTTTTTGCCACGTGATTTTCACTTCACTAAATCATGTGGCTGGATACAATATTTCTTGTAATGTTAGGGGACAAAGAAGAAGTCACCATAGAGTTCTTTGGCAGTGAAGGCTAATATGGTTGTCTCGGATGACCCTCCCAGTCTCTACTTCTACCTCTACTTCCCCAAAATTCGTGACATAGGGGTTCTCATCTCGTTTCCCCGTTCGAGGCGGGGGTATTAAAGGTTCTCAATGTTTTCCCATCCTAGATCTCTCCCAATGGCTAGATCCTAATTTAGGAGTTTGTGAGCACATGTCAACGATTAGGGGTTCATTCTACCATTGGGATATTCATCTTCTTCTATGTTACCAAGGCGACTATACGCGGGGGCTACGTGACCCTAGGCGCTTTGCATGGGAGAGAGTTATTCAAACCATACTCATATCACTACAAGAATTAGAAGTACAAGTTTGTTTTAGTGAAAGGGCAAGGTGGTTCCTCCAAAGTCACTGCTAGGGCGAATAAAATTCCTTTCTTTCTTCTACCATGGACGAATAATCTAGTGGAGATCATAGGATAAAACTTCGTCTACCTCACTACAAATGGGTAGAGGTAGTCCAACTTTTGGATGAGTTTAAGGTCATTGAAACCCACACCATGATTGCCTTAGAATATGGGGAAGATAAATACATGGAACAATATCAATGCAATGTAACAACGAACTATATTTGGGATTTGTTGTTGGTCATATGGCTTATATTTATTATTCTTATTTTTGCAGAAAATATGTCATATATCTCCATGAATGAAAGAAAGCAAAGCCTGGCAAAGAGAAAAGTTGAGCGCTTAAGACTCGACATCCCCTGGAGTTGCTTGGACGATTTGTACACCATGGGGGTTAAGAGTAAAATTGAAGGTGAGACGTCTCCTAAGCCTACAATCCCTAAAACCCAAAATAAATGGGAAGTCGACTTCTCCCTTGCTCCAAATGGTAAAACGGTCAAGATGAATTATGCAGAAGGGGCGGGCATCAAAACATCTTCTACGAGGAAGGATTAACCCTGTTATTCCTCTATGTGGAATTATCCTAACTTTGATGCCATCGATTTCACCGACGCTCACATTTTTTTGTCTAAATACTTCCCACATGACTACAGGTCTATCTGTATCAAGTTGTCCCTCAAGTTTTCTAATCTCAAGGAGAACCACTTATTAAGGAATATGCTAATGAAGCGTGATGGCAGAGAGAAGAACTTTAAGACTAAGAATCAGCTGAAATCAAAGCTCTTAGGATACTAATGGGATCTTGCCAAAGTTCAGGAAATAATAGATACCATGTGGAAAGAAAATGACGTGTTGGCAACAAAGCTTATTGAAGCGATGACCAAGACTTAGGATTTTTCCACCTCAGAGCAAAGATTGCAGGTCTCCCTTGATGAAGTTGTTCGCTTCAAGGAAAAACTTGAAGAGGAGGTGTCCTTTCTCAAGGATGATCTAATGGAGACATCTTGAAAGCAGACAATGCATCACTTTTGTTTTTGAGCATGTATATCCATGTTTACCTAGAGCAAGAATCTGCAAATGCAATGTAATATGAGTAGCCATTTCTAGATGGTGTATGAGATAGCCCTCATAGATTAGTATGAACAAGTTCAAATAAAGCGGTATACTCAGTATTGGACATATAGGCATATAATCTTTGAGACTTACCAAGACAACAAAAATTGTAAAAAGTTTCAGGTTATTTATTAATATTATAGGAAATGTTAGACAATTGTAGGAATTTATGTATAACTCTAGAGCTGGCATGACCTAGCCTAGAATGCCAAATAGACCTTTTATTTTCAAGTAAAGAACTGGAATTTGAAACTACAGTATTGTGCACTTCATGACCTAAGCTAGATGGCTTGCTGTCCAAGGCATGTCTTGAAGTGCACAATAACATATTATTGAAGCAATATAGGCCACTTTCATATAAAAACACTACAAGAAGCACTTGTTTAGATCCTAAGATTTGATAAAAAAATTATCAAGGAGTTCAAAATAGACACGATTGTCCTTAACTAGCTTAGACACATAAATGAGGTTTTTAGTTATATTTGGTATGTGTAGCACATGAGATAATCTAAGCATGGAGTTAGACACACTATTTGAATGCATTTGTGAATGCCCAATGGTGTTAACAACAAGACTATGTCCATTTTCTACTACCACTTTATTAGTACCATCATATGACTCAATAACATGTAAATTAGATGCATTAAATGTGATATGATATGAGGCACCTGAGTCTGCAAACCATACTTGTAAATCGGGATTTTGTGGAATGTGCAGTTCATCTTAATGTGCAGGATATGTTGTGGCTTGAATTGACGTGTTCTCCTATGTTTTGGCTCCATCCTTAGTAGCATTCATTGTGTTGAATGTGGATGCTTGAGACTGGTACTTGTATGGAACTGACTCATAATACTCATTGAACTAGTGTAAGCATTCAATCACTGAGTTACCATATTTGTTGTAGAGTTGACATGTGGGGCGATTTCCAAGTTAGTAGGTTTGAGTTTGGTGCCCACGACCTCTACCTCTGAATTGCTTGCCTCGACCACAAGCATAATGATTGGAACTAGCAGAGTTAGCACTTCTGCCAGTACGAACTCCTTGGTGAAGCTAATTATGGTTTGAACTTGTCTAACTAAGCCTCTTGCACATACAATAATGCTTAAACATCATATATTTCTAATGGTTCAGTTTTTCTATATGCCATCATGATGAAAGACTTATACTCATATGGTAATCCTTGTAAAAGATCATCTACCTGATCACATTTAGATATAGGGTCACCAATTTCCATGAGATAATCAACAATAACACAAATCTGTAGCATATATTCTGAGATGGATCCGGTTTCCTTCTTGCTTGTTTTCAACTCCGAGCGAAATTGGTGCACTCTTTGTGAAGACAAGTTTCTATCTGGATATATGTTTTGATGAAGACAAATGTTTGACAAAGAAGATCAAGATATTTTTACAAAAGCCAGGACTAAAAAGATTTCAAGTCTCATTAGATATTTTTAATCAAGATCAAGGCTGTCTTTTGATTTTAAGGTACAAATATGTTTTTCATTATTCATAGACTAAGTGCCCAAGCTCTCTTTCTTTAAAAATTATTCAAACATCAAGTATTTCATTTTTTTTTCAAAACTTAATAAAAATTCAATTTTTGAAACACGACAATCGATTGACATATCTCTACAATTGATTGTCACAATTTTGCATAACCTTCTGTCAAAGGGAAAATTGCATTTTTTTTAAGCATCACAATTGGGTGTCATGTATATGCAATCGATTTTCACAAAGCAATTTTTGAAAAATTATAAACATTTGGTATAAGACAATCGATTGTCACCTTAGTGCAATCGATTGTCACTTTATATTTCTGAAAAATTCTGAAAAAATGTTACACATTTTCATGGCACTTGGTCATTACCTCCTTTCTTGAAACATTGCCAATTAATCATATTTTTTATAAAGAGTTTCATGATTTCAAGAGGTATCATGAACACTATAAAATCAAAAAATTTCTACCATTTTAAATCATCTCTACCAAACTATTTTATCTGACAATTCAATTGTTACAACATTATTTCTTTCAAGAAATTTCCGCATAAATTTGTATATCTATCATAGCATAGTTCTTGAACACTTAGAGTGAATATTTGAATTATCATATTTGAAAGAGAATACTAAGTTCTATACAAATCAGTTAAATTGTTACAACAACATATTTCAAATTCTTCATTAAACTTTTGTTTTGATTACAAAGTGTTAAGTGATCATTGTTTGATATAAAAAGTGGCGTACTTTTTATTCAAGTGTAAAAGAAAGTGGCGTGTTTTCTTGTGAATGTTAGAAAACTATATGAATGACCTTGGTGTGAAGATTTTACAGGGTCTAACATATTGAAAATCTCTCACAGGGTGTGAGGGGACTAGACATACCCTTTGATGGTGAGAAAAACAGAAGAAGGGGGTTGAATTGTATTGGATTTTTCTTCTGCTGCTTTTGATGGATCTTAATCAGATTCTGAACACTTGGTTCAGAGTCTGACTTAGATAAGTACAAAATCTGAATAATAGTTGCAAAGTTGGTAGCAGCAGAATGATAAGTACAGAAGCAAGGAAAGTAAAAGTAAAGACACACAACTGTTATCCTGGTTCCTATTACAACTTGAGAGTAGTCCAGTCCCCTTTTACTTCCATGGAATTTCCACTGTAACCAAACTAATTACAAATGCTCAAGCACCAAGCAAGAATCTTCCAATGCTAAACCCCATAAGTAAGAGACTTTTATGCTCAAGCACACAAGCAAGAGACTTCCAATGCTTAAGCCCTCAAGTAAGAGACTTATATGCTCAAGCACACAAGCAAGAGACTTCAGATGATCAAGCATTGAATCAAGAGACTATTGACTCTATAAAAAATGGTTAAGAGATTTGAGTAACAACTACACTTGATATATATTCAGAGGTGTAGACAAAATACAACTTAGAAAGACTCTAAGACTTAAGAACTTCTAAAATATACACAATGTTAAGATGTTCTAAGTCAAGCAAATTTGATAGAGTGACTTATCTTTGAAATGTTATGGTTCAAAGTCTTGTATATTAGTGTACTAGTCTTCTTCTACAGTTTTTGATCTGCTTCTTATATAGAGAGGAGGAAAAGAGACATTGAAGACTTTCACCAAAAAGTTGGGTGAGCTTTGTACTTGATTGGACACATCTAAAAAGCATCTTACTGCAAGAGAAATTACCCATTGAAGCTCATACAACAAAGAAGATATTTTTCCTTAAGTCTTCACATGATAAAAAGGTCTCTGAGTTTGTCAGAGTTTCCTCGATTGAAGAGAATATGCTTTAGAGGTTGACTTTCTTTAGTCTCTACTCTTCAGAGGCAGATATCTTCTGAGTCTACTTATTGGCTACTTAAGCTTCAGAGTCTAGATCATCAGAGTTTGACTTTCCTCGGATTTGACTTCTTCAAAGTCTAGATCTTTCATTAGAGCTAGAGTGTTCATAAGTGAACTTCAAAATCAGAGTCTGAACTCCAGATTCAAAATCCTCAAGCTTCTCTTCATCTGTTCTCAGTCTTATAATCCTACATACTTGAATAGATATTAGAATATCCAATTTTTCTTTAAATACTTTGTTATAATCAAAATCCAAGGGATATGGTATAAACCAATTTTGTTCCAACACCCTTGATTGGAAAAGGGAACTAGTATATATTTTGGTGTCTTTTACTTTTTGCCCATACTTTTTTCATTTTACCGATCATAACGTTTCCAGAAAAAACGAACATGTTGTTATCACTCTTAAAGCCAGAAAATCTAAAAAATACCGATTAATCTAATTCACCCTCCTCTTAGATTACATTTCATACTTATAGTCTTTCCTTCATCTAGGAGTTAAAGTTTTTGTGGACTTTATAATCCCACACTTCTGAGCATGTTTGCACGCAAGAACTCCTTGAAGAACTGACTCATAAATAGTGGATAATAGCCATGTAAATAGGCTTTGATCTTGCACAATCCAAGATTCATACTCTTCGGATATAGCATTTGTGAGACTTTCTTGTTCATTCTTGAATTTTTGTGGAATCTAAGGGTTAACCACCACTTTGTGGAGTTTGTGAGAGAGTATCACCCATTCTATATGTTGATTCCATAGAAGAAAGTTAGATTCTTGAAGATTTTGGATTGAGATGTGGCGGCTCCCTCTCTTCTGATCCTGGAGCATTGATCTCGTTGGTACTTCCGCCTTCCTCGAACTCCCCAACAGTGGTATCAGAGTCTGGTTCGACTTTGTGGGGAAAGGAAGCTGGATCCAGTGTTGGATCCTGGTTTTGGATGTCGGAGACTCACACTTGTGGGGGAGAATGTTAGGTGCAAGTATGAGTAGTTAAAGTCCCACATTACCTATGAATGGGTGGAATGTTGGATTTATAAGTGAGAGGACGCATTTATCTAAGACCTTAAGATTTTTGGTTGAGATGTGGCGTTTTCCTCTCTTGTGGTCCCGGACTCCCCAAGAATTAGGAAAAAATAAAGCAAAACATAGGGAAAAAGAGGAACACAATTACGACACAGGAACATAACATTGAAACTCCAAAATCGAAGAAAAAACCATGGCCATTGTCAATAGACAACTAGAGAATATCATTATGTAAAAATTGTTACAACACATAATATACCCTTAACTAACCCATGCCTCAAGCACACTCACACACCCCAAAAGAAATATTTACCAAAAAAATATTTAACTACAGGTCATAACACTCTAATACAAGAGTATAAGCAAACAAAGAAAGTCAAATACAAGTTTAAAGTGCTTTTGATTGGTGCATCTTGGAATGAAAAACTTGAATCATATGTATAGCTTTGGACTCCCACTTCATTCACAAAACTAAACGATGTGGGACTTCAAATATCTTGTATCCTATATATAATCTTGGACTCTCTTTTCATTAACAAAATTAAGCAATGTAAAACTTATGTAACATGTATATTTTCAATCAACCCCAATACTTCTATATAACACTTCTATATGCTAATTTCATAAAAGAAAGTTGTTTTAGCTTATCAAACTCAAGTTGACCTTATTAAATATTTTCTCATTCTTCTCAATTAAATTTACTCTATAAGCTATTGCAACAAGGATCAAACTAAGTGGCTGAAAATGCGTTGCAATTGAAGCCATTGAGAGCACGCACCTTCAACCGATTAATATTGGCTAATCTTTTCTCAACCATTTTTGGTTGAGTGATCAATAAAATTAAAAGGCAAAGTGAACATATACTCTCACGCACCCATAAATTTATTGGATTGGTTTCAATGATATTAAGGTGTTACGTAATTATTTGAATCAATGTAAAATTATTTCCAGTCATAGTTTTTTTTATAAGCCAAATATATATATATATAACAGAGGGTACAAAATGTACCACCGGTCAAAATTACAGCCCCCAAAACAAATCAGTTACAAAAATCGAAGAGGATACTTGTGCCACTCATAAAAAACACAGTTCAAATATCGTCTATCTAAAGTAACAATCAACCACCAAGTGTAAAATTTTATGCGGGTAAGGCACAACTCCGGATCACATACCTCACCCCTGAAAATGATATTGTTTCTAGAAGTCCAAATTACCAAACTAACCACCATCCAAAAACTAGAAGCCAAGTTACTTTTGATTCTTCCTTGAAAACCTGATGTCCAAGCTAAGAAGTGGGAAGAAATAGAGCTATCTTGAATTGGATTCCTCCCCAACCAAATGCATACATTGTTCCAAATAATCATACTCCAATGGCAGGTCAAGAACAAGTGCTCGACGTCCTCGTCGAAATGAAAACAGAAAACACAACAAGTTTCATGGCTGTTGGTAATGATCCCCCTCCTCACTAAATTTTTTCGAGTGGGTAACCTATTGAGGATCAGCCGCCAATAGAACAACTTGATTTTGGTTATAATAGAAGAATTCCAACAAAGCTTCAAAGCTGTAAGAGAAATGTCATCAAACTGACTCGGCTCCAAAGCATCTTGTATGCCTGTATAGAAAGATTTGACAGAAAAAGAGCATGAAGATCTACAATTCCACAGCACAACGTCTGGTTTTGATTGAAAGGGGCTAACGTCAACCAAAATAGACTGTAGCTATCTCAACTCATCTGCTGCTTCCAAAGACAACAGTTCACGTGTTGTCTGAATGTTCCATTCTCACCTAGATCTCACCATCGACCCCATGTCAGCCACGCAAGACTCCTGAGAAAGCACCTCTTGGAAAAGATTAGGGAAAACTTCTCTAAGAGGTTGAGATCCTACCCATCGAGTCTTCCAAAAAGGGATAGATTTGCCGTCTCCAAGCCTAACAAAAATGAAGTCTCCAAAAGAAATGGAATTCGATGAAATACAATTTCTCATGATATCTTTCCACCACTGAAAGTGGAACTTGTTTGGTTTGTACTCATCAAAAGAGAGAATAGACTTGCTAAAATCCCCATACTTTTCTCTCAAAATTCCACACCAGTTTGCTCTTGGTTCCGTGAGAAGCCCACATAGCCATTTGGCCAACAATGTAATGTTGAAAGTTCTCAGGTTTTTCACTCCCAGACCTCCTATCTCTTTTGGTTTGCAAATGTTTTCCCAACTGACCCAAGCGACTCCCCTACTCAAATCCGATCCAGACCACAAGAAGCTCCTCTGAATAGCAACGATTTCCTTCAAAACACAAGTAGGAGCTTTGAAGAAAGATAAGTGATGTATGGGCATATTCGCCAAGGTTGAGTTTATCAAAGTAACTCTCCCTCCTATTGAAAGCCCTTTACCATTCCAAGCAGATAGTCTATCCCTGAACACCTTAATAACAGGCCTCCAAAATGACTTACGTATTTGGTTAGAATCAACGCAGATGCCTAAAAATTTTAAAGAATGAGTACCAACTCGACACATGAGGAACTGTGCAGCTGCTCCCAAAGTGAAGTCCTCCACTCCAATACCAATCAGACTACTCTTTGAAGAATTAATTTCCAACGCAGATATCATAGAAAAGCCTTTAAGAATAGCTTTGAAATCCCAAAAATTACTCCAGTTGCCGTCAGATAGTAAGATTGTGTCGTCGTCAAACTGCAAAATGTCATAGCTGCAACTGTTGCTTGCCTTAAATCCTTTCAAAACTCCGGATTCAGAAGTCTTCCTTACCATATACGCAAGGCCTTCAACCACAACTGCAAATAGAAAAGGAGACAAAGGGTCTCCTTGGCGTAACCCACGCGTAACCTTGAAATAAGAGGTAGCACTGCCATTAACAAGAATTGACATAAAACTCGAGAAAACAGTCCCCTCCATCCATTTCATCCATTTCTCCCCAAATCCCTTGGATGATAACATATGGCGTAGGAAATTCCAATCCACACAGTCGTAAGCCTTGAAAAAATCAACTTTGAACATTGCACAAGAAAGTTTCTTCTTCATGGCCAAGTCAATAATTTCCTTCAAGATCAACACACCATCCAGTAGTTGACGACCAGGGATGAAAGCAGATTGATTAATGGAAATGATCTTTCCAATAACACCTCTCATTCTACTAGCTAAGATTTTGGATACAACCTTGTATACACACCCGACCAAACAAATGGGGTGGTACTCATCCAGACTTTGAGGATTTACACGCTTTGGTATTAACACAAGAAAAGAAGAGGATATCGACTTATTCAGTCTGCTCGAAACACAGAATTCCTGTATACACTTAATAAAATCTATCTTAATAATGTCCCAGAATTTTTGACAGAAACCCAAACTAAAGCCATCTGGACCTGGGCTTCTATCAGCAGCACATGAGAAAACAGGCTCTCGAATCTCCTCCTCTTCGAAATCGCGTTCCAGAAAAGTGATATCTTCAACTGAAAGCCTAGCCAAGTCCTAAAAATCAAACTTCAGACTGAGACTTTGCCTTATACGGAATTGGGCAGCAAATAAATCTTTCACTTCATTCTTCAACTCCTCGACGCCTTCGATAATTCTGTCTCCCACCTTCAGAGAAGATAAACAATTTATCTTAGCTCTGTGTTTGAATCTCCTATGGAAGAAATTCGAATTTTGATCTCCTTCCTTAATCCATCTAATCCTTGATTTCTGAAAAATCATCGACTCTTTAGAACGAGACTTCTCCCAGAAGAGTTTTTGCGCCTCTATCCTGTTACCAAGATCCCTCGCAGAAATATTAGAAGAATTCTCAGCCATCAACATTTCAATCTGATTCATCTGATCTACACAACCCTCTATCTCCAAATCAATTTTACCAAAGACATTAGCATTCCACCATCTTAATCTGTCACGTAACATTTGGAACTTTCTGCTGAAGATGAAAGAGTATTCCCTTTAACAACAAAAGAATTCCATTCTTGATCTACGAAATTCCTGAACTCCACGTGTTCAAACCAATAATCAAATACCTTGAAGGGCTTTGGGCCCCAATTAACCTCTCTACCAATTAGCCACACATGCCAGTGATCGGAAACATCCCTTGCTCCCACAACTTGTTTTGTGGTGTTCTATGCCTTAGCCAAATCCCAGGATACTAAAAATCTATCCAGTCGACTCATAGCCGACCCATTTGAACTGCAATAAGTGAATAAGTTACCAGACACAGGTAGATCCACCAGATCCATTTCTGAAATGAACTTATCAAATTCCTCCATCTCCCATATGCTTCTCACCCAAGTACCTTTACTTTCATCCCTAAATCTTGTAGCGTTGAAATCCCCACCAAGTACCCAGCTTCCTTCAGGGGAGGACTCCTTCAACTGTATCAATCTTGACCACAAGTTTCTCTTGTCTCGGATATTACATGATGAATACACATTAACAAAGTAAACATTAGAATTCTTCCAGGTTGTATTAAGACATAAAAAACCTTCACCTCTGATAGAATAAATTGGCTTCAAAGCATTCTTCTTCCACATAGTGATTAGTCCACCAAAATTTCCAGCAGAATCAGTAGCAGACCAAGAAACTTCTTCGTTTCCCCATAACCCCTGAACTAGCAAATCGTTCGTTTTTCTACACTTTGTCTCCTGAATGAAACAAATATCTGCCCTTCCCTCAGTCACAGTACGCGCAATCCTCCTTCTCTTGATTGGACCTCCACAGCCTCTTACGTTATAACTGATAAAATTCATCTAACCACATTAGCTGCCTTCTTCTGAGCTTCAAAAGCTTTCCTATCTGAGTCTCCCATTTTTCTGACAATACCCTCAAAGTACTCATCATCTTCAGCGCCCTCGATTCCCATCTGTTTAATAGACTCCCAAATCCTTTTGGGCAAACCCTCGATACAGTCTTCGGTCACGAGAAATAATAATTATGTACATAGAAAAGTTGAAATTGAGATCAATATGTAAACTTATTGTAATGTCTTTATTTTTATTTTTATTGATTGAAACAATAACGATAATAGTATTCGTACATAGAGCTACATTAGATTTGGCAACAACATTGATGTCCACGACAAGTACCACTACTCAAACCTCGTCGTTGACATCTCTGTAAACAAGTTTCATTAGATAATGGACATTCTGCTGTGAAATAACAATCATATTTGGGATCGCCATTCGTTGCACCACCTACAATTAATACAAAGAGTTACCACTTACACCCAAATAATAATCATTTTTCACTCCATTACTATAATTATTCATGTACCTAATCTTTATAATTATTGCATATCACTTTTAAAATGGATTTGCTAAATCATTCAAAAATAAACTTCATATACGTTTTTCATAATAATGAATTTAACTAAAACTTAAAATGCGACAAGTTTTCACGATTTATGTCTGTGATATGAAATTTCTTAGATCTAAGATTAGAGGCTCCTTTATCAAGAATAGTTCTAGGCTTAGATTGGAAAGGGTTTGCCGCATCAATTATATTACAAATTATTTTTAAAAAATACATGAAAAAATAGGTAGAGAATAAATAAATGTGTTACCTGGATGCAAAATTAAAGCATTGCATGTTGAGTTGTAATTCCTTGTGTCGAAACAGTTTAGCTCGACAGAAACAAGGAGTGACCGAAGTGTCGAAGTGTCGAAGCAAGGGTGTGTCGAAACAGTTGTTTCACACATATTTGATTTAGATTTGATTTGATATAGTTCCAAAATAGGTATTTTGGGCTTTTATAGTTTTGAGTTTTGGCTTGGAGAACAAGTAAACCTAAATCTATAAATAGGGAGTAACCCTTATTTTTGTAACATATACAACACATTGTAATTCACGGTTTGCAGTTGCAAGTGAATAGAAATAGAAAAATCCCACAGTTTGTGGGTAACAACCTTCTTCTCCAAATTCTCTTAGAATCCTAATTTCCTTTCTTTCTCTATTTTTTTCTTTTCTTTGGTATTGATGCGCTAAGAACCCTTCTTGTTTATCAAGATATGGTCGGAATTCCCATAGGTTTTGGGTTAATTCCAACATCTGGTATCAGAGTCTGGTTGCGATTCAAGGAAGGAAAATCGTGATGGAAATGAATCATCCGAACAGACACTTTCTAGTGAGTCTTCCGATTCTCAAGAAAGATAATTATGAGAATTGGTGCAAGCAGATAAATGTGATTTTCTGTTATCAAGATCTTTGGGATCTTGTGAAGGAAGGAGTAACACCGCTTGCAGAGAACGCGACGGATCAAGAAAATGATGCACACAAAGATTTGAAGAAGAAAGATTATAAAGCTCTCTTTATAATCCACCAGTGTATCAATCCAAATAACTTTGAAAAGGTTAGTGATGTAGAGTCAGCAAAGGAAGCGTTGGAGATTCTTGAAAAGTTGTTTGGAGGCGCAGAGAAGGTGAAAGAGGTGAGGTTACAAACTCACAAGAGAACCTATGAGTTGCTTCAGATGAAAGACAATGAGAGTATAATAGATTTCTTCACCAGAGTTACAAAGCTGGTGAATCAAATCAAGGTATGTGGAGAGGTGTTAACATCAAGATCAGTTGTTGCAAAGATCTTGAGGTCATTGGCTCCAAAGTTCGACCACATGGTAGTAGACATAGAAGAGTCGAAAGACTTGTTAGTATTGACGAAGGAAGAGCTTCAAGGGACGCTTAAGTCTCATGAACAAAGGATGGCTGAAAGAGCTGCAGGAAAGTCGAAGAGCGATATGGCTTTGCAGGTGCAGTCAGAAAAGGAAAGAAAAGGCAAAGGAAGCGGTAATGGTAACAAAGGTAGAGGAGGCTACAACAATTCGACTAGTCGAAATCATCATGAAGGAAACTGGTCGAATCAGAGAAAACCCTGGAACCAAGGCAACCAAAGAGGTGGTGGTGCAGGTAGAGGAAGAGGTGGTGGTTGAAAATCTGACAAGAGTCACATTCAATGTTTCAATTGTCAGAAGTATGGCCACTATTTTAGTGACTGTCCAGAAAAGAAGAAAAATCAAGAAACTGATGCAAAGCTGGCGAAACATGTAGAAGAAGAGACGTTGCTGATGGTCACAACAAGAGATGAAGAAAGATTCCAAGATCAGTGGTACTTGGACTCAGGATACTCATGACACATGACTGGAAGGAAAGATTTGTTTGTTAACATGAAGCCCTCGTCGAAGAACACGGTGAAGTTTGTAAATGACAACACTCTAGCAGCTGAAGGTGTTGGTGATATTTTGATTATGAGGAAAGATGGCAAGAGGTCAACAATTTCCAATGTGTTGTACATACCAGGCATGACGAGTAATTTGCTCAGTATAGGGCAGCTGGTCGAAAAGAATTACAAGGTAGTTGTCGAAGACAAGATGATGAGAGTCCTCGACGCAGGTGGTAGGTTGATCTTGAAGGCTCCAATGTCTCAGAATAGGACCTTCAAGATTGAACTCAAGGTGACGGAGCACAAGTGCCTAGCAACTGCTGCCAGCAGAGATGAGTGGTTATGGAATTTTCGACTAGGCCATCTCAACTTCAATGACATCAAAGAGCTAAAGAGAAGAAATATGGTTTCAGGATTACCAGAAATCGACATTCCAAGTGACGTCTGTGAAGAGTGTGTTCAGTCGAAACAACACAAGAATAGTGATAATACTAAAACACAATATATATTTGACTCTGATTGCACATGTTTTTAGTTGTTTATTTTTTATTTCCCCTTGTTATTATGGTATTTTGTTTTACTTTCAGATACTTTGCCTGATTTAAACCTGCAGTAAAGAAACGATGCAAAACGGGGCTAAAACGGAGATTTCCTGTGCAAATTGTACACTAGCCGTTTCACTCAGAGAACGCCATAGAGGATTCCGTTTGAGCAGTACGTTTCACCCACACTCCAACGGTCACGAAATACATTTTATTCAAAATGCACACTCGGCGGGCGCCGAACGTTACAACAGGGCAAGGGTCAGAAACGTTAGAAGCAGTTACACACGAAGGAAATTATTACTCAACCATTTCTCCATAATGCTGCGTGGCAGTTACAGCTTCATGATTACTATAAAAGCCTTGCATTTTCACTATTGGATTATCCAATTCTAGTTTCCAACCTTAGGCATAAAGTCCACTTTGTAAAGCAATACTCTGTCACATCGAGGGGTTATTGCACTATCATTGTTAGTTAGATTTGAGCAATCATAGTTAGGAGTTTTATATTCAAAGTTATTTACATTCAAGTCAGATTTTCATTTCCCGCAATTTACTTTCTAGCTCTGTACCAGATTAAGTCTCCACTTTGGAGCAGGTTTCTTTTATAATTTGCAATTTATTATTATCCGCATTGCCTTTATATTTATTTACTTTATTGCACTGCTTTATATTCGTTTACTTTCTGTCTCTGTCATTACTTTATTACTTTAATCGTTTGTGTGATTTGTCTTCTAGAACTGAACTTAAGCGTGCACTTGTGTTCATTCTCTAGAAATACACTCTCACACTTCGCACGTTTTTTATATCTTATTTTGCAAACCAATTTATCGTTATGTTTCCAATTACCATTCCAGCATAGTCTTATTCTGATTTATTTCTATTTTCGTTCTGTGGAAAACTTTTACTCTGATTTTTAGCCTTAGATAAACAATGTAACAATAGTAATCGATAGATTGATATTGGTCTCTGTGGGATCGATAAATCTTTTATATTACTCTGACGTAGTCCGTATACTTGCGGATAACACGCATCAAGTTTTTGGCGCCGTTGCCGGGGACCAATTACGTCAAAATTTCGTACCCTGTTGTTACACCGTCAAGACTAAGGCATCCCTTAGCCGGTAAATGCGAAGAACTCGCAGTACCGGAAACTTAGTTGATCCATTAGAAGAACCTGAACGTTATGCCCGAGCTCGTCTTCTACTTCGAAAACTCAAAAGAGCAATGGCAGATGTAGAAAACGCTAAACCTCTTAAGGATTTCGCCCTACCCTCTAACGAAGAACCTCATTCTAGTATAGTTAACCCAGCTATACCAGGCAATAACTTCGAATTAAAACCATCTCTGTTAAAATTAGTACAACAGAACCAGTTCGCAGGTCTTCCTACGGAAAACCCGAACCAACATCTTAAAGTCTTTATTCAACTAGCCGATACCTTAACAGCGAACGGAGCTCCTCCTGAGGCAATACGTCGAAGACTATTCCCATTTTACCTTAGAGATAGAGCCTGATTATGGTTAGATTCCCTTCCAGCCAACTCCATAACCACTTGGAATAACCTAAAGAAAGTATTCCTTGCTAGATACTTTCCACCGAGTAAAATTGCTGTTCTACGAAACCAAATAACTCGATTTACCCAAAGCGAGGGAGAATCACTTTTCGACGCTTGGGAGAGATATAAGGAACTATTAAGAGCATGTCCACATCATGGCTTAGAACAATGGCTTATAATCCATACCTTTTATAATGGACTCATGTACAACACAAAGATGACCATAGACGTTGCCGCTGGTGGCACTCTAATGAACAAACCCTACCCCGAGGCTTGCGCTCTCATTGAGGATATGGCACAAAACCATTACCAATGGGGAACCGAACGAGCACCGGTGGAGAAGAAAGAGACTAAATGAGGTGTGTATGAAGTGAGTTGTTTTGATCATATGAACGCAAAGATGGATTCTCTAGCTCAAAAGGTAGAAAACCTGACTATCAACCCCATAACAACCATAGCAGCTATACAACCCGGATGTTAAATCTGTGGAACCTCAAGACATACTGTAGCTGAATGCAACCTTTTAGCCGAGAGTACCACAGATTTGGTTAATTACGCCCAAGGAAACCCTTATTCAAACACATACAACCCTGGATAGAGGAATCACCCAAATTTTTCCTATAAGAATAATAACCTTACTCAAAATTCAACACCTCAAAGACCACCCGGTTTCCAAACTCAAAGACCTAATCAATCTGCACCATATGCCCCTCAGAAATCAAATTTTGAGAAAAAGATGGATGAATTCATCTCAGCTCAATTACAACAGAACAAGGAGTTCATGAACCAAAACATTCATATGAATGGACTAATTACTCAGTTGGGTACTAAACTCGATTCTGTAATTACCCATAACAAAATTCTTGAAACCCAAATCTCTCAAGTAGCACAACAAAAATTTGTTAACACTAAAACACACTATATACGGATGTGCAATCGAAATTTTGACGTAATTGGTCCCCGACAACGGCGCCAAAAACTTGATGCGTGCTATCCGCAAGTATACGGATTACGTCAGAGTAATATAAAAGATTTATCGATCCCACAGAGACCAATGTCAATCTATCGATTACTATTGTTACGTTGTTTATCTAAGGCTAAAAATCAGAGTAAAAGTTTTCCACATAACGAAAAAATAGAAATAAATCAGAATAAGACTATGCTGGAATGGTAATTGGAAACATAACGATAAATTGGTTTGCAAAATAAGATATAAAAAACGTGCGAAGTGTGAGAATGTATTTCTAGAGAATGAACACAAGTGTCATGCTTGTTCAGTTCCAGAAGACAAATCACACAAACGATTAAAGTAATAAAGTAATGACAGAGACAAAATGTAAACGAAAATAAAGCAGTGCAATAAAGTAAATAAATATAAAGGCAATGCGAATAATAATAAATTGCAAATTATAAAAGAAACCTGCTCTAAAGCGGAGACTTAATCTGGTACAGAGCTAGAAAGTAAATTGCAGGAAATGAAAATCTGACTTGAATGTATATAACTTCGAATATAAAACTCTTAACTATGATTGCTCCATTCTAACTAACAACGATAGTGCAGTAACCCCTCGATGTGACAGATTATTGCTTTACAAAGTGGACTTTATGCCTAAGGTTGGAAACTAGAATTGGATAATCCAAAAGTGAAAATGCAAGGCTTTTTATAGTAATCATGAAGCTGTAACTACCACACAACATTATGGAGAAACGGTTGAGTAATAATTTCCTTCGTGTGTAACTGCTTCTAACGTTTCTGACCCTTGCCCTGTTGTAACGTTCGGCGCCCGCCGACCCCCTCTCCGCGTCCGCCGAGTGAGCATTTTGAATAAAACGTATTTTGTGATCGTATGAGTGTGGGTGAAACGTACTGCTCAAACGACATCCTCTATGGCGTTCGCTGAGTGAAACGACTAGTGTACAATTGGCACAAGAAATCTCCGTTTTAGCCCCGTTTTGCGTTGTTTCTTTACTGCAGGCTTAAATCAGGCAATGTATCTGAAAGTAAAACAAAATTCCATAATAACAAGGGAAAATAACAAATAAACAACTAAAAACATGTGCAATCGGAGTCAAATATATAGTGTGTTTTAGTGTTATCAAATTCTCCCACACTTAAACCTTTGTTTGTCCTCGAGCAAACTCTCATAAGCAGAAAAAGAAAAACAACAAACATACAAGTATCTTATCTGGGCTAAAGGCTTAAATCTGATCAATGATGCATCAGTAGGTACTAACTAGTGAACCAAGGGTATCGTATTGACACTTTCCGCGATTTGCGGACATAAGTTTCTCTCCTATACAAACCAATCCAAACCATGATGTTATACTTAGGCCTATCTTACTCATTCCTTTCTTACCCCTTTTTATTCAGGTTCAATCACATTAAGCCCGTTATCTTCCATTCGCATGGTGAACATAACCTGTGGTAATCCTGATCCTATTAAAAATCTTGATACTTTTTGCAAAAAAAAAAAAAAAATTCTTTCCTTTTTTTTTTTGCTGGATCTTACCTATTTGCATCGGTTTGTCACTTAGCGGTGGCTAAGATGGTGCGGACTGCTAGAATAAATTACTTAAGGGTAAGTGATGAAGCGTGAGATTTTAAGGCTACCGTATAAAAAAAACTGGATAGGCTCCTATGATTGAGAAACTTACGGTGTAAAAACGATATCGACTTTTCAAAAGTTTTCCCAAGCCTTTGCAAACTTGTCCTAATAGCCCAAATTTTCAAAATAAATGTTGTTTTCTTAGTTCAAAAGAAAAATTAATTTTTGTTAAGGCTCAAGAAATGGGAAAATAGACAAACTCACACAAAATGACTCGTCAAGCAAATGTGAAATTTTTTAGAACAAACTAAACTATACTAGAAAGCAATAATAAAATAGACCATCAACCTACAGGGGTTCTTCTGGTTTTCTGATTTTCTTGTTAGACCTTTGATCCTGCATACGTGATCGGTTTTTGTTCAGCCAGATCGGTTCAACACAATTTTATTCAGGATATTTATGGAAACCCTGATCACATGTCTGTACATATGTAACATCATAGCATCTCAGCACACATGTTCTGTTATTTCCAAGGATCTTATATCTGAATTTGGTTATTGAGCGGTTTCCCTCTTTCTTGTGGATTATTTTTATACAAAATTTGAATCAAAGCAGATAGATTCCTTGGAAATAACCAAACATGGCATTTGCATACATTTATGCACTCATGCATTCATAACAGGTACTCGAATCAGAGGGTGTGGATTATCATTCTGACTGGTATTCTCTGCAGAAACGGCCAACATAACTTCTTCCAACTATTCGATTCACCACAATCAGGGTTCAGTTATGGAACAACTCCGAGCAGAAGTGACTGAGATGAAGGTCTAGCCGGGGCATTTTATGGTGGACATTCAAGCGTTGTCCCGAGGTCAGGAACTGCTGAGAGAAGAAGTCAATCAGATGAAGACTCAGATGGGCCAGGTTATGGAAATTCTGAATACCGTGTTAAGAAAGGAAAACAATCAGGTGCCTGCTTCCGTAGCAGAGGTTCTCACTCCTCCTACCTCTTTGGGGTCTCCTCTAGACCATGGATTGCCTCGTGAATCCTCTCCACCGTCAGAGCTTTTTCATCACCAACTGTTTCTTGAGGGTCTTAATCCAGAGAAGATTGAGAAGAAGTTTGATCTGATCCTGATGCCATATGCTCAGTTGCTTCAACACTTGCTCAAGTTTTAGCTAATTGAATTGATTGCTGCGGGACCTCCACACACCAAGTTTCGTATGGGTTCCAATGTCCATGTTAGGTGTGAATTCCATTCAGGGGTGCCTGGTCATGATGTTGAAAATTGTAAGATGCTCAAGTATAAGGTCTAAGGGCTCATTGATTTAGGGGCGATCAAGTTCGCGCCCATCAGCACTGTCAAGCGAAGAGATGTTCCTCCAACTACTGCTAAAGAGATGGATTTTCCTACCTCCTCTAAGGGACCTTCCTCAATCCAGAAGCCTTGGGTTCTGAAAATACCGCATCAGCAAATTACAGCTGGGACCCTCTCGGTTGTATCCCTTCATCATCAACAGAAGCAAGAAAGGTTTTTTGATCCTCTACCGATGTGTCATGCCAAATTACTTCAGCAACTGCTTCAGTTAAGATTGATTGAGTTCCGGAAGTTGACTCCTCATCCTGCAAAGCTTCCAAAAGGATGGGATGCTAATGCTCATTGTGATTTTCACTCTGGGGCACCAGGCCATGATATTGAGGGGTGTAGAGCATTCCAGCACCAAGTGCAAGACTTAATTGACTCTAAAGCAATCGAGTTTGGACCGGATGGCATGAAGGTATCAGGTGATCTTACGCCAGTAGCTACAAAGGAAGTGAGTATTCCTTCCCCTTCTCTAGGGTCTACCTCAGGTCACGGGTGTATTCCTCAGCTTCAGATTTCAAAGACATCATGTCAGCAACCTTTGTTTTTTCCTCGGCCAAATGTGGAAAGAAAAGTACAGGGGCAGACTAGGCACCCTAGTCAACATTGGTAGCAAAACCGTCAGCAACAGAGGCAACGAGGACTTAGGAGGTCCGAAAGAGTGTCTACTCCAGTTCCTATTTCTCCAAGCCAGATTCTGGCTCGCCTTTTCCAAGGTTCTTTGATTCAGCTGGGCAAGGTAGCGCCAGTGCCGTTTCCTTTTCCTCCGGATTATGACATGAATGCCAGGTGCGAGTTTCTCTCGGGAACATTTGGACATACAATTGACAATTGCAGAGTGTTCAAACTCAAGGTGCAAGACATGATTGACTCAAAGATTATCACACCAGACGGGTGGCCCATAAATTGAACTTTTTTCATCAGATTGAGCACCTAGTTTGCAAAGACATCTTCAGAATCAATAAGCCCAGACGGAGTCAAGCCTCCTCAACAAGGACAATCATTTAGCTTCTTTACTGCATTCTCATGTGTAGCTTTTTATGTTTGTCAAAACATTTGTATGCATGCATGAAATCTGTTTTTCTTTTTATGTTAATCCTAATAAAGCGCACATGTTTTCCTGAAGTAATCCATTCGTATTCACTCATAAGTTTGTATATGTGCACTGCAATACCAACTGTCGTGCTTAAACTCTTGAAGGAGGATGATGATTTGAAAACGCAAAAATCTCTAATTGTGTGCTTTTGGATAAAACCCTGTTGACAATGTGTAAAGGCATTGTTTCAAATCCCAAACACTGAAGATATAAGGAGATAGACCCTCGTCCAAATAGGAGCCCTAAAGTAGGAGTTTCTTTTAGTAAAAAAAAACCCTAACATTTAACCTCGGGGCAGGGTAGGCGTCAGTTAGTTTGACCAAGCGTTCTAACCTTAAAAGGAGTGTGCATCTGAGGATCCATTACTTTTCACTCTACCGCATCAAGAGGTCCAAAGAGCGGAAACCACAATGGTTATCCCTCATCAACTTAGAAGTGAAACAGTCACAACCTTTCCAAAGAAATCAAGACAGCCGGTGTTACACGACGTGTTCAAGAAAAAAAAGATAATTAAAAAAAGAAATGAAAAAGCCTGCTAAGTTGAAACTTGAAAACAAGCAACTTAGGCAAAAGTTAGGGCATCCCGCTGGACTCCGAAATCGAAGATTCAAAAGAATCTGTCCAGGAAAAAGTTAGGGATAAGCAAAAGAATGTGAAAACGAAACGCGAACAGGATTACCCAAGAAAGATCCTCAAGCGAAAGAACAAAGTCGTGTGACACAGACACAAAGATGAAAAGGGATGACTGTTACTCCAATAAACTGATTGGTGCTTAAACTGTTAAAAGTCAATGGTTCCTCAACCATCACAAAGGTTTCTTTTGAGAGGTGAACGCTAGTGCCGAACTAACTGAACGTAGGACTGGAGGACATCACGAAGAGTGGGTGGGCACTAATAAATTTTGAGCCTTATATCCCTTGTTTCAATAACCGTGAACCAGGCCCCGTTACAAAACCGAAAGTCCTTAATTGAAACAGGGTTATTTCGAAAGCATACTACCAAGAGATAGCGTTCCTGACTCCTGTGAGTTGTGCTAAAAGATCTTTGTTGGTGTTGCATGTGCATTGCATTCTTTCATTCAAAAATTAATGTCGTATCCTAACCCGTGATCCTCTCACAAAGGGTTTGCGACATCTTTTCAGTAAAACTTCAAGATTAACATGTGTGTTGCATTAGAATTTCATTCTCAGAATAAAACATTTTCTGCTTACATACATTTGTTTGACATCAAAAGAAGTTTACATATGGAAATTCAGTCCAGAAGCTTAATCTTGCCGAGTTGAGAATCCTGAAACTCCCGAAGGGCAGCCACATCCAGTGGTACTTCCTCAGGAAACATTGTTGAGCGGGAGCTTTCCCAACAAGTTGTGTTAAGACGTAACCGATCTGGGGCAATCATGTCGAATCATCTCTTTAAGGTGTAGGCAACCTGGGCCAATCATGTCGAGAAATCTCTTCAGAGTTCAGTTAAACTGGGGCAATTACTTCGGGATTCAAATCTCTCCAAAGGCATGTATTCGGGGTCTTCCTTCAAAGATCAGTAGTCAGGGGCAAAACCACTTCAAGTTTCAACTGGGGCAGGCCATCTCAAGAGCATGAGAAGTTATCCTCCTACAGAAGACGGTTAATCAAAATCACCTCTTCAAGATTCAGTATGCTGGGGAAGAATTTTGTAATTCATTACGAATCCTCTCGAGACAAATTCCTTCAGAGGATATCCAGCCTGAGGCAGTTATTTCGAGATTCGACGAATCTCTCCAAGAGCTTGAAGACATTGAGGCGTTTCGGATGACTCTGTCTTCTGTAAAATCCTCTTGAGACAATTTCTTCTAGTGGACCGTGTGGTCTGTGGCAAGTGGAAAATTGTGAAAAAACTGTTGTTCACGCATATGCAGTCAATCAGCCAAAAGGCTTGAAACAAAGGGGCATTCCAACCCAAGCCATTTGTGGTCCCCTGTCTTCAGCAGGCTTCATTAATCATGTTCCCAGCAAGAGATGCGTCCAAACCTTTCTCCCCAAAAAGTGGTGGTTCAGAGTTAGATTTTCTCAGTTGCAAAAGTCATATCCAGCACGGGGCATATGTGCATATCCTTTTGCTTGTAGGTAGCAGCCTCATACTAGGCTCAAAAAACAAGATTGAAGCCTTTCTGAGATCATGGCTCGTTTCTTCCAAACAAGTAATCACTTATCCCCCTGCAGAATGCCGGGGCAATCCTGTTCAGGAAAGGGTTCATATGTCACCCCTTTTGTCACAATGTTTACTGATTGAGTCCATCATTCGGCCGACGATCGCTCACGACGATTCGATGTAGACACATTAATTTACACTGGGTATCGTTGTATCTTATTAATTCGATTCTCCCATTCAGTACTTCCAACAGTTACAAGCTTTTCTGTGTCGATAATGGTTGCAAATTCTCCAGTCGAGTTGCGTTGCAGACTTCGCAGCTAATGTTCAAGACTCAGTGAGTGTCCAGGAGTTGGAAGAGGCCAAATCTTCTGTAAAATCCTCTTAGGACGGTTTCTTCAGACCAGTCGTGTAATCTGGGACAAAGGCGAATTTGTGATCCCTCCCAAGCATGGGGCACCGGGAAATCCCTCCGATAGGATGTGTTCCAGATCTATCATCCCCAGTAGAGTAATCTCCTAGTTAATACGACTAGTTTAAGTCTCAGTATTTGTCTAAGAGTTTGAAGATGGTTGGTCTTTTGTAAAATTCTCTTAAGGGGCATCCCCAGCACGATACGACTTGAAGCGGTTCTCCCCAATAAAGTTTGTTGTAAACTCATTATCCCCAGTGGAGTTGTCAAGCGGAAGTTTGCCTAGCGTGGGACATTGTGGCACTTATTCTAAGCTCGATAGCTTTGTTCCTCAACAATTTACCGTGGATTTTCTTTGTGTTTTCCCAGCAGATCTCTAGGTATCTTTTCCCAGAATATCGCAATAGAACGTCTTCCAACCAGGATTTGCGTATCCCCGAAGGAGTAGCTCGGATCCCCAGCAAGATCGTGTCCCCGACAGTTTGTTCTCAGCAAGAAGAGACTGTAAATTCATTGCTTAGCAACCAAGGCTAAATATGGTTGTATCCTCACAGAGTTCAACATTGAATATTGGTAACAATACTCCCCAGCTGAGTTGTTCTTTCTCCTCGCAGAGGTTTAGCAGGTCAACATAATCTTTTCCTCAGCAGAGCATTAGTACATTCTTTCTCAGCCGAGTCAGAAGGCTGATTATCCCCGCAAAGGATCTCGGGTTTGATAGATCCCCAAGCAGAGTTTTAACGACTCTTTTTCCTCATCAGAACGTCAATCAGAAAGTTCTCATCCCCAGTGGAGTTTTATGAATGGATAATCTCTCTCTAGGGCAGAGTCATTCAAGTGGAAACTTCCTCAACAGGGTCATCACACCTTGGTGTATCCGCAAGTCAATTTATTTTTGGCAATTTGTGGCAAGCATTATTCTAGTCAGAAGGGTCTTTCCCCATAGAGCAATTGAAGGATCAAACATTGATCTTTTCCCCGCGGAGTTGGTTTCATTATCCGGAGTCTCTTTTGCATTTGCATATAATGTGCATAGCATTTTCTAAAGCGTAGCATTCCATTGGTATGGAGCATTACGACAAAACTCAAACATGTGCATACGAAACGTAAGCCAGGTTCAACCATTTACCTGCAAGCCAGAGCAATTCACAGACAAAACATTGTCGTGCAACCCCAGCAAAGCTTACTACAACACTTGATCATACACTCATTCTTTTCAATACTCGTCCGTATTGACTTTTGAGATACTCGTCTGTATCTTTTTAATCATCTTCCGATACTCGTCCGTATCGTCGACTTGGTCACTCGTCGTGTACCTTTGATGATTGTTTAATGCTCTTCTGCATCGTTGACTTTTGAGACTCATCCCTGTCCTCTCAGCACTCGTCCATGTTTGAGCCTTAGTCAATACTCGTCCGTATTGACCTTTGAGATACTCGTCCGTATCTTTTCAATCATCGTCTGATACTCATCCGTATCATCGACCTGGTCACTCGTCGTGTACCTTTGATGATTGTCCGATGCTCGTCCGCATCGTTGACCTTTGACACTCGTCCGTGTCCGTTCAACACTCGTCCGTGTTTGAACCTTTTAGCCGATACTCATCCGTATTGACATTTGAGATACTCGTTCATATCTTTTTAATCATCATCTGATACTCGTCCGTATCGTCGACTTGGTCACTTGTCGAGTACCTTTGATGATTGTTCGATGCTCGTCCGCATCGTTGACCTTTGACACTCGTCCGTGTCCTCTCAGCACTCGTCCGTGTTTGAAGCTTTTAGTAAATACTCGTCCGTATTGACCTTTGAGATACTCGTCCGTATCTTTTTAATCATCGTCCGATACTCGTCCGTATCGTCGACTGGTCACTCGTCGTGTACCTTTGATGATTGCCCGATGCTCGTCCGCATCGTTGACTTTTGACACTCGTCCGTGTCTGTTCAACACTCGTTCGTGTTTGAACCTTTTAGCCAATACTCGTCCGTATTGACTTTTGAGATACTTCAATCTATGCAGTTATTTGCTGATATTTCCAGAAGGGTTTATATCGCTTTTCTTCTTCATTTAGCATGCAAATTTTCTGGTTGTTTTTGGTATTCAATCACAATTCACCTTGATTATCTGAATAGCCGTTGCTTTCATCTTTCTCAAGTTAACAAATGATTGAATAGGGGCAGCTGTAACACCCCAAAATTTGCCCTCTTGTTATTTCCTAGCTTATGTTTCATTGTATTGTATTTAGACCTCGTTTGATCTCATATATCATACATGTTGCATAAGGGCATGTGATCAGTGGATTACAGAGCATTGACTATTCAAATCCAGAGAGCTAAAACCTAAGGTCTTCAAGCAAGCCTCAAGGGTCTCTTACATCATAAATGATCTCAATTGATCCCACAAGTCATTGGAAGAAGAGAGTTCACCAAGAAGTTGGATAGTTCATCATCTCCTATCAAAAACAACCCTAATTAGGGTTTGTGATTCAAGCAGTCTCCTGATGAAATTTTGGTTCAAACTTGATCTCAATGTTTTCTACATGATGTCAAGTATCTAAGGATGGAGGATTGCCCATTGGTTCATTTCAAAAGAGGTTCAATTGGTCAGTTGCTTGAGAATCAAGAAATTGGGAAAAAAGTCAATTGTGCAAAGGAAAAAGTCAACTCCTAACTTTTTTAGGTCAAATTCATGAAATTCAAGTCAAATATGTTCATTGGACAAGATTTGATCAAGAAATGATGGAGGAATCATCAAAAATCAAGAATTGTACAAAGTTTCCATTTTTAGAAACTTAGGGTTTCTAAAAATGGCAAGTTTTGGACCATTTTGCACTACACTTTAAGGCTTCTTTTCTTCATGACAAAAGCTTCAAAGTTCAGGCCCAAGTTGAGCCAATCAAATATCACATTCCGAGCTTCAAATCCATACCAAGAACTCTTCCATTGGATCAAAATTGAGGGAGTTATGAGTGATCAAAGTGGAGCAAAATCAAGGCAAATTCCAAGTCATGGCAAGGCAAGTTCAGGCCTCCGGGCCATAATTTCATCAAGCACTTGGTGTGCCAAATGTCAAGCTAGTTTTCTCTATCAAGGAAGCTTCAAATGAAAAACCTTCCAACACCAAAGTTGTTCCTTTCCATGCCCTCTACAATGTTCATGTTTATCATTTTTTCATTTGATCAAAGGATGGAGAGTTATGATGGTCCAAACATGAGGGTGTCACACTGAATTTTCATAGGCACCAAGGCCTTTCCTGCAGACCAAGTCACACGCCCATGATGCAGTTTTGATTCCTTGGTTTTCAAGTCATTTTCAAGGGTGTTAAAGGTCTCCATTCAATTAAATTCCCACATCAAACATGTTCTCTTATGTCTCCTCTTTCCAATGGCATCAAAATCTCATCATTTCATGCAATGTACATGGAGAATTCCATCATCAAAATCCCTTGTTTTCATTGAAACCATGCTGCCAAGAATGAAGTGTTGTGTATTGTTGTTGTTTAGCTTGTTTGCACGCATGCCTTCAAACACCAACCATCCTTTACTTCATTAAGCCACACATGTTTCTTACACATACATGCTACATACATCTCCATGCACTAAAGAGGAAAGGTGGAAAACTTATTCTACAGGCTTGCTGCAGACTACACTACATAACCTCATCACCACCTCTCATTTCTCAGCTCCACCATGTCGCTCCCAGGATTTTCATCCAGGTACAAACGCGAGAGTGGCGCGGAAAACAGAGTCGCTAGCCGTGTAAATTTATCCCAAGGGGGGAAAGGGAACACCGCATAAACCTGAGGAAGAGGGAAAGGAATGGTCATCGCAACCATAACCTGGGTTCGGGAGTCGGTTACGCGAGGGGAAGGTGCTAGCACCCCACGCGTCCATCGTACTCGATGGGATCCACGCTTGTTGTCTATTCTAAGGGTGAGTTATCCTATCATCTATGGCTGTACTAAAACGGGGAAGGGAAGAACTAAGACAGACTCGGTAGGACGTCGACGCCCTAGGCCTACGTACCCCCTTTGTGTAATGGGGAATTCAGAGTCAACGTAGTTCAGACCAAGTTCTTTTTGTGTTTTTTATGAACGACGTTAAGCTCGCGTCCGACAGTTAGGGTCGATGCCTATTTGCGACTCAGACGGAAAGTAACGTGCCCTTTTGAAAATAGCCTTTAGTTTGACGATCTCGAAGGACAAAAAGGTTTGAAGTTTGTTTGTATTTTTTAGGACAGAAGTGACTTGAGTTAGTTTATAACTCAACTTGAACCAAAGTCTATGACACGGGAGCGAATGCGTCACATGGTCATCCCCAATGGGACGTATGCTCAACACTCTAGAAGAGAGAAGGGGGACCCCTCAATCTTCATTTCCTATGTTTAAGGTTTGTGTACAAGGCAAGTTGACCTTATTAAGTACCTTAAAAATTGTTATGAGATGAGAAGAGGGACTCAAAAGAAAAGAAAAATATGAAATGATTTTAAAAATGAGAGAAAAATATTTTAATGCAATTCAATGTGTTGGTGAAACAATGCAAAAAGAATGAGTTCAAAATGCTTTATGGATGATGAGAAATAAAATAAACAAGTCATGGTATGCATGTATGAAATAAATTCAAAAAAGAAAATAAACAAAGAATTATTTCAGATAATAAAAATAAAATAAAATGATAAAATAAAATTTGGGAAAATTTTATAAAACTATAAATATGATTCATGAATTTTCTGGGAATTTTTTAATGCAATTAACTATTTTTAATAAATTAAAATGAGATGCAATAATTAATAAAAGTAAAAATAAAGAAATAGGCATGGGGGTGAGTTTAGTAACAAGAACACGTTAAAAGGGACACCTGGGCTTAAATGGAGGGTGTGGTAAGCAAGCCCAACCCAAAAATCCATCAGAAAAATAAAATAAAATAAAAAGATGCATGCGTGGACTTCAGTCAATGGGTTGACTCAACACTCACCATCAGATTGATCATACGCTCCTTAGTAAGTCAACCAAATAACAAGTAATAAAGATTAGCAGCTCAGATTCACATGCACACGATAGTAAGGATGCACGCACCCACACACGATTGCTCAGAAAATAAATAAAATAAAAAAAGCACGTGGTAAGGCACCTGGTAACATTAATGTGTTGGCATCCTAATGACCAATGGATTCATCAGACGTACCAGATTAGACCATCAAGTCAACAATTTAATAAAATGCAAGGCTTAGATTTGTGGAACATGGTAGTAATCGTGGGTGCACACACATGCAAACCAATAAATAAAAACAAAATTTTAAATGCGTGGCAGCCTGAGGACCGTGCGATCAAACAATTGGATGGTCAGGATTTCGTCTCCTACCTCCAAACCCTAAACTCGCCGGAACCCTTGCCAGTCGCCGGAGCTAGGGTTCCGACCACCACTTCCGGCCACCTGCAACAAAAAGAAACCCAGAACACACACACGAATACACTATATTGACCAGAATTCCACGAGGATCTCAAATATGCAATCAAAAATCACAAATGACTAATGCATAAGTCAAAACAAATGAAACAAGGATGCATCCAAAATTTTAAAACTCACGATACAACCATATTGCACGTCCAAATTCAAAACAAAATATACCAGAATGATCAATGAATGTCACACAACATTATGCATGTCAAAAATCTGAGTTTTAAGATCATGAAAAATACCACCAACCTGAGATCACACCACCTATTCCCTTGCTATTAGCTTCAAGTGATGATTGCTTTGTGCTCTATGGATCCTCAGGACTCAGATGGTGAAAGAAGTTTTAGAAAAGCTCTTCTGGATTGTGAGATTCGAATGATTCAAGTTTTAGGGTTCAAACTTTTTTCTCCTCAAAATCACGTGTGTTTTTTTCCAACCAATGCATGAGTTAACTTAAATACTTAGGGTTAATCCACTTATAATTATTTGGGCCTTGTCAATTCCACACTTAATGAGTTTTGGATGATTTTGGAAAATTGTATTATGTGAAATACACCCTCTTCCATGCATGTACACCCAAATATTTCATGATGGATCACTTATTTAACAATTGCTAATCACACCTGAATTTGATTTGGGCCTTGAGATGTCTTGGTTCATGAGTTTTCAATGATTTTGCAATTTTGCACCATGTGAAATAAGTAATGAATAATTCATGGAATCCCTTGGTTCAAAGGCCCAAAATGATCCTTAAGGAAAGTTATTTGATGTTAGAATGTGACATGAAGCAATGAAATCAATTATAGGTCACTATGTCCCAAAATGCAAATGGAACCATGAGAAAACCCTAAAAAACCACTTTGCCTTCTTTCGATCATAACTTGAGTTTCACAAATGATATGGAGACCATCTAGTACTTGTTGGAAAGGGGAGAAAAAGAAATTCAACTTTCATGTTTGAGGAAAATTCATTTGAAGCTTTCATGATGGTGAAAATTCAAGTTGAATGTAGTGTAAGGACTTGCCCAAAAAGGAAACTTTCAAATTATAGGTCATTTCCATATTTAGTAACTTTTGTACCAACCCTTGATTCTTGATAAATGGTATGAAACTTGACCTTGGAAGACCAAATGAGGATGTGGGACCTTGAAAATCTTGAAGAGAACCTCAAGATTTCACAGTTGACTTCCCCTCTCACTGTTGACTTTCCCCCAATTCTCCTGATTCCCAATCCATTGGCCAATTGAACTTCTCCTGAACTAAACTGATGGACAATCTTCCATTCCTAGATACTTAGGGACCCAAGGAATACCATGGAATCAAGTCTTGCCCAAAAAATCAGAAATAAGCTGACTTTATAGCAAACCCTAATCTTGGTACCCTCAGTCTAGGAGGAAATAACACAGTCTCCAAATCCAAATTCCTCTGAATATGATGTGTATCCTCTCCAACAAAGATAAGATATGCCATTTGGTTATGATAAAAACCCAAGAAGCTTGCCCATTGGGGCAATAAACTCAAGAATCTCAAAACCCTAATCTCTGCACTGGTTGGGAGAGAGTGATCCACTTGAGCTCTCTTGGACAATATAAGGACTCTTGCTTGAAGAGCATATTCTCCTCTTGAACTGCCTCAGGCACCTTGACCCCATGCTAAGAACCAATGATATGCACACATGATAATGCAAAAATGAAGTGAAATATAAGCCAGTTAGTACTTAAGGTAAGGTGAGCAAATTTTGGGGTGCTACAGCTGCCCCTATTCAATCAACTTGGTCCTGAGGGTATGATAGCGACGGCTCTCAGACATTCCAGGATACACGGGGATTGAATACCGAAAGAAACCTAAAATTTTCAATCCTCAAAGGAGGGGCTACTCCACTGGGGAACAAGCAATAAATGTTGCACCTGCCACAACACGTACGAGTGTTGGAGGCCAATACAAACAATGTATTGAAACGTCATGAAATAAACACAAACGAGTGTTAACTATGCCGGGGATAAACACTGACGGGTGTCAAGGAGTCAAAGATATCAGATACAGACGGGTACTGAAAAGGTACACGGAAGGGTGTAAAAGGATTCAACACGGATGGGTATCGAAAAGGTACGCGGACGGGTGTAAAAGGATTCAACACGGGCGGGTATCGAAAAGGTACACGGACGGGTGTAAAAGAGGAAAATTTACTGAGGCTTGATCTCGCAGGTGAATGGAAGGCAACACGGTCAATACGGACTGGTATCGAAATCAGAGGTGCAAACACGGACGGGTGCTGAAAGGAACACGGACGGGTGTCAAAAGTCAATACGGACGGGCATTGGCTTAAAAGGTTCAAACACGAACGGGTGCTGGAAGGGACACGGACGAGTGTCAAAAGTCAACACGGACGGGCATTGGCTTAAAAGGTTCAAACATGGATGGGTGCTGGAAGGAACACGGACGGGTGCCAAATGTCAATACGGACGGGCATTGAATCAGAGGTTTAAACACGGACGAGTGCTGAAAGAAACACGGACGGGTGCCAAATGTCAACACGGACGAGCATTGAAACAAAGGTTTAAACACGGACGGTTGCTGAAAGAAACACGAACGGGTGTCTGACGGTGAAAACCCTCGAGTGAGTAAACTAAAGGACTACGTGGACGAAGGGGTAGAAATGAAATCACAGATTAACGCTCCTGGCAAATAGCTCTGCAAGGGAATGCCAAATATTGCTTTGAATGACTAACGCAAAACTTGTGGAGTAGAGTCGAATGATATTCTCCGAAATCTGCTTCTTTCCCGACGAAGGAAAGCTCAAACCTGGCTTATGCTTCGAATGCAAATGTTTGAATTTTGCCGTAATGCTCCACATAAAGTGGAAATGCTACGCGTTTGAGGATGCAATGCAAATGCTTATGATATGCAAAAGGGGTCCCTCCAGCAAAATAAATGCTAGAGAGAAAAGATCAAGTCAGCTGGGGATGACAAAAATAAATTGTCCTCTGAATCCAAGAACTCTGCTGAGAAGGACCACGCTGACCGACCCTTTGGATCAACAACTTCTACTGGGGATGAAATCCCAGAAGAACATCCACACTACCGGGGGTTACACATGCCCTTTACTGAAGGTGACATCGAACCTGGGATTCCTCCTCTGCCGGGGGAGTTGAGAATGAATGCCAATAACGGAATCGCCGATCTGTTACTGAAAATTTCTAATAACAGATGGGCTTAGGACCTGCTGGGGGGATGCCAGCCCATAATACCATCCTACTTGGGGATACTGCTGAACTTAGCCTGCTGATGGGGAGAATGACTTTACTCCCGCCTTGTTGGGGATTTAGAATATGACATTGTCGGTGAAAGTGCGCTTCCTGACTGGATGGGGAAAGTGGACGCCTTGATTCTGTGGGGAAACAACGTCTTGATCCAGAGAACAAATTCCCCGAGTCTCGTGCTGGGGAAAGTCTGCTCTGCTGAGGAAAGTGCAATCTCAACATTGGGGAGAGCAAACTGCTGGGGAAGTACAATCCTGTTGCCCTGTAAGTCAAATAACAACAAATAGAATATGCCACAATATGACTATCACTAATAATGCCTAAGTAATTTCTGCTGCTTTTCGTTATGCTCCGCAAAGCTCGAAGTTTTATATGCAATGTTTATCAAAAATATCGGAAAGCCCTCTGAGTGAAATGAAAATTTTATTGAGAAAAGTGGCCTGTAAATAGGCATTTACAATTGGAAGCAATTCCTAAAAAGAGGTAATTGCGCAAAAGCAAAAGGAAAATACACATGTCGGCAATGTGGGAACAGATATCCACCATGATTCGACTCAGCTATGACCCGTATGTCTTGCTTATCCACAAATATCTTGACCTTTGAAGAGACTAACTGTACTGATTCCTTTCTTTCAGAATTCCCAGGTATTGAAAGTGCTCACAGATCGAACGCAGATCATAGCCTTTCGCTTATAAATCCCTAACTTTTGCCTGGATCGCCCTTTTTGGGTTTTCAATCCATCAGGATACCCATTTTTGCTAAAGTCGTCTTTTCAGGTTTTCAACTTTGCGGGTTTACACGTTTCTTTTTTACATTTTATCCCTAATTTTTGCCCGAACCTTTTCCTTTTTATGGTTCGCCGGGATGCCCCTTTTTTGCCTGGACTTTCTTTTCATGTCCAGCGGGTCTCTTTTATGCGAAGTATTTTTTGACTACGTCTGCATTCACAGGGGACATAAAATCTTCGCCATCCATAGTTGAAAGTAATAAGGCCCCACCAGAGAAAACCTTTCTTACCACATACGGCCCTTCGTAGTTTGGATTCCATTTGCCCCTGTGATCTGTCTGAGGAGGAAGGATCCTTTTCAAAACTAATTCACCTGTCTGAAAACTCCGAGGACGCACTTTCTGGTCAAATGTGTGCTTCATCCTGCTCTGATACAACCGACCATGTGTGATGGCTGCCAATCTCTTTTCTTCAATAAGGTTCAACTGATCCAATCTGGAACGCACCCACTTAGCTTCATTAAGCTTCACATCTGCCAGAACTCTCAAAGACAGAATCTCGACCTCTAAGGGTAAAACTGCTTCCATACCATATACCAGTGAGAAAGGGGTCGCCCCAGTTGACGTACGCACCGAAGTACGGTAACCATGTAGGGCGTAAGGTAGCATCTCATGCCAGTCTTTATACGTTACTGCCATCTTCTGCACAATCTTCTTGATATTCTTATTCGCTGCCTCAACAACACCATTCATCTTCGGATGATATGGAGAGGAATTATGATGCTCGATCTTAAAACTCTGACATAGTTCCTTCATCATCTTGTTGTTCAAATTCGAGCCATTATCAGTAATGATTCTCTCCAGGACCCCATAACGATAGATGATATCCTTCTTTATAAACCGGGTTACCACTTGCTTGGTGACGTTGGCGTACGAGGCTGCGTCCACCCACTTTGTGAAATAGTCAATGGCAACCAAAATGAAATGATGCCCATTGGAAGCGGTGGGCTCAATCTTTCCAATCATATCTATGCCCCACATTGCAAAAGGCCAAGGAGATGACAACACATTTAGAGGCGTAGGCGGTACATGCATCTTATCCGCATAAATCTGGCATTTATGGCACTTTCAAGCATACTTGAAACAATCAGCCTCCATAGTCATCCAGTAATATCCTGCCCTCAACAACTTCCTAGCCATGGCGTGTCCACTGGAATAAGTACCGAAAGAACCCTCGTGAACTTCCTCCATCAACAAACCTGCCTCGTGTTCATCAACACAACGTAGCAAGACCATATCGAAGTTCCTCTTATATAACACATCATCCTTGTTCAGAAAGAAGTTTCCTGCCAACCTTCTCATAGTCTTCTTATCTTTGGTGGAGGCACCCTCTGGATACTCCTGTCTTTTCAGAAAAACCTTAATATCATGATACCACGGTTTGCCATCAGACACATCTTCAATTGCAAACACAAAAGCTGGTCTATCCAGGCGCATGATTCTAATCGAAGGTGTTTCGTTCCAACGGTTCACCTTATACATGGATGCCAATGTCGCTAACGCACCGGCCATCTGATTCTCAGCTCGGGGCACATGATGAAAATTCACCCTGTCAAAGAAAGGTAACAACCTTCTGGCATAGTTGTTGTAAGGCACCAAATTCGCCTGACGAGTCTTCCATTATCCTGTAATCTAATTAACTACCAACGCGGAATCACCATAGACATCGAGGTTCTTAATTCTCAAATCAATTGCTTCTTCTAACCCCATGATGCATGCTTCATACTCCGCCTCGTTGTTGGTACACACGAACGCTAACCGGGCAGTGAAAGGTATATGAGAACCCTTTGGAGTTGTAATGATTGCCCCTATTCCATTACCATATAAGTTGACAGCCCCATCAAAAATCATCTTCCATTGAGACCCATTCTCAGGTCCTTCGTCAGGCAGAGGCTCTTCACAATCTTTCATTTTCAGAAACATAACATGCTCGTCTGGAAACTCAAACTTCGTAGGCTGATAATCCTCGACCGGCTGTTCAGCAAGATATCCTGATAGAACACTTCCCTTAAAGGCCTTCTGGGAAACATACTGAATATCGTATTCTGTCAAAACCATCTGCCAACGGGCTATCCTTCCAAAAAGTGCTTGCTTCTTAAACACGTACTTAATCAGATCCATCTTCGAAATCAACAAGGTTGCGTGGTTTAACATATACTGCCTCAGGCGCTTGGCTACTCAAGCTTGATTCGCAATCAGTGAACTTCTTACTCAGGTAGTAAATGGTGTGCTCTTTCCTACCTGTCTCGTCGTGTTGACCGAGCACACAACCCATCGAATTCCCAAGAACCATAAGGTACATAATCAACGGTCTCCCAGACACCGGTGGCATAATGACCGGAGGTTCCTGCAAATACGTCTTTATCCTTTCAAACGCCTCTCGACAATTTTCATTCCACCGGACCTCTTGATCCTTTCTTAGCAACTTGAAAATTGGTTCACACGTGGCTGTCAGATGAGAGATGAACCTAGCAATGTAATTCAACCTCCCCAAGAAACCACGAACCTCTTTCTCTGTCCTTGGCTCAGGCATCTCTTGTATGGCTCTTATTTTTGTAGGATCAACCTCGATACCTCTTTCACTAACAATGAATCCCAACAGTTTACCAGACCTCACACCGAAAGTGCACTTATTCGGATTCAATCTCAATCTGAACTTTCTCAACCTTTCAAACAGCTTCTGGAGGTTTACCAAGTGTTCGTCCTCTGTTTGTGACTTCGCAATCATGTCATCAACATAAACTTCGATCTCCTTGTGAATCATATCATGAAAGAGAGTCACCATTGCCCGCTGATAGGTTGCCCCAGCATTCTTCAATCCAAAGGGCATTACCTTGTAGCAAAATGTTCCCCACAGTGTTATGAATGTAGTCTTCTCCATGTCCTCTAGGGCCATTTTGATTTGGTTATACCCAGAGAAGCCATCCATGAAGGAAAATACAGAATATTGAGCAGTATTGTCCACTAACACGTCAATGTGAGGGAGCGGGAAATCATCCTTCGGGCTCGCCCTATTGAAATCTCGGTAATCAACACACATCCTGACCTTCCCATCCTTCTTAGGTATAGGTACAATATTAGCAACCCACGAAGGATAATTTATCACAGCAAGAAATCCGGCGTCCAATTGTTTCTGAACCTCTTCCTTGATCTTGACAACCATATCTGGTTTCGTCCTTCTCAGTTTCTGCTTGACCGGAGTACAACCCTCTTTAAGCGGCAGTCGGTATGAAACAGTCGGTATGAAACAATGTCAGTGTCAAGCCCGGGCATGTCTTGGTAAGACCAGGCGAAGATATCCACATACTCTCGAAGCAACTCAACCAATCTTCCCTTAACCGTGTCTTCCACAGCATCCCCAACCCTTACTTCTCGTTTAACATCCTCGGTTCCCAGATTAACAGTCTCAACCTCCTCCTGATAAGGTAGAATAACCTTTTCCTCCTGTTTCAGTAGCCTAGCTAATTCTTCTGGCAGGTCACAGTCTTCATCAATCTCTTCTTCGGCTTGATAGATAGGATTGTCGAAGTCATATCGAGCCATAACTAAGTCATGAGGGGTGGAATCTGAACAAAGAAACCTGCATGATGGATGTTTTATGTTTATTATGAGTGCAACAAACAAGAAAACACATTGCCATTTTGATGTGGGTTAATGCAAAAAGTAAAAACAGAAAAACAGGGATCAAAATATTTGAATGAAAAACGTCCTTTATTGATGATAAAAATAGTAAATAAAACATCCAAGCCCTACAAATAAATATCACTACGTCTTGGGCAGAACGTAAGATTCAACATAACAGAAAACAAAAGTAAATTACTCTGGGCGCGTCACTTGGATGACTTTCTCGGAGGACCAGTTACCTAAACTCTGACCAGGGGTGCAGGGACGGATCCACTCATCCATGTCACAGTCACTATCTCCTTCATCCTCAATAGCATTGACTCTGTCGAAGTAAACACCGGCACTGGTGAAACGGACTGGACCATAGAACTTGGGAGGCTCTTCAGGACGCCTAGGTGGCTTGTAACCCAGTCCATGAGTATCTTGCTTTCTTTGAACATCAATGACACTGCCCCACTTCTGAGAACCGCCAGCTTCAACTATAGTGCGCGCCTCTTTGAAAGAGGACATTGGAACCTCTGGTTGTCTGACAACTTCAGGTTGGGCAACCACCTCAGGCTGACTGACTGCCTTTGGGGGTTCCTCGGGAATTTTCACAGCTTCAAAGGCTTGGCACAAAGTTTCCTGTATTTCACCCTCTACCTGTACATACTTGAAGGTCGATAGGTGACTCACCATGATCTCCTCCTCACCACAAACAGTCACAACGTGGCCATCCACCATATACTTCAACTTTTGGTGCAGCGTAGATGTTACTGTCCCAGCACCATGGATCCAAGGACGACCCAACAAACAACTATAGGCAGGCTGAATATCCATTATGTAAAAGGTGGTGTTGAAAATCTCAGGACCCACCTTGATTGGCAGAACTAACTCTCCAAACACTGACCTCTTGGAGCCATCAAAAACACGTACCACCAAGTCACTTAGTGTACAAATCAACCCACGAGTATCCAATTTCATCAAAGCCTTCTTCGGCAGCAAATTCAAAGACGACCTAGTATCAACTAACACATGCGACATTAAGGAACCACGACATTCCACTGAAATATGCAGAGTGTTGTTGTGATTCCTCCCAGCTGGAGTCAGGTCTAAATTGGTGAAACCCAAACCATTACCAGCATTCACATGAGCCACAACCCCTTCTAACTGGTTGACAGATATTTCCTGCGGTACATAAGCGATGTTCAAAACCTTCAGTAACGCATTTCGGTGTGCCTCAGAGCACAACAGTAAGGATATAATGGAAATCTTCGATGGAGTTTGGTGAAGTTGATCAACAATCTTGAAATCACTTTTCCTGATCAATCTCATAAACTCTTCTACGTCTTCTGAGAAAGTATCCCCAACTGGCCTTGTCATAGAATTATTTGCTTCCTGCCTCTGTACAGACTCATCCATCATCTGTTTACCTTTGTCTTGTTTTGAACTGCCAGCTTGATCCTCAGACAGAATAAAGACTCTACCACTCCTAGTGATAGCCCCTGCCTCAACAAAATTTTCAACCCCTGTATTCACAGCTGATGTCTCTTCCAATTCCTGCTTTTTACCATTAAAAAACACCTCGGCCCCATAGTTCCATGGGATGGCCTTGGTACTCTCATACGGGACTGGTCCAGGAACAATGATAGTGAGCGGCGCTGGTCTTGCTAGCGCTGATATAGTTATTGTCTTGAACAGAATTGTTATTGTGACATTATCGATCTCTCTGTCAGTAACATTACTCTGCCTACAACCCCTGTCAAACTGTAATATCCCTTCGCTGATCATTCTCTGAATACCTGCTTTCAATAAATCACAACCGCCTGGCTGCGACACACATTCTACACACCCTTCATCACAGCCGGGAAAAACCTCTCCCTTCAACAGTCTTTCCTTCACCACACGCAAGGGAGTTTAGACTTCGTTCACATCTGAAATAAAACTCAAGCCTTCACAGTCTTTAATAATAGCATTGACCCTCGGCTCACCGTGATTCGGCATCGGGTTCTGATTCACATTTGGAACATCATTGGAGAAATTGATGGCTTTGGAATCCACTAAATCTTGAACCAGATGCTTAAAAGCTCTATAGTTCTCAGTATAATGTCCGGGTGCTCCGGAATGGAATTCACAGTGGGCGTTGGCGTCATAACCGGGAGGCGGATTACCAGTAGGTGGAGCCAATGTTCTCTTCTGAATTAACTGTAGCTTTAACAAGTGCTGAAATAATTGAGCGCAGGGAATAGGCAGAGTGTCAAGATGCCTATCCCGCCTAGACATTCTGTGGTCTGCGAGGAACCTGATTTTGTTGTTGAGACACCGCTTGCTGCTGAGGTGCTGTTGGGATGGTTATAGAAGCCACCTGCTGATTGTAGTTCTGACGAGGTCCATCTCTACCATGATATGATGATACAGAGTTTGTATCTCCCTCCTTCTTCTTGTAACCACTGGCATAAGGCTTCTTACTTCCTCCAGATGAGGACCCGTCACCGCCTGATATTTTTCCCGCCTTAATTCCGTTTTCCACCATCTCTCCTACTAAGATCAAATCAGCAAACTTTCTAGTCATACACGGTACCAGCTTTTCATAGTAATGACCCTGTAAGGTGGCCATAAACATAGTTATCATTTCACGTTCCAACATGGGAGGCTGAACCCTTGCTGCCAGTTCACGCCACCTCTAGGCGTACTCCTTGAAACTCTCATTGTTCTTCTGTGATAAGTTCTGTAATTGTGTCTTGTTAGGAGCCATGTCAGTGTTATATTGATAGTGTCTAATAAATACCCCTGCCAGCTCTCTCCAACTACGCACATCTTTCCTTTCTAGTTGCATATACCATTCCAGGGATGCCCCAGATAGGCTATCCTGAAAGTAATGCATCATCAGCTTCTCATTCTTCGCATGCGCAGCCATTTTACTTGCGTATGCCCTCACGTGGGTCCTTGGGCAAGTCATACCATTATACTTCCCGAAAGTGGGAGTCTGAAACTTGTGCGGGATAACAACGCCTAGAACCAGCCCCAAATCCTCCAGATCCATACCCAAAGCATCCTAATTTACAACACCCCTAAATTGTTCCTCAATTAACCTGAACCTCTGATCATTGTCAATCTGGGGACCAGCATCCCCACTTGGCACAGAAAATGCATCTTCCTGAAGATCATCATACTGAAGGCCATGAATTGTACCGACATTGTTACCTCCCCCCACTACAGTAGGAACCACAACATTTTCTCCTCCGCCCAGAGGGATCACAACACCAGCAACAGGAATACCTCCGCCCGGAGGGCCATTCTGAACATTATTACCAGTAACACCAGTATGACTTCCTCCATGAAGGACACCATCTTCATCAATCCTTGCAATCAGTGGCTGAACGAGAGTCCTTAGCTGCTCTTGACCTTGAGCAACCCCTTGCATCAAATCCATGAATTGGTTCATGCGAGTTCGCATCTCAGTCATCTCATTTTGTAGCTGATCCATGAGTCTCTTCTGATTTTGTCTGGTAGAATACCGATGAATGTGCTGATCTGCAATCCTGTACTGAGATTAGAACAAGATAAGAACACCAGAGATAAACACCTGTTATGCAAAATGATTATGAATATGCAAATGCAAATGAACATGTTTGAATATCCGCAGGGCGATCCACCCCTTGATTCCAGTTTAACAACAAGATAGAACGGAACTTCTGCTCATATATTAAGAAAACCAGAGGAAAACCAAATGTCAACAATCACAAATCCAAGATAACAAGTCTGAACACAATAATCATAGATCCCAACCAACAAGCCTGGCGGTGGTCCAAATAATGAAATAAAATAGAAAACTACGGCATGTCATCAAAGTCCACAAGTGTCAATCCCCCCCATCCATTATGCTTCTTGCTCCAATCTTGAATTTCCTTGAACAACTTTTTGGTGTCGGGATGCTTCGGTCTCTGAATTAGCTCTTGAATGAGAACGTCTCTCCTATGCATGATCCCTTCCAAGTATCGGCAATGCAACTCCCAAGCGTCTTCTCCAGAAACACTATCCATGCTAGGACCCTCATTTCTAGGTCTCTTCACTTCAGCTTGGATCTTCAGTTCCTCTATGGAGGCTATGACTTCATTGAGTCGACCCTCGACTGCTTGTCTCTGGAATACCCCTGATAGGATCTCAGCGTCTTTCTTCTTGAGCTTCAACTTCAATTGATCAATCTGAGCTAGATAATCGTCTTCCTTTTGCTTATTCTCAACCATTGCAGTTTCTCGGTGAGCATTGAACCTGTGAATTTTTAACAAAGCCTTGTCCAATTCCTCCTTCTTAGACTCGAGAACCTTACTGATACCGTCTAAAGCTTGCTTCATCCTTTATCTGGATGCGACCTTGTCAGCTAGCTCCTTTTCTGCCACAGCGAGAAGCTCTGTTTTCAACTTGGCGATATGAACAGCTTCACCCCGCTCATGTTTCAACTGATAAATTTCTCTTCGTAGCTCATTGTTTTCTTCTCGCAGCTTTTCCTTTTCAGCCCACAACTTGTTAAACTCTTCTATTTCAACTGTTGTAGGAGGCTCAATCAGCAAGGGGTAAGATGGTGGTTCTTTGACGAATGGCAAAAGCTCCCCCTCTACCCTTTTCTGAATCCAATCTTCATACGCGGGAAATGTTCTGTTGTTGCTCTTCCCAAAAGAAATCTTCCCCTTCTTATGACGATTTCCCCAAGTATTCACAGCTTCTTTTAACAGTTCTGGATCGGTTTCCCCACTCAGATATAAAGATTCTTGGACCTCCTCGTCTCTTGGTGGCTCTTTCAAGGCATACCCGAATTGCCTAATAGCAAGAATATGGTTGTAGTTAATTCCCCCTTTCCTTCCTATTAGAGGAACATTTGGGAGACCTCCACAACTAATCATGATATCTTGGCCCAACAAGTCACGGTTAACCCAAATTAGATTATTTGCTCTCAAGCCCATCAATCTTTTGGACCACTCCAAAGTTCCTTGAGTATCTACAATTGCCCCAGATTCGGGAAGACGATCAGCAAACCATTTGTAGAAGATTGGCGCACAAAAATAAAGGGGTCCACCCCTCCTCTTCTCATTCTTATAATGCACTGAATAATACAGATCTCCAAGCAAAGTAGGTACTGGATTCATCATGGTAAATATCCGGACAGCGTGCATGTCCACAAAATCCTTCATATTCGGAAACAACACTGTTCCATAGACACACATAGCCAAGATGGCGTTGAAAACTGTCCAACATCTAGCCTTAGCATACACAGTAGCCTGTTCTATCAAAAATTTCGCAAGAAAACCTTTACACCCTCCCTTACGGGCAATGTTATTTTTCAGCAAAGATGGATCCAAATGCAAAGCCTCGGAAACCTTTTCCAAATCAGGAAGTTCTTCAGAAGGATAGAAAGGAGCTTCTTCTTTAATGGCAACATTCAGAATGAGAGAAAATTCCTCCAATGTTGGAGCCAAGAGATAATCAGTGAATAGAAAACAACGCATGTGAGGGTCATAGAATTACACCAGGGTGTGCAAAGCCTTATACTCGTATTCAGTGATGTTGCGAGCAAAATTCAGAATTCTTCCATACTCTTCTCTAAAGTTTGCCAATACCCCAGGTTCTGCCATAGACACAATCTTGTGAACAGTATCCAGAAAAAGTAATGGGAACTTGTACACTATGATGTTCTTTCTCTTCCCAGTACTCATCCTTAATAGTCTTCAAAAACCAGAATCAAAGTTAGGATGCAACCCTGCAAATGAACAAACATGTTAGGATGCAAAATGATGATGCGAATGCACACATGGGATCAAGGATGCCACACAGACTGGACAACTGCTGCACTGAACAAACTGAACCATCTCAAAGATCTGCCCAAATACCCAGGATAACCATAGTAACCATAGTACCACACTGATAAATCTGCTGATCAGAAAACCGGGTATGTTGAAGGTCAATGTTACCTGCAAACCTGTAAACACCCTGCCCTCTCACATGTGGGTACTAGAAAGCCGAGGATCCTCAACATCACGGGCTCTCAGGTTGAGAAATGATGATACAGTCACCATCTATGGTTTGGCATCATCACCAATCGAGGAGGCCTCAACTGATTCCTGTTAGTTCTTGGATTGGCTGGAATTTTGGTAAAACAAAGTATGTTCAATGTTGTTGTCAAGGTGGTGATGTTGCAACATTGAGTCTTAACACTGGGTTGTGTTAAGTAGTTAATTTGCTGAAGTTGGATGTCTGATGTCACATGGAGATGTTGTGACATTAGATCTGCAGAATTAATAACATCAGGTTGTGATGTTGTTAGGGTTGCGTGTTAGCTGGAATTGTGGAGAGCAAGCTGTCTCATTGGATGCGAATATCTTGGGATAGATATTTTCTGCTGCAAAGGAGATCTGGTGCAGATTTGTAGGAGATTTAAAAGGTTGAAGATTTAAAAAGATTTTAGGAGAAAATCTATTTTAAATATTTAGTTTTAAATAACAAATCTGGCGAGATTTTGTAGTAGGTCCAAGACCAATTCAAGGAGCTATATAAAGCGCACAAGACCAAAGGAAAAAGTGACAGAGATACAGAGAAAGAATCAAGAGCATAGGCTGAGTGTCTTGAGTATTTTGTACGAGTCTTGTATCCAGAATTCTAGGGTGAATTGCTGAGTCGTATTCTGTCCTCTCTTAGAAGCTGTGAAGCAATAGAGAGTTAATACTTGATCAAAGCTGTGAAGTAAGTTCAAGGTTGCTCAAAGAGGTTGTTCCTTGAGTATTGTTTTAGGGATTGAGTAGTGTTCTCATATCTAAGTGGTTTCTTAGGTAGAAAGTCACTAGTAGGAATTAAGTTTAGGAGATTATCAACTGGGTTGTTGAGTCTGTAAATTAATTCAACAAGTAGTGAATTTCATCCCTGGCTTGGTAGCCCCCAGACGTAGGTAGTTAGACCGAACTGGGTGAACAATTCCTTGTGTTATTGTGTTACTGTTATTGTTGTCCATTTGCAGAGTGTGTTGTTGTGACATCGCACTTTAACATCACACGTCTGATACCAGAATTTCAATTGGTATCAGAGCAGGCATCCTGTCTGTCTCTGGGTGAGATATAGGGAAGTTACTTTCCGGTGTAAAGATGGACAAAGAAGTTGGAGGATTCGTCAACAGACCCTTTATTTTGCACTACAAAAAACGAGTAAATTATGGCGGTTATTTTATGAAGATTATGGCGGTTTCAACCGCCATAATTAACAAAAAAATGGCGTTTTTTAAAACACCGTAAATTTTGCTGCCGCTAGGTAAATAATGGCGGTTTAAAATTAAACGCCGTGCTAACCGCCATTTTTAACATATTATATTATGTTGTTTTTAATTTGAAAAAAGTGCCGATTTCAAACGCCATATATCCTGCAGATTACGTCGTTTTTAACTATCGTAACATTAGCAAACCAAGCATTGTACAAACTGCCACAATTTTCTTGTAAATTTTACACTTGTAAATTTAAAGTTTTTACTACAATTTTACACTTGTATTTAAAGTAAATTAAAATAAATTTAAATTTACATTTGAATTCACTTATATATATATATATATCATGTTTTTATATTCATTACTGACACAATTCAAAATTTACTAGCTTTTGATTTCGAGGCCTTCTAAAAGAAAATGTCACCACTTGCATCTTTGGTTTTACTATGTTAAATGACTCATAAAGAAAATGTCACCATACAAAATCATGAATATGTAAATAAGACAACAGAAGTTGAAACCACATTTTCTACTTGAAAATTTTCTCTTTAGCAACAACACGCTCTGTTACATTTCCTATTGTTTTTTGGTCAAAGATTTCAATCCAGTATCCATCGGGATCCTTAATAAATGTTATCCCTTTCTTTTTCCCTGCAAAAATAAATTGAAATTTTCAATGAAATACAAGCAGTGATCATAATGAAATACAAGTATGGCCATCTTAAGCATTTGTATACCAAAAGTTAGTTTTTAAAAAATAAAAGCCAGCAAGTGAGTCAGACTACCAAAAAGTTGTACATTTGTGATTATGTGACAAACGATTATAATTGTTTTATTTAGTTAGACAATTTACCATAGCTGCTATGTGTTTGAATGCACCTGATCTCTTGTGCTTCATAGTTTAAAAATATCTTCCCCTCCTTCCATTCCTGTATCGAATTCAAGCCCATCTTTTTAGAATTAGATTCCATCCTCAAGTTTCAAACTACTTAAAAATATGTATTTCACAGTCAAGTTATCCCTTGAACTATCTATGAATATAGATTTTATCATGCCAAGGACACAAATTTCAGAAAAACAAAAAAAAAATTGTACAGTAGGATGCAAAAATAACTCAAATAGTTATCTACTATATAACAAACCTCAAACACAAGGCACCCATAACATTTATAAATATAAATTATACATTCATAGCATAGTTTATAGGAAATTCTAGAAGGAAGTAAGTAAAAATGTAACCATCATCTGGTTTCTTAACAAACTGAACTGGCAGATTCCGAAATATTTCACATGCTTTATAGGAGTCATCAAGAGTTATGCTAATGTGTCCTGTAAAAAGAATGACGACTTACAATTAGAACTCAATTTACTAGTATCACAATAAGGCAACTAACTACCTTCAAGTGTATCCAATTTGTCTTGTAAAAAGAATGACATGTTACTATTAAAATTCAACTTCCTATTTATCCCAATAAGGTAACAAAATAAACTTTAGAATGTATAAAAAAATTGTGTTAGAGAGGAGATAAAATGCATCAAAGTGGATGAAATGAAAGTAATAGTAAAAGTTGTCAATATAGTAGAATGCTCTTGATTCTTTTCAAACATTGCACTACCTTTAATCACATCCTTTTTATGTACCGGGCCTGGACTCAAATGCCCTCACCACTCTTATCATTCCTTCTCGGAACTGTGTCTTATATAGCCTCTTTTTAAATATATTTTATACCATGCTTAATTGCCAAATCAATAAAAATAAGACCAAAAGATTCTTTGGCCACATGCACACTAGATAGTTATAAATAAAATACCAACATTATAATTTTCCAATCAAGTAACAAATATGATAGTAAACTAAATTAATCAAATGCAAAAGATATAACACTACCTTAACATGAAAATCTTAATTGGATGAGGTGTCAATAAATCTCAAATTACGGTAACAATTGGACCCTATATTAAAAAACTTCATTAGTTAGAAGCAGAGAGCAAGTGTATTAATTAATGTAGTTAGAATATGATATGTTTACCTACATTCGAGATACAACTATTTGATCTGCTTCATGAAGAACAACATTATATAAAACAACATCAATAGTAGTTACATGGCCTTCAATAACCTTAACTTCTAAAATAGTACACTGGTAGCCACAGTCTAGTAACAGTTAGAAATTATAACTCTTTGTTAAAAGATTAAGAAGCATTCAAGCGTCAAACACTTCAATAGTATGCAAAAATGTGACTAACCAATATTTTATCACTGTAAGTTTCTCAATCATGGTCTTTTCGGTCCACTAAATCAATAGTAATAACATATTGGGGATTCCTTCACCGCTGAAATATTAAATGCCAAAACATCAGTACAACCAACAAAGTATTTAGCAGATTATACAGATTATATGTAACACTGTAGTCAGGATTTTTTTCCTGAAAACAAAGATTTGTCATTCACCCTATGCTCCTACCAAAGGTTAGACACAATTTAAAAGATATCAAAAAATAATTGAGAAGTTCTAGAATCTGTTTTCAGTGAAAACTTTTAACAAACACCTTGGGATCACTATTTCAACACAGGATTGTAACTCAAATTGAAGCTTATCTGTTGCAAACCATGTGAGAGGAATTGAAGATGATATGAACACAACAATGAAATAGGCAATCCAATGGTTTTTTACTCACATACATAGCCATTGTCGAGGCTGTTGAATCGCAACAAAACACATAAATTAGAAGAAAGAATCATATCAAAACGCTCTGCTGCTTTGAATCAAATCTCGCCCTCTACTATTCGAAATTGAAATTGTAATAAATCAAAGATGTGTTGTTCTCTCAGAATAGAATAATATATTCAAATAATGCTAATTTTGTGAAAACTGAAAGCATAGTGTTACCTTTAAATTGGCCAATTGTACAATTGCGGCTTGCCGAAGAGCAGCAAAACAACGATTGCAGAACTGTAAATTGCGGAGTAGCAGAACATCTGACTGGGGAACTGCAGATTGCGTATTTGCGATAGAATGAAGCAAAAATTAGGTTTCAAATGTTTGGTAGGTAACACTATGCTTAGGGTTACTTAGGGTTTGCACTTGAATGATTTTAAGGTTCGATATCGATTAAGAAAAAAGGATTGAAAATGAAAAGAAAGGAATAAGAGAAAGCTGAAATCTGAAGGGTTTAAGGGAAAATGAATGTTAGAGAGGAAAGGGATTTGAGTTGAAACTTAGGTTTTCTTTGAAGACGAAGGAGTTGAAGTTTAGGTTTTTCTTTTAATTCATACAAAATATTATTATTATTATTATTTGATTAATATTAATTCAAAATAACAAAAAGAGGAAAGAATGAAAAACCTGAGCGACAAAATTTTTAAAATTAAATAAGTAAATAATGGCGGTTGAAACCGCCAAATTATTACTAATATTAGGTCGTTCCATAAAACCGTCGTAATCAACCGTAAATTATGGTGGTTTTATTAAAACGCCATAATTAAATCGTTGTAATTTACGCGATTTTTTGTAGTGTTGGATGGATCCAATTATGACTATTGGAAGCCAAGGATGACTACTTTCTTAAAATCCTTGGACAGCAGGGCATGGAAGGCCATTATTAAAGAGTGGAAAGCACCTGTTGTGTGTGAAAAAGATGATGCTGGAAAAGATAAAGAAGGCACCTCTAAGCCAAAGCCTGAAGAAGAGTGGACCAAGGAAGAAGATGAGCTTGCCCTTGGCAATTCCAAAGCTCTAAATGCAATTTTCAATGGAGTGGATAAGAATATCTTCAGGTTAATTAATTCCTGTGAAGTTGCTAAGGAAGCATGGGATATTTTGAAGGCTACGCATGAAGGAACGTCTAGAGTGAAGATGTCTAGAGTTCAGCTTCTAACATCAAAGTTTGAAAGTCTGAAGATGAAGGAAGATGAGACTATTCATGACTTCCACATGAATGTTCTGGAGCTGGCTAATGCATCCAGTGCCCTTGGTGAGAAAATGTCAGATGAAAAGCTTGTAAGGAAGATCCTTAGGTCCCTTCCTAAGAAGTATAAAATGAAGGTTACTGCCATTGAAGAATCACAAGACATCAGCAAGATGAGAGTTAATGAGCTCATTCGATCTCTTCAAACTTTTGAGCTTGGGTTGAATGAGGAAGAACCAGAAAAGAAGCCAAAGAGTATAGTCTTGGTGTCAAATGATCAAGAAGAAAAAGGAAAGAGTTCAGAATCCCAGGAGGATCTATCTCAGGCCATAGTTATGTTGGAAAGACAGTTCAACAAAGTGTTCAAGAGGATAAACAATAACTCCAGGCCTAATGTCAAAAACATATCTTCTGACACCAGCAAGTCAAAAGAGAAGGATGAAGAGAAAACTGCCCAAGATAAAGGAGTTCAGTGCTTTGAGTGTGAAGGGTATGGACATGTCAAGAAAGAGTGTCCCACCTTCTTGAAAAAGCAGAAGAAGGGCATGACAGTTTCCTGGTCTGACTCTGAAAGTGAAAGTGAAGGTGAGTCAGCAAAGCATGTTAGAGCTTTAACAGGGACTGTTATTTCTGATGATGATTCTAGTGATGGAGAAATAACGTATGAGGAGTTGGCATCTACTTATCAAGAGTTGTGTTTAAAAAGTGCTGAGATTTGTCAAGAAAACAAGTGCCACAAGCAACAGATTGCTCAGCTTAAGAATGAAAAAGCTGATCTGGAGAATGAAGTTGTACTAGTTAAAGCTCACCTTCATCAGATGACCAAGTCTGTTAGGATGCTGAGCTCTGGGACAGACACACTTGATAAGATCCTTCAAACAGAAAAGGTTGCTGGTGATAAGTCTGGTATAGGATATGTGGCAAGCACTTCAGGAGCAAAGGAGGAGGTGTCCCAACCAATGTCTCAAACAAAGAGACAAGATTCTACCCCTAAGAAGGCTGTTCAGCCTCAGAATGATGAGAAAAAGGAGGGTCCCCATCGGAGGAAGATGCAGCCTCAAGGAGCTAGTCAGTATATGCCTCCCCAATATCACAAGAGCATGCAAGCTGCAAGGTTGAAACAGAACATGTCTCATCAGATGTCTCAACATCAGGGAGATTGGTATGGATATGAATACAACAAGGCGGTGCCCCATTACTATGGAAGAAGGAAGCCTCATCACCATAGGAGACAGCCTAGAAGACAGTATCCTCAGTTTAGGAGACAGTCTACCTATGGTAAAAGACATCAGCACCATAGAAGACAGACCAACTCTGGAAGGAGGAGACAATACTATGGGTGGAAGCCACAACAATATCATAATGGTAGAAGATATAACCAATTCAGTGATGATAGGGTTAGATGCTTCTATTATGAAAGGTTTGGACATATGCAGTACTCTTGTTTTAAATTGCATGGTTATCCACAATCTGCTCCTCAAAGCAAACCAAAGGAGGTCAGACCTAAAGTTGCTAAACAATGGGTTCCTAAGGAGAAGGTGAACTGTCTTTTAGCCCACACCTCAGATAGCCAGGTTGATAAGGATACGTGGTACTTTGACAGTGGATGTTCAAAGCATATGACTGGATTCAGAACTCTGATAGTTGAAGTCAGTCATTGTCCCTCTCATGAGGTTATGTTTGGCAATGGCGAGAAAGGTGTAGTTGCAGGAGTTGGAAAAGTGAAAGGTGATGGTAGACCTGAACTTGACAATGTTCTGTTTGTAAATGGTTTAAATGCAAATTTGATCAGCATAAGTCAATTGTGTGATGAAGGGTACAAAGTTAACTACACCAAAGATGAGTGTGTGGTATCGGGTGAGCATAATCAGGTTGTTATGAAGGGTGCCAGAACCAAAGATAACTGATATCAGTGGATTTCCCTTGAAGGTAATTCAACTAATAAAGCTCAAGTTGATGTTATAACATCAGACTATGACGTCAGGATGCTGAAAGGTCACTCAGAGTTAATGAGTTCTGATGTGAATTTTTTTTAAATTTTTAAAAGGAAAGTCTTTATGGAGAGAGAAAATTAGTAATTGGTCTTTAAGAGGTACTCAAAATCAGGCGCCTCACCACATTGATTCTATATCAAGATTCATCAAAGAGTTCTCGTCTCAACGGTTAATGTCCCTCAACAGAATAGAAAAATCTTATCTAAACCTAGTCTGTTACAAAGGAACAATGTCTTCCCCATCCAAGAACTCTGATTCTCAAAAACCTGCGCATGTACGAACTAGGGTTTCTTTGGAAAAAGAACTTGCTGACAAAGAACACATTCCTATGGCACTTCCAGACTCAGGTAACTCTAAACGTTCAACTAAGTTGAATAAAACTGAAACTAGGTCATCATCCTCTCAAGCTATTGAGGAGAAGTTTGATGTGGTTGATTTATCTGATAATGAAGTCATTGGAAATGTTGTTCTAAGTTTTCCCAAGAGACTAAAGACAAGGAAAGGGAAGACTGACGAATCTTCTCCAAAGAAGTCTACTGAAGGAAAGAAGAAACCTGCTGTTGGTCCCACAAAACCTTGGAGCAAGGTTGTTACATCCTCCAAAAAGAGAAAGATTAGAGAAGAATCTGAGTCTGAGGATGAAGTTGAGGAAGATGTCCATGACATCACACCAATCAGAAAGACCATTTTAAAGAGAATCTCTGATAAGGTCCCTGAAGTGCCAGTGGACAACATATCCTTTCATTATGCTAGCAGTGCTCCCTTGTGGAAATTTGTATGCCAAAGGAGATTAGCTCTGGAAAGGGAGCTTGGAAAGGATGTCTTGGAGATGAAAGAAATTATGGACCTCATTCATGTTACTGGAATGCTGAAGACTGTGACCAGATTCTCTAAGTGCTATAGTGGTCTTGTTAAAGAATTTGTTGTCAACATCCCCATAGACATTTCTAACAATAGAAGTGTGAACTACATGAAGGTGTTTGTGAGGGGACAGTATATTGACTTCTCTCCTAGTACTATCAATAAATATCTGGGAAGAGATGAGCAAGAGGAGTGTGAGCTGGAGGTGACTGATAATGAAGTGTGTAGAGAAATCACTGCCACTCAAGTCAAGGTGTGGCCACTGAAAAATAAATTGACAGCTAGCAAACTCAGTATCAAGTATGCGATTTTGCACAGAATTGGTGCTGCTAACTGGGTACCTACTAATCACAAAACCACCATAACTGTGGGATTAGGAAGGTTCATCTATGCTGTGGGGAAAAAGGTCAAGTATGGAAGCTATATATTTGATCAAGTGGTGAAGCATGGTGCCACCAATGCTATCAAAATGCCTATATCATTCCCTTCCTTTATTTGTGGAATGATCTTAGATCAACATCCTGGAATCTTAACCAGTACAGAGGTAGCTTGTAAGAGGGAGTCAGCTTTATCCGTGCATCCCAAACTGTTTGCTGGGAGTCATGTTCCAGACATTGTTACAACATCAAGTTCTGGGGTTAAGAAGGTCAGTACAAAATCTGAGCTGATTGAAGAATTAAAGGCAACCTGCAAGGATCTTGATATGGTTATCAGTACCAGCACTGTCGGGAAAATGAAGATTGAGCAAATGATCGAAGACTTGCAACAGGGGGAAGATAATGGGAATGGCAATACTGTGGATTCTGGGTCAGATGAAGGCGATGAAGACACTGATGGTACCAGCTCGGATGAGGAATAACTTCCATCTGCTGTTAGATAATAGTTTACTTTTTTTTTGGTTTTGCACTTGACTTGCTGGTTATGTAATTTGAATATTGTGCTGTTATATGCACTGGTTATGTTTTTATTTCTATGATTTATTTTGCCTGGTTGCTAACTGTGAGGCTAACAATGAGAGCTAGGGTGTACTAACTGTAGTTAATATGGCTTCTGATTGAAGCTTGTCTAATTGTGGCTAAAAAGGGGGAGAAGTAGCCAAGGAAAGAAAGCCAAAGGTAAATGATTGTCTAAAGCTGTCAAAGGAGTTGAGGTGCTGTCAAAGGAATATGCAGAAATTAAGGGGGAGTGATGAGTAATTACTGAACTGCGTGATCAGCTGGCTTTGCTGATTCATGATTGAGGGGGAGCAACATTGTTGAAAGTTGTTGCAATTGATTGATGGTGCTGCAGCAGAGTTTTTGTGACGCTGAAGTGAATTGAAGATGCTGCTAATGTTGAAATGCGTGCAGTAGAGTTTTGTGAAGAAAAGATGTTACTGCTGCTGATGCTGCTTGGAGTTCAAAATTATTAATTGAAGTTTTTCCGCTGCTGAAGTCTCTGAAGGTGCAGAGATTGTTTTAGCCAAAATTAGCCAAAAGGGGAGATTGTTAGTTCTTGGATTGGCTGGAATTTTGGTAAAACAAAGTATGTTCAATGTTGTTGTCAAGGTGGTGATGTTGCAACATTGAGTCTTAACACTGGGCTGTGTTAAGTAGTTAATTTGCTGAAGTTGGATGTCTGATGTCACATGGCGATGTTGTGACATTAGATCTGTATAATTAATAATATCAGGTTGTGATGTTGTTAGGGTTGCGTGTTAGCTGGAATTGTGGAGAGCAAGTTGTCTCATTGGATGCGAATATTTTGGGATAGATATTTTCTGCTGCAAAGGAGATCTGGTGCAGATTTGTAGGAGATTTAAAAGGTTGAAGATTTAAAAAGATTTTAGGAGAAAATCTATTTTAAATATTCAGTTTTAAATAACAAATCTGGCGAGATTTTGTAGTAGGTCCAAGACCAATTCAAGGAGCTATATAAAGCGCACAAGACCAAAGGAAAAAGTGACAGAGATACAGAGAAAGAATCAAGAGCATAGGCTAAGTGTCTTGCGTATTTTGTACGAGTCTTGTATCCAGAATTCTAGGGTGAATTGCTGAGTCGTATTCTGTCCTCTCTTAGAAGCTGTGAAGCAATAGAGAGTTGTTACTTGATCAAAGTTCTGAAGTAAGATCAAGGTTGCTCAAAGAGGTTGCTCCTTGAGTATTGTTTTAGGGATTGAGTAGTGTTCTCATATCTAAGTGGTTTCTTAGGTAGAAAGTCACTAGTAGGAATTAAGTTTAGGAGATTGTCAACTGGGTTGTTGAGTCTGTAAATTAATTCTACAAGTAGTGAATTTCATCCCTGGCTTGGTAGCCCCCAGACGTAGGTAGTTAGACCGAACTGGGTGAACAATTCCTTGTGTTATTGTGTTACTGTTATTGTTGTCCATTTGCAGAGTGTGTTGTTGTGACATCGCACCTTAACATCACACGTCTGATACCAGAATTTCAATTCCCCTCAAAAAGAAAACATCCCATGACAAGTCCTCAGCTTCGGCACTGAGGTCGAGAACCAATAGTACATTCATCCCTCGGGTACAGTACTATCGCCAAACGAGGAGTGCTTCCACCGATTCTTTTCCAAAGGACACCCTATAGCAAGTTCCCAGTATTGGGTCCTCGGATCGACATGTGCAATGGGTTTGCCATTTCTGGTCTGCCATTATCACGTCTCGGGAAGAGTGCCGTTACTGAGTTCTCGGGAATGGTCACCAGAGTCGACAGTTTTCCAGGTTACAGTCAATCATCTGCTCTAATGCGCAGGATAGAACATTACCAAAGAAGACCTCATCTGGATGTGGAGTTTTCATGTATACTACGTCTGGCCAAACGCCACACGAGTCACACTACTTGCCACGCTAATCCTACGTGTATACTCAAGCCTGGGTATTGGGCTTATCTCTTAGAACTCCCAACCCGCCAAACAGAAAAACAGTGCAGCAACTGATAATAATATGCAATGCCGAAAATGCAGTAAAAATAAAATACAACAAATAAAGCAAAACAAAAACAAAAACACCCAAAGAGAACAAAGACAAGCAAGCGCTAGGATTGACTCGCTTAGGGATGGACCAGCATAAGTCAACCAGAGTCCCCAACAGAGTCACCAGCTGTCGCTCCCAGGATTTTCATCCAGGTACAAATGCGAGAGTGGCGCGGAAAACGATGTCGACAGCCGTGTAAATTTATCCCAATGGGGGAAAGGGAACACCGCATAAACCTGAGGAAGAGGGAAAGGAATGGTCATCGCAACCATAACCTGGGTTAGGGAGTCGGTTACGCGAGGGGAAGGTGCTAGCACCCCACGCGTCCATCGTACTCGATGGGATCCATGCTTGTTGTCTATTCTAAGGGTGAGTTATCCTATCATCTATGGCTGTACTAAAACGGGGAAGGGAAGAACTAAGACAGAGTCGGTAGGACGTCGACGCCCTAGGCCTACATACCCCCTTTGTGCAATGGGGAATTCAGAGTCAACGTAGTTCGGACCAAGTTCTTTTTGTGTTTTTTATGAGCGACGTTAAGCTCGCGTCCGGCAGTTAGAGTCGATGCCTGTTTGCGACTCAGACGGAAAGTAACATGCCCTTTTTGAAAATAGCCTTTAGTTTGACGATCCCGAAGGACAAAAAGGTTTGAAGTTTGTTTATATTTTTTAGGACAGAAGTGACTTGAGTTAGTTTATAACTCAACTTGAACCAAAGTCTATGACACGGGAGCGAATGCGTCACATGGTCGTCCCCAATGGGACGTATGCTCAACACTCTAGAAGAGAGAAGGGGGACCCCTCAATCTTCATTTCCTATGTTTAAGGCTTGTGTGCAAGGCAAGTTGACCTTATTAAGTACCTTAAAAATTGTTATGAGATGAGAAGAGGGACTCAAAATAAAATAAAAACACTACGGGGAGAATCTATCCTAATGTTATCGTGCAAAGATGGCCCTAAGGGGAGGTTTGGAGGGAGACTATCCTATGGAATTTAGTCCTAATGTTATCATGCAAAGGTGGCCCTAAGGGGAGGTTTGAAAACAACCTAAGCCTAAAGAAAAGAAAAGATGAGAGAAAGAAATAATGAGAGTAGACATGGATAACTATCCACACCCTCAAATAACTTACCTCAGCCTCTGCATAAAAGGTTAGTACAAAACAGACATAAGTAACAATAAGACTAATGAAACCCAAGAAATGACATATACTGGTAATCTAGTGACCTATAACAATCCAAGCATGATTCTTGAATTCAAGGAAGCAATCTCAAACAATGGCACAAGTGCCTTCTCAAACAAGTAATCAGACATGATCAAGGATATGCATACAAGTAGGCCTCAAACAAAGAGCAATCACATGATTAGTAAAACATCTTCTAAAATCACCAAATTAATTATCAACATAGCTCAACCAGAAACAAACAACATATCAAAAACTCATGCTAAAATTCCCCAGATAGGTCACTCAAACAATTATGCCAAGGTCAGACAAGAAACATGACTCAATATGCAAAAGAGGAAGACTAAAATGCAATATGAAATGATTTTAAAAATGAGAGAAAAATATTTTAATGCAATTCAATGTGTTGGTGAAACAATGCAAAAAGAATGAGTTCAAAATGCTTTATGGATGATGAGAAATAAAATAAACAAGTCATGGTATGCATGTATGAAATAAATTCAAAAAAGAAAATAAACAAATAATTATTTCAGATAATAAAAATAAAATAAAATAAAATGATAAAATAAAATTTGGGAAAATTTTATAAAACTATAAATATGATTCATGAATTTTCTGGGAATTTTTTAATGCAATTAACTATTTTTAATAAATTAAAATGAGATGCAATAATTAATAAAAGTAAAAATAAAGAAATAGGTATAGGGGGTGAGTTTAGTAACAAGAACACGTTAAAAGGGACACCTGGGCTTAAATGGAGGGTGTGGTAAGCAAGCACAACCCAAAAATCCATCAGAAAAAATAAAATAAAATAAAAAGATGCATGCGTGGACTTCAGTCAATGGGTTGACTCAACACTCACCATCAGATTGATCATACGCTCCTTAGTAAGTCAACCAAATAACAAGTAATAAAGATTAGCAACTCAGATTCACATGCACACGATAGTAAGGATGCACGCACCCACACACGATTGCTCAGAAAATAAAAAAAATAAAAAAGCACGTGGTAAGGCACATGGTAACATTAATGTGCTGGCATCCTAATGACCAATGGATTCATCAGACGTACCAGATTATACCATCAAGTCAACAATTTAATAAAATGCAAGGCTTAGATTTGTGGAATATGGTAGTAATCGTGGGTGCACACACATGCAAACCAATAAATAAAAATAAAATTTTAAATGCGTGGCAGCCTGAGGACCGTGCGATCAAACAATTGGATGGTCAGGATTTCGTCTCCTACCTCCAAACCCTAAACTCACCGGAACCCTTGCCAGTCGCCGGAGCTAGGGTTCCGGCCACCACTTCCGGCCACCTGCAACAAAAAGAAACCCATAACACACACGCGAATACACTATCTTGACCAAAATTCCACGAGGATCTCAAATATGCAATCAAAAATCACAAGTAACCAATGCATAAGTCAAAACGAATGAAACAAGGATGGATCCAAAATTTTAAAACTCACGATACAACCATATTGCACGTCCAAATTCAAAACAAAATATACCAGAATGATCAATGAATGTCACACAACATTATGCATGTCAAAAATCTGAGGTTTAAGATCATGAAAAATACCACCAACCTGAGATCACGCCACATATTCCCTTGCTATTAGCTTCAAGTGATGATTGCTTTGTGCTCTATGGATCCTCAGGACTCAGATGGTGAAAGAAGTTTTGGAAAAGCTCTTCTGGATTGTGAGATTCAAATGATTCAAGTTTTAGGGTTCAAACTTTTTTCTCCTCAAAATCACGTGTGTTTTTTTCCAACCAATGCATGAGTTAACCTAAATACTTAGGGTTAATCCACTGATAATTATTTGGGCCTTGTCAATTCCACACTTAATGAGTTTTGGATGATTTTGGAAAATTGCATTATGTGAAATACACCCTCTTCCATGCATGTACACCCAAATATTTCATGATGGATCACTTATTTAACAATTGCTAATCACACCTAAATTTGATTTGGGTCTTGAGATGTCTTGGTTCATGAGTTTTCAATGATTTTGCAATTTTGCACCATGTGAAATAAGTAATGAATAATTCATGGAATCCCTTGGTTCAAAGGCCCAAAATGATCCTTAAGGAAAGTTCTTTGATGTTAGAATGTGACATGAAGCAATGGAATCAATTATAGGTCACTATGTCCCAAAATGCAAATGGAACCATGAGAAAACCCTAAAAAACCACTTTGCCTTCTTTCGATCATAACTTGAGTTTCACAAATGATATGGAAACCATCTAGTACTTGTTGGAAATCATTTGAAGCTTTCTTGATGGTGAAAAGTCAAGTTGAATGTAGTGTAAGGACTTGCCCAAAAAGGAAACTTTCAAATTATAGGTCATTTCCATATTTAGTAACTTTTGTACCAACCCTTGATTCTTGATAAATGGTATGAAACTTGACCTTGGAAGACCAAATGAGGATGTGGGACCTTGAAAATCTTGAAGAGAACCTCAAGATTTCACAGTTGACTTCCCCTCTCACTGTTGACTTTCCCCCAATTCTCCTGATTCCCAATCCATTGGCCAATTGAACTTCTCCTGAACCAAACTGATGGACAATCTTCCATTCCTAGATACCTAGGGACCCAACGAATACCATGGAATCATGTATTTCCCAAAAAATCAGAAATAAACTGACTTTATAGCAAACCCTAATCTTGGTACCCTCAGTCTAGGAGGAAATAACACAGTCTCCAAATCCAAATTCCTCTGAATATGATGTGTATCCTCTCCAACAAAGATAAGATATGCCATTTGGTGATGATAAAAACCCAAGAAGCTTGCCCATTGGGGCAATAAACCGAAGAATCTCAAAACCCTAATCTCTGCACTGGTTGGGAGAGAGTGAGCCACTTGGGCTCTCTTGGACAATATAAGGACTCTTGCTTGAAGAGCATCTTCTCCTGTTGAACTGCCTCAGGCACCTTGACCCCATGCTAAGAACCAATGATATGCACACATGATAATGCAAAAATGAAGTGAAACATAAACCAGTTAGTACTTAAGGTAAGGTGAGCAAATTTTGGGGTGCTACATACCATAAACTTCATGAGCTCACCATCACCATAACAAAATCTCAACTCGTGTCACTAACCAACCCAACTCAGTTAGTTAACTCAAACTCACTTGACTCAACTCATTTAACTCTCTTCCAACTGTTAACCACACTAGTTAATCACTAACCACAACTATATAAGCTAAGCTTACACAGATTTTTGGGAGCTTCGTTCATTTTCATAAATTTCACCAATCATTCTCACTTTTTCTCTCTGAACATTCTCCCTGAGCTGTCTCTCATTCCATGATTTCTTCTTCAATTCATCATCATCATCATCAAGTGTTCATTACTGGTCAAGAATAAGCTGAAACAAGATGAATTTCTCAAGTGCTATCTCATTTCAGATTTTATTTGCTCTCTGTTTTCATCAAGATTAGAAGCTTTAGAGCATTTATTTTGCTCAAACAAGTTCAAGAGTTCAAGTGCTCATCTCTGGATTTCTGAAGATCCAAAGTTTCTTCAAATTTCAGGTTCCTATTTCTCAACTTTTTCTTGTACTAAATCACTGAGTATAGCTTGTTTTCATGATGATTATGGCTTAATAGAAGCAGTGTGAGTGATCTGGCTAGTTGATAGACCTTTTAGAAGTGTAGATCCAAACCTAGGGCAAATTTCATCTCTTCGATTCTCACTGATGGTGTGTTGTTTGTGAAATATTTTGCTGGATTATTGATCTACGTGACTTCCTCTTTCGATTGATATACATCTTACGAATTTCTAGAAACATGTGATAATTGCAGTGGCCGGAGGTGGCCGGAGAAGATGACCGGAGGTCCTTCTCCGGCCGGTGAGGGTTCATCTAGGGTTTAAGTTCCAGTTTATATCATGGCCGTTAGATGCGTTTTGATCCTACGTTTATTATGCTGCCAACGCATTAAAAATCATGTGACATGCGCGTGACTTCATTTTGGTCTCATATAATTGCATGTATGTGTGTGCGTGATAATTGCCATGTGTCTGCTATGTGAAACGTTGGATTAAATTACTTTTGATGATTGATCTTGTTGACTTGGATGTCTGGCTGTGATTGCGTCTAATATTTGACTGAGTGTACACCTCAATTCACACACGCACGCGCCTTATTGGACCTGGGTCATTGTTGATATCTGAACCCCCTCATTTAAGCCCAATGCCAATTTCAACGTGACTTTTACTTTCGCCACACCCCCTGCACTCTTTTACTTGCATTTTTATTTTCCTTTTTATATTTGTTTCATTTTATTCTTTTAAAAATACCAAAATACATTAAATAATTCCAAAAAAATTCATATAGCATCATAATTCATTAAAATAATTTTCCATTATTTTTATTTCTGATTTTAATGTTTCTTGCTCATATATGCATATTTTTCTATTAATTTCTTTTTAAATGTTGTTCTTCATGATACTTGTGCATTTCACATTTATTTTTGCATAGCTCTAAAAGCATTTGGCATCCAATCTTTTTGATATGATTAAATAATATCTTCAAGCATCTAAAATTTTTTTCTCATGTTTATAAAATCATTTTTGCATAGCATTTGGACCATATCTTTGTGCATTGTTCATTGTTGACCTAATGTGACTTTGTTGCTTTGTTTGAGCATGCTCCTTCTTGAATTTTTGTGTGAGATTTTGACATGTCATTAGCTTATGAATTAGGTAATTTTTGACCCAATTCCATAATTTTTCCAAACTCATTTCTATTTTTTCCTTGTTGGTTGATTACATGTGCATTTATGAGCTTCATTGTATACATATGCCATGGTTTTGTGTCATATTGCCTATGGTCTCTTGAGATGATTGATGTTGTCTTTTGATACATGTTTTTTTGAATATTATAGGTCATGTATGTCAAATTATAGGTCTTCCATATCTCATTTTGACATGTTTAGCAATTGATGTTCATCTTGCATTCATACTTAATTGTGCACCTATCACTTGTTCTTCTTCAACATAGCTTGTGTGTATCTCATATTGGTATGTCATTCCCATCCATTCTTGTATGTCCATATACTGTATATAAACCATTTCATCTATTTTTGTTGACTCATAATGTCATATCATATGCATTACAATTACATGAACATTTGAAGTGTGTTTCCATTTTGTATGAACTTCAAATTGTGTTCTCTTCTTCTTAATTTCTAATGTGACATGTGTATGAACCAAACTTGTTCATTTGTGCATTCTCATGTAATCTTATATTAAGTATGCTACTGATCCATGTGCATTTGCATTCATAATTGTATTTCACCATCATGTGTGACTTGTCTTGTAAGTAAACCAACTTGTGGGCATATTCTTCTATTTCCATCTAATATGATTTTGATGAGGCACTTGTGCCACCTTATTTTTCTTGCTTTGTGATCCTTTCATAGGGTTTGCTTAGAGGATTGTAGGTCCTCCTTGATTCATTTTTAAATTTTTTTGATTTGGGTTTGCCTTTGATGTGTGGTTGTGCATTTTAATTTGCATTTTTGACCTAATTCCTCATCTCATTTCTTCTTGTGCTTTATATGATTTGTGTTTGCATTGTGTATGCCGTCTTATTCATGTCATTTGCATGTCATCAATTGTATGCGACTGGTCTATATGCATTCATACTCATTTCATATGTCATGCATCTTTAACATGTAAATGTGTGCATCTACATGAAATTTGTTTCTCTCCTTTTCATTTCTTCTTCATCTATGTTCTTCTACTTGAATCAACCCATTCATGCCTTGTATGATTTTTCATATACATCCATATGCATTATAATATGATGTATGCTTCTGACCTTGGCATTTCATTAAGCATAAATACATGTTCCTCTTGCATTTTTATTCATGTTTCATCAACTAATTTCATGGTGCAATTTCTTGGATGGTTAAAACATTGTTTGTGCAAAGTTTGTTGGTGTTTGATCTCTTAACCTTAAAGAACATTCTTATGGTTTAGGTTCTGACCTTGAGTGCTTTTCAACCTTTAGAACTTTTATTCTTTAGTTCTTAACTTGTTAGTCTTTCCTTATTTCTTTACTTGTAAATGGTTTTGCTAACATTTTCAGGGGCTTATGGTAAGTCAAGTGTGTGGGGGTGCACCCACATACAACTTCTTTTCTCTTATCCTTTTAGGCTTTCAAATTGTGATTGTGATAAGCATCTTATGCTTTCTTTGTTCAATTGCTTTCATTCCCTTTGAGTTCTTAACTTAACTTCAACCTTTGAAGTAATTTAGAACTCACTTTTCTGTTCTTTTAGACTTAGGTTTCTAAACTACACTTAACCGTTAGGAACATCCATGTATGATAACTTTAGGGTTTGAGTCTTAGTCTCCCTCATTAGATTTTACCTTTCTCAACCAATTGAGTCTCTCTTCTTGTCATCTCAAAACAAAAGCAAAAACACTTAATAAAGGCATAACATATATTGTATTTGAGCCTTTCACGTGAGAATAAGATAGTGAGGGGTCTTCTCTCACTTTCTTAGAATGTTTAGCATACGTCCCGTCTTGGGTCGATATGCGAAGCATTCGATCCTACGTGAAGGACGTAAATACAATATGCGTTGTAAACACACCAATAATCAAAACACTTCTTGAAATACAAAAAAACAAATAAATTCTCTTCTCATATCCTTCATTTTATTCCTTAAGGACTCGTCATGTCCGTTCTACCGCAAACAGGTAACGCCTAAGTCTCCATACAGCGAGCTGCAACACCTAACTGCTGGGATGCGCACTCTGACGTTTCCATCAAAAAACACAAACAAAGCAACCCTTGTTGAGCCAAACTACGTTTGCTCTGATTCTTCTTTCTCGTCTGATTGAAGATACGTAGGCACGAGATGCAATATCTCGACGAGCAACCTTTCCCCGTAGTCTGTCGAACTACGTTGACTATGACTTTCCCATTGCACAGAGGGAATACGTAGGCCTAGGAAAACGGTAATGTCCTATCGAGTCACCTCTTTTTCTTTTCTTCTTCGTTTCTTCGTTCTTTTCCGTTCTCGTTCCTTTTCCTTTCCAGTAGCAGCGGAGCTCCAGACTACGACACCCTTTGATCGAAACAGCAAGCGTGGATCCCATCGGGTACAATGGACGTGAGGGGGTGCTAATACCTTCCTCTCGCGTAACCGACTCCCGAACCCAGTTCTCTTGGCCGCAAGACCATGCTCTTTCCTTCCCCCAGACTTATGCAGTGTTTCCTTTCCCTCTCTTGGGATAAATACACATTGCTAGCAACTCTGTTTCCGCGCCACTTTCGCGTTTGTACTTGGATGAAAATCCCGAGAGCGACAAGATTGAGTAATGGTTTGGTTTGTGGTTTAATTAAAACATGCGCGCAAGAATAGGTTATATATTATTTGAGTTGTGATTATTACCGGATGTAACAGCCACCCCAGTGGTAAGCATACACTATCACACGCCCTTGCAACCCTTAGGACTGGGGTTCGAATCCCCCTCACCCCAGTCCTTTTGTTTATTTTTATGATTTTTACCCTATTTCATATATGTATGTGTGTTCCCACTATTTCTTCAAGATGCGCGCGTTGGCCTGGTGGTGTTGGTTTTGAACTATAGGCGAAGGGTCATGGGTTCAATCCCTAGGAGTGCCCTTTCCTTCTTTTTTATGACTTAGTTGTTTTCATTTATTTTCAAGTTGGTTTATGCTTAATTTCAAAATGCCATAACTTGCTTATTTTTCATCCTTTTTCTTCCATTCTTTTTGCTATATTCTTCTAATTGAAACTACTTTTCAAATATAAAAAGAAATGGTTAGAAATATTTAATCTTGAGGCATTTATTCATGATAAGTTTGGAAGTACCTTTTAGGGTTTTTATTGCACTTCTTTATGCATCTTACCATATTATCTTTGTTTATCATGTTTGAATAATGTCTAATGTACGATTTTAGCTTTGCATTGATATCATAGCTTTGTTTCATATCATTATCTTATTCATGTATTCTTGCATCATCATATCTGAACTATAACTCTTTATTTCTTAGTAATCTCAACTGTTATCTTCCCCCATTCCAAAGGGTGACCTTCCTAAAATTGACTCATGAAGTCACTAAACAACCACCCTACCTCATCCTTTTAGGTTTATCCCATTTCTTCGCCTCATGAGAGCCAATGAAATCACAACTTAAAAGTAGGTTAGAGTTTTTGGACTCTATGTGATTCCCATCATCATGAGAACTCACTTTCCCCTATAACTTAGATTTAGAGAGTTATCGTGAACTCTAAAATGAGCTCATACTCATTTCCCCTTGGAACTTTGGCCATGGTCAATGGTTCCTCTTCTTCACCCTTAGATCGGTGAACTACGGACACTCTGATTCCACTTCCGTAAGAATACGTAGGCGCAAGGTGCGATACTTTGTCGAGTATACTTAGATACGAACCCCTAGGGTTTCAGCCTTTAGCATAGCATCCTTAGCAAGCGAGTAAGACATAACAAATTAAAACAAGAGGTTCCTGTAGAGTACTACAGACGTTTAGGATGCTAATACCTTCCCTAAGCGTAACCAACCCCCGAACCTTAGATCTCCCCCCTTTAGGTTTTCTCGATCTTGAACCTTTCCTTTGGATAAATCAAAGTCAGTGGTGAACTTCAAAATTTTGTGATGCAAGTTAATTAATAGCTTGTTATCTGATTCTCACCGCAACACCAGGACTTACGAGTTTGGTTATTATGTCATGAAACACATGTTAAACATTGTTCTTGTCGGCATTGTTGATTCGTGGGATAAGGTATACATGTCATAAAATGTTTACATATATTAATATATAAGTTCACTATTGAATTATTATCATACATGTTATTGCCTCTTTCTTATGTAGATGTTTAAGGACGAAACCTCATTCCCCGTTGAGGACTTCGTAGATCTTCGTAAACGTTGGGCATATATCCACAATGTTCTTAAGGGTCCTTCTGATCGATGATGTGAATAACACTTTTCTGTAGAGATGATGTGAATAACACTTTTCTGCATTGATGACATGAATATAGTGTTTGGTGTAAATATGGTTATAATAGTTACAATACTTATAGAATGTATACCTTATCTGTTAACTGTATTTTATGGTTATAATAGCTGTGTAAATATGGTAATAATAGTTACAATACTTACAAATGAACAATGTTATCTGTATTTTATGCTCTTTATGCATGTATACCTTATCTGTTATAGTTAAAATGGTTACAGGTTAAAAAATGGGATGAATTTGAATTGCTGAGAAATGCATATTTAAAACATAGGAAGTATTTTATGCTCTTTATGTATGTATACCTTATCTGTTATTGTTAAAATGGTTACAGGTTCAAAAATGGGATGATTTGAATTGCTGAGAAATGCATATTTAAAACATAGGAAGTTTTGACAGCGGTTATAAAACCTAGTCGTGGTTGTATATTTGTGTCTGCAGAATATATAACAAAGGTTATATAATATAATTGTCATAATATCTCGCGCGCTGCATAGAAAAAAATAAATATCAAAACGGCGCAGCTGGGAATCGAACCAAGGACCATTATATTTATCACAACGGTTCGTTTGAATAACCATTGTGATAGGGCGGGCTGTTTCCAGGTTATTACAACGGCTAATGGCTCCTGATTATAAGTATCATTTTACAATGACACTCTACATAAAAACGCATGCGCCAGTGTCATTATATACCTTTCCCAACCGTTGTTAATTGGTATTTACGTAGTAGTGGTTCCAATATTAACTGACGAATTCGTCACTTGGCGCAAGTCAGATCGTCTTCTTTGAGGTAGGATAATTAGAACCCTCTCTGAGGAAGCACTTGGACTGGTCGTCAGCATCGACAGTGCCCGCGCCGTTTGGGTCGCACTCAAAGACGCATATGCAGAAGATTCACAAGAACATGAATTCACAATCCGTTAACAAATAACATACATCCGCAAGGAAGAGGACTAAAATATTGGTGAACATATTCGCATTTTCAAAGGTTTATGCGATAACCTTGCTGCAATTGGGAAACCTATCCCTGACAAATAAAATGTATTTTACCTCCTCACAAGCACTACTACAAAACGCGCAAACAACAACGCCAGGTTTACAACAGATTCATATACACTGTTGTAATAGGTTAAAATTTTCGCGCCCTGTGAGTAACTGGATTTATAAACAGTAATTTAATGACGGTTGTCTTAAAACACCGTAGTAATAAATGATGTGTAGCAAGCTTTGATTCCCAGCAACTACATTTTTTCAAATTTTTAGAGTACATTAAGCGTGTGTCACTTAAATCCATTATTTAAAAAATAAATTGTAAATGATTTTACAACGGTGAAGTAAACCAACCGTTGTTAGAAGACTTACAATTCCACTACGGTTGGGTTGTCCAACCGCGATTAAAGTGTTTACTGATAAATTAAAACAAAATTTATTCTATTTTTCTTACATAAGACGCCCTAGGTGAACAAGTGAGCCAGAGACGACAACGGTGGCATATTTTTTACCCTCTTCGTATCCATTCATTTGGAGCTCAAATCTTCACCCTCTTCGTTCATTTTATTCTTCAGCTTCGAAGTACGGTACTCTTCAACATGTTCATTCCTTTTTTCTTGGTTTATGCTGTATATGCTCAAATATTCACCCTCTTCGTTCATTTGATTATTCAACTTCGAAGTACAGTACTCTTCAACATCTTCATTCCTTACGTGCATAAGATTCTTCAGCTTCGAAGTACGGTATTCTTCAACATCTTCATTCCTTTTTTCTTTGTTTATGTTGTATATGCTCAAGTCAGTATGAGAGTACATGTTTCATATGCTTTAGGTTTAGATTTGCTTATGCATATGCTTAAGTTTTTGGATTAGATTTAGTGTGTCATTCACATTATTATACGTGTATAAATTTCAGAAGTTGTTATGGATTGTAGTTAGTTGAAAACCGATAGATTAGGCCCGGTTTATGAGAACAGAGTTCTTGAATTCCTTAAATACGCTGATAAACATCATCCCGACAATAATGGTATCTTTTATCGTCCTTGTGTTGTTTGCGCGAATATCAAAAAGGGTACAAAGAAAAAAATATTCTATCACCTTTGTTATGATGGTATATGTCAAAATTATATAATATGGACGTGGCATGGTGAGGTGGATAAAAAGGAAAGTCGGGTGTCACAAAGTCAAAGAGTGGATGAAGATGAATATATGGAAGATCAACTAGAGGATATGTTCCATGATATTGGGGAATCTTATTTTAAGAATGCTCAAATTTATGATACTCTATGTAGTGATAAAGACACGCCTTTATATAAGGGATGCGCAGATTTTACACGATTGTCGGCGGTGTTAAAGTTGTTTAATATGAAGGCAAAAAATGGATGGTCGGATAAAATTTTCACGGAATTACTTGAATTGCTAAAGCAGATGTTACCAGAAGATAACAAATTGTCGGATCGTTGCTATAAGGCCAAGAAGATATTATGTCCAATGGGTCTGGAGTATATCAAAATACATGCTTTTTCTAATGATTGCATATTATACCGGAAAGAGTATGAAGACTTCTATCAATGTCCAAAATATGGTGTGTCGCGTTACAAGATGAAGGCCAACAATGGTGATGACAATGACTATGACAATGTTAGTAGGAAGCATCCTCCTGCCAATGTGTTATGGTACTTGCTAATAATTTCACGATTTAAGAGGCTTTTGCTAATTCGAATGACGCAAAGAATCTTAGATGGCATGCAGATGAAAGAACTCGTGAAGGAAACATTCGCCATGTAGTTGATTCGTTGCAATGGAAGAAAATTGATTCTTTGTTTTCGAATTTTGGAGTTGAGCCAAGAAACCTTAGGCTTCGGCTTGCCACCAATGAAATGAACCCCTTTGGTAATCTGAGCACTAGTCATACTTAGTGGCATGTTCTCCTCACTATTTACAACCTATCTCCTTGGTTGTGCATGAAGCGCAAGTATATACTGTTAAGTATGATGATTTCTGGACCACAACAACCTGGTAATGACATATATGTTTATCTAAGTCCATTAATTGATGATTTACGACTCTTGTGGGATGAAGGCGTTGAAGTTGATGATGCATATTCTGGGGGAAAGTTTAAGATGCGTGCAATGTTATTTTGCACAATCAACAACTTTCCTGCTTATGGTAACTTGGTTGGATATAGTGTCAAAGGACATAAAGTATGTCCTATATGTGAAGATGATACTTGTTATCACCCACTTGAGTTTGGAAAAAAGACCGTTTACCTTAGGCATCGAAAATTTCTAAAACCCGGTCATCCTCATCGTAGATTGCAGAAGACTTTTAATGGAGAGCAAGAGTTTGATGAGGCTCCTGAACCTTAAACCGGAAGTTTATCAACGACAGGAACACATTAATGTTGTCTTTGGGAAGAGAGAAAAAGAAAAAAGGGAAGTTGCAAAAAATATATAGAAAAATAGGTCAATTTTCTTTGATCTTTCGTATTGGTCAAGTCTTAATGTTAGACATTGTCTTGATGTGATGTACGTGGAGAAAAATGTGTGTGATAGTTTGATTGTCACACTTCTAAACATTTCAGGAAAGACTAAAGATAGTAAGACTTCCCATCTTGATATAGAGAAGATGGGTATACGAAAACAGTTGGCTCTAATAGAGAAAGGAAAAAGAACTTATCTGCCTCCAGAATGTCACACCTTATCTAAAAAGGAAAAGAAAATTTTCTGCGAGTGTTTGCAAGGTATTAAAGTTCCACAAGGTTACTCATCAAACATCAAGAAACTTGTATCAATGAAAGATCTCAATTTAATTGGTTTAAAATCTCATGATTGTCATGTATTAATGCAACAACTTCTACTAGTGGCTATCCGTGGGTTCCTACCAAAAAATGTGAGAGTAACTATAATGAGATTGTGCATCCGAGATACTTAAATGGTTGTCGTACAAGCCAAAATTTTGTGTCATTACTTGGACTGCATACGACATTGGTCATTATACCTTTTATGCAAAATCAAAAGTTGATCGTAGTACAATGCAAAATAATGGGGTTATGGTTGAAGCTGAATCAATGTATTTCTCTAGTTCGAAAGATAAGAATCCTGTATTGGCAACTACCGCATTTTATGGTGTCATTGATGAGATTTGAGAGATTGATTATGTTATTTTCAAAGTGACTTTATTTAAATGCAAGTGGGTTCCCAATAATAGTAAGGGTGTACATATTGATGACTTAGGATTCACCCGGGTCGACCTTGGCAAGACATCTTTTATGACCGAACCATTCATCATGGCTTCTCAACCAAAACAAGTTTTCTATGTTGCCAACCAATCAGACATATCGAGGAAATTGTCAATCGTTCTCCAAGGAAAACACATTCCTCTTAGTGATAAAAGTCTTGATATTCCATCAACACCTTCTTACACAACACAAGTTCCTACCTCATATGATGAAGTTGATGGAGATGTCGTGCATTCTATTAGAATCGATCATGAAGAAGGCATATGGGAAAATTAACAAGTACGTAATTTATTCTTTATTCATAATATATTAATTGTATATTATAGTTTCTAATTATTTTTTACTAACAAGTATAATTATTTGAAATCATAGGTCTTTAGAGTCAAGACACGAAGAGACAAGACACCAAGACACAAGAAACCAAAACACCAAGTTACAATTATGTGACGTTATGTAATGTGTAAACTGTAGGATGTTTGTTCTGATAAATTGTAGGATGTTTGTTCTTGATGAGTCCAAGCCTTTGAGGTTGTCATCTCTTTTGGTAAAACTAACTTGACATCAAGATGTTGGACAAGATATCCTAACATGAAGAACTAACTGAAGATCAAGATGTTGGACAAGATGTCCTATCATGATGATTCGACATCTTTGTCTGTTACTTTTCAGTGTTTATTTTTGTTATTACAGAATTCAGTTTATTATGGGATTATTTGTTTTTCCTAGGTGGCGTCCTAAATTGAGGAATCAGAGATTCTGATTATAATTTGAAGATGCTGCTTCTAAGTGTGGAGACACTTTAGGAAACTTAGGATTGAAGAAACTATTCTAGAGGAGAATTAGTTGCCGATTCTGTGGAGCCGAATTGTTGCGTTTTGAAGTCCAAATCCAGTCGTGTTTATGGTTATAAATAGGATGGATTTAACCTAGGAAAAGTGTGAAAAATACATTGTTGCCTAGTGAGTTTAGGGTTTGTAATATGTGAGCCTCTTTTGTGTCATGTTGATACTAGAGCTGGACAGTTTACATTGAGTTGTAAATTTCTCTCACTACTGTGAATAAAGGGAATTGAGAAGGATCTCATACCAAGGAAGTGTCTTAGGTAGAAATTAAGCACGGGTAGTGATTAAGTTATAAGCTGTAAATCGGAGGTGTTTAGCTTAGAATTAATACTATCTAGTGGATTTCATTCCTGGCTTGGTATCCTTGTGTGTGAAGCAGAGATCAAGTGTCTCGACATCTCTCAGGACATCTGAGATCTGCTATACAAGAATTTCAATTGGTATCATAGCAGTCATCCTGCTCTGCATCTTGGTGAGATTTAAGGACAATACTTTCTGGTTCAATGGATAAAGAAGGACGAATATTAAATAGAACACCCATTCTTGATGGTTACAATTATGAATATTGGAAAGCGCGCATGGTGGAATTCATCAAGTCTATGGATGGTAAAGCTTGGAAGTTTGTGGTCAAAGGGTGGGACCCACCTAAGGCCAAAGATAGGGATGAGAAGATCACTGATGAGTTAAAACCTGAGGAAGACTGGGATGATGAAGATGCCAAGCTTGCTCAAGGTAACTCCAAAGCCTTGAATGCCTTATTCAATGGTGTTGACAAGAACATCTTAAGGCTGATCAAAAACTATATTGTTGCCAAGGATGCCAGGGAGATTTTGAAGAGTGCGCATGAAGGAACTTATAGGGTTAAGTCTTTAAGACTTCAAATTCTCACCACCAAGTTTGAGAACTTGAGGATGAAGGAGGATGAAAGTATTCAAGACTTTCATATGAACATTGTTGATATTGCCAACACTTCAAGTGATATTGGAGAGAAAATTCCAGAATCCAAGTTAGTTCAAAAGATCCTAAGGTCTCTTCCAAAGAAATTTAATATGAAAGTGACTGCTACTGAAGAAGCCCAGGATATAAAAAATATGAAAGTGGACGAGCTCATGGGATCTCTTCAGACTTATGAGATGGCAATCAGTGAGAAATTTGAGAGAAAAAATGTATAGCTTTGGTGTCTAATCAAGAAGAATATGATCCTAATTCCAATGTGGAATTGTCCAAAGCTGTGGGACTTCTTAAAAAAATAGTATAACCAACTGTTGAAGAAACTGGACGAGAAGTCAAGATCTAATTAATGTCAAGGATCAGTCTTCCAACATTAACAGAAGGAAAGATTTTGGAAGAAGAACTAATAATGATAAGAAATACAACAGGGGAAATGGAATCCAATGTTATGAGTGTGGGGGGTTTATACACACAAGAGCAGAATGTCAATCCTTTCTCAAGAAGGAGAAGAAAGGGTTATCTACCTCTTGGTATGAAGATGACTCCTCGAGCGACAGAGAAACTGCTAAACATGTCTATGCACTTACTGGTGTATAACATTCGGACAAGGAATAAGATATTGAAGATCTCACTCCTGATGAACTGGCTGTCTCTTATAAGGAGTTATGCATTAGAAGTGCTGAAGTGTGTCAATTAGGGCAGGATCAACATAATCTTATTACTCAACTTTGTGATGAAAGACTAAAGCACTTGGCCACCATTTCTGATCTGGAGGATGAAGTTGTACTGCTCAATTCAAAACTTGACAACATGACTAAGTACATAAGAATGTTCAATAGCAGTTCAAATTAGCTGGATGAAATTCGTAATTCAAGAAGAAATGCTGGAAATGGAAGAGGACTCGGTTACAATGATCAAGTTGGGAAAAAAGGACAAAGGCCTGGTGTGAACTCTGTTCAATAAAAAAGAAAGCAGGATCAAATGGTGTCAAGTAGGATGTCCCAACATTGTCAAAGACCTCAGAAGAAATCTTCAGGAAGAAAGAATCAAGAGAAGAAGTGTTGTCACTGTGGTAAGTCTAGTCACATAATGCCTTACTGCTACAAGTTGCATGTTTATCCCAAATCATCAACTCGACCCAGAAGGAGAAAAGAGGCAGCAAAGGAAAAGAAGAAGTGGATTCCTAAGAATGAAATTGTCGCCCACATAGCTTATACCTCTGTGAGAGCCTCTGCCAGAGAAGACTGTTATTTCGATAGTGGTTGTTCTAGACACATGACTGGTGTCAAGAAGTTCTTAGTTGATATTAAACCACATTCCACTAGCTATGTCACCTTTGGAGATGGGTCAAAAGGTGAGATAAAAGGTGTTGGAAAGCTAAAGTATGTTGGGCATCCTAGCCTGGATAAAGTATTGTCTGTTAAAGGATTGACTGCTAATCTGATAAATATTAGCCAATTGTGTGACCAGGGCCTAAAAGTTAACTTCTTTAAATCTGAGTGTCTGGTAACAAATGATATAGAGGAAGTTATCATGAAGGTCACCAGATCGAAGGATAATTGTTATTTATGGACTCCCCTTGAAACAAAGTGTCCCTCAACCTCTTTAATGTCGAAAGAAGACGAGGTAAATATGTGACATCAGAAATTTGGCCACTTGCACTTGAAGGGAATGAAAGAAGTCTTATATAAGGAGGCTGTCAGAGGTATCCCTAATCTAAAAATAGATGAAGGAAGAGTATGTGGCGAATGTCAAATTGGAAAACAGACAAGGATGTCACATAAAAAGCTTCAACATTTGACCACAACAAAAAACTTGGAGCTACTTCATATGGACTTGATGGAACCTATGCAGGTTGAAAGTCTTGGCGGAAAGAGGTATGCTTATGTTGTGGCGGATGACTTCACTAGATACACATGGGTGCATTTCATCAAGGAGAAGTCAGAAGTATTTGAAGTGTTCAAAGGACTGTGTCAAAAACTTCAAAGGGAGAAGGATTGTGGCATAGTTAGAATTAGAAGTGACCATGGGAAGGAATTTGAAAATAGCAAGTTTAATGAATTTTGTTCCTCTGAAGGAATTAGTCATGAGTTTTCTTCACCCATCACTCCTCAACAGAATGGTGTGGTTGAGAGAAAGAATACCACAATTCAAGAATGTGCAAGGGTCATGCTTCATGCCAAGAAACTTTCATATCATTTTTGGGCTGGAGCCAAGAATGCAGCTTGTTACATTCTAAACAGAGTAACAATCAGATCTGGAACATCTGCCGCATTATATGAGCTGTTGAAAGGAAGGAAGCCAACTGTGAAATACTTCCATGTTTTTGGAAGCAAATGTTACATCTTGGCTGACCGTGAGCAAAGGAGGAAGATGGATCCCAAAAGTGATGAAGGAATCTTTATAGGATATTCTACAAATAGCAGAGCCTACAGAGTTTTCAACTCAAGAACTAAGGTTGTGCTGGAATCCATAAATGTTGTAGTTGATGACTCAACTACCGAAGCGGGTGTCACTGATGATATTGGAGCATTCTTTCCCATGGGGGATGAAGATGTCACAAAGGATTTTGGAACATCATATGAGATCCGGAAGGTGCTGGAGACTCAAATGGTGTTAATCCTGAATCTGAAGAGACTGAAAAGGTTGACAAGGGACCCTCCACCAGAGTTCAAAAAGATCATCCTAAGGAGCTCATAATAGGAGATCCAAATGGTGGAAGAATGAGCAGGTCACGAAATGTTGTTGCTGGCGCTTGTTTCGTCTCAAAGCTGGAACCCAAGAATGTCAAAGAGGCCTTGACTGATGAATTATGGATCAATGTTATGCAAGAGGAACTGTGGAAGTTCAAAAGGCATGAGGTCTAGGATCTTGTGCCAAGACCTGAAGGGTAAAATGTGATTGGTACAAGATGGGTGTTTAAAAATAAGTCTGATGAGCAAGGCGTAGTCATGAGAAACAAGGCTAGACTTGTTGCTCAAGGGTACACTCATATTGAGGGAGTGGAATTTGATGAAACTTTTTCTCCTGTTGCTAGATTGGAGTCTACTAGACTGTTACTTGGAGTAGCTTGCCTGTTGAAATTCAAGCTATTTCAAATGGATGTTAAGAGTGCCTTTCTGAATGGATACTTGAATGAAGAAGTATATGTGGAACACCCTAAAGGATTTGTTGATCCTACATTTCCAGATCATGTGTTCAAGTTGAAGAAGGCCTTGTATGGGTTGAAACTGTAACGCCCTTCTAAACCCCGCGGAAAATATATAAATAAATCAGAGTAATTATCATGCATTTGACAAAAGGGTGTCACATATAATCTCAAAACATCACAACACCTATCATGTTCATTAACACTTAAACTAAATTCATACTTTTCATAAACTTCACTTAGCATGTAGCAGCGGATTTACTTCAATCTTAATAGACATAAATAAAATTTTCATGCTCATAACATTCATAATAAATACTTAGGCATAAAAGCCAATACTTCATACAATTCAAATAAACATACAAGCATAAAGTAGAGTACATAATGTATCTCTCAAACATAAACCGAAACGATCCCAGTGTTACATGATCAGAGCAAGACTCGACCCAACATAAATAAAGAAACTAAATCAGCTACTCCAACAGCTACCTCGCGCTAGAAGCAACTTTACTCCTCAGTACCTGAGCGATGTCGTACAAAACATCATTCCAACAGAAGGGTGAGAATTCACATAATTATTGAAATCATAGGATAATAATTAATTTAAAAGCATACAAACATAATTACAATTATTCTCACACTTCAAAGTTTCATCAACAAGGTATTACTCAAGTAACCATACAATTCATAAGTACAGACACACAATTCCACCAATTCAACAAGTCACATACATACACATAATTTCATATAACAAACATATACGCAATGTGACTCGATACAAGACTTAATGCAACTTATGCCTTGTGGTACCAACACTTGTTATTATTTTTTGATTTTTACATTTAAACTGAGTTCGTTCCCTAGATCAATAACACAAAAAAAACCCATTTCCTAAGCTATCAAACCCCGCTCTAGGTTTGGGACAAGCCACTAGCTCCCACGGAACTAGCAAGCATTGCCTCTTGACACAAATGATGCGTATGCAATCAACAATCATATGCAATTAAGACCATTCCCTAATCTTAATATCATGCATATCTCCAATAATTCATCACACTTGAATTACCACACAATTGCACACACAAACACTTTTTCATAATCAAGACATTCATACTTCAAACATCATCACCACAATTAGCAAGTAATACGCAAGTATCGACTCGATTCAATCACAACTCACAAAACACACGTTACCGATTAAATATAGAATAATTAATCAATCACCAATAATTGAATCCAATATTCAATAAAATTCCACTATTCAACAAATAATAATCAATATTTAAACAAACAATCAATATTTAAATAAATAACCAATATCTAAATAAATAATCAATATCTAAATAAATAATTAATATTTAAATAAAGAATCCATATTTAAAGTTAAATAACCAATTTTTAATAAATAATTAAGAATTAAATAAATAATTAATATTTAAATAAATAATCAATGTTTTAATTAAATAATTAACATTTAATAAAATATTTAATCCTTTAGTAAAAAAGTATATATATATATATGTATTGTAATACCCCGTAAATTATTTTACTCTGGATAATATTAGTTGTGATCAACTGAGTCCCAGTGTACTCTGATAAATTATCTGCATAGATAATTAGGGTAACTATCGGATTTAGAGTAATTCCAATTAATATTATCTGACTCTGAGGTATTTAAATATTTAGACTTTAGAGACTTTTCGGACAATTGGTAGTGTTGCTAATTGATGATATTTTTCCCTATATTATTTTCTTTCCTTTCATTTTCCAAAGAAAAAGATAGAAATGATTTTGGAGAGAGAGAAAAGAGAAGAAAAGGAAGAGAAAAAGAGGAGAAAAGTTCAAGATCAAAAGCATCAAGAACATCATCAAATCTTCATCCAATCATCTTCAAATCTTCACCATCTTCATCTATTCAAGGTGGGTTCTAGTTAGATGCTTTTGTTTTAGACTCTCTTAGATTCTAAGACTTAGGTTAAAATTGTAAGGAAATTGGATAAATTGCAAAATCTTGGAAATTAACGGTTAAAATGTGTTATAAACTGAGTAGTATGAGTTATAGGAGTGTAGAATCATTTATATTTGATTGTATGATGTTGGGATATGTTTTGGTGGGGTTTTGGAACCATGGGAGATCAGCTGTTACGTTGATGAAGTTTCTGAAATTCCCAGATTCGCACTGCGAATCCCCCAGCGAAGGGGAAATCGTGGGCTCGCTGGCAGCTCGCACTGCGAAGGCGAAGGTGAGCGTTCGCCAGTGGTTCGCATTGCGAACCTTACGTTGTATTTGCCACTGCCTTGGTTCGCCAGCGTTCGCACTGCGAATGGTGTAGCGAACAAGTGTTGGCTAGGCGTTCGCTGGACGCTTCGCACTGCGAATGAAGTAGCGAGTGTTCGCTGGCTTATTCGCAATGCGAACATAGCAGAACATCCAATTTGTTTCTTGCATAACTTTTGACTCGGTTATCCGTTTTGCGTATTCTTGATATCGTTGTGAAGCTAGGAACGTATTCTAGCTGATGGTAGTGAGAAACATCTGTTTATTTTCCCGATTAAATGAATCGGAGGGAACCGTAAATTGGTGAAATGTGTGATATGTTGCATTATGTTTTTCCCTTATGTACGTATGCGAAAATACGAATGTGGTAGGGTGAGGGATATTACCATAAACAGTGTCGACAAATGTAGATGGAACAAATACTAGTATGGAACATGTGTGTTAACCTTTGTGGTTATGCTAAGGCGTTATGGTCTTGTGATCGTCGAATACGATCACGTTTGTGAGTGTTATCATGTAATCGTAACCGGTTATTCTTGTGAGTGCGTTTCATGGGTCTCGAGCTCCTCTGAAACATGTGCACAACTACTTGGCAGGTTTGATTCCCGCGTGCAATACGAATGGCGCTCTAGGAGCGTATGCTTGTGACGGTTAATGGCCCGTTTAAAGTGACGGTTCATAACGGTTAATGGCCCGTAGGACCCGAATCCATTCGTATGTCAAGTAGGTTACCAGAATCCATGACTCGGGTCGACTTCTAGACGTAGAAGCGGACGGGAAAAGGAGATACCTTGGTGTGGTTACCGATTAGTGATAGTGTGAGTTGATGAACTCATGACATGTTTCCATATAGTGTGTGTGTACTCAAAGTCACTTCCCTTTTTCCCTTTGACTTGAGTTAGGTTTATTAGAACCTTGTAGAGCCGAGAGGACTATAAGATAGCGAACTCACTGAGATTTGATGTATCTCACCCCACTGTTGTTATTTACATCACAGGTTCTGCAGGTTCCGCGAAGGGTAGGGACAAAGTGGTTTGACTTTTCCTTACGGATCGTAGCTTTTGAGATGGCATGGCTTCCGCTATGGCGTTTTATTTTGAGATCATTATAGTGATCTAGTTCTTAGTGCTTTTTGGACATCTTGTATGTGTTGTGCCGTAGACTTTAGAACTTTGTATTTAGGGCATTTAATGTATACAATGTGTTAACTAGGAACTTGTACATATATATTTCAGTGCCAAACGTATTATTCATGTATGATATATGCTTTGATGTATGTATGTATATGTGGACCTTACAGTTGGTATCAGAGCAGGTCGTATCCTCGACCTAGCCATGAAATAGTATAAGTGTTTCTTTCCGTTTCATATGTGTTTCGTCGCCATTGGTCTTACGTGTTATATTTATGGTATTGAGCCTGATCAACTTAATCCTATCTGTATGACATTTAGGAACATGGCCGGCTGACGTAGGAACAACCGTGGTGGACCGAGAACTACTCCAGCAGGGACAAATCCGCCGGGGGATGAAGGGAATGCCCCTTTGTATCAATTCATGCAACAGATGCAGCAACAGCAGAATCAGTTTGTGCAGCAAATGGTACAACAGATGGCTGGTGGTGTGCATCCTCCAGTGGTTGTTCCGGAAGCTGCAGGGGGAACCTTTAGGGATTTTATTCGTATGTATCCTCCAGAGTTTCTAGGAGGGTTAGATCCAGTAAAGGCTCATGAATGGATATCCGGTATGGAGCGGATTTTCTTAATCGTCCAGTGTAGTGAAGAAAATAAGGTTGTCTTTGCTTCTCACTTGTTAAAGGGTCCTGCTATGAGATGGTGGGAAAGCGCTTCAGCCTTGATGACAATTCAAGAGGTACCGAAAGTGTGGGAGCAGTTTAAGATAACTTTTATGGAGAAGTATTTTCCAAGTTCGTTAAGGTCTCAAAAAGAATTCGAATTTCAACAGCTGAGGCAAGGTAACTTGACAGTGGCTTCTTATGCGGAAAAGTTTGAAGATATGGCTGCTTATTCTAGACAAGCCATGTATGCTCCCAATGAAAGGTGGAAGATTGATCAGTTTCTGTTTAGTTTAAGCGCTGAAATTTCACATAGTGTGTCTCAGAGAGAATTTACTAGCTATGCTGAGTTGTTACGACAGTGTTATGTGGCGGAGCATAGGTTGAAAAAGGTACAAGCAGAAGGAGAGTTAAGTAGGGTGAATCAAAGTGATCGTGGGCGATCGAATTAACAATTTAGACCGAGACAACAACCTTTCAAAGGGAAACAAGTTCAGAGTTCCAGGACTAGCGTGCCTCCGGTATGCCGTACTTGTGGTAGAAATCATCAGGGGAGGTGTGGTATTGAAGGTGTGAGGTGTTATCAGTGTCAGAAAATGGGCCACTTGGCGAGAGACTGTCCTCAAAAGAAGAATACCGGGCGAGTGTATACCTTGGATGCAAGGAAAGCAAAGGGTGACAACTCTTTGATTGCTGGTACGTGTTTTGTGAATGGAAATTCTTGTTTTGTTTTATTTAATTGTGGGGCAACGCATTCTTTTGTGTCCACGCGGTGCGTGAAGCGACTTGGGTTGCAAGCTGTTCCTTTGTCTCCACCCATGGTGGTTACTACTGCCATGGATGATATTGTTGAAACACCGTTGATGTGTGAAAATTGTGTATTGTCGGTGAATGAAAGAGTCTTCCAGATTGATTTGATTTGCTTACCGCTTAAGAAAGTGGATGTTGTTCTGGGAATGGATTGGCTTTCAGCTAATTCGGTTTTTATCGGTTGTGAGGAGAAGTTAATCATTATTCCATCTGCTGAAGCAACTTCGAAGGATGTGTTAACTACTATTTTATAAGGTACGGTTGGAATGATTAATTTTTTGTTTGAGGAGGAAAAATCTATTCTTTTGATTCTTACTAAGGAGGAGGCTAGTAACCGTCAAGTTGTGAGTATTTCGGTAGTTTGTGACTTTCCTGAAGTTTTCCCCGAGGATATCACTTCTCTTCCTCCGGAACGGGAAGTGGAATTCTCTATTGACCTGATACCGGGAACGGCTCTAATATCCCTTTCTCCGTATCGGATGGCACCACTTGAATTAAGAGAATTAAAGGACCAATTGGAAGAGTTGTTGGCTAAGCATTTTGTTCGACCAAGTGTTTCGCCCTGGGGAGCTCCAGTGTTGTTGGTAAAGAAGAAGGATGGTGGAATGCGGTTGTGTATTGATTACCGTCAATTGAATAAGGTCACCATCAAGAATAAATACCCATTGCCAAGGATAGACGATTTGTTAGATCAATTGAAAGGAGCCTGTGTGTTCTCGAAGATTGATTTACGGTCGAGTTATCATCAGATTTGGGTGAAGAGTTCAGACATACCAAAGACTGCATTTAGAACCCGTTATGGTCATTATGAATTTTTGGTGATGCCTTTCGGTGTGACGAATGCTCCGGCAGTTTTCATGGATTACATGAATCGGATATTTCAACCTTACTTGGACCAATTTGTGGTAATTTTCATTGATGACATTCTTATCTATTCACGTGACCCTCAAGAGCACGGTGAACACCTAAGAATCGTGTTATCCATTTTGCAAGAGAGACAACTTTTTGCTAAGCTAAGTAAGTGTGAATTTTGAATGTCAGAAGTGATTTTCCTTGGACATGTCATATCTCAGGGAGGTGTGGCGGTTGACCCATCAAAAGTGGAAGCGGTGATAAATTAGGAGAGACCGAAGAATGTGTCTGAAGTTAGAAGCTTTTTGGGACTAGCAGGTTATTATAGAAGGTTTATTAAAGGCTTTTCCCAACTGGCTTTGCCGATGACAAGACTTACTCGGAAAGATTGTTCTTATGAATGGGATTCGGCTTGTGAGAAAAGTTTTATGAATTTGAAGGAAAGGCTGACGACCGCTCCTATTTTGGTCATTCCTGATCCTAGCAAGTCGTATGAGGTATATTGTGATGCGTCGAAGATGGGATTAGGAGGGGTGCTAATGCAAGATGGACATGTAGTGGCTTATGCTTCTAGACAGTTGAAAGTCCATGAAGAGAATTATCCAACGCATGATTTAGAATTGGCGGCGGTTGTATTTACCTTGAAGGTGTGGCGTCACTATTTGTATGGTGTGCGTTTTGAGATGTTTAGTGACCACAAGAGCTTACAGTACCTCTTTGATCAAAAGGAGTTGAACATGCGGCAAAGAAGGTGGATGGAATATTTGAAAGATTATGACTTAGCACTAAGATACCATCCGGGTAAAGCGAATAAGGTGGCAGATGCTTTAAGTAGGAAAGTGTTGCACAGTGCCGACTTGATGATGCTAGAGTATACTTTATTGGAGAAATTTCGAGATCTAAATCTTCAATTTAATTGGACTCTAAATTGTGTGGTTATGGGAAATTTGGATATCAATTCTACTCTTAGGGAAGAAATCCAACAAGAGCAAGGGTTAGATGAGAAGTTGCAAGGAGTGTTATTGCAACCGGGTTTTGTGCGAGATACCGATGGAGTTATTGTATTTAACCAAAGGATTTGTATTCCAGATAACACGGAGTTGAAAAGGAAGATTTTAGATGAAGTGCATAAGGGTGCTTTTATGATACATCCGGGATCTTCAAAGATGTATCAAGACCTAAGGAGGGATTATTGGTGGTCCGGGATGAAAAGAGATATTGCGGTGTATGTGTCAGAATGTGTGGTGTGTCAACAAGTAAAGATCGAGCACCAGAGACTGGGTGGCTTGTTGCAACCTTTAGAAATTCCGGTGTGGAAATGGGATAGTATTTCGATGGACTTCGCGGTGGGTTTACCCCGTGCCCAAGGTGGTTATGATTCAATTTGGGTGATTGTGGATTGGTTGACAAAGTCTGCTCATTTCTTGGCCGTAAAGACTACCTATAAGGCGAGTCATCTCGCAAGATTGTTCATTTCGGAGATAGTGAGGTTGCATGGTATTCCTACTAGTATTGTTTCGGATAGAGATCCAAAATTTACCTCTAGATTTTGGAGAGCCTTTCAACAAGCTATGGGGACGAAGTTGTGTATGAGCACGTCGAATCATCCGCAAACGGATGGTCAGACGGAACGGACAATACAAACCATGGAGGATATGTTGAGAGCTTGTGTGTTGGAAAGTGGCGGAAATTGGATAGGACTATTGCCATTGATTGAATTCTCTTATAATAACAGTTATCATGCAAGTATTGGTATGGCACCTTATGAAGCATTATATGGAAGGAAGTGTAGGACACCGTTGTGTTGGGCAGAGGTTGGTGAAGATAGGATGTTGGGACCTGAGATTATTCACGAAACTACGGAGAAAATTAAGATGATCCGTGATAAAATCAAACAAGCCTAAGATCGTCAGAAGAGTTATGCGGATAACCGTAGAAGGCCTTTAGAATTTGAAGAAGGCGATCACGTGTTTTTAAAAGTCACTCCGAGATTGCGGTTGAAAGGACCGTTTCGATCACGGAAGTTAAGTCTGAGATACGTGGGACCGTATCAGATCTTGGAGATAATTGGTGAAGTAGCTTACAGATTAGCCTTACCGCCTTCTCTGTCTGAGATGCACGATGTTTTTCATGTATCTCAGCTTCGGAAATTTGTCCCAGATCCTCTTCAGCCAATTTTACCAGATACAATTGAGATAGAAGCAGATTTGACATTTGAGCCTCAACCGAGTCGTATCACCGGAAGAGAAACTAAAGTGTTAAGGAATAAAGATATTTCTCTTGTTAAGGTCCAGTGGGATGATACACATCCGGGTGATGCAACTTGGGAATTGGAATCGGAGATGCAGGAGGTCTATCCTCATCTTTTCAGATAATTATTTTAAATTCGTGGGCGAATTTCTATTTAAGGGGGGGGAGGATGTAATACCCCGTAAATTATTTTACTCTGGATAATATTAGTTGTGATCAACTGAGTCCCAGTGTACTCTGATAAATTATCTGTAGAGATAATTAGAGTAACTGTCGGATTTAGAGTAATTCCAATTAATATTATCTGACTCTGAGGTATTTAAATATTTGGACTTTAGAGACTTTTCGGACAATTGGTAGTGTTGCTAATTGATGATATTTTTCCCTATATTATTTTCTCCTTTCATTTTCCAAAGAAAAAGATAGAAAGGATTTTGGAGAGAAAGAAAAGAGAAGGAAAGGAAGAGAAAAAGAGGAGAAAAGTTCAAGATCAAAAGCATCAAGAACATCATCAAATCTTCATCCAATCATCTTAAAATCTTCACCATCTTCATCTATTCAAGGTGGGTTCTAGTTAGATGCTTTTGTTTTAGACTCTCTTAGATTCTAAGACTTAGGTTAGAATTGAAAGGAAATTGGATAAATTGCAAAATCTTGGAAATTAATGGTTAAAATGTGTTATAAACTGAGTAGTATGAGTTATAGGAGTGTAGAATCATTTATATTTGATTGTATGATGTTGGGATATGTTTTGGTGGGGTTTTGGAACCATGGGAGATCAGCTGTTACACTGATGAAGTTTCTGAAATTCCCAGATTCGCACTGCGAATCCACCAGCGAAGGTGAAATCGTGGGCTCGCTGGCAGCTCACACTGCGAAGGCGAAGGCGAGCGTTCGCCAGTGGCTCGCCAGTGGTTCGCACTGCGAACCTTACGTTGTATTTGCCACTGCCTTGGTTCGCCAGCGTTCGCACTGCGAATGGTGTAGCGAACAAGTGTTGGCTAGGCGTTCGCTGGACGCTTCGCACTGCGAATGAAGTAGCGAGTGTTCGCTGGCTTATTCGCAATGCGAACATAGCAGAACATCCAATTTGTTTCTTGCATAACTTTTGACTCGGTTATCCGTTTTGCGTATTCTTGATATCGTTGTGAAGCTAGGAATGTATTCTAGCTGATGGTAGTGAGAAACATCTGTTTATTTTCCCGATTAAATGAATCGGAGGGAACCGTAAATTGGTGAAATGTGTGATCTGTTGCCTTATGTGTTTCCCTTATGTACGTATGCGAAAATACGAATGTGGTAGGGTGAGGGATATTACCATAAACAGTGTCGACAAATGTAGATGGAATAAACACTAGTATGGAACATGTGTGTTAACCTTTGTGGTTATGCTAAGGCGTTATGGTCTTGTGATCGTCGAATACGATCACGTTTGTGAGTGTTATCACGTAATCGTAACCGGTTATTGTTGTGAGTGCGTTTCATGGGTCTCGAGCTCCTCTGAAACATGTGCACAACTACTTGGCAGGTTTGATTCCCGCGTGCAGTACGAATGGCGCTCTGGGAGCGTATGCTTGTGACGGTTAATGGCCCGTGTGAAGTGACGGTTCATAACGGTTAATGGCCCGTAGGACCCGAATCCATTCGTATGTCAAGTAGGTTACCAGGATCCATGACTCGGGTCGACTTCTAGACGTAGAAGCGGACGGGAAAAGGGGATGCCTTGGTGTGGTTACCGATTAGTGATAGTGTGAGTCGATGAACTCATGACATGTTTCCATATAGTGTGAGTGTACTCAAAGTCACTTCCCTTTTTCCCTTTGACTTGAGTTAGGTTTATTAGAACCTTGTAGAGCCGAGAGGACTATAAGATAGCGAACTCACTGAGATTTTATGTATCGCACCCCACTGTTGTTATTTACATCACAGGTTCTGCAGGTTCCGCGAAGGGTAAGGACAAAGTGGTTTGACTTTTCCTTACGGATCGTAGCTTTTGAGATGGCATGGCTTCCGCTATGGCATTTTATTTTGAGATCATTATAGTGATCTAGTTCTTAGTGCTTTTTGGACATCTTGTATGTGTTGTGCCGTAAACTTTAGAACTTTGTATTTAGGGCATTTAATGTATACAATGTGTTAACTAGGAACTTGTACATATATATTTCAATGCCAAACGTATTATTCATGTATGATATATGCTTTGATGTATATATATATATATATATATATATATATATATATATATATATATATATATATATATATATATAATCAATCAATGTTTTAATTAAATAATTAACATTTAATAAAATATTTAATCCTTTAGTAATATATATATATATATATATATATATATATATATATATATATATATATATATTTATATATATATATATATAATCAATCAATGTTTTAATTAAATAATTAACATTTAATAAAATATTTAATCCTTTAGTAAAAAAGTATATATATATATATACACTGTCTTGCATTAAAACAATTTTTTATAAGTTAGTAAAAAATGAAGCTATTATCTCTTTTCTATGCCATCACATCCTCTTATAATAAAATTGATCACACGTCTCAATTAAGACTTTCTTTGAATCTACCATAGGTGACATGACACTGCATGATATATTCTAAAGAAACCATCTCTTTAGCCATTTGGAAATGAGTTTCAATATAACTGACTAACAACTACGATAATCGAAGTTAATCTTTCATATCCACAAATTAAGATACCCCATTTTCACTTACTATTCACACACTTAATTAAGCCCAAATAAAATCTATCAATTCTATATTATTCTACCAAATAAAATAAATCAAGTAATTAAATTAAATCGAATAAATTAATTAAATCAAATAATTCAAATAAATAACATAATTCAATTAATTCAAATTAATTAATTAATTCAAATAAATCAAATAAATCAATTAACTCAAATATATCAATTATTTCAAATAAGTCCAATAAATCAATTAATCCAAATAACTCAAATAAATGAATTAATTTATATAAATCCAATAAATCAATTAATTCATATAAATCAAATAATTCATATAAATTCAATAAATCAAATAATTCATATAAATCAAATAAATAAATTAATTCAAATAAATCACCTAAATCAATTAATTCAATTAATTCAATTATTTCAAATAGACCAAATAATTCAAATAAACTAATTAAATTAATTAGACACAAAATCACAAAATTAATTAATTAATTAAATAATTACTAAAATTGGGGTGTTACAGAAACAAGCTCCAAGGGCTTGGTATGAGAGGCTAACTGAATTCCTCGTCAACCATGGTTACAGAAGAGGTGGAATTGACAAAACCCTCTTTGTTAAAGAAAGGGATGGAAAACTCATGATATCTCAAATCTATGTTGATTATATTGTGTTTGGAGGGATGTCGGATGAGATGGTTCAACATTTTATCAAGCAAATAAAATCTGAGTTTGAGATGAGTTTAGTGGGTGAATTAACCTATTTTCTTGGTCTCCAAGTCAAACAGATGGAAGACTCAATATTCCTTTGTCAAGGGAAATATGATAAAAGTATTGTGAAGAAGTTTGGCTTGGAGAATGCTAACCACAAAAGAACTCCTGCTCCTACACACTTGAAGTTGTCTAAGGATGAAAAGTACGTTAGTGTTTATCAGAGTTTGTATAGAAGCATGATTGGCAGTCTTCTATACCTTACTACAAGCATACCTGACATAACTTTTGCAGTAGAAGTTTGTGCTAGATATCAGGATGAACCTAAAGTTAGTCATATTAATCAAGTCAAAAGAATTCTGAAGTATGTGAATGGAACATGCGACTATGGTTTGCTGTATTCTCATAGTTCTAATTCCTTGTTGATAGGATATTGTGATGCAGGTGATAGGAATAGCACCTCTGATGGATGTTTTTTTCTGGGAAACAACTTGATTTCATGGTTTAGTAAGAAACAAAACTGTGTTTCTTTGTTTACTACTAAAGTTGAATACATAGCTGCAGGTAGCAGTAGTTCTCAAATGATGTGGATGAAGCAGATGCTGACTGAGTACAATGTCAACCAGGATGTCATGACACTTTTCTGTGACAACTTAGGTGCCATTAATATTTCAAAAAATCTTATTCAGCACAACAGAACCAAACATATTGACATCAGACATCACTTTATTAGAAATCTTGTGGAAGACAAAGTTTTAACCTTGGAGCATGTTGCCACAGAGAATCAGTTAACTGACATCTTCATTAAAGTCTTGGATGCTAATCAATTTGAAGTGTTGAGAGGAAAGCTTGGAGTTTGCCTGTCTGAAGATTTGTAGCAGTCAACTTGGTGTGGGAATGCTATTTGAGTAAGTGCATGTGTGTTCCCACCAAATAAAGATTGGTCTTCAAAGACAACTCTTAGGTTGAGCATTACTTGTCAACTGTATTCGATCATGAGGAAGAGAATGATGAAGAAAATGAAGATGACTGCTGAGTGTTGTCTTGTTTTTTTTTTGTGGTTATGTAATAACTTCATGCCCCGTATTTCTTTTGGCACTTTATGTGCTTGTTTTGTACTTTAATAGTTTATGTTATTACTTGGTTATTTAGTTAGTTTAACTGCCTTTGTCATATTATGGCTAAAAAGGGGAAGTGATAAATAACTTTACTAACCACTGAATGCAAACCACTGACTACTGCTATTGCTAACCGTTGAGGGGGAGTATGCTATTATGTTGCTTGCAGAAGAAGGAACTGATTGAGAGAGAGGCAAGATGTTTTTCCGTTGTTGATGTTCTGATGTTCTGGTTCTTGACCTCAGAAGGTGTTTTTCTATCTGCAAGTTCCACATAGTTAGTTTTAGCCAAAATCTGCCAAAGGGGGAGATTGATGAGTCCAAACCTTTAAGGTTGGCATCTATTTTGGTAAAACTAACTTGACAGCAAGATGTTGGACAAGATGTCCTAACATAAAGAACTAACTGAAGATCAAGATGTTGGACAAGATGTTTGTTTACTGTGAATTTTGGTAAACAACCTCTGGTCTATCAATTTTAAATAAAACTGACTAACTTGCAGGATCGACCACACAAATCCTAGGACATGTGCTAAGTTTACGGGAAAATATAACTGACAATGATAAATGCAAGAAATGTAAATTAAACCCCACGTTCGACAGTAAAAGAAAACTACATGAACTCCACGTTCGACTACTTGAAAATAAAGTAAAGGCTTGGAAATGTAAAAGGCGGTAAATAGATGATGCAGAATTTAGAGGCGTCGAATGTAAAAGACAAAAAGGTAAATGACTTTGAAAAATAAAAGTGCAGGAAGATAAATAACTGTCGAAAGTAAACAACAAGAAATGTAAAAGCGCTTGAACTCCACGTTCTTGAATGTAAAAGGTGCAGAAAGAGTAAATGACTGTCGAAAGTGAAGGGCAAGAAAATAAATGACTTTGAAGGTAAATGCAGTAATGTAAAAGCTTTTGAAAATAAAATGCAATGAACTCCACGTTCTTGAAAATAAAGACTTAAAAGGTAAATGCTTGAATATAAAGGTGCTGTCGAAAATAAATGCAGGAAGTTTAAATGAAAGTTTAAAACAAGACTTTACGTAAATTTACAAGAAAAGTAAAATTCAGGAGAACGTAAAGACATGGAAAGTAAATGCTTGAAGCTTAAACATGATGAAGATAAATTGCATTGATGAAAGAAAGTGGTGTTACATTACGTACATTCTCCCGAACTCGTTTCTCTACACGCGGGTACTTTGAGTTCCTTTGAGTAACTTGTACAAAAATATGAACACCCTTATTACATAGAACTAACTCCTATTTATAGTGCTAAGAGATAAGTACTAAGTGGTGGTTATTGCTTCAAACGTGTCTCTCTGGCGCCTTCTCCTTGACCTTAACTGTTCCCACGTTCACAACTGCTCCTATTTGAATTTCAAACATTGGAAATTGCTCCAGCCTTATAACAACTGCAGCGCACGTTACCATATCCTCATGGTCAAAACCTTTCCCAACACTTAGCCATTTTTTAGGCTTCTAAAACCTCTATTCGACTCAGGCTTCACCAAAACTGGGTCGAAGCCTTCTTTACGATAAAAATAATTTTTTAACTTAAAATAGCTTTGATTCTTTCTAGCGTCGAAAATGAGGGTTAACAAATTGCCCCCAAGGAATGTCCTTTCTCCGGAATTGGTAGGAAGGTCATTTCTTGATGTAATAACCATTTCGACCCTTGTTTGCATGGCTTCAACTGAATATCCCACTAATTACTTAGTGGCTGAATTGCTCAATTTCTCTAACCCATGCTTATGACGTCATACCATCATGACAAATCCTTAAACGTCTCTTCAGCCGTATTCATCATAACACTTTTCTTGAAAACAGATGTTTGCATTCTGAACATAACTGCTACCATTCATCATGTCTCCAGGAAAAGAACACGCGTCCCACTAACTCCTTAACTTCAACGGTAGATCCAAGGTTCTTGGGATTTTCAAACGTCTATAAATACCCATTTCCACCACTTTGTGAACTTTCCACACTCCACTCTCATATTCTCAAGCGAACGTCTTCTTCTCTTCAGTTTCTCTTACGCAAAACCTAGAAAAACACCATCTTTTCGTCTTCTTCAACAATGGCGTCTTCCCGAACCAATCCTCAACCAAAAAAAACTCAAAGAGGCAAGGCTACTCCATTTAAACATGCCATTCCTCCATTCGCTAATATCCCAGGCCCCCAAATAGTAGATAACCGTCGTTGCATGCCAGAACCCACCACTGAAGAAACACGAGCCATATATAAATCTCAGGTAATGATTCCTTTAATCGTTTCTGACAAAACTTATGCGCTATCCGGTCCTCTAGCTGATGTTAACATTTCAAATGAGAAACTAAGTGAGTTTCTCCCCTCTTACAGGAAAACAAGGCCATTAGGGCAGAAAAGCTTTTTGAAAATTAACATTTCTGACGAAACCTCTCCTGAAGAAATCCCCTTGCCCAAAATCAACGTTGGCTATCTCACTGATGGAACCAGGCTGGTGAGAGCTGTCAATCCCTTGAAGGAATTTGACCAATGGATGGCGAAGATGGAGAAGGTCAAAGCTGAACATTGGAAGAATATAAGGATTTATGACCTTCTTATCTGTCGAAGACCAGCATACCATACTGTCTGAACATGTTGGCAGCGTCCTTATACTTTTGGGACAACACCCATTATACCTTCTATCTGCCATGTGGAATGGTTACCCCAACCTTGTTCGACGTAGCTGCCATCACAGGTCTTCGCCCAGATGGCCTTACCTATAACCCTGATGTTGACGTTGAAGACACCATAAATATTTCAGGCTCTAAACTTACATACACTCTCTTCATCAAACACCACTTTAAACAAGAAGATGACAAAGTGTCTGATGAAGAACATATTGCTTTTCTCACAGTCTGGCTGTCAAGATACGTTTTCTGTACCAAATCTTTGCAGGTAGCTAAGAAATACCTGCCCCTGGCGAATCAACTTCACAACAACAGAGGAACCTGCTTGAGTGAACTCATCCTGGCGAACCTTTATGAGTCTATCAGCGAAGGGGCTTCTCGACTTAGAAATGTGGAGGCCCGAGGTCCTATGCACTTGAGTGGGCCTCTTTGGCTACTTCAATTGTGGCTTAATGCTACATTTGAAGCTAGCCTCCCCAGAAAAGGCCTAGTTGATGAAGCCTCTGCTGAAATCAGGGAAAGGAGTGTCGAAGGGACGCGTCTGGCCAAACTCACTCCCAATGATGATGGTGAAACCCTTCAAAGGGCCTTTACCAGTTATATTATGATGTTTGCCAAGCGCTATGAGTTCACTCCTAGCATGGCACCTTTTGATCTTAGTCGAACCATTCATGAGGCTGCTGTTACTCTAAAGAGAAAATTTCTAGAAAAGCTGGATCAACTAAAAATCCCTCCCAACGTCCCTCGTGAGAAATGTTATGAGGTAGCTTTTAAAATTTTTCCTCCAAAGTTCCCTCGACTGCCTAATGCTGATTTTGGAGTGGCGTTTGCCCCTCCATTTCCAGATTGGTTTGTCTGTGGGGAGCATTTAAAACTTCTTCGACAGCAGTCTCAGCCAAAGGCCCAACGAGTGGTTTCTACTAAGCATATGTTAGACAGTTTTAAAGGACACCTTTATATAGGAATTCAGGGCGTTCGTGTCGAATCTGAAATATATGAAGGTTCGAAATCCTTAATCCATGGCTTTATAACTAACCACATAATCATTAACTTGTAACAATTTTTACTTTCTTTCAGCTGTGCCTAGGAAAACTGCTTCAACTAGGGCTGCCACACAAAGTGGCAAAGAACCAGAGAGCACACAGGTATATTTCACATCCCCTGCTTACGCTTTTACTATATGAATTCCTTTCTTATATTTGCATTGCCTCTTCAGACTGGTCGAAAACCTCCAACACCTTCCAAGAAAGGTAAAAAGGATACCCCAGCTGTTATTATATCTTCAAAGGCCTCAGATGAATCTCCTGAGGAGGTTCTTACAAAGAAAAGAAGAAAACCAATAAAGGCACCTGGACCTACTGGCCCACCTCCTTCGAAGGTGGCCAAAATACTCGAAAAGGCACCCACAACAAGTGGTGTCGAAAAAGAACCTTCCATGGTGGCCTCGAGTACACCTCTTGGTGACCATGGGAGTGATAACTCAAGTCCTGCTGCTGTACAAGCTCAGGTATGTGCACCATTTTTTCATTAGAATGACTTCTTTCGCCCAAATTCTTTCAATCTCATTTTCTCCACTTGTGTTCTTTAGGCAAAAATAATCAATAATCCTGATCCCCAACCAACTCCAAGCAACCTCGCCACCAACATAATTAACAATCCCGCTCCTCAACCGACTGCAGGAAGCTTCACCACCACGCTCCTCAACAGCCAAGGTGAGCCAACTTATCACCCATCTTCTGATATTGGCTCTGGTTTAAGTGAGATCAATCAACCTAATCCACATGCTGCAGAACACACCACACCGCCAGTTCAAACCACTACTCAAAATGCACAAGCTGATGGCGCCAATTCTGATGATGATGACGCCTCTAGTCCACCACCTTTCAACCTGGCTAACTTCATGGATAATGATCAATTGGTTGAAGAAGAAAGAAATGAACCTGAAGTTCAAACACACAACGACAATCCTGGTCAAGCTGCACCTGAGTAGGCAAATGAACCACGTCCTACACCAGCTGATGACCAGGAGAATATTTGACCAATTGCTGAAGAGCCTGATGAAGAAATGGTAGTCGGAGAAGAGAAAGATGAAGCAGGAGAAGAATCAGAAGAAGAGGAGGAAGAAGAACAAACTGATCCTAATCCCCACCATACTCCTTTGCGTGTGGTCCAGCAAACCCTGGCTAACCTTCCACCTCCTGGAGACTCACTGACAGCACTCAAGTGGTCGAACCCACGTGAGTATTCCAAATTAATACTTGGACAGAAGTATGGTTCGTCTTCTTATGTCTCTTCGACTCCAGCATCAGATGACTTCGTCAAACCAATCCTCCAAGCCATAAAGAAAAAATTCTTCAGGGGGGACATTCACAGAGTTCTGGCCTCAAACCCATATGCAACCGCTTATCTGAAGGATACCCTTGGAAAGCTTGAACTCACCACTCTTAATCCAGACATTTCTGGTTTTCTGATAGAGTTAACCGCTGTGGTGAACCAAATAGCTGCAGAGATAAAGCTACTTCCATCTATCAGGAATACCCTAGAGGAAACATCTGGTCTTGAGAGTGCAGCTTGGTGTGGTGCAAAGGAGTCATATGAGAAGGTCGTAAGTATAGAGGCTGACCAAAAGAAAACACAAGATGAAATAGCCTCCAATCAGAAGAATATCGAAGCCTGGAAGCAGCAAATCACTGAGTTACAAGCTAAAATTGAGAATGCTGAAAAACGCAACCGTGATTTGCAGAATTTCGACACCACTGAGATGGCTAGGGAAATGAAAAATGCCATAGATCGTATTGAGGCAGCCCAAAAACTTGAGAAACAGCTTGCTACGGCCAAACTTGATGAATCCTTGTGCAATGCTCGCCTCAAACATCACATAGAAACCTTTTCCCAGATGGAGTCGAGGCTTCCCTTCTGATGCTTTCAAGACCTCTATTTGCTCAACCAATCATTTGTTTCTTGGCCTTCTCAGGCCTTTATGTAATGACATTTTTATGCCTTCGGCATTGATTAATCAATCGTTATTATTTCGCCATTAACTGCTTTCGACCCATATTATATTATGATGCATTTTATTTATTGCCTCACATCTAAGTCAAATTTGTAATTAAGGCATTCTATCTTTTTCTTGGAAAGCCAAACTTTTCTGCTTTAAACTCCAAGGCATAAGCCTCTAGCTTTAAAGTAATATTTATAGCATAGCCCTCAGGCATACTTCCAAGAATAACTCACGTGCTTCCACCGCTTGACTGGCCAATCCGATCAATACTTCGCCTCTATAAATTCTCTTCCACATGACCAAACTTTGCATAGAAGCAAACATGAACAATTCAGAGAAATCATCAACCAAGAGAATGGCTAGAAAGGCAAAGGCAGTTGAGGAAACAAAAAAGATGGAGGCAACAAAGAAACCTGAAGCCTCTATTGGAGAAACCTCTCAAGCCAAGAAGAGAGAAACTAAAATGAAGATCTCTAAGAAAGGACGCTCCAACACCCAGGACTTTGATGATGAACCAGATGCAGATTATATGGATTTCCTCAAATCCTTAGATTGGAGAGATTATGAATAACCTTTCCTTGATTAAAAATTGTTGTATTGATTCTTCCTTGCTTTGTATGCCATATTAGCCTGACTTGGCCTATTTTGGATGTCTTTTTATTGAATAAAGCTTAAGTTTTGATGCGAATCTCCTGCAAAATAGGCTTATATTTTTTCAAATACTTGCCATTTACTTTCAAGACTCTTTTATCTTTGTCCAACTCTTCAACTTCGTAGGCTCCATTGGAGAAGACTTGTATGACTTGGAATGGACCTTCCCACTTAGGAGACCATTTGCCTAATGTTCTATCCTTTCGATCTATAGGCAAAACCACTTTCCAAACTAAATCCCCACATGCAAAAGATTTAGACTTAACCTTTTTGTTGTAAGATTCTTCGACCCTTTTCTTTTGTCTTCTTAACAACTCCAAGGCTCTAAGCCTTTCTTCATCCAAATCCACTAATTCATTCATCATCATTTCCCAATAATCCTCAGAGGGAATCTCATGATGTCTTTGAACCCTTATAGATTGTAAATAAATCTCAACAGGCAATACTGCATCATGACCTAAAGTAAGTCGAAATGGGGTAGTATTGGTAGCCTCTTTAGGGGATGTTCAACATGCCCAAAGAACTTGGTCTAATGTCTTGTGCCAATTCCTAGGCCTCTTTCCCACATGCTTCTTGATTAGTCCAATCACCACCTTATTGGCAGCTTTGACTTGCCCATTGGCCTGAGCATAATAAGGTGTAGAAGTCAATAACTTAAAACCTATTTCTTTGGCAAACTCCTGCATCTTTCGACCAGTAAACACTGATCCTTGATCCGTAGTGATTGTTTCAGGAATACCAAATCTATAAATAATGTGATTTTGAATGAATTCAATAACATCTTCTTGACCTATATTCGCCAGTGGTATTGCTTCAGTATTGCTTCAATCCACTTGGTGAAATAATCAATTCCCACCAAAATATATATTTGGTTCTTTGAAGATGCTGGTCGAATCTCTCCCACTATATCCAAAGCCCATCCTCTGAAATGCCATGGTTTCACTATGGAATATAATTCACTTGCAGGGATATGTTGTATGCCAGCATGAATTTGACATTCTTGGCAACCCTTAGCAAATTCTATGCAATCTTTCAGCATAGTAGGCCAATACATGCCTTGTCGAAACAACAACCATTTCATCTTCTGGCCAACTTGGTGTGCTCCACATGCCCCACTATGTACTGTCGAAAGAGCCAAATATGTCTCTGCTTCACTAAGGCATTTCAATAAGACTCCCTCAGGGGTCTTTTTAAACAATTCATTACCCAAAAGTACATAGCTTAAAGCTTGATACCTGATTTTTCGCTCTGTCGAAGCCGTTGGATTTTGCAAATATTCAACTATAGGCTTCCTCCAATCTTCATCTGTCAAATTATCTATAGCGAAAATTTCAAAATTTTCGTCATCTATGCATCCAAGCTTAGTTGTTTCTAAGTCTGATGGGCACAATCCAACAGCCACCACTTTACCTCTTGCTTCAATTACTTCTTGAAGGTTTTCCTTCGACACCTTGTATCCATAGGCAATTTGAGCCAAGTCATTAGCAACTTGATTCTCTATTCTAGGTATGTGTTGGATGGCCACTACCTCAAATTTCTTTAATAATCTATTGGCTATCACAAAGTACATAATGAGATTTTCTTTAACACATTTATATTCCTTTGTGATTTGTTTTATAACCAATTCTGAGTCTCCCATTATTTCGACTCTAGTTGCCCCCAATTCTAACAAAATTTCAAGGCCAGCAATTAATGCTTCATATTCAGCCTCATTGTTAGAGCAAGGTCCTTCGACCTTGTACTTGAATTTTGTTGGAATTTTTTCAAGAGAAATAATGTATATACCCACTCCTGTTCCATTTTTATGACTTGATCCATCAAAGTATAACTTCTAGGATTTTAATTCAACATAATTCAAATCATTTTCATTTATGGAGTGGTCAACTATAAAGTCTGCAACTATTTGCCCTTTCACAGCTTTTAAAGGTTGATATGTTAGAGAAAATTCTGTTAATGCTAATGCCCATTTTCCAATTCGACTATGCAAAATAGGCTTAGATAACATATGTCTTACACCATCAAAGTGAGAAGAAACATACACATCAACTGGCTTTATATATTGCTTCAATTTAGTAGAAGAGAAATACAAGCATAAACACAATCATGCTATACCTAGTTTCTGCATCATTTAAAACTCGACTAAGGTAATAAATGGCTCTTTCGACTCCATTTTCATCCTCCTGAGCTAACATGCTCCCTAGAGTTTTATCTGATGCAGCTATATACAATCTCAAACTCTTGTTTCTATAAGGTGGTGAAAGACTTGGAGGGTGGCCTAGGTACTCCTTGATTTTGTCAAAGGATTCCTGCTGTAATTGCCCCCACTCAAAACCATCTTTGTTGAAACGAAGCAATGGCGAAAAAGCTTGTGTTTTGCCACTCAGGTTGGATATAAACCTTCTTAAGAAGTTGATCTTGCCCAGCAACGACTGCAACTCCTTTTTGGTTGATGGTGCTTTCGCCTCCATTATGGCTTTGGTTTTATTCTGATTTATTTCGATCACTTTCTTGTGGACCACAAAGCCTAAGAAATCCCCCGCCTGCACACAAAAATCACATTTGAGAGGATTCATTTTAAGACCACATTTTCTCATCCTTTCAAAGGACTGTCGAAGGTGGTCAAGGTGACTTTTCCCAGAAATAGATTTTATAACAATATCATCAATGTAAATTTGCATGAATGTGTCTATAAAATCATGGAAGATTGAATTCATCGCCCTTTGATAAGTAGCACCAGCATTTTTGAGACCAAAAGGCATCACTACCCATTCATAGGTGCCTAAGGCTCCAGGGCATCTAAAAGCAGTTTTATGAACATCTTCCTCAGCAATGAATACTTGGTTGTAGCCAGAATATCCATCCAGCATACTAAGATATTCATGTCCTGCTGCAGAATCTATTAACATTTCTGCTACTGGCATTAAATATTCATCTTTAGGAGTTGCAGAGTTTAAATCTCTAAAATCAATGCAAACTCTCAAAGACCCATTCTTTTTAATAACAGGTACTATATTAGCCAACCATTCGACATACCTTGCCGTGCGAATGAATTTGCAACGAAGCAGTCTTTCGACTTCCTCTTTGATCTTTGACAATATCTCTGGTGCAAACCGTCTTGGGTTCTGCTTGACTGGTTTTTTCCAGGTGTCATAGGTAACCTGTGTTCGACCAACTCCCTGCTCAAGCCAGGCATCTCATCATAATCCCAGGCGAAGCAGTCCTTAAACTCTTTCAACAACTGAACCACTTCAATTTTCAACTGGGGATCAAGGTTGGCACTGATGTAGGTAGGCCTTTTGGTTGTCCCCTCACTGAGGTCAACTTCTTCTAAAGGATCTTGTGCTAGCATTTTGATATTATTCGCCAACGGATCCTTCTCAAATCCCAAAGGCTCATCTTCATAGATGGCGTCGAGCCTCTGGCTTTGCTCTCCAGTTTCAGTCTTATCTGGAGGTTTTGGGTCAAAGTCCTTACTAGGACCTTCTTGATAAAATTCAGAAATGGTTTCGCCAGCCATATAGTCATTGGCAGCTTCCAAAGCCGCTAGTAGTTTCGTTTCAGCTACATAGGCCGAAATTCTTTTTAACGGTTCGAACTCAGTCATAATCACTGAATTCATCTCCTCATCCTGTGGGCTCTATTGGAGGTGAGCCTAAGCATGGCAACCTTCCTCCTGGTACTTCGCTGTCCCATCTGAAACCTTCGACAGGGTGTAAATACAATGAATAGAACGTTTCTTCATCAGGCGTAAACTCAAAGTCAGCTGGAGGACATGGAGCAATGTTCGCCAAATGTTTCTCAAACTGTCTACTATCCACATGATTAATAGGCACCTTAAAGTACCCTTGATCAGCTTCAATATTTTCAACTATCCCATCTGGTAATGGTTCCCACAGTAAGATCCACTTGAATTACTCCTAGAGTGGAACCAACTTTTCCTTCATAGTTCGACAGAACCATGTTGTGGGGTTTGGTATCAGTCTCAAACTTCCCAATCTAGCTCAGCAAAAATCTTGGCATTAGATTAACAGTTGCACCACAATCCACCAAGATTTTGTTATCAGGAACATTTTCTACTTTTCCAGTAATGTAGAGAGGCTTCAAATGACCCTTCATTGCCTCTGTGGGGCGTTCAAAGAAAGCATTCTATTCTTCAACGCACCCATTGTTCATGATGTAATAACACACAGGCTTGTGTGCCAACATTTCTAATTCAGCAGTTTGATCCAAGTCTTCGACCTCTGAAACTTGACCAAATTCTTTTGGCATTACTGATACCATATTCACAAGAATATATAGAGAAGCTGCTGACTCACTGTCGAAATTATCAGTCATATTCTCATCATCTTCAACTTTCTTCTCTGGCTGAACATTGAACAGCTTTCGCCTTATGGGCATCTTGTCAATTGTCCCAGCTTGATTATCAATATTGGTGCTTGACTCTCCTTGTACCTGAGCCTCCCTGATAGCCATTCGCCTACGTTGCTCTCTTCGCCATTGTGATCTAGACATGGGATTTTTACCCTTGTAATTTTGAGAAATGTATGCTGACTTGTTGGTGGTATGGTTCTCTTTTCTATACTCAAATGAAGAACCTCTTTCCACATCAAATTTCTCCCACTTCTTCTTCTGTCCTCTTCCTTCGATAGGCTTGATCCAACTACCTGTTGGCGCATTCGCAGCTGGTTTGAATGTACCTGGCCTAACTCCTGGTACTTGGTTTTTCAACCCTGTCGAAAGTCGTCTGTGGTCAAAACTTCTGGGACCTTTATTTACCTTCTGCCCCCAGCTTCCACCAGCTTTTTTGACATCTTCTAACTTGTGGGCAGCTTTCTCATAAAAAATGGCGCTGCATCTAGGACACAACATTACTCCAGAACCTTTCTTCTGGCAACGGTGCAGAACATCCACAATTGTCTCCTCTTGCTTAGGATAAGTTATTTTGTTGCGCACTTTTTGTTCATCTGCCTTACTCACTTGTTCAGCTTTTTGATCTGTAATTTCGACCATATTGACATCAATTTTATCCTTTAAGCGTATCTTGGAGAAATGAGTTTCAAGGCTTTCAGTAGTCTTCGCCAGACAACCATCACTTGTTGCTGTTCTTGCAGCCTTTTGGGAAGCCTTCTGCCAAGCAGTCTTTTCAGCTTCGACCATTTCCTCAGCATTCACCTTTTCGACATTAGGAGACATCTTGAAAAACTGTTCAGCAGCCATACATATCTAGTTTTCCACCAAACAACCATCCATATCTATCATCTCTCCTACCAATAGCATGTCATATTCCAATTCTTTAACAACTTGGACTTTGGGGGAATTTCTGCCCATAGCCTCATTGGTGCTGATGCTATTTGAGCTAGAATCAAATTCTTCAACCAATTCGACCATGGTAATGCCTTCAGTGGCATTTATCTTCAATCCACTCACTGCCATATCCAAAACCTTGGCAGCATTATCTATTTCAACAAACTTATCAGCAGTTTCTTTGGTCACCAACATTAGACTGGTACCATCAATATTCAGGCCATTTGCAGCCTTACTAAAACCTTCAGTTATCACAGGATTGGTGGCGAAGTCCTCAGTAACCTCCACCATGTTGACTGACTGATCAAATCCTTCTATGGCTTCGACCATTTGGACCTCGTGAGGCTCTGTGTAGTTAGCCTCTGCAACTTGCAATGGGTCAGAGTCAATTTTCATCTGAGCTTCGCCTTTGTCACCAAACTTCAGCCTCCCTTCTTGAATAGCATTTTGCACCAAATCCCTGAAAAGAAAACATTGAGAAGTTTTATGACCCAAAAAATTATGGTACTCACAAAAACCTCTTTTCTTTCTTTGTTCTAAAGGTGGCATCTTAACACCAGCAGGCACTATCATTTGTCCATCTTTAACTAACAAATCAAAAATTTCGTCACATTTAGTAGCGTCGAAAGTGTATGTTTTCTTAGGAAATTTGTCATTAGATTCGACAGGATTTTTTCCATTTGAAGGGGCTAATAATTTGCAGGCATAAGGTGGACCTTGCTTTAACTCAGCAACATCAACCTCATTTCCGTCGAAGTAATATGTTTCATCATATGAATTCTCCACATCTTCACTACATTCGACAAAGGCCACTTTTTTACCCCTGCTAAATTTATCCTTTTCTTCTTTCAGCCTTTCTAGTTGTCGAACCCTATCAGCCAACTGGGCCATATCTCTAAGATACTGGGTATCTAATTTCTTCCTAATGGAATAATCAAGACCCCCAGCAGCCATTTCGACCAACTCATGTTCTGGCACTTGTGTAAAGCACCTGGCTTTAAGAAGTCGAAACCTATTCAGGTAATCATCAATTGGCTTAGTAACTTTGCGTTTGATGCTAGCCAATTCTTTCAAACTAATCTTAGTCTGCCCCATGTAGAACTGTTCATGAAACAAACGCTCTAACTGGGTCCAATTGTATATGCAATTTGGAGGCAAATTAGTGAACCATGTGAAGGCATTCTTGGTAAGGGAACTTGGGAAGTATTTGATCCTAAGGCTTTCGTCAGCTGCTATTTCGCCTGCTTCAATCAAATACCTAGCCACATGTTCGACAGTAGATTCAGTAGTATCTCCTGAAAACTTGCTGAACTTTGGAACCTTCTTCCTAGGGGGTAGTTCTGCTTGGAGAATATAATCCACTATAGGCGAAGTATAATTTGGCCTTGTGAAGCCAAGACTCACACCATTTCTGGTCATTATCCTTTCCACCATGGCTGCAAGATTATTTTCTTCTGCTTGATTTCGATGTCGAACCTGTCTAAGTAATTGATCAGCATTTTGGTTCCTGTTCATCATCACTACTGACTCTTCCTCCATCTAGATTGGCATCTGGTTTCTTGGTGGTTCGACTCTAAAATGATCAATCATCTCTTGATCTTCTAAGTGCACCTCAGGTACATGACGTGGATGACGTCTTGGGATATCTCCGACAACAGTTGCTCTTCGATCCACCGCTGGTACTCCCATAAAGTCAACCATACGTGCCAATTGTGCAGCCAATTATTGGTTAGTTTGAGTCGTATTCTGAATCAAGGGTTGAAAAACTTCTCCCATTGTCTGAGACAACGTATTCACCATTTGCACGTTACTTTCATCCATCTGCTCTCTCAAACAATTTATGGATGTATTTGTAAGACTAGGCGTCTGAACAGAGTAACCAACACCTATACTCTGGTTGTTTCGACCTCCTGATCCGGATCCTTGCAATGGCGAAGACACCACATTTTCTGAAAATACAGGTGGAGCATTCTGCAGATTTTGCATCATTGATGTAGGCATACCATAGGGTTGACTCCTTGACCCTAGATGTGGAAAACCTGGAGGAGGGAGATGCCGGTATTCTGAATTTCCTCCTGGGGGTGTTGGTGAATTAGGACTTTATGGTCCTATGTATTCTAACACAGGTTGAGTATATGATTTTGTATATGTTGATCCTGGTTCAGACACTACTAATGGAGATGACGTCTGTCCTCCTGTCGAAGGCACTGGTGATGATGTGCTTTGAGACCCCATACTGCTACTTGACTGAGTGTTTGAAATACTCCCTTGAGGATCAACTTGTTGGTTGGCATTAGTTGAGACCCCATACTGCTACTTGACTGAGTGTTTGAAATACTCCCTTGAGGATCAACTTGTTGGTTGACATTAGTTGCCATTCTCTTAGTGTATCTTCTCTTTGGTATTCCTTCGTTTGTTGTGGCTAACTTCCCACTTCTCAATAACATACAACGAAAGTATTTCTTCACCAAGAAGGATAAGGTCAACAAAAAGTATAAAACTTAGCACTGGGTCCCACTGGGGGTGCCAATTTTTTTACTGTGAATTTTGGTAAACAACCTCTGGTCTATCAATTTTAAATAAAACTGACTAACTTGCAGGATCGACCACACAAATCCTAGGACATGTGCTAAGTTTACGGGAAAATGTAACTGACAATGATAAATGCAAGAAATGTAAATTGAACCCCATGTTCGACAGTAAAAGAAAACTACATGAACTCCACGTTCGACTACTTGCAAATAAAGTAAAGGCTTGGAAATGTAAAAGGCGGTAAATAGATGATGCAGAATTTAGAGGCGACAAATGTAAAAGACAAAAAGGTAAATGACTTTGAAAAATAAAAGTGCAGGAAGATAAATAACTGTCGAAAGTAAACAACAAGAAATGTAAAAGCGCTTGAACTCCACGTTCTTGAATGTAAAAGGTGCAGAAAGAGAATGACTGTCGAAAGTGATGGGCAAGAAAATAAATGACTTTGAAGGTAAATGCAGTAATGTAAAAGCTTTTGAAAATAAAATGCAATGAACTCCACGTTCTTGAAAATAAATACTTAAAAGGTAAATGCTTGAATATAAAGGTGCTGTCGAAAATAAATGCAGGAAGTTTAAATGAAAGTTTAAAACAAGACTTTACGTAAATTTGACATGAAAAGTAAAATTCAGAAGAACGTAAAGACATGGAAAATAAATGCTTGAAGCTTAAACATGATGAAGATAAATTGCATTGATGAAAGAAAGTGGTGTTACATTACGTACATTCTCACGAACTCGTTTCTCTACACGCGGGTACTTTGAGTTCCTTTGAGTAACTTGTTCCACCCCAAATTTTACCCCCAGATACTTTGGTTTTTTGCACGTCATTTTTTTGCCGGTCATTTTTAGCATTTGCGGTCGTGTAGCCCATTCATCATTAGTCATGCATAGTCTTCAAGTTTAATCTCTATTTTAGAATTTAGAATTATTTATGTATTATTTTTAAATTACTAATGTAGTTAAACTTATTTCTCTTTTTGCTAATATTCATCAATATTTATTATTATCAATTTTATTTTTTTATTATCTTTTTTTTGTATTATCATTATTATTAGTAATATTTTTCTATTTAGTGTAATTAATATCATCATTATTTCTATTATTTACTATTTATAATTTTGTCTTCCATTATTTTTGTTATTATTCTTACTATCCTTATTTCACTATTTTTATTAGTTAATTATTTATTATTTACTTATTATATTTCTTGTTTTATTTTATTATTCCAAGTTACAATTCTAAACTTCATGTCAAAAAACCAATGTCCAAGAGTTATGCTACTGCTACTCCAAGACAATCCAAAGTCCCTGCGTATTACCAAAGCCAACCGTACCATATCCCTGCTACACAATGCAAAACTGCACACCAAAACCAAAAGCCAGGCTGCTGCAACAAGTGGTATGAACCAAATCTTGGCCAAAATCTCCAAACCGTACAAAACTTTTCGTCCTTTCCATCCTACGCCTCTCACTACAAGCCTCCAGATTTTCTGCTGCTGCTAGTTGCAAACCTAGCCTCACAAGACTTGTCACAAACACCAAAAACCTGCAGAAAATGGCCCATATGTACCGAAAACACAGAGAAAGTTCAGACAAAAAAAGAAAACATTAACAAGTTTCAACTTCTAACCCAAGGCTTCTTATAACTAAGACCTTCAAAGAAACCATAAACAAATCCTCTTATCACAATTTATCATCCTGCAAAATCACAGCCTCACGGCCATTTTTCAAATCACAGTGTCAATCCCTCTCAACTTTTCTTCAACCACACACGAATTATCCTCACTTCAACTCAATCTGACCTTCTGCAACCATCAATAACAACTTCCCTTCATCTTCTTTTCACTCAAAAAATCCAACAGTAATAATAACCCTAAAACAATATGACAAACCTTCAACCTCATCCTACATCACCTCACTGCATCTGTTAAGACCTTAAACTAAAACCTTGCTTCCAAATCCAAACCGAACCATTCTCAAACATCCAAACAACAACAACAAACTCTCCAGTTCCATTTTACAATCATCATCTTTCTAACCTAAACCATCTTTAACTCTCTACGCTTCTGAAACCTTCCTCGCAAACAACCTTCCAGTTTCATTCTTCAACCTTTAAACAGCAACGCACAATCCATTCTTCTAAAATCGAACGACCCAGAACAGAACGGAGAAGAAGGAAAAACCCAAACGACTAAAACCACGAACTACCACCGTGAGTTTTCTTACATAAATCGAGACCCAGAAAAGAAAGAAAAAATACGAAACCTGAGTGAACCGTGAACCATTTGAGACGGATTCAGCGCGATGATGATGACTCTGAGCGCGAGTTTTTTTCATTTGTATGTTGAAGGTTCGTGTGGATTTGTTCTTGTCAGGAAAAAAGAATGAAAAAGTGATGATGAAGCTTTTTCTGAACCTTACCCTGTTTTAATTTCCCCTTTGAAAATGACGAAGTCCTTTGACCAGGGTTTTCTTTTTTTCTTCCGTTTTTTTCTCTTTCTTTCCATTTAAAACGCTTTTCCTAATGTTTTTTTTAGAAAATGAAATGACTTGATAAGCCTAGCTTTAAAGCTGCTTTTATTTTGTGTTGGACCATGCCATGGTTCTGCTATAGGCTTTTGGTTCAAGCCCGCATCCAGCTCTCTACACCCCCCTTTTGGCCTTTCAAACCGTGACGGTTGTTTCTAGATGAGTGATGGGTTCATAGCCCACATGATCTCATGTTGTTTTGTAAATTCTATCCACTATTTCAAAATTGTAGATTTTATTATTATTATTTCTATGTTCTTCAAGTTATTTTGTAATAGCATTATTTTCTTTGAACTCAATTGTGTTTGATGTATTTTTAACTTTTTCATTTCATTTTGTTTTACGTAAATTTTGGGGCCTATGACATAAAAAACTTCTTGATTTTGTTGATTTATTCAAGTCACAAATATCATGATTCATATGAGACCATTTTTCAATTTATTTTTTATTGGTCAATGAAAATTTAATAGAAAGGTATTCGATTTATCGATCTAAATCCTTATTTAGATGAGACCGATTTTATTTTCACTTTGAGCCAATTTTTCTTTTATTTGGGCCGATGATATCACAAAAATCACGACTTGTCGATATATTCAAAATCACTAAAGTCGTGATATATATGAGGCCACACCTTCATTATTCTATCGGTCGATGAAAGTCGAATATCATAGATTGTCGGTTTCTCGATTAAATCATGATTAAGACGAGACCGACTTTATTTTTCATACCGTATTTATTTTATCTTCATTTTCATTTTTGACCGATGAAGTCTTTCTATTCACGAACGTTGTTATCAAAGCGACCAACCTTCATTATTTCAAATCTGTAGTGAGTGATCATTGAGATTTCTTTCTATACTTTGAGATCGTGATAGGTTACCTTCGACTAATCAACGAGAGTTTGTGACTCAAGACGAGGTCTCCACCTTTTCTTTTCGTGTGGCACGATTTCATCGGAGAGTGATCTTCTATATCATTTCTCTATCGTGTCTTAACACAAAGATCAAATTGTGCATCCTTCTATAGTATGGTTTTCCTCATAGATCGTACTACGACGGATCAGCACTACATTGGACCCGATTCATCGATCCAATAAATTAATCAACAATCACTAAATTTACTTTCAGTCAATACATATATATATCTTGGTTTATTCTTTATGTCGATTATTATCATTGTTCATATTTATATCTTGTGTATATTGTTCATGTTATTTGTTCATTTAAAATACACTAATAAATATCGAAACCCAAAAAAACTCAATTGACCGGACTGTGGTTACTATTGTGTTTTGGACTGAGGACTTAGATTTAGGACTTTACCCTATGCTCTTGGCGTTGGTATTCTGGTCTTCGGATCTTGCTTGGATGGTCAGTGGCCCATCAGTGGGAAGTGTTTATGCACTATTCTGGTTAGATCTTTTTATCCCTTGCTTATTTACATTGATGCATTTTTTATGTCTGCTTGTATATATATGTTTGGTTGACGTTGCTTCTTAGCATGTTAGCAGGATAAACATGATACTATATGGTTACCATCATTCTTTGATTTATTATCATTTGATTTTGATGTTTTGATTATTACCATGTTCATATTACTTTGTTCATACTATCTTGATTATACTTTTGTTCATATTCATACTGTATATATCATATTCATGCTTGATTCTGGACCCTCCTTCCAAAGGAAAGATCTTTACTTTGACTCCTAAGTCACAAACCTTTCCCATTTCATCCTTGGCCTCATAAGAGCCGTTTCTCTCATAGTTTAGTAATAGGATGGAGTTATCATGAACTCCATGTGATTCTCACTATCATGAGAACTCACTTTACCTTTTACTCAATCTTACAGAGTTATCATGAACTCTGTGTGGTTCTCACTATCATGAGAATTCACTTCCTCCCTTCATAACGTAGACTTAGAGAGTTATCGTGGGCTCTACGTGAGCTTATGCTCATTCCCTTTGGAACGTCGACCATAGTCAATGTTTCCTTTTCTTTCACCCTTCGTTAGGTGAACTATGGTTGCTCTGATTCTTTAGTCAGATACGTAGGCACAAGATGCGACGTCTTGGCGGGAAAAACTAGTGTATATACCTCAGGTCTTTACCTTAGCATAGATACCTTAGCAAGAAAACATAATACAACATAACATAAACAAGAGGTTCCTGTAGAGTACTACAGATACTTAGGGTGCTAATACCTTCCCTTTGTATAACCAACCCCCGAACCTTAGATCTCCCCCTTTAGGTTTTTTAACGATCTTGAACCTTTCCTTTGGATAAATCAAAGTCGGTTGTAAAAGAAAATGATGCAAGTTAATTAATAGCTTGTTATCCAATTTTCACCGCAACAGAAATGGCGACTTCACTGGGGAAACTTACTTTTGAGGGTTAAACCCACCTTGCTTTTGCTTGTGTTATTCATGCTTGCTTGCTATATTTGTACATATCTGTATTATTACCTGTATACATGCTTTGTTTGAGATCTTCTATGTGCAGGGTGCTACTATTGAGTGGTGAAATAAGTCCTAACCCGGACTTGAGAGCACAAATATGATAGGATCGTGGTGTAATCAATAGTCGGTTGTTGGCAGTAGTACCAACAATTTATGGCATATGATGACCACACTCAGATGAGGCCCTTTGGGATTGTTGATGTCTGATGTGAGCAGTCACATTGATATTACTTTTTTAATTGAGTGCCAGGGATTCTAAGGACCGTAGTTACCTTTACCCCACTTGGCCTTTTAGGATGTAGTGCGGTGACTATGAGGGAGCCAGTCCCGAGTAGTTGTCACGCGATACTACACTCAGACGAGTTTATCTTGAGAATATTATTAACCCGTGTAAGTAGTTACATGGGCCGATAATATCCGAAGGATATACGTAGTCTTTGGGAACTTTTTAGAACCCGGTTCTGCAGATGAAAACCCATAGTACATACCTTCTGGGATGGGTAGACCATGGCTCCATGCTCGTGATTTTCAAACCTAGGCCCTCTCTTGTTTGTGTGTGCATATCTGTGAATACCAGTGTACATATGTTTGTGCTTGTGTGCTTTTGCATGTGCATATATCTATGTTTTGTGTGCCTGTGTTTTGTGCATTGCATACATCTCCTCGCATCCATTAATGATTTCAAAGAACTCAGAAGTTCTTTTCTTTGCGAAGATCCTTAGAGATCATGGATTTTAAAACAAAACTTTTCAGTTTCCAAAATGTTCGCAGTTGGCCTTTGAGTTCCTTGGATCCATTTGGCTTGCATTAGCATTGCATTCTCATTGCATGTCATTTGTATTGCATTTGCATTTCTCAGCCTTGAGTCTTGTCCGTCCTTTGTCTGTAACCCAGGCGGCTTCCTGAAGCCATCATTGGACTTAAAGTAGCTTTTGAAGTTCTCTTTTTCAGACTCGTCTGTTGTGACCACCATGCTGGGGCACAGAGGCATTCAGCTGAAGACTTAGGGTACTCAGAAGCCAGGTTCAGACTTTGTTTGACTCTGATATGTTCTCATTCACGCCTCAAGGCGTCCAAATCAGCAAACCTTCGCCTAATCAGGCAGGTTCATTAGACTCTGAGGTGGAAGAATTTTCTGAGAGTATGTGTGAAGATGATTCTCAAGCGGATCTCGACAATCAACTCTGAAGATGACTATCTCAGCTTGGCAGATTAAGAAGGAAATTTCAATTCCCTAAAGCTGGAAATCATTTGGCTGTTTAGCATTTTTTGTTGTATTTTCTTTGCATATTTGAATTATATTTGCTTATAAGCATTGTTGTACTTTCAAATTGGCAAGATTAATGAAATGTTTGTGCATCTTTTGATTAAGTCCTTTCGTTTCACTCATTTAATTTGTGTTCATAAAGACAAAAAAAAAACTGACAAATTTTTTTCTTTTCTCCAAACTATTGTTCAAGCAAAGATTGGGGAGGATGATGAAGATATTATCCATAATTGTTGTGGTATGCTTTCAATTAAACCTCGCCAAGGATGTAAGGTATTGTTCAATCCCCAAACACTGGAGAAATAAGGAAGATAATCCCTCGTTAACCCTTCGAGCCTAGAAGTAGGAGTTTTCTTTCTTTATACAGAAAAACCTTTAAATCTCAACCTTGGGACAGGGTAGTTCTCAGTTTAACTTGGTTACGCATTCGAACGCAAGCGCTTCATGCAAGACACCAATCAGCTCTCTCAAATCAAATGAGTTAGCGTTGTACAAGTTGTTCATCCAAGCAACAATAAGGAAGGATAGCTGAAATATCCTTAATCAAAGGATGAGCCGAGTCCCTTTCAAGGCAAAAGCCAAGAAAGATGGGAAGCCCAGAACTTTTCCTTATACAAAAAGAACTTATACAACAGCCAAAAAAGGAGTTTCAAAGCAACAATCAAACAAAAAGGAGGTCCTAACCGCAAACAAAGAGAGGTATCATGACCTCAATCAAACATAGATACCTTAGCAAGCAAACATAATACAACATAACATAAACAAGAGGTTCCTGTAGAGTACTACGGATACTTAGGGTGCTAATACCTTCCCTTTGTATAACCAACCCCCGAACCTTAGATCTCCCCCTTTAGGTTTTTTAACGATCTTGAACCTTTCCTTTGGATAAATCAAAGTCGGTTGTAAAAGAAAATGATGCAAGTTAATTAATAGCTTGTTATCCGATTTTCACCGCAACAATAAGGTCAACAAAAAGTATAAAACTTAGCACTGGGTCCCACTGGGCGTGCCAATTTGTTTACTGTGAATTTTGGTAAACAACCTCTGGTCTATCAATTTTAAATAAAACTGACTAACTTGCAGGATCGACCACACAAATCCTAGGACATGTGCTAAGTTTACGGGAAAATGTAACTAACAATGATAAATGCAAGAAATGTAAATTGAACCCCACGTTCGATAGTAAAAGAAAACTACATGAACTCCACGTTCGACTACTTGCAAATAAAGTAAAGGCTTGGAAATGTAAAAGGAGGTAAATAGATGATGCAGAATTTAGAGGCGTCGAATGTAAAAGACAAAACGGTAAATGACTTTGAAAAATAAAAGTGCAGGAAGATAAATAACTGTCGAAAGTAAACAACAAGAAATGTAAAAGTGCTTGAACTCCACGTTCTTGAATGTAAAAGGTGCAGAAAGAGTAAATGACTGTCGAAAGTGAAGGGCAAGAAAATAAATGACTTTGAAGGTAAATGCAGTAATGTAAAAGCTTTTGAAAATAAAATGCAATGAACTCCACGTTCTTGAAAATCAAGACTTAAAAGGTAAATGCTTGAATATAAATGTGCTGTCGAAAATAAATGCAGGAAGTTTAAATGAAAGTTTAAAACAAGACTTTACGTAAATTTGACATGAAAAATAAAATTCAGGAGAACGTAAAGACATGGAAAGTAAATGCTTGAAGCTTAAACATGATGAAGATAAATTGCATTGATGAAAGAAAGTGGTGTTACATTACGTACATTCTCGCGAACTCGTTTCTCTACTACACCCCTATTACATAGAACTAACTCCTATTTATAGTGCTAAGAGATAACTACTAAGTGGTGGTTATTGCTTCAAACGTGTCTCTCTGGCGCCTTCTCCTTGACCTCAACTGTTCCCATGTTCACAACTGCTCCTATTTGAATTTCAAACATTGGAAATTCCCTTCAGCCTTATAACAACTGCAGCGCATGTTACCATATCCTCATGGTCGAAACCTTTCCCAACACTTAGCCATTTTTTAGGCTTCCAAAACCTCTATTCGACTCAGGCTTCACCAAAACTGGGTCGAAGCCTTCTTTACGTTAAAATTTTTTTTTTAACTTAAAATAGCTTTGATTCTTTCTAGCGTCGAAAATGAGGGTTAACAATGTCTTATCATGATGGTTCGACATCTTTGTAGGTTAATTTTCAGTGTTTATTTTTGTTATTCTAGAATTCAGTTTATTATGGGATTATTTGTTTTTCTTAGGTGGTGTCCTAAATTGAGGAATCAGAGATTCTGATTATAATTTGAAGATGTTGTTTCTAAGTGTGGAGACACTTTAGGAAACATAGGATTGAAGAAACTATTCTAGAGGAGAATTAGTTGCAGATTCTGTGGAGTAGAATTGCTGCATTTTAAAGCCCAAATCCAGTTGTGTTTATGGTTATAAATAGGATGAATTTATCCTAGGAAAAGTGAAAAAAATACATTGTTGCCTAGTGATTTTAGGGTTTGTATTTTGTGAGCCTCTCTTGTGTCGTGTTGATACTAGAGCTGGACAGTTTACATTGAGTTATAAATTTCTCTCACTGTTGTGATTGAAACGGAATTGAGAATCTCTTGTGTCGTGTTCATACCAAGGAAATGTCTTAGGTAGAAATTAAGCACGGGTAGTGATTAAGTGATAAGCTGTAAATTGGAGGTGTTTAGCGTAGAATTAATACTATCTAGTGGATTTCATTCCTGGCTTGGTAGCCCCCAGACGTAGGTGTTGTTGTTCACCGAACTGGGTTAACAATCCTTGTGTGTTCCTTTATTTTTTGCAATTTGTATTCTACTTCTTTTATCCTTGTGTGTGAAGGAGAGATCAAGTGTCTCGACATCTCTTAGGACATCTTAGATTTGCTATACCAAAATTTCAGTTCTTATACAATTGAATATGATACAATTATGTGATATTATGAATATTATACAATTAATATTATTATGATAGCTTTATCACAAATGTGAGTTGTATTTTCTGTTGTGATATGGTGAACAATAATACATGTTAAAAAATGGGATTAATTATAAAAGCAAGATAATATTTGTTAATTCTGCAAAAAAATGTAACAACAGTTATATATCATAACCGTTATAATATCTCGCGCGCTATTTAGAAAAAAAAATATCAAACGACGCAGCTGGGAATCGAACCTAGGATCATTATTTTTATCACAACGGTCTTTTAGAAAACCCGTTGTGATAGAGCACGCGCTTTCCAGTTTATTACAACGGTTACTGGGCCGTGATTGTTGGTATCATATATACAACGACACTATACATAACAACGCTTGGGCCCGCGTGATTATATATCTTTCCCAACCGTTGTTAAATGGGTTTTCCGTAGTAGTGAAGCCTCAGACCTGAATATGAAACATTCACAACAACCATGCTAAAACCTCCAAGGCCATCATATTCTAAGGTAATCTCACAACTCCAGAGCCTCGATCAACGATGCAATTGGTTTTCCAACCGTGCTAAGATGCAAAACAAATTTGTTCCTCAAATGGCCTTCTATGGCTAACAACAAAAATCTCATCAATCTTTCTCTCAAAACTGTGGGAACTCTCAAACCTTCACATCGACAAGGTGAGGGTTCCAGGGTCAACAACCTAGTAGCCAAAGTAAGAATCAACACATATTGACCACCCAGCAGAGACACCCTCCACCACCGGTACAACTTCGTATGACTCCTGCAGAACGGGGTCTCAATCGGAATGAAAAATGTCAATATTGTGGCACATAAGGCCATATAGCAAAGATATGTTGGTGGGTGCCTAAGAAAGCAACTCAATTTGATGATATACCTTAAGCACTTGTAGCACTCACCTTGGACAATACAATTTCCGAAACAGAATGGATCTCGGAAATCGGTGCTTCCAATCACATGACAGGTAAAACTAGTATGTTGAGAAACATTTGATAATGTTCAGGTACAGATTGTGCATATTGGTGATTGTTCTCCTATACCAATTCATGGTATTGGTGATTCATTTATTAAGAAAAAGAATATCAAAATTCCCCGTTAGGATGTCTTACTTGTTCCTAATTTAACAAAAAATTTGCTCTCTGTAAGCCAACTAACCAAACATTTTCCTTGAAATTCTGGCCTATGCAGACAGCAGATGTCCTAACACATGTCAAGACATTGTGCTACATAATCATTTAAACTTGGAGGTGCAACAGCATACTGATACCTTGAATATCAGAACTGCACCATCAGAGATGTCACGACATCTGATCCAACATGTTCATCATGAACCCTAACAGAAACGTAAATCTGCAGAATGATAAAGAACACAGTAATTGTTAACCCAGTTCGGTACAACTCACCTACATCTGGGGAATACCAATCCAGGAAGAAGACTTCAATATTGTGTAGACTGTTACAAAGTTAAACTCCCATGTTTACAACCTTATTCCTAACATCTAACCCATGAACATCTTTACCAAGGTTAAACTCAAACGTTTAGAACCCTGATACGAGATACCCCACTCACTTCCCTTACTCACCAACTGTGATTTCTACATCATCCCTATCAATACAGAAATCTGTCAAGCATACTTGACAAACAAGCTAACTCGATTTGCTTAAAAGCTTCATCCAAGAACAATACACAATCCAATACCTCAAGGCTTATAGATCTGTGTGACACCTATGTCTACCGAAGTGTATCAATTGATACAAAGGGTGACTTACAAGAGAAACCTACGACTCTCAAACCTAAAAACTACTTTACAAAATAGGATTCCTAAGTCTATGCCGTCGTCTCTCACTCTCTGTCTAGGTCTTGGTCTTCTTTTATAGTCTTCGGCTGAGTTGGGCTTTGGATCTTTCTTCCTTGATCCATTGCTAGTCATGCCTTGACCATGGAATAGATTTAAACAAAACCTGATATGACAGTCATGATGTCAAGTCTTCATGCTGTGACATTTCACTCGACATCTTTTAGTCTGGGTCTGAATCCTTCATGTTGGAACATCTTTCTCAACATTATGTTTTACCAAAATTTAGTCAAACTCTTGGATTCATCAATCTGCCCCTTTTGACAAATTTTGGCTAAAACATCCTTCAACCTGATGATGCATGCAATGGAAAAAATACTTGAAGAAAGTGGTGAGGAAAAGGGAGAAGATAATTTTGAGTTACCCTCTTTATTTCCTTGTGATACCTGGAACATAGTAAATGTAACTCAGGTCACAAAACACAACTTGCTTTCTAACTCTGGTCACAAAACACAACTTCCCAAGATGTTATAACCAAAAACGTTGGAACATCCTTTGGAACATTTTGCATATACCAGCAGGACAGAGCATACACCTCTCAGCAATAAGCCATTCTCCCCATTTTTAGCCAAAAGATGGCAAAAGTGGCCCATACAACCCCAAACCAAAATGATGCTTACCCACATCCGAACATAACTCATTTTCCCTCAACATAAGACGAGTGTTTACACCTCTTCTTAAAATGAAGGCTATGTAGGTAGAGCCAAAAGACTAGTCAAAGATTCCATCGTTTCTGACTTGTCCTCGAAACTACTTCTGAACCTTGTCCTGATACCTAATCTAATATTGTCAGGCTTGTGGTCCCCATAGATAGGACTTTCTTAATCCAGATTTAGCATACTCGATTACAATCAGAATTCTTTCATTAGCAGAGAACCATTTTCTTCCTGTCATAAACCAATAAATTTCTGTATTGAATAAAATCTTCACAGTATTGTGATCACAATCTGCAGAGAAAAATAAATTCTCCCAGACTCATCAATGATTCTCAAGCATCCAATAAGAACCATTTCACATGCACTGCCAAGTCTCCCACAAACAATACAAAATGTCAAGACATCCTCCTTGACATCTCAGTTTGCTTGACGCACAAATGCAAACTGGATCTTTAACAATAATGTCAAGACATCCTCCTTGACATCTCAGTTTGCTTGACGCACAAATGCAAATTGGATTTTTAACAATAATGTCAAGCCATCCTCCTTGACATCTCAGTTTGCTTGACGCACAAATGTAAACTGGAACTTCAACAATAATGTCAAGCCACCCTCCTTGACTTCTCAACTTGCTTGACGCACAAATGCAAGCTGGAACTTCAACAATAATGTCAAGCCATCCTCCTTGACATCTCAACTTGCTTGACGCACAAATGCAAGCTGGAACTTCATCTCAGATCAAGAGGCCTCTCCCCCTGGCTAAGGTAACTGGTGCTCCTCCATTGAACACCCAAGCTAATGACTGGAAAACATAAGACGCATCTTCGTGTCTTCAAGAGCGCACCCTCTGTTCAACACACCTGCTGAACACAACCATTAACTCTTTATTGTTCCCTCTGACAAGAAACAATAATCACTTACGCATGATCACCATCATGCTACCCGTGAGGAAGTGTATACCAACCATAACAAACTCTTGGCTTAAGATCAAAGTCCCATTGATCCCCCTCATCCTGCAACCATCTACACACCACATGAACTCCTCTTAAATTCTTATGTATAGACCTTCAGCTACTTCAGGCACAAACCAATTGAATCAGAATGCTTCATATTCCTCAAAGAGATGCACATGGCCCCTTAGTTTGTTATAACGATGTCAGCTATCGTATGCATGCTCCAGAACTTCGCAGCTGCTAAACTGATCCACTAATAGCATGACTTGCTCCAAGGGCTCCAATGCCGTACGCAAGATTTTCCACTGACCTCACCAGGCCAGCATTAGAAACAAACACCCCGCAATCTAAGACAATCATTCCTATCATTCTCCCGTATGATAACCTGGAATACTTCTGATTTTTGGTGAATCTCCACTTCTGAACGCATTCAGGAAACAAGCTTCCATGCAATCAACACATGATCCACTTCAGTCTTCACAAACACTTACATCCTCCTTCCAAGGAACCTTTCTACTCCATCATTCTCCCGGATGATCATGTAGATACTTCTTGGACACGATGCAAGTAACCAGTTCATCACAGAACCTGAAATCCTTCACCAAGTATAACTAACCCAAGGATGTTCTAACATCTGTTAGGACATCTTCAGCACATCACAGACACCACACACCATGGTTCTTGATATGCTCCACCACTGGACTTACTATCATCATAGTAATCCACACTGAAGATCTTCACACAACACTGCACCACCAGCTTGAACAAAGAAGACTTCAGAAACCCAGAGAGAAATAAACTCTCATCCACCAAGAAGGTATACTTCCATTCTCAACCTAGAACTTTTGCCACAAGCTCCCAGAGAACCAGAACCTCCTTACAATTTCAACTAACTACTCTTCTACAAAAGAGCAGTCAGTTTCAAGCATCCTGCTTGAACGCGCATTGTGAAACCAATCAAATGCCACCTTTTGATTGACCTCACTCATCTTCAGAATTCCCACAAGATACCCTGATCTACTAATAAAATCAGATCTTCAAGTCACATGAACTACTTGCCCTATAGCAAGACATCTTGGATCCACCAAGCCTCTTAGTCATGTAACATCTTCTCATCCACAGCTCCCGTAAACTGTATGAGATAGACCTTTTTGAAGAATCCATCACTCCCATTCTCCTGTTGATCACCTTATCTTAAGCTGATGTGCCACATCAACAGCTGAGACTTATGATGTTAAGCTAGATGTCAAAACATTATGACATCCAACTGTTGAATTCAGCTCTTCCTTCTGCCACTTAGAAGACCTCCTCCCTTTGCAGAAACAGATTTCCATGCTCTCACAGACTTGATTCAACAACCAAGTTTGAGTAGACAACCTCAATCCTGCATTGAAACTCCAAAGACTTCAAACCTACCACATCTGAATCTTTAGAAAATTAGTAGTCCAAGACTACCCCATTAGCAATACCAAAGAATGCCACTTCCCTTAGTAGAGCCGTCAGTAGAAAGCTAGAGATAACTGCCACTTATTCTCGACCTTCACAACCAGAGCAAACACTATGCTCCAACGCACCTGGATCAGAAATAAACTAACCCAAGCTGTAACCATCAAGATTATGATGTCTTCATAGTCTTCCATCTCCATCTTCAACAGCATCACCATCTGGACAAGTCATTCACAATACTTTCCAGGAACAGATGCTAATCCAATAACCCAGGTCAACACCTAGGAGATTTTTGAGCGAATGCAGAACCCCTCCCTTGATTCTCCAAGCCTCTGATGAAAAGATGTTAGAACATCTGACAGAACATCCTCAATCTTGATTTTCAAGGATAATCAATTAAATACATGTGGATTCCACAAGTAGCGATTGATCTTAAATCCTTGTATAATAACCCTTCTTCACTGTTGTAGCTGAGCTCCACCAGATCATGTCATGAACACTTATATAGTATTCAATCTTTTTGCAAGTAACTTCTTCAAAGACAATGTTGAGATACCAAGGCTACCACCCTTGACTCAAGTAACTAAGACTTTCTCTGAACAAGTCTTATTTACCTCAACAAATCTTCAATCAGAGTGGATTTACTCTTAGGGTCAAGAGAGATGAATCATTCCTTGCTGTTTTTGGATGGTGAAAATAAATCACCTCCACTTTCTTCATATCGTGTTTCAAAGAAACACCTTCTAGTCAGAAGAGTAACTAGAAGACTCCAGATACACGACATAGATGCCTTTATGAGTGGACTTGAGAGAATTCTCAAGTATCTTTGACAACCTTGCCGATCAAACATTTATCAAACTCCTAGAGCAAGAACCTGATAAACTTTAACTCAACTCCTCTCCTCTTCAACAGACTCCAAACTGCACTAGGAAACCAAGCTTCCAAGTACCAAGTCATCATACTAGATATCTGACCACAACTTCCTTCACTCCATCGCTCCCGACTTTGGAATAAAGAATGCAGATATCTTCAAATATAGAGGCCGACGATTGAGACCTTCCACCAACTTTCTTCAGTAACAACTCCAGAATCCCATAATTCTAGAGCTTTTCCATCAGAAACACATGCAGCGGAACCACAAAGGAACAGATCCTGCTTGCCCTAATAAGATGTCACAGCATCTTATAAGACACACCAACAAGAGAACTAGCCACTTCTCCTGTAGTTGTTGTAGAATCTCCTCAGCAACATGAACAACCTCCGGGTTGCTCCCTTCGATCCAGAACATTCATCTTATCCATTAATACCCTTGGGTATGTTTGAGTTGATTGATCTGATCTCCAAAACTCCTCCTTGTTTAAACGCCAGAAAGTATCTCTCAAAGATCTCATCCAGAACTAGACAGGATGCATGCTCTGATACCAATTGAAATTCTGGCCTATGCAGACAGCAGATGTCCTAACACATGTCAAGACATTGTGCTACATAATCATTTAAACTTGGAGGTGCAACAGCAGACTGATACCTTGAATATCAGAACTGCACCATCAGAGATGTCACGACATCTGATCCAACATGTTCATCATGAACCCTAACAGAAACGTAAATCTGTAGAATGATAAAGAACACAATAATTGTTAACCCAGTTCGGTACAACTCAGCTACATCTGGGGGATACCAATCCAGGAAGAAGACTTCACTATTGTGTAGACTGTTACAAAGTTAAACTCCCACGTTTACAACTTTATTCCTAACATCTAACCCATGAACATCTTTACCAAGGTTAAACTCAAACGTTTAGAACCCTGATACGAGATACCCCACTCACTTCCCTTACTCACCAACTGTGATTTCTACATCATCCCTATCAATACAGAAATCTGTCAAGCGTACTTGACAAATAAGCTAACTCGATTTGCTTAAAAGCTTCATCTAAGAACAATACACAATCCAATACCTCAAGGCTTATGGATTTGTGTGACACCTATGTCTACCGCAGTGTATCAATTGATACAAAGGGTGACTTACAAGAGAAACCTACGACTCTCAAACCTAAAAACTACTTTACAAAATAGGATTCCTAAGTCTATGCCGTCGTCTCTCACTCTCTGTCTAGGTCTTGGTCTTCTTTTATAGTCTTCGGCTGAGTTGGGCTTTGTATCTTTCTTCCTTGATCCAATTCTAGTCATGCCTTGAATCATGGAACAGATTTAAACAAAACCTGATATGACAGTCATGATGTCAAGTCTTCATGCTGTGACATTTCACTCGACATCTTTTAGTCTGGGTCTGAATCTTTCATGTTAGAACATCTTTCTCAACATTATGTTTTACCAAAATTTAGTCAAACTCTTGGAGTCATCATTCCTGTTAATTGTGAGTTCTCTAATGTTGGTTTTTGTGTAAAGGAACGAGAAACTGGGGAACTAATGATCAGAGGGAAACACACGGGTGATCTATATGTTCTTTCTTATTTTCCTGAATTATATTTCTCACCTCGCTTCAAATATGGCTCAGCAGACATTTGGCATCAGCGACTTAAGTCTCATAAAAACTGCAATGCAACTACAATTGAAGTCGCATCACATCGCCTGTGATTGAAGTCTCATTGAAACTTCATGCAACTACAATTGAAGTCGCATTGTTTGTGATAGAAGTCTCATTAAAATAGCAATGAACTGCAGTTGAATTCACGTTATCTGCAATTGAAATCTCTTTGAAATTTCAATGCTACAATTGAAGTCGCATTCTCGGCAATTAAAGTCTCTTTGAAACTGGCAATGAACTAAAATCAAAGTCACATTGTCTCCAATTGAAGTCTCATCAAAACTGCAATGCAAATACAATTGATGTCGCATTGTCAGCAATTGAAGTCTCATCAAATGTAATGCAATAATATATACTACATTCTTAACAATTGATCTCTATAACATATTCCATTCCAGAACCGTAATATGTAAGTATAAGAAAATTTGAGATGTTGCGATATTCTTAGTACAAACTACCAAACAAATTATTTTTAAAGGCATTCCTTAGGAGGGTGGAAAGACTCTCCTACTTGCTGCAACAATTTTGATCCACTTACCTAAATAAATCGGTCAATAAGATTAGCTTTTTTTTTAACAGGAAAAAACAATGTAATCCAATAGGTTTTTGTTATAAATGCAGTTAACAAAGAAAATATAAATTTTAATTCACAATATGGATTAGCAAAGAATAGGTAGTAAAATCAATAATGCATTATGAAGCTGGACCATACCAAAGAAAACATGTACAATTTCTAGAAATGTGGTCGGGGATGCAATCCATGTCATATTTAAAGAGGGATAAACACTAAATAGTCATGGATGTGGACATAGAAATAGAAAACAAAGGTTATATTTCAAACGTTTTTGAGTGTATATTTATGTTATGGAATGCCAAAATTAGTCTTTTAATTTATAAAAAACAAATTTAAAAAAACTTGTAATATTTTAAAAAATGTTTTTCTATAATCCATTTTCAAAAATACAAAGAAAAAATCTATTTTTTTAAAGCTAAAACAAACTGGCCCTAAACCTAACCTATGAACAATATAAAGCAACTAAAAATATGCATGTCATGGTCAAAACCAAATATTCATCTAAGCATATGAAAATCAAATATGATATATTTGATGAACTTTAAAGCATATAGAAGTAGACATGATCAGAAGCACATCAAAAAGGACAAGACCTCTCAGTTTTGAAAAGTAAAAGTAAAATCAACTAAACTTAAGCCAAAATTCTTACAGGTCCATTCTCCAGTTCTGATGCCTGACAAAGAAATTCTATGTCCCGAAATTTTAAAAAGTAAAAGTCTCTTTCTTTTTCTAGAAGATCCATTGAGAGTTTGTGGTTAGTAACATGTAAAATAAAAAACAAAGAATAAAGTGAGTAATGAACAAAACAGAGGTTAATAATGTAGCTAGGATGACGATAACAATCTAAATTGTAACGCCTCAACCGCAGCTAAGGATTACTGCCCTTAAGTGGTATGATATTTGTAACCTGCAAAGAGAAGAAAAAAAGGTTAAGTTCCTACTACAACATCATTCAATGTGAGATAGATTGTTGCATAACATTCAGGTCACTAAATGTCTCAGTTGCTACAAAAACAAACATAATCACATTAAAATGATATTTCAACTAAATGTCTCAGTTGCTTCAAAACAAATTGGCTCAACAAAATCAACCACATCAACAACAGCAACATACTCTACACAACATTAACAACACAAAATAAGCACTTATGAAATCGAAAAAAATTGAAGTTCACAATCACAGTCTGTTACGATTGCAGCAACCATAGAAATCAAAAAAACTTCCAATCTTGGTCAAAACGGAAACACATTAAAATTGTATTTCAACTTACATTTATTCTCAGTCTCTCCACATTAAAATTGTATTTCAACCATAGCTTTGAGAAGATACAAAACGACATATTTTGGATCAAGTTCTTTCAGCTTTAGATAGGGCTTCGTTAGTGAGATTGTTGATAGCATATCTGGATTTGTTTTTGGAAGATCCTTGAAAGTATCATTACAATTTGAAAATCGATGTCGAATAAAATAGGAAGGAATAAAATAGCTTGTTGTCAAAGTGAAGAGAGAGAGAGAGAGAGAGAGAGAGAGAGAGAGAGAGAGAGAGAGAGAGAGAGAGAGAGAGAGAGAGAGAGAGAGAGAGAGAGAGAGAAGTAATTTCTGCACTTACTTTCTGCATTTTTCCGTTGAAATTCTGCTTTGCAACTGCTTAAACAAGAAGTAATTCTTCTTTGAAGCGACGTGCTCTCAACATCGAGTTGAGACAATGGCGATAATGATGATGAAGAGGGTGCAAAGAAAGAATCGGTCCCCTCATGCGTATTATACAATGTGAAAACTCTATATAATCATGATAATAGTATTCGTACATAAATTTATACAGAGGCATACAGATAGATTTGATTTAGCAACAACATCCATGCGCATGACAACTGTCAATACTCAAACCTCATCGTTGACAGTTCTGTAAACAAGTTTCATTAGATAATGGACATTCTGCTGTGAAATAACAATCATATTTGGGATCGTCATTCATATTTTCTTCATATCTTCTTATATCTTCTTGCACCACCTACAATCAATACAAAAATATTAAAATTGAGAATGATGAAACTGTTATTTATTCATGTACCTAACCTCAATAATTATTGCATATCACTTTTAAAATGATATTCTAAATCATTCAAAAATAAACTCCATATCATAGTTTTAAATTGCGGTCCGCAACCGCAATTGCACCCGCAATATTGCGGATGCGGGAGCAACCGCATCGGACCGTAATTGCGGTGTGATTTGAAAATATCACTTCCGACTATATTTGGAACCATATTAGATAATTTCAATCATGTTTCTTTGAGTATTTTCATCTAAAATTAAAATATTAGAATCCTTAAACTTAATTTACTTATTATGTAATGAAAAAACTTAACATTAAATGTTTTTCAACTTTGTATTTCAAACACCTCCTTATAAAAATTCACACCGCAACGGCCGCAACACGCATCGCAACGCCAGTAATGACCGCAATTGCAACACCCGCAACCGCAACCGCAACCGCAGCCGCAACCGCAATTTAAAACCATGCTCCATATATGTTTTTGATAATAATGAATTAAACTAAAACTTAAAATGCAACAAGTTTTCTAGATTTATGTCAGTGGTATGAAAATTCTTAGATTTAAGATTAGAGGCTCCTTTATCAAGAATAGTTCTAAGCTTAGATTGAAAAGGCTTTGCAGCATCAATTATATAGTAAATTATTTTGAAAAAATACATGAAAAATAGGCAAATAATAAATAAGTTTGTTACGGAAAACTAAAGCAATGTTGCTGTTTTCGAATATCGATTGCTCAAGTTTGGAATAACAATTCACGGTGAGTGTGCATACTGCAATCTACCGGAAAGTTGTGATCATCTTTTCTTTAAATGTGAGGTGACCAAAAAGGTATGGAAACAAGTTCTAAATTGGTTTAACGGCAATCATAGTCCAAAAAGATGGGAAATGAAGCTTAAAGACATTTGTAAAATGACAAGCGGTAAGAGTTGCATGAAGAAACTCTTAAAACTTACATTTACAATACAACATTTTTCCTTTTTAACAACAATTGAAAAATGTAGCAAGAACTCTGAAAAACGTTGCTAAAGAGAATAGGATACGTTTTTCAGTCGTCCTTTGTACGAGCGTTGCCTAAGAGAATATGGGACGTTTTTTATCGCTCTTTGGCAACACTTTCCTAAAATGTTCCCTAAACTATAACAAAAGGGGACGTTTTTTTTGAGTCAGCTAAGGCAACATTTTTAAAAAGTTGCTATTACTGGCAACGACATCAAAACGTTCCTTAAAAATGTTAGAGTGAGAACACACTGTGGGGACAGTTTTCAAATGTTGTCATATCTTACAACAATTACAAATTGTTCCCTAAAATATACGGAAATTTTTTTACCATATTTTTAATAAAATAAACATTTGAAACAAGAATTGCATCAAGCATAAATTAAATGTACAAGAAATTTTTATTAATAAAAAAATTTTAAAATATTAACTCAAATACACATTATAGAAATAAAATATCTAACATTACTTAATATTATAAGTTTAATACTTAGAAGTATAAGTCTAACAAAATGAAAAACAAACATAGTTTCTTTAAGTTTAATGCTTAAATACAAGTCTAAAAGAACATCATCCAACTCATTTAAATTTCTCAAACTTATCATTATCTTCATCATCTATGTCGTCCTCTTGAAGTTCATCACGTATGTTATCCTCTTGAGGTTTGTCACCTATGTCATCCTCATCACCTAGTTCAGTAACATGTTTTTTACAACATAAGTTAATAAAACTTTTAATTAAATATTATGAACACAACACAATCCTAGAAAATTGTTGTCAAATGTGGAATGAGAGTAAAAAATCAGGAAAATAATTTTTAGACATCATTTTTCTTTTGGCCTTTGTCAAAAAAACGTATCTAACTAGCCACCAATATCAATAGATAAGTAGTATCTAATTCAATTCTGACAATAAAGCATATACTAAATTTTTACGATAGCAATACCTCTTTTAGTGTGCGAACAGTGTACAAAGATTCAAAATTTAAGTTACTTCGTTGCATTTTCTCTCTAAGAAATCTCGTAACCTTTAGTGCTCCCAACCCCACAACCTCCACACCCATCTTTCGCATCACTTTACCATTTAAAACTGCAAATCAACAATGCATATAAGCTCAATCTAGGGAGAAAACAATAGAGTTCTAATGCATATAATGTATATATTAGAACACAATAGGTGGTGTTTAATTGTTGACTACTTCTGAACACGATTATGCAAACTGACCTAATGGAAATCACATATGAAAATTAAGCTAACTAACAAAAGATATATTTGGTGATCAAAATACACATCCAGAGATGTTTTAGTAATTTTGATACATTAAGGGACTATAGTGATAGTACCTCACAGATTAAAGGGCCAAAATGACTGTTTACTCAAAAGAGAAACTAGTTCAGGTTAGGAGTAGTTAGCTTGTTAGCTAGACGGAATTAGTTACCAATTAAATAGAATAAGGACAAGGGTTGGGGGGGATTATTAAGATTTATAAACATTTGATGATTTGATTATTAACACGTACTCTTAGAATTATAGTTGGTCCACTCAACCTTACAACAACATAATTGACTTTAACACGTACTCTTAGAATTATAGTTGGTCCCCTCAACTTTATGAATGTAGTTTTTTTTGTTAGAAATCATGCAACAATTAATAATTGTTCCCTCAAATATTTAAGGGGACATTTATTAAATATTCCCAAATATTTCTTTTATAACGTTGTAAAATCGTCTCCATAAAGAGTTTAGGGGACGATTATGCGATGTTACTTTTATATTGTTGGCAACACGGGCAAATTGTTGCCAAAAAATAGTTTTAGGCAACAATTTTCACATGTTGTATAAAAAAGTGTTGCTAGAGACAACAAATATTGTAGTGATAATTTATTTCTGAACGCTTTTTATCTGTTGGTATTTACTAAAGGACATGTCATAATGGTCAAATGAAACAACAATAGTGAAAGATACACATAATGAAATGGTTCGAATCCCAACACCAACAATTAATCATTTATCGTGATAAAAATGTGATTGACCATGTATATCACCATAATTTTTAATACCAACCGTGATGATAGATGATACTTATTTATATATATGTGAAATTATCTCTCGCTTTAGTACATAACAACAATTTCTCTCTAAATAAAACTCTAACAAGTCTTTCACTTGTCTCTCTCCAAACGAAATCCTAACAACTCCTTCACTTGTCACTCTCATATGGAAACCCAAAAAATGAAACCATAACATCAAATATTAACCAATGAGTATTTACAGGTTCATTTTCTCTCTCTCTCTCTCTCTCTCTCTCTCTCTATATATATATATATATATATATATATATATATATATATATATATATATATATATATATTTAAAATATATTTCAATAGCTTGTTTCATGATGTATGAACTTTTTTCTTCTTGTGAATTATAGGTAGGGATGCTTGTTTCAATAAAGAGGACGAAGTTAAAGTTAGTGTTCCAAACTTGTAGGAATGAATGTTAAGTTAGGTGTTCTAACTTTAGCTTCATCCTCATTTCATTGTAGACACGCCATTATGGGGCATGTATGGTACGTTTCTAAAGCATTATATGACTTGATATATTGTAATTGTTGTTTATGGTTTGTTGTTGATGAATGTTGTTGTTAATGTTTATTTAAAAATTGGGTTTATTATATATTATGGGGTTTGAGTGTTTTTTGTTTGAAATAATGAAAATTATATTACCAAAAAACAATGGGAGTCCAAAGCCGATCTAAGTATTCAGGCATCTTGCTGACAATACATACGAAGAGACACAAGATATCAGATCCTATTACAAAATCTAGCTAATTTATTATTACTTTCAGCTCTATACAAAACTTTCTAAATGATGTCTTTACTATTGAGGCACTCTATTTTCTTGTTCTGACGATCAGGTTTCTGACGGTACAAATAACATATACGGTTTTTGTATATTACCACAGTTAACACTATGACCGTAGTAAAATTGGTGTTACGAAAAGTTTATTTTGTAGTACTGTGTTATCCTAATTAATTTCAAATGTCATTCAAATTATTAGTGTTTAACGACCAAATATCATTCATAGATGAATACTTTAGGACGCCCATTAAAGAATTTGTCCTTTGGATTTTTTTTCTTTGTTGGTTAATCATTTGTATATGTTTTAGTTTTATTAAATAAAGAGAACGTGTTTGCCATTTTAACTTTGGCATTAAAAGTTTATAATTTTGATACATAAGGGTCATTTGTTCTGATTCGGTTATGCTTAAAAAAATAATTTGTTCATTTAAAATTAATTTAATTTTTTTTCTGTTTCAAAGAAATATAGATAAAGTGAAAATTTTGTAAAACTATAAGAAAAAAATTAAAAACAAGGGTTTTACCCTTGGCTGTTTCTCCAAATCGAGGGTAAAAAATCTACATTTATTTTTTAGCTTTTGAATTCCAATCAAAGAAAAATGTTGGGGGCACTTTTCAGTTTTTAAAATACAAAATTGTTTTTGTTGAGGATCAAACTCATGGTCAGTTCTACTTTTCTCCTCAGTTGACAATTAATTCTAAGATAAAATTAACGTTCTTCTATGACATGCTTTTTTACCGCAGTCCTCGAAATAAAAATCCAATTCTTTTTTCAACTAAGATAAAATCATTTATTCATAGTAGTGTTAATAAATACACATATTTCAATAAAGTAATGTCATTTAAAACCACATCATGTTTCTAAATTAATTTTTCTAAAAGTAAATTAATTTTAATACCACATTCTCATTTATAATTCAATAAACATGTGTTTGAAAAGTTACAAATAACCAACAACACACTTTTGCCGAGAAATAATGGTTTATATTATTGACAATACAGGTCAACTGAGCCTTAATAAATTAACCACATTAAATGGCTTTTTACATATTTAATATTTTTCAAAGTAGGAATAATGACTAAGTTGAAAGATTATCTAATCATCAGGCTGGTCCAAACCCAATTCAGAGATAACACTTCCACATTGGCTATCAATTGACTTAGTCATGAACCCAAGGGGATTTACGAAACGAACAAAGGAAGAGACACCCATGTTATTGGTGAGACCAACCCTGTCGGATTTGTTTGCCATAGGCAAAGAACATTCACCACTGTTTGAGTCGGCGCAAACCTCACAAATTTCATCCTCGTGTTCGCCATCAACATTGATTTTGTAGACACCATTTTTATCGGTCATGGCCTCTTTTACGAATGTCACATTGTTACCCTCTTCCTTTCTGCATGATAATATCACCTTAACATCTGCGCACAGAAACGATCAAGATCAGACAATATAAATTCAAATGTTTACGTAAAGCGATAAAGAATTTAGACAAGTTATTAAATCAAAATCTTCTCATATTTAAAATATATAAAAAATAGGAATAGAGATAGAAATTTGTACCTGAAAGGGGCTTGCTAAGCCTTGATAAAAATTCAAAGTGGCAAGGATCGCAATAAATATTGCCAACAACGGTGAAAACTTCAGCCTTATCGGTCGGTGCCTTACGGGCAGCCAAGACAGATGTGAAGCAAAGAGCGGAGACAATGAGGGCAACGAAGGCGAATGATCTGGCCATTTTTTTTAAAGAGCTTATTGATTTGTGTTGATGTTTATTTATTGTGTTGTTTTTGCTTCCCCTTGAGATGAATAACAATAGGGTACTTGCGTGTCTTATATAGTAGCATGCAAGAGCCTTGGTCCAATCGTTTGTGTGTGTTAATTATGGAGTTTGCTATATTTGGATTGCGAAAGACTTGGTAACATTTTGATTTTTCACCATTGGTTTCTTTGACTTTAACAAATGGTTGAGATAAAACTTTGGAACCGTATACAAGTTTGTTTTGTTTATATAGAAAAACAAATATTACTACTATTATTGTTGTTGTGGATATAAATTATTTTGAACTTTTTAATTCTCAATTAGAAATTAACAAATTGCTTATGCAAATGAAAAGAAGAAAAATATTATAGTCATGACATTGATTTATTTATGTATCGTATAAAATAAATATAAGTCATTCCATCATATTAGCCAAAAGAAAAATTAATAGATGAAAAATGTGAGATGTGCTTTGATTATGTAGCTAAGTTAGAGGATGTATATGTTTTAAGATTATCACAAACATTTTTGAAATAGTAGAATTAAGAATATAATATTATCATGAATGTATAAAAATTACTAGTAAAATATCTTAAAAATAAGTTAGTAGAGGTTAGTCATGTGAGGGCAAGGTGTCTTACATTCAATCTTTATTTTAATGATGTCAAAACATGTGCTACCTCGTAGTGTGTAATTTGGACGATATCATCGCATCATAGTCTGCATCCGTATTTCACAATGCATAAATATTCAATAATCATGTGTCCAAACATATAGGAAGAGTCTCATACATCTTTTATATGTGTGTGATCAAGTTATGTGTCATAGGTATGCATTAACATAGCCTAGGTAGAAGAAAACATGGTCAAAAACTGATTTTAGCAAGTTTTCGTGGTTTAAGTCGACCCAAACTATGTTTTGGTCGACTCATGAAAGTTGATTTTCACTTCATGTCTCACAGGTCAGCTCACATCGACCATCTGGTCGACTCATACTGAAGATTTTTGAATTTGTAATTTTTCATCAGGTTTGCGTCGACGCATAACTCTGTGGCGGTCGACGCAAAGTTCTCAACACATGCATAGTCTTGCTCGCAGCGCTGACCCACATGATTTTTTGGTCGACTCTTCGCTGAATTGCTGTTATTTTTCTGATATCTCTAAGTTTCAAAATGCTGTTATTTTTGTTAGTTGGTCCTAGCATCATATATATATACATTGTACCTCATTTTTACTCAACAACAAGAAAAAGTGAAAGATATATGTTGAAAGTTTTCTCTCATCATCTTCATCCTCATTCTTTCATTTTCTCAACATTTACACATAACCATTTTTGTTGATCTCTTGCATCATTGAGGTGATAACGTCCAAACATAGGAGTGTATCATGTTTGGGGGGAGTTTTTCAGTGGGTTTTTTCTTGAATAAAACCACTAGGGTTTTGCCCTCTAAGATCAATTGGATTTGGGGGTTATTGGGATAAATCTTTGCTTTATTGAATTCAGCCGAGCGAAGGTGATTGAAGAACGGTGGGTTCTGTCAATCTAGTAGCGCTAATCGGAGGATTGTGCAATAAAGGTTTGGGACCGAACTGTGTGTGGATTGAAATCAGCCGAGCGAAGGTGATTGAAGACCGGTGTGTTCACTCAATCTAGTAGCGGTAAACGGAGGTTTATTCAACACGTTCGAGGCACTTGATTCGACTAGAATCAAGGGGAGAGAAGACATAGTATCAGCATCAATGAGGTTTCTTGAGTGTGTGATAGCTAAGGCTTCTCTTGTAAAAACAATTTGCAACAAAATTATAGATATCTCAATTCTAGTTTTAGAATTGGGGGCAGACGTACCCGAAGTGAGGACGAAAGGAGAACTGTCTAAACAAATTCGGTGTTGTTCGCTATTTCCCTATCTATTTAATTTTCGAACATTTTACGTTTGTGAATATTCAATTGATCGATAAAATTTTGGTATAGTGTAGTGCTGAAAATCTGGTTTGAAAACATTGTACAATCACTTGGATTGTGCTAGGAAAAATTTTGCACTGCATTTACATAGAAGTTATTGCTTGGAGTTTTTCGCATACCAAGTGCTCGATAAATTGAACGCTCACAAAGTGTTTGATAAATTGTCAATTTGGTTTATTTTTTAATTGGCCATTAGAAATTGCACAACATTCAGTGCAGTCGAGTAAATTGATTAATAGTAAAGTTTGTGATTCAATTTTCTTATCGAGCCTATTGTTCGATTTGGCTTACGCATATCTGGTTCTTTCGGTAACCGGTTCGTTTAGACGATATACACCTCAGCCGCTTCCGCAAACAATTTTTAAAATCAAATTTAAGCACCGACTCTCCATTAAAAAGTAGTGATCTATTAAACCCCCCTTCTAGATCAATTATCGCGTCTAACAAGTGGTATCAGCAAACGAACCGAAAGGGGCTTACAATAGAGCACAGGCCAGTTTTTAACGATGAGAACTATAGTTACTGGAAAGATTGTATGCGTGTGTATATCAATTCTATTGATAGAAAGGTATGGAGCGTTATACATGTAACACCTCAAAATTTGCCCTTTTGCTTCTCACCGAACTGGTTTATGCTTCCTTTCATTTGCATTATTGTTGGTTCTTGGATTGGCTAGAATTTTGGTAAAACAAAGTTGTTCAATGTTGATGTCACATGGGTGATGTCTTAACATTGAGTCTTAACATTGGATAATAATAAGTGTTTAAGTTGGATGTCTGATGTCACATGCGATGTTGTGACATCAGGTCTGCAGAAGATTAATAACATCAGGTTTAGTGATGTTGTTAGGGTTTGCGTTTTAGCTGGATATTAGGAGAGCGGTTAGTCTCATTGGATACGGATATCTTGGGATAGATATTCTCTATTGCATAGAGATTTGATGCAGATTTGTAGGGAGGTTTAAAGACCGAGATTTAAAAAGATTTTGGGGATAAAATCTATTTTGAAGATTCAGTTTTAAATAACAAATCAGGTCAGATATTGCAGAGGATCCAAGCCCAATTCAAATGGCTATATAAAGCACATCAACCAAAGGAAGATGATACAGAAAGTAGACAGAAGATAGAGAGCTTTGACTGGAGGTTAAGCATTGTCTTTGTTCGAGTATTGTGTTAACTATTCAAGAGTGAATTGGTATGTGTAATCTGTCCTCTCTAGAGCTGTGAAGCAAGAGAGTTTTGTAACTTGATCAAAGTTGTGAAGCATGATCAAGGTGTTTCTCAAAGTGTTTGATCTTTGAGAGGTTTTAGGGATTGAGTAGTGTTCTCATACCTAAGTGGGCTCTTAGGTAGAAAGTTCATTAGTAGGAATTAAGTTTAGGAGATTGTCAACTAGGTTGTTGAGTCTGTGAATTAATTCTACAAGTAGTGAATTTCATCCCTGGCTTGGTAGCCCCCAGATTAAGTTGTTGAACTGAACTGGGTAAACAATTCTGTGTGTTTCTCTTGTTATTTGTTATTGTCCATAGCAGAGTGTGTTGTTGTGACATTAAGTGTGACATCACAAATCTGGTACCAGAATTTCAATTGGTATCAGAGCAGGCATCATGCTTTGAATCTGGGTGAGATCTAGGGCTGTTACTTTCTAGTAAAGATGGACAAGGAGGTTGGTGGATTTGTGAATAGACCCCCTATTTTGGATGGCTCTAATTATGATTATTGGAAGCCAAGGATGATTACCTTTTTGAAATCCTTGGATAGCAGGGCTTGGAAGGCTATCATAAAGGAATGGAAAGCACCTGTTGTTGTTGAAAAAGACGATGCTGGGAAAGAAAAAGAAGGCAGCTCAAAACTGAAACCTGAAGAAGAATGGTCCAAGGAAGAAGATGAGCTTGCCCTTGGGAATTCCAAAGCTTTAAATGCTATTTTTAATGGAGTTGATAAGAACATATTCAGGTTGATCAATACCTGTGAAGTTGCTAAGGAAGCTTGTGACATCCTGAAGACTACTCATGAAGGAACTTCAAAGGTTAAGATGTCAAGACTTCAACTTCTGACATCAAAGTTTGAAAGTCTAAAGATGAAGGAAGATGAAACTATTCATGACTTTCATATGAGTATTCTTGAGCTGTCCAATGCATTCAGTGCTCTTGGAGAAAAGATGTCAGAAGAAAAGCTTGTAAGGAAAATCCTTAGGTCCCTTCCTAAGAGGTACAAGATGAAGGTGATTACCATTGAAGAAGCACAAGACATCAGCCAGATGAGGGTTGATGAGCTCATTGGATCTCTTTAAACTTTTGAGCTTGGGTTGAATGAGGAAGAACCTGAAAAGAAGCCAAAGAGTATAGCCTTGGTTTCAAATGCTCAAGAAGAGAAAGGGAATAGTGTTGAATCCCAGGAGGATCTATCTCAGGCCATTGCTATGTTGGGAATTCAGTTCAACAAGGTGTTCAAAAGAATGAACAAGAACTTCAAGCTAAATGTCAAGAACATCGCTTCTGACATCAACAAGTCTAAGGAGTAGGATAAAGAGAAGACCGCTCAAGACAAGGGTGTTCAATGCTTTGAGTGTGAAGGTTATGGACATCTACAGAAAGAATGCCCCACATTCCTGAAGAAGCAGAAGAAAGGCATGACAGTTTCTTGGTCAGACTCTGACAGTGAAAGTGAAGGAGAGTCAGCCAAACATGTCAAAGCTTTAACAGGAACAATTGTTTCTGATGGTGATTCAAGTGATGAGGAACTGACTTTTGAGGAGTTAGCATCCACTTATCAAGAGCTTTGTCTGAAGAGTGCAGAAATCTGTCAAGAAAGTGAAAAACAAAAGAAACAGATTGTTCAGCTTGAGACTGCTAAAGCTGATTTGGAAAATGAAGTCTTATTGGTCAAAGCTCATCTTGATCATATGACCAAATCTGTTAGGATGCTGAACAGTGGTACAGACACACTTGATAAGATCCTTCAGACAGAAAAGGTTGCTGGAGATAAGTCAGGCATAGGATTTGTGGTTGAGGAAAAGGTATCTGCTGAAGCAAGCACTTCAGGAACCAAGAAGGAGATGTCTCAACATCACACAAAGAGACAGGATCCTAAACCTAAGCAGGATGCTCATCCACAACCTTAAAATGTTGGGAAGAGGCATGCTCATGGTCCTCATCAAAGGAAGGCACATGTTTCTGGAGCTAGGCAGTATATGCCTCCACAATACCATAAGAGCATGCAGGCTTCTAGGTTCAAACAGAACATGTTCCATCAGATGCCTCAACATCAGGGAAACATGTATGGCTATGGATATAATAATGTTGTGCCTCATTATTATGGAAGAAGGAAGCCTCATAACCATAGAAGACAGCCAAAAAGACAGCATCCTTACCATAGAAGACAATCAAACTATGGGGGAAGAAGACAATATTATGGGTGGCAGCCACAGCAGTATCATCATCAAGGTGGCAGAAGGTTTAACCACTTCAGAGAAGACAGAGTTAGGTGCTTTTACTGTGGCAGATTTGGACACATGCAATTTTCTTGTTTCAAGCTACATGGTTATCCCAAGTCTAACCCTCAACCCAGACAGAAGGTGAACAGGCCCAAGGTTGTTAAACAGTGGGTTCCTAAGGCTGAGGTTATATGTCTATTGGCTCACTTTTCAGATAGACACTCTACTAAGGATGGATGGTACTTTGACAGTGGTTGTTCAAAGCACATGACTGGATTCAAAAACCAATTGGTGGAAGTCAATACTTGCGCCTCAATTGATGTTACCTTTGGAAATGGAGAGAAAGGGGTGGTGAAAGGTGTTGGAAAAGTGAAGTGTCATGATGGACCTGATCTTGACAATTTGCTTCTTGTTAAAGGATTGAGTGCTAATTTAATTAGCATAAGTCAGCTGTGTGATGAAAGGTGTAAGGTCAGCTACACCAAAGATGAGTGTGTGATGACAAATGAGCAGAATCAGGTAGTGATGAAGGGAATAAGATCCAGAGATAATTGCTATCAATGGGTACCTCAAGTGGACAGCTTATCTGGTGATGTTAAGGGTGATGTTGTAACATCATATGCTGGTGGCAAAAAGAGTACCAAGGCTGAATTACTTGAAGAACTGAAGGCCACGTGCAAAGATCTTGAAGAGGTCATTAGTACCAGCACAACAAGAAAGATGAAGATAGAACTGCTGATAAAATCCTTGGAACAAGGTGATGGTGATAAAGGTGCTAATGTCAATACTAAAAATTCAGAAACTGAAGATGGTGGAGATGGTGCCAGCTCTGATGAAGACTAGTTTCCTTGCTGCTTTTTCTAGATAGTAGTTTAGTTTTATTTTTTGCTGTTTTTGATTCTGCACTTGATGTGCCCAATATGTAATTTGAATATTGTTCCTGTTTATGCACTATTTATGTTTTTGTTCAATGATTTGTCTTGTCTTGTTTGCTGACTTTAGACTGACAATGAGAGCTTGTTTAGGACTAACTGTAGTGAGTAGGACTTACATGTTGAGGTTTGTCCAATTGTGGCTAAAAAGGGGGAGAGTTAGCCAAGAGTTAGTCAAGGTGTTGCAATGCCAAGAAGAAGAATTAGTCATTGTGCAATGCTAAGGAGTGCAGCTAGTGTGATGCTGAAATGCAGATATTGAGGGGGAGAGTTGTGGAACAGTTTCTGGTATGCTGATTCTTGCTTTGAGGGGGAGCTTGCCCGATGCTGCTGATTAGTGTTTGAAGTTGGAACAACTGTTATGAAGAAATGCTGTTGCGAAGGTTGGTAAAATATTCATGTTTATCCGCTGCTGAGGTGTCTGATGGTGCAGAGATTATTTTAGCCAAAATTAGCCAAAGGGGGGGATTGTTGGTTCTTGGATTGGCTAGAATTTTGGTAAAACAAAGTTGTTCAATGTTGATGTCGCATGGGTGATGTCTTAACATTGAGTCTTAACATTGGATAATAATAAGTGTTTAAGTTGGATGTCTGATGTCACATGCGATGTTGTGACATCAGGTCTGCAGAAGATTAATAACATCAGGTTTAGTGATGTTGTTAGGGTTTGCGTTTTAGCTGGATATTGGGAGAGCGGTTAGTCTCATTGGATGCGGATATCTTGGGATAGATATTCTCTGTTGCATAGAGATTTGATGCAGATTTATAGGGAGGTTTAAAGACTGAGATTTAAAAAGATTTTGGGGATAAAATCTGTTTTGAAGATTCAGTTTTAAATAACAAATCAGGTCAGATATTGCAGAGGATCCAAGCCCAATTCATATGGCTATATAAAGCGCATCAACCAAAGGAAGATGATACAGAAAGTAGACAGAAGATAGAGAGCTTTGACTGGAGGTTAAGCATTGTCTTTGTTCGAGTATTGTGTTAACCATTCAAGAGGGAATTAGTAAGTGTAATCTGTCCTCTCTAGAGTTGTGAAGTGTAACGCCCTGATTCCGATTTTTCCCATTTTGTTGAGTCTTTTATTTAAATTGAGTGATAAATTATTTTATTTGTGAAATTGGTGTGTTAATATGCTATGTTGACATGTTATTATATTTTACCTTTTTTGAGAGTTTTCGGGGAAAATTAGAATGGAGGGTATTTTAGACATTTCTTAATTAATGTTAAGTTAGAAAATTTAGTGGAAATATAATTGTGTGAGAAAATGAATTAATTTAATTTGTATAGAAAATAAGAAATAGAAAAGAAAAAGAGTTAAGAAGAGGAAATAGGAGAGAAAGAGATAGAAAGGAAAAATAGAGAGAAAAGGAGAGAAAGAAAGAGGAAGAGAAGGAAAAGAGGAAAAGATTGGGAAATCTTCAAATCAACTTCTAGGAATCGATTAATCCGGGTAAGGGTGTGAAATCTTATTATCTCATCAATGTATATCATTATGTATGTGTTTTCTTGTATGTTTGCTTGTCTTCCATAGCTTTTGAGTCTTAGGTTGAAAATGAGAATTTGGTGAGAAATCGATACTTTCGCGGTTGGAAATCGACGTAAACGTGGTAGTATGTTTGTTGCCATGATTAGAATAGGTTCTGGTTGATATATGTGGTTTTGAAAACGTTTTGGGTTGAAAAATATGGATTTTGGGTTTTCAACAGCGCTGAAAAATTATGAGTTTTCCTTGGTTCGCCTAGCGAACCTGGGGCGAAGCAGTAGCGAGTGATGTTTTCGCGGGTTTGCCTAGCGAACCAGCTAGCGAAGGTCAGCGAAGGTTCGCTGAGTTGTTCGCCTAGCGAAGCTTGGGTGTTTTTTATGTTGGTGGTTGTTGCCTTGGTTCGCCAAGGGGTTTGCCTAGCAAACTTTGTGTCTGTTTTTAGCTAGTAGTTGGTTCGCTGGAACATTCGCCTAGCGAAGGTGCTAGCGAATGCTCGCGAGAGGGTTCGCCCAGCGAACAGTGTTGTTTGTGTAATTTTGTTTTCTGCATAACGTTTGATCTGTGGTTCGGTTTGAGGAGTGGTTTGATGCATTAGAAAGCTTATAAAATGTTCTTTTTATGAGGAGGGTTTTGAGATTGTTAGCCGATTTAATTATGTCGAAAAGTCAGGAATAGTGTTATTTAGCGACTTTTACCGTTTTGAATGTGTGTTTGGATGTGAATCATACAATAGTGCATTGATGTGAATGTATATAGATTGTATGTGATTGTATGAGATGAATGCATGAATATATTGTGAATATGTATGCATTTCAAGAATGTCTTGAGTCATTTTGTATGTGAAGCATAATGGTGTGCATTCTTGTATTGTGTGATTCTATTGAGAATCCGCTGTAACGTCGTGTGCCCATGTGGGATGTGAGCGACGGTTTGGTTCCAGAGGGAATCCGCTATAACGTCGTGTGCCCATGTGGGGTATGAGCGATGATTATAGACGATCGTGTGCCCGTGTGGGGTGTGAGTGATCGGGTTGTGTGCCCGTGTGGGGTGTAAGCGATCCATAAACATTGTGTGCCCATGTGGGGTGTGAGTAATGGGTGAACATCGTATGCCCGACGGGGAGTTACATTGGTAACGAGCGATGGTTCCAATAAGTTCCTGAGTGAACTTGAGATGATTGAGTCGGTACCGCATTGCATTTGCATAGAGTCGTGAGTCGGTCTCTATGATTTGCATTTATCATCTTTATAATGGTGCATTGATGAATAAACATGAATATGTATGTTTATGTGGAATGATAAGAATTGTAAAAGTATGCATGATGAATATGCTTGGCTTTGTATATATATACATTGTGATGTATATGGGTGAATTGTGATGAATTGTGGTGAGAGTGTGGAATATGTGTATTTTTATGCTAAGATATATAATTATATGCATTGTTATTATGATAATATTTCTCACCCTTCTGCTGTTTTATGATGCTCTATGAGGCATGGCAGAGTAGGTATGCTGGTGGTCTTTTGTGAAGCGTGTCTTCATTCTTTTGGTCGGTCGGCTCTAATATGTAGCACCGGGTAGCTAGGATATATATGATTCTATTGTGATACATTGTACATGTATCTGTTGATGAATGTTTATGTAAACATGAATTATGTTGGTGGATAATACTTGATGATGTATATATATATGTTATATATTATTCAATGTTTAGATTTTCCGCTTTTATTCTAAATATTGAGATGTGGGTATAAGGACTAAGTTCCTCTGTTGCAAAGTTACCCCACTGTTGCATATCAATTGTTGAGCAGGTGTTGAATGTTTTAATTTCACGTATAATGTGACAGACCTCTTTTATACTATGTTTATAATTATACTCTGACGAAATTTTTAATATGTGCCTAAATCATTATGTGATTATTTGGGGGTATAGAAATGGGGTGTTACATGAAGCAAGAGAGTTTTGTAACTTGATCAAAGCTGTGAAGCAGGATCAAGGTGTTTCTCAAAGTGTTTGATCTTTGAGAGGTTTTAGGGATTGAGTAGTGTTCTCATACCTAAGTGGGCTTTTAGGTAGGTAGAAAGTTCATTAGTAGGAATTAAGTTTAAGAGATTGTCAACTAGGTTGTTGAGTCTGTAAATTAATTCTACAAGTAGTGAATTTCATCCCTGGCTTGGTAGCCCCCAGATTAAGTTGTTGAACTGAACTGGGTAAACAATTCTGTGTGTTTCTCTTGTTGTTTGTTATTGTCCATAGCAGAGTGTGTTGTTGTGACATTAAGTGTGACATCACATATCTGGTACCAGAATTTCAATTATCATTTGCATTTGCATTGTCCTTTTGAGCATGAGATCAAGGTATTCTCTAGCAGCTCACGGCATCATCAGTTCCAATACAGTTTTTAACAGTGTTCAGAGCCAAGCAGATACCTTTCCAAGTCTTTTGAGCATTTATTTTGCTCATTAAGTGATTGGATGATCAGAAACCCCGACAGTCAATTTTTGATCAGTTATTCAGCACCAGACAATTGTTATCAGCAGTTTAATCCGAGTGCGAAAAACATTTCTCAGCATATTTCAAGTGTTTTCCAGTGGTAATATCAGTCGGCAAGTTTCAGAGGTCTATCATGGTCCAGAACAGGTGGAACCGGGCGAATATCCAAGTTTCCCTCCTTTTGGCGCCAATTTTTGAATTTTTGAATGGAGTAATTGATTACTCAAAGTGAGTAACCGATTACTCTGGGCGAAATTGCAAAAAATGTGGCATTTTCAGCACTGCAGAATTTTGGAGTATTTTGTGGTCATGTGCTTGGCTTGTGCATGTGTGGGAAGGATCTAGAACTGATCTATTTTCATCATTTTCCACCCAAAATTCAAATTCTCTCCATCATTTTTCCACTCTAATTCCTCATTTCATTTCCTAATCCATTTTTCACCCCAATTTCCACTCACTTAACCTCACTCCCAACCCAAACTTAACTCCTAACCTAGGGGTTATTTAAACTAATTCATTCCAAACCTCTAAAACCTAAATCATTTTCACTCTCCAATTTTTCAGATTTTCTCTCAATTCTCTCTCACTTTTTCCACTTTTCATCTTCATCTTCAACCCCTCACCAAAGCTCCATATCCATAGATTCACAAATTCTTCATTGGAATTTGTGAATTCTTGAGCTAAACCTCCATCACATCATCATTCTTGGTTCAATTCTGATATAGCCACTGGTTTGGCTCTTGGAATCACTTTTGGGAGCAGCTTTTGATTATTTGGAGTGTTCTTGCTTGGATCTTGAAATTTCTTGCTAGGATCTTGAAGATTATTGTATAGATCTCTGGTTTTCTTGCTTGGATTCACCAATTTTCGTGCTCAACAATCACCAAGGCAAATCTCAGCCTTGTAGGTTGGTTTTCCTTAGATCTATGTTTGATTTAGCTTAATTTCAACTTATACAATGTAGATCCTTGGTTTGTGATGTGATTTGATCCATTTGCTTGATTTGATTTGTGATCTTGTTCGTTGATTTATGAAATTGGTGTTTGATTACTGATATTTGATGTGAATTTCGTGATTAATTGATTGTATGATCATTTGGATGTTTGCATAAGTGATTGGATGCTGAAAAGTGCTTTTCAAAGTTGATTTTCTGCCCCTGTTTTAGTGGTAATCGATTACCCTAACAGAGTAACCGATTACTCTGCCTAATTTTCACTTTTTTGGTTAAATTTCAACTAAGTAACCGATTACTCAAAGTTGAAATTCTGGTACCAGACGTGTGATGTTAAGGTGCGATGTCACAACAACACACTCTGCAATAATGGACAGAATAAGCAACAGGAAAACACAAGGAATTGTTCACCCAGTTCGGTCTAACTACCTACGTCTGGGGGCTACCAAGCCAGGGATGAAATTCACTACTTGTAGATATAATTTACAGACTCAACACACCAGTTGACAATCTCCTAAACTTATACTCTACTAGTGACTTTCTACCTAAGAAACCACTTAGATATGAGAATACTACTCAATCCCCTAAAACACTCAAAGAACAACCTCTTTGAGATCCCTTGATCTTGCTTCCTAGCTTCGACCAATCAAAAACTCTCTATTGCTTCACAGCTTCTAGAGAGGACAGAAAATTCAACACCTATTCAAACCTAGAATAGTGTGATTACAAGTACTCTAAACAAACCCTAGACTCTAAGCCTCCAGCTCTTGATCTTCAATCTGTTTTCTGTACCTTCTTCCTTGGTCTTGTGCGCTTTATATAGCTCCTTGAATTTGGATTGGATTTGTCACAATATTTGATCAGATTTGTTAATTAAAAACTGAATCTTTTAAAACAGATTTTATCCCCAAAATCTTTTTAAATCTTCCACCTTTTAATTCTCCAACAAACCTGCAATCAAATCTCCCATGTAACATAAAATATCTAGCCCAAGATATTCTCATCCAACGAGTCAACACTCTCCACAATTCCAGCTAATACGCGACCCTAATAACAACAAGCCCATGTTGTTATTAGCTTCAGTTCTGCAGGTCTGATGTTACAACATCACCTATGTGACATCAGACATCCACTTCAGCAACTAGCATCCTTAACACAGCCCAGTGTTAAGTGCAATGTTATGACATTAAGCCCATGACATCAAACATAGTTAACCTTCATAACTTAGTACAGCCAAGTACTAAGACTCAATGCTGCAACATCAACACCATGACATCAGCATTGAACACCTTGTTGTTTTACCAAAATTCCAGCCAATCCAGGAACTTACAATCTCCCCCTTTGGCTAATTTTGGCTAAAATAATCTCTGCATCTTCAGAGACTTCAGCAGTGGAATATCTTCAATATTTTGAAACTTTAACTTGCAGCAGTTTGACAATCTTCATATAGTCTTCATTACTTGATCTGCTGCATCACCATCTTCATTATTGACAACAGCCAATTGGTGCTCCCCCTCAAAAACTTGAACCAGCATCACAGCTGTTCAGTAGCTCACAATGTGCAGCACATCTCCCCCTTGATGTCTGCTTTGCTGCACTTTCCAATTGCTATGAATTCTTCACTAGCAGCTCTACAACTATGCTGTCTATACTCCCCCTCCACAGCTGCATCATTACTTTTCAACTAAACACCTTTTATTTTTATTCTTTTAGAAGCAACTACTCTTCTCCTCATGGCAATTTATTAACTCTCCCCCTTTTTAGCCATAATTTGACAAACCTCAACAAGTAACTCGTATGACACCCTGTACAAAACCATACTTCTTCTGCCAGCAATATCCATATTTTGAAAATCCAGACATATTCTTCATCCATCCAGTTATGAAGGCTTCACACAATCATCCACAAGCTTGATCAGCATGCAATCTTCACAATAAATGCACTTTTGCTGCAAGATCCATAGACAAGTACTCCCCCTGTCATGATTAACAAATGCTCTAGATGAAGATGAACCTTTGAGCACTTTTTCTGAGTACATGCATTTTGGTACCACTGTCCCTTTCTCCAAAGGTGGTCATTCCCTATCATACTTTTTAATCACTACCTGATCCACTTCAGTCTTCTCTACATTCTCCATCCAAGGCAAATCTTCTACATCATCATTCTCCCTTATGACTATGTAGATGCTCCTTAGATATAATGTAAGCACTAAGCTTCAGATCCAGAACAAAGACATCCTTCACCAAGGATACTCTTGACACCAGGGTCTTACATATGCTCCACTACTGGATTTACTATCAGCACAATAATCTAAACTCAACACTGTGTCACAAACTCCACAAATTCTCAGCTTATTTATAAGCTTTACTGAGATCCAGTCTCTTCAAGAGATCACACTTCCTCTTTCCTTACATCCACCAGTAGTTGTTGAAACTGGTGATGTCTTCAAAGACAGTAGTCATGCTTAAACACATGACCATAATCTCCACTTCTTCTGACCAACATGCTAGAGCATTCAACTCCACATGTCCAATCTTAATCATCTTCCAGATCTAACCACCAGCAAACATGATGTTATAACATCTTTTGGGACATCAGCTTCTCATCACCATTCAAAAGACTCATTGCACAGAGAAGTCCTTCAAGAAGCTCCCAATAAAACACAGTCAGAGCAACTTATTCATACACACCTGAATACCATAAGTTCCCACACCCTCTCTGAACCATATCCTAGCAAACTCAACCATATCCAGAGTATCCATACCCAATTCTTTTTCCAGAACATACTTCCACCATTTTATGAAAAGCACAGGATTGTTATCTAGTATGGCCTTTTGAATTTTCTCAGAAGTTCTAACAACAACGGCTTCCTTCATTTGAGAGCTATCTTGGACATTATCATCAGACTTATCTCTGATCTTCCTATTTCTGGAAGAGATGAGCACTTTACTCCTGGATTTTGTAGTACCATCCACATAGATCTTCTGCTCATCAGTTCTCATCTTTGGAGGTGACTCAATATCTTTCCTCTTCCTTGATTTCAGTCGTTTAGCAACCCCAGGAACCACTTTTGCAATTAGTTCATCATCACTCTTCTTTATTTTAAGGCTAGAAGTACCTTTCTTGACTTGAGATATTTTAACATCAGCTCTAGCATCTGCATCTTCCAACCTAAGGATTGTCAACTTGTGGAGTTTTTCTTCTGAACTATAGGAGTCATTAGTCAGGTTGTCATCTTTCTTGGCCTTGCAAGTATTCAGCTCCCAATACTTCTTAAGGGCACAACTTTTGATCCTTCCATCAGCATTATTGACTCCTTCATCTTGCTCACATAACTGACTACTCACATCATCCAACTTAGGAGTAACAGCACCATAATTCATTAACCCAGATTGACTTTTCACCATACTTTCACACTTGATGTCACCATCTGATGTTACAGTATCATCACTAGATAAGCTGTCCACTTGAGGTATCCACTGATAGCAATTATCTTTGGATCTTACTCCCTTCATCACTACCTCATTCTGCTCATCAGCTACCACACATTCATCTTTGGTGTAGCTTACGTTGTAACCTTCATCACAAAGTTGACTTATGCTAATTAAATTAGCACTCAACCCTTGAACAAGGAGCACATTATCAAGAGTAAGGCCATCATGATTCTTCACTCTTCCAACTCCTTCTACTACTCCTTTTTCACCATTGCCAAAAATAACACCATTTGCATGGCAAGGATTGAACTCTACCAAATGCTTCTTGGATCCAGTCATGTGCTTTGAACATCCACTGTCAAAGTACCATGCATCCATAGCAAAATGTTCATCTGATGTGTGAGCCAATAGACACTTCACCTTCTCCTTAGGTACCCATTGTTTAACAAGTTTGGGCCTGTACTTTCTCCATCTGTTTTGAGGCTGAGGGTATCCATGCAGCTTGTAGCAAGAGTACTGCATATGTCCAAACCTTCCACAATAAAAGCATCTCATCCTTTCATCTATGAATCTTCTGCCATGATGAGATTGCTTAGGCTGCCATCCATAATGTGGTCTCCTCCTACCATAACTGGCCTGCCTTCTATTATGCTGGTATCTTCTTCCATAAGGAGGCTGAGAATGTTGTTTCCTGGATTGTCTCCCATGATGGTGTGGCTTTCTTCTTCCATAGATATGAGGAACAACATTGGTGTAACCATACCCCTGATGTTGAGACACTTGATAAGACATGTGATGTTTGAACTGAGCAGCTTGCATGCTCTTGTGGTGTTGTGGGGGCATATACTGACTAGCTCCTTGTGGCTGCTTTCTCTTCTGATTAGGACCAGTCTTCTTCTTAATCTTCTTAGGTTGTGAAACATCAGCTTTCTTAGGTGTAGGATCCTGCTTCTTTGGCTGATGTTGAGACAAAGGTTGTGACACTCCCTTCTTTGAACCTGAAGTGCTTGCTTCTGAAGTTCCCTTATCCTCAGCCATATAACCTATCCCAGCTTTGTCTCCAGCAGCTTTTTCTGACTGTAGTATCTTGTCAAGAGTGGATGTCCCACTGTTCAACATTCTAACAGATTTAGTCATATGATTAAGATGAGCTTTGACACATAAGACTTCTTTTTCGAATTCAGCTTTGTCATTCTCTAGCTGAGCAATCTGTTTCTTCTGTTGATTCCTCTCCTGACATAGTTCAACACTCTTTAAGCACAGCTCTTTGTAGGTTGAAGCTAGCTCCTCATAGGTGACTTCTCCATCACTATCATCATCAGATTCAACAATTCCTGTCAAAGCTGTAACATGCTTTGCTGACTCACTTTCACTTTCACTATCAGAGTCAGACCAGGAAACTGTCATGCTCTTCTTCTGCTTCTTCAAGAATGTGGGACACTCTTTCTTGACATGTCCATACCCTTCACATTCAAAGCACTGAACTCCTTTATCTTGGGCAGTCTTCTCTTCATCCTTCTCTTTTGCCTTGCTGTTGTCAGAAGAGATGTTCCTGACATTAGGCTTGGAGTTATTGTTCATCCTCTTGAACACTTTGTTGAACTGTCTTCCCAACATAACTATGGCTTGAGACAGATCCTCCTGAGACTCATCATCTGTAACTTTCTTAACTTCTGCAGGAGTGGAAACCAAGGCTATACTTTTGGGCTTCTTTTCAGGTTCTTCCTCATTCAAACCAAGCTCAACCCTCATCTTGCTGATGTCTTGTGATTCTTCAATGGCAGTTACCTTCATCTTGTACTTCTTAGGAAGAGACCTCAGGATTTTCCTTACAAGCTTTTCTTCTGACATCTTTTCTCCAAGAGCACTGGATGCATTTGACAGCTCAAGAACACTCATGTGGAAGTCATGAATAGTCTCATCTTCCTTCATCTTCAAGCTTTCAAACTTAGATGTTAGAAGCTGAAGTCTAGACATCTTAACTCTAGATGTGCCTTCATGAGTAGCCTTCAAAATATCCCAAGCAGCCTTAGCAGTTTCACATGAGTTGATCAGCCTGAATATGTTCTTGTCAACCCCATTGAAGATAGCATTTAGGGCTTTTGAATTCCCAAGGGCAAGCTCATCTTCTTCCTTGGTCCATTCTTCTTCAGGCTTAGGCTTTGAGGTGCCTTCTTTATCCTTGCCAGCCTCATCTTTCTCACATACCTCTGGAGCTTTCCACTCTTTAATGACATCCTTCCAAGCTCTGCTATCTAATGACTTTAAAAAAGTAGTCATTCTAGGCTTCCAATACTCATAGTTTGAGCCATCCAAGATAGGGGGTCTGTTGACGAATCCTCCAACCTCTTTGTCCATCTTTCACCAGAAAGTAACTTCCCTAGATCTCACCCAGAGACAGACAGGATGCCTGCTCTGATACCAATTGAAATTCTGGTACCAGACGTGTGATGTTAAGGTGCGATGTCACAACAACACACTCTGCAATAATGTACAGAATAAGCAACAGGAAAACACAAGGAATTGTTCACCCAGTTCGGTCTAACTACCTACGTCTGGGGGCTACCAAGCCAGGGATGAAATTCACTACTTGTAGATATAATTTACAGACTCAACACACCAGTTGACAATCTCCTAAACTTATACTCTACTAGTGACTTTCTACCTAAGAAACCACTTAGATATGAGAACACTACTCAATCCCCTAAAACACTCAAAGAACAACCTCTTTGAGATCCCTTGATCTTGCTTCCTAGCTTCGACCAATAAAAAACTCTCTATTGCTTCACAGCTTCTAGAGAGGACAGAAAATTCAACACCTATTCAAACCTAGAATAGTGTGATTACAAGTACTCTAAACAAACCCTAGACTCTAAGCCTCCAGCTCTTGATCTTCAATCTGTTTTCTGTACCTTCTTCCTTGGTCTTGTGCGCTTTATATAGCTCCTTGAATTTGGATTGGATTTGTCACAATATTTGATCAGATTTGTTAATTAAAAACTGAATCTTTTAAAACAGATTTTATCCCCAAAATCTTTTTAAATCTTCCACCTTTTAATTCTCCAACAAACCTGCAATCAAATCTCCCATGTAACAGAAAATATCTAGCCCAAGATATTCTCATCCAACGAGTCAACACTCTCCACAATTCCAGCTAATACGCGACCCTAATAACAACAAGCCCATGCTGTTATTAGCTTCAGTTCTGCAGGTCTGATGTTACAACATCACCTATGTGACATCAGACATCCACTTCAGCAACTAGCATCCTTAACACAGCCCAGTGTTAAGTGCAATGTTATGACATCAAGCCCATGACATCAAACATAGTTAACCTTCATAACTTAGTACAGCCCAGTACTAAGACTCAATGCTGCAACATCAACACCATGACATCAGCATTGAACACCTTGTTGTTTTACCAAAATTCCAGTCAATCCAGGAACTTACAAAAGTGAGTAATCGATTACCACTGCTACAGAGTGATATTTTCTTGCATTTTCTTGGTCGTTTGAGATCCGATGCATGCCTAAACTTTATGGATTGATGCATTGATGATTTACGGACTATTCTTGAGCTGTTGCACCTCACACTATTGCATGAACACGATTCTTCGACACGCGAGTCTTGGTTTTCGTCGATAAATGTTCATGCTAGTGTTGTTGATTTCTTGCTGCTATGAACACCATACACACACTTCTTTGAGCATGGTGACTGTGATTAAATGCTTATGTTGCTGGAATTGTGTTATACATACCTAATTGTTTCTATTCCTTGAGATGCATGTTTGTTCCGATTTGTGCACATGCTTAATGTTATGAATACCTTCATGATGCACTTTCTTCCATGGTGTTTTCAAGATTGTTTACCATGATATATGATGTGTTTGTAATCATAATGCATGAGGTTTGATGTGTGTTTGCTTTGCCATGCTTGATTTGTATTCATATGTATTGTATGCTGCCTTGTTTCTACAGCTCTCTATGTGTATGTGCGCTGTTGTATGTACGGCTGTTTGGCTTTTCACACCCTTTGTTGTGCTGAATTGTATGCTGTTGTATGCTGTCTTGCTTGTGTACTACTTTTTACCGCTGTTTTGGTGCAGGGACGTTGCGGTAGCTGCTGTTTTTATTTATTCGCTTCTTTTCCTCTTTCGTCTCTTTCACTTTTTTCTTCCCTTGGATCTCAAGACTTGTTTAAGTCTTGGATTCACTCCCTTAGAGCTACCTAGTCCAACTTAATTTTCGATTAAGCTTGGAGTAGGATTAGCATTAGGCTTCCCTTTGCATGCTAACTTAGGTAGATGTTCCCCTTTCAACCTCAACTATAGGGCCACCTTTGCATGATAACATTAGGAACAATTTAGTTTCCCCTTAGTGTTTTCTTTTGAGTATTCTCTTCTCATCTCATAACACTTCTAAAACACTTAATAAATATAACGAATATTGCGCTCGAGCCTTAAGTGTAGGAAGTGAAGAACGAGGGGTCTCCCCTCCTCTTCTAGAGTGTTTAGCATACGTCCCATTTGGGGGCGACCATGCGATTCACTCGTTCCCGCATGGTAGACTTTGGTGCAATATGAGTTACGAGCTAACTTCAATCCACTTCTGTCTAAAAAATACAAAAACAAACCCAAATCTTTTTTTCCTTCGGGATCGTTAATTTTAAATCATTTTCAGAAAAGGGCACGTTACTTTCGTCTCATCGCAAACAGGCATCGACCTTAACTGCCGGACGTGAACTGAACGTCGCTCATAAAAAACACTAACCGACCTCGTTAGGTCGAACTATGACTGCTCTTATTTCCTTTTTCTAGTCTGATTGAGGATACGTAGGCACAAGACGGTGATGTCTTGGCGAGCAACCTTCCCCCTTGGTTCGTGTCCGAACTACGTTGACTCTGACTTTCCCATTGCACGAGGGAATACGTAGGCATAGGACGAGCGATGTCCTATCGAGTCACTTCTTTTCTCTTCTTCTTCGTTTCTTCGTTATTTTCCGTTCCGGTTTCTTCTCTTTTCCAATAGCAGTGGAGCTCCAGATGACGACACCCTTTGATCGAGACAGCAAGCATGGATCCCATCGAGTACGATGGACGTGTGGGGTGCTAACACCTTCCCTTCGCGTAACCGACTCCCTTACCTGTTTCTCTTGGTCGCGAGACCATGTTCTTTTCCTCTTCCCTCAGGTTTACACAGTGTTTCCTTTCCCTCTCTTGGGATAAATACACATTGCTGACGACTCTGTTTTCCGCGCCACTTTCGCGTTTGTACCATGGATGCAAATCCTCGGGAGCGACAGCTGGCGACTCTGCTGGGGATAGATAGACCTCTGGCTGGTCCATCGCCTTTTGCGAGTCAATCCTAGCGCTTGTTTGTTTTATTTCATTGGGTGTTTATTGTGGTGCTTTATTTTGCTGTACTGTTCTGCTGCTTGATTTTCTGTTTGTAGGGTGTGGTAGATTTTTGAGAGAAAAGCCCAATACCCAGGCTAGAGCATACACCTATGATTAGCGTGGAAAGTAGTGTGACTTGTTTGGCATTTGGCCAGACTTAGTATACATGAAAACTCCACATCCAGACGAGGTTTTCTCGGTAATATTCTATCCTGCGCATTTGGGGCAGACGATGGAATATAACTTGGAAAACTGTCGACTCTAGCGATCATCTCCCGAGGACTCAGCAACGCCTCTCCTCCCGACATGTGGTAATGGCAATCCAGAAATGGCAAACCCATTGCACTTGTCGATCCGAGGACCCAATGCTGGGAACTTACTATAGAATGACCTTTTTTTTGGGGAATCAGTGGACGACCTCTTTGTTTGGCGATAGTATTGTACCCCGAGGGATGAATGTACTATTGCTTCTCAAATCGAGAATCCGAGACTGAGGATCCCATCTTCTAGAACCCACATATGAGAGGGGATGGGTGTTTGCAGGTTTGCAGGTAACCGAAACCTTCAACCTACCCGGTTTTCTGGATTTCTCATCGGTGTACTGTTGTTATCCTGATTTTCTGGCAGTTTGAATGGGCTGTTATTCTGGACTTCTGGTTTTCTGATATCTGGGGTTTTATTCAATCAGCAGAACAACACCAGTTTTGAGCATCATGGATACCTTGATCCCATGTTTGCATTTGCATCATCATTTTGCATTCTAACATGTTTGTTCATTTGTAGGGTTGCATCCTAACTTTGATTCCGGTTATCCGAAGACTGTCCATGATGAATACTAGCACTGAAGAGAGGAAGAATATCATCCCGTACAAGTTCCTGGAGCTTCATCTAGATGTTATTCACAAGATCTCCGCAATGGTGAAACCTGGGGTATTGGCAGACTTTAGAGGAGAATATGGGAGGATTCTGAGTTTCGCCCGAGATGTTACCAACTATTAGTTCAAGGCTCTGCACACCCTGATGCAGTTCTATGACCCTCACCTGCGGTGTTTTCTGTTTGCGGATTATCTTTTAGCTCTAACCCTGAAAGAGTATGCTCTCATTCTGGATGTTTCGGTCAAAGAAGAAGTTCCCTTCTATCCTTCTAAGGAGTTTCCTGATCTGGAAAAGGTTGCTGTTGCGTTACGCTTGGATCAATCTTTGGTGAAGAAGAATGTTGCGAGTAAAGGAGGTTATAGAGACTTTCACACGAAGTTTTTGATTGAGCAGGCTGCTATTTGTGCTAAGGCTAGGTGTTGGTCGGTGTTCAATGCAATTCTGGCTATGTGTGTTTATGGAACGGCGTTGTTCCCTAATGTGAAGGATTTTGTAGACGTGCACGCTGTCCGGATATTCACCACGAAGAATTTGGTGCCTACCTTGCTTGGGGATCTGTACTATTCAATGCACTATAAGAATGAGAAGAGGAGAGGAGGACCTTTTACTTTTGTGCTCCAGTACTCTACAAGTGGTTTGCCGATCGCCTTCCCAAATCTGGGGCATTCGAAGACACTAAAGAAACATTGGACTGGTCAAGGAGATTGATGGGATTAAGGGCTGACAACTTGATTTGGATCAATCATGATTTGCTGGGCTAAGAGATCCTGATTAGCTGTGGAGGTTACCCAAACATACCTTTAATAGGAAGAAAAGGGGGAATTAATTATAATCCTATTCTTGCTATTAGGCAATTTGGGTATGCTTTGAAGGAGCCGCCAAAGGACCAAGATGTTCAGGAGTCTCTATATGTGAGTGGAGAAGCCAATCTGGAAGTGTTAAAGGAAGCTGCAAATACTTGGGGAGACCGCCACAAGAATGGAAAGACTTCTTTTGGAAAGTGTAACAACAAAGCCTTCCCTGCATACGAGGACTGGATTCAGAGGAGAGTAGAGAGTGTACTTCTACCATTCTGCAGAGAACCTCCATCTTACTCCCTGCTGATTGAATCTCCGACCACAATTGAGATAGAGAAGTATAACAAACTGTGGGCTGAAAAGGAGAAGCTTCGAGAGGAGAACGGTGAGCTGCAAAGAGAAATCTACCAGTTGAAACACGAGTGAGGTGAAGTTGTTCATGCCGCCAAGTTGAAAATAGAATTGCTCGCTAAGAAAGAAAAGGAGCTGGCTGAAGAGGTCATAGCTAGATAAAAGGTAGGACAAGCTCTGAAAAGTGTTAGCAGGATCCTCAAATCTAAGAAGGAAGACCTAGCCAAGGCTTGGTCAAAAATTCACAAGTTCAACGCTTACTGAGATACTGCAATAACAGCCAACAGGAAGAAAGAAGATAAGTTCCTGGATCAGATCGAGAGTTTGAAGACGAAGCTTAAGAAGAAAGACGAGGAGATCTTATCAGGGACGTTCCAGAGACACGCAGTCGAGGAGCGACTGAATGAGGCCATAGCGACCATAGCAAAGCTGAAGATACGAGCTGAGGTGAAGAGGCTTAGGGGTGAAGGTTCTAGCTCAGGCAGTGGGTGATACTCTGTAGTTTGTTTTTCTTTGTATCTCAGGTCACCACCAGAATTGTTGGCTGGGATCTTTGCTTCTTTTGTTTTCAGACTTATTATTGTTATTTTGGGTTGTAATCTCTGACAGTGATTTTTCTCAGATTTATATATGAGCAGCAGTTTTATCCTATCTTGTCTTTAAACTAGAATCAAAGGGTGGATCGCCCTGCAAATATTCAAACATGTTCATTTGCATCTGCATTATCATAATCATATTTTTTACATCGCAGGTGCTCGTTCCGGTTTGTTCTAACCTTTATTTGGTTGTAGACAGGATTGATAACCGGCTGATTCACCGGTATTCTACTAGATCAAATTAAAAGAGAATTATGGAGAAGATGCAAGCTGATATGGCTGCCATGCAGGCCCGTATAGACCAATTCATGGAACTAATGTAAGGTGTTGCCCAAGGGCAAGAGCAGTTTAGGACTTTGGTCCAACCCTTAGTGGCAAGGGTGGATGAAGACGGGGTTCTTCATGGCGGAGTTCATAATGGCGCTGTTGGTAACGGTGTCCAGGGAGGTCCTGTGGGTGTAGAGATCCCCATTCCTAGTGCTGGGATCCCTCCGGGCGGAGGAGAGCAGCTTGTGATTCCTTCTGTTGTGGGAGGAGGAAGTGTTTGTGCTGTTCATGGTCGTCGTTTTGAAGACCAACAAGATGACATTTTCTCTCTGCCAGGCGGGGATGTTGGTCCTCAGACTGACAATGATCAAAGGTTTAGACTCATTGAAGAACAACTAAGGGGAGTGGTGAATCAGAATTCTGTAGGAATGGATCTGGAGGATTTGGGGCTGGTTCCCGGCGTTGTAATTCTGCACAAATTTCAGGCGCCCACTTTTGCGAAATACAATGGTACAACCTGTCCGAAGACGCATGTCAGGGCATATGCAAGGAAGATGGCCGTGTATTCTAAAGATGAGAAATTGCTGATGCATTTTTTCCAACACAGCCTATCTGGGGCATCCTTGGAATGGTATATGCAATTAAAGAGATGCCATGTCTGTAATTGGAGAGAGTTGGTCGAGGCCTTCATCAAGCACTACCAATATAACACTGATATGGCTCCCAACAGGACCCAGCTACAGAATATGTCCCTGAAGAATAACGAAAGCTTCAAGGAATATGCGCAGAGATGGCGTGAACTAGCGCCGAGGGTGCAGCCGCCCATGTTGGAAAATGAAATGTTGAATTTGTTTATGAATACTTTGATGGGACGTTATTATAAGAAGTTGTTACCTTGCGCGTCAGGCAAGTTTCCTTATTTAATCATGGTCGGGGAAATGCTAGAAAGTGGAATCAAAGCAGGGAAGGTAGCAGGTAGTGATGGGTCGTCATCTGGTCAGGGGAAGAAACCCTACGCTAATTATAAGAAGAAAGAGGAAGCCAATTTTGTGTCGTCTCACCGAGGTAAAGGAAAGCAGCATCAGAGTTATAACCAGCAGGTAGCTTCAGTGACAATTCCTGCAGCGCTTCCACCTCAGTAGCAGCAAAATCAGGCTTTGCGTCCGTATCAGCCAAGGCCTAAGCAGAACCGACATTCTGATACTCCGCCTCTACCATATTCACAGTTTTTTCAGCATTTGCTACAGTTACAGTTAATCCAAAAAAGGACTCCAGCTCCTCCCACCGGTAATCCACCTCCAGGTTCTAATCCTAATGCCCACTGTGACTTTCATTATGGGGCACTAGGACACTATATTGAAGACTGCAAAGCTTTTAAGCACACAGTCCAAGACTTGGTGGATTCAAAGGCCATTAACTTTTCAAATGATGGGCCGAATGTCATCCAGAACTCAATACCGAACCATGGTAGGCCAAGGGTTAACGCTGTGTTAGAAGAAAATGAAGCTTTGAGCTTGGTTACGGATGTTAATGAATTAAGGACTCCTTTGATGGTGGTAAAGGAGAGGTTATTGAGGGGTGGGGTGTCCCCCGGATGTGATGAGAATTGTTCAGGGTGTATGTCGCAAGTGAATGGGTGTGATTTGTTGAAGTCAGGAATTCAAAAGCTGATAGATGAAGGTCGATTGCAGTTTGACCGATGTGACCAACAGAAAGAAGTGGTTAGCAAAAAAAATGAGGTTGCTACCATTACTATCCCATTCAAAACAATCACTATTTCAGGGCCGGTGAGACCAGCACCGGTTATTATCACAGCTCCCGGACCCGTGCCATATGAGAGTACCAAGGCCATTCCTTGGAACTATGGAGCCGAAGTGTTTGTCAATGGACAGAAACAAGAACTGGTGGGAACTTCTGTTTTGAACTCTTGTGTCGAAAGCAGTGTTGAGGCAGGGGCTATCACGAGAAGTGGTAGGGTCTTTATCCCTTCTATCGATTAAGCTGGTAGTCCTGGACAAGATAAAGGGAAACAGGTTGTAGGTAATTCAGTGCAAGCGCCAGTAGTGAATGACTCCACGACAGGGCCGGTTAATAATTCTTTCTCCGAGAATGTAGAAGAATTTATGAGATTAACCAGGAAGAGCGACTACAAGCTTGTTGATCAGTTGCATCAAACTTCGTCCAAGATCTCCATCTTGTCCCTGTTATTGTGTGCCGAGGCACACCGAAATGCATTGCTGAAGCTACTGAATGATGCTTACGTACCTCAAGAGATCTCTGTTAATCAGTTGGAAGGAGTAGTGGCCCATGTTAATGCAGGCAATGGTCTGGGTTTTACTGATGTTGACTTGACTCCAGCTGGGAGAAACCATAATAATGCCTTACATATTTTTGTTGAATGCCGTGGATCATTGATGTCTCATGTGCTTGTGGATACTGGGTCCTCTTTAAATGTTATTCCTAAGAAAGCCTTGATGAAGTTGGACACCCGAGGGTTGATATGCACACCTAGTGATTTGGTGGTGCGCGCTTTCGACGGCTCAAAGAGGTCAGTTTTTGGTGAGATTGTGCTACCAATTAAGGTTGGGCCGGAAGTTTTCGATGCTACCTTCTACATCATGGACATCCAACCTGCCTACAGCTGTCTGCTGGGTCGTCCATGGATTCACACTGATGGGGTTGTGATGTCTACATTGCATCAGAAGTTAAAGTATATGGTAGACGGGCATGTGGTGACGGTTTGTGGAGAAGAGGATATTATGATAAGCCAGCTATCTACTTTCAAGTATGTTGAGGTAGATGGCGAAATACACAAAACTCTATGTCAGGGTTTTGAAGCATTGAAGATCACTGAGAAGCCTCTCAAGGAAGGTAGCCAGTCGGAAGTGGTTCAGCCTACAGTGGTACACCAGCCGGAGATTTCAATGTCTTCTTTCAAAGATGCTCGGGTCGTGGTTGAAGCCGGTGGTTCACAAAAGTGGTGTCAGATTATTGATGTCAAGGAAAAGCGAGATACTCATGGACTGGGATATAAGCCACCCAGGCGTCCTGAAGAGCCTCCCAAGTTCTATGGCCCAGTCAGTTTCACCAGTGCCGGTGTTTTCTTCGACAGAGTCAATGCAATTGAGGAGGATGGGGATAGTGATTGTGATATGGATGGTTGGATCCGCCCCTATGTCCCAGGTCAGAGCCTTCGCAACTGGTCGTCGGAGAGAGTTATCCAAGTGACCGGGCCAGAGTAATTGCTTCTGTTTGTCATCTCTGTTAATCCTACGTTCTGCCCAAAACGTAGTGATTCATGTTTGTAGGGCTTGAATATTTTTGTATGTTTTTTTCTTTATAATTAATAAAGGACGTTTTCGCATTAAAATGTTTAGATCCCTGTTTTTCTATTTTTTGTTTTTGCATTAAAATCACATCAAAATGGCAATGTGTTTTGTTTGATGCATCCATAATAAACATATACCATCAATCATGCAGGTTTTCTTGTTCAGATTCCACTCATCATGATTTGGCTATGGCTCGGTATGACTTTGATAATCCCATATATCAGGCTGAAGAAGGGACTGATAAAGATTGTGCCTTACCAGAGGAATTAGCCAGGCTATTAAAGCAAGAGGAGAAGGTCATTCTGCCTCACCAGGAGGAAATCGAGGTTGTTAACTTCGAAACCGAGGACGCAAGGAAAGAGGTACGGATTGGGGCTGCTTTGGAAGACACTGTCAAAGGAAGATTGATTGAAATACTTTGAGAGTATGTGGACATCTTCGCCTGGTCTTACCAAGACATGCCTGGGCTCGACACTGACATCGTGGTACACCGGCTGCCGCTCAAAGAAGGATGTGCTCCGGTTAAGCAGAAGCTGAGAAGGACGAAACCGGAAATGGCCGTCAAGATTAAAGAAGAGGTTCAGAAACAGTTAGATGTTGGGTTTCTTGCTATAATAAATTATCCTCCGTGGGTTGCTAATATTGTACCTGTACCTAAGAAGGACGGACAGGTCAGGATGTGCGTTGATTACAGGGATCTGAATAGAGCAAGCCCAAAAGACGACTTCCCGCTTCCTCACATTGACGTGCTAGTGGACAACACCGCTTAGTATTCTGTGTTTTCCTTCATGGATGGCTTCTCTGGGTATAACCAAATCAAGATGGCCCCAGAGGACATGGAGAAAACGACGTTCATAACACCGTGGGGAACATTCTGTTACAAAGTGATGCCCTTTGGATTGAAAAATGCTGGGGCAACATATCAACGGGCGATGGTGACTCTCATTCATGATATGATTCACAAAGAGATCGAGGTCTATGTTGATGACATGATTGCGAAGTCACAGACGGAGGATGAACATTTGGTTAATCTTTAGAAATTATTTGAGAGGTTGCGAAAGTTCAGGCTGAGGTTGAATCCGAACAAGTGCATCTTTGGGGTGAGGTCTGGAAAGTTATTGGGTTTTATTATCAGCGAAAAAGGTATCGAGGTGAACCATGCTAAAGTAAAAGCCATTCAAGAAATGCCTGAACCAAGAACAGAAAAGGAGGTTCGTGGTTTCTTAGGGAGGTTGAACTACATTGCTAGATTCGTCTCTCATCTTACAGCCACGTATGAACCGATATTCAAGTTGCTAAGAAAAGATCAAGAGGTCAGGTGGAACGAGAATTGTCAAAAGGCGTTCGAAAAAATAAAAGAATATTTGCAGGAACCTCTGGTCCTTATGCCGCCAGTGCCAGGAAGGCCATTGATTATGTATCTTACGGTTCTTGAGAACTCAATGGGGTGTGTGCTCAGCCAACACGACGAGTCAGGTAGAAAAGAGCATGCCATCTACTACCTGAGTAAGAAATTTACTGATTATGAGTCAAGGTACTCGATGTTGGAGAAAATATGTTGTGCACTCGCTTGGCAACTAAGCATTTGAGGCAGTATATGTTAAACCACACAACCCTCTTGATTTCGAAGATAGATCCGATCAAGTATGTGTTTGAAAAGTAGGTGCTTTCCGGAAGAATAGCCCGTTGGCAGATGGTTCTGACAGAATACGATATTCAATATGTTTCCCAAAAAGCCATCAAGGGAAGTGTTTTGTCAGAATATCTCGCTGAACAACCAATTGAGGATTATAAACCAATGAAGTTTGAATTTCCTGATGAGCACATTATGTATCTGAAGATGAAAGACTGTGAAGAGCCTCTACCTGATGAAGGGCCAGAAATTGGTTCCCAATGGAAGCTGGTCTTTGATAGGGCTGTTAATTCATACGGTAATGGAATAGGGGCAGTCATTACAACTCCAAAAGGTTCTCATATACCTTTCACTGCCCGATTGGCGTTCATATGTACCAACAATGAGGCGGAGTATGAAGCATGCATCATGGGGTTGGAAGAAGCGATTGATTTGAGAATCAAGAACCTCGATGTTTATGGTGATTCCGCGTTGGTAGTTAATCAGATCACAGGTGAATGGGAAACTCGTCAAGTTAACTTGGTGCCTTATAACAACTATGCCAAGAGGTTGTTACCTTTCTTTGATAGAGTTGATTTCCATCATATACCCCGGTTGGAGAATTAGATGGCCGATGCGTTGGCAACGTTGTCTTCGATGTATCAGGTGAATCGTTGGAACGAAACTCCTGCGATCAGAATCATGCGTCTAGACAGACCAACTTTTGTGTTTGTAATTGAAGGTGTATCAGATGGCAAACCTTGGTATCATGATATTAAGGTTTTTTTGAAGAATCAAGAGTATCCAGAAGGTGCATCCACCGAAGAAAAGAAAACTCTTAGGAGGTTGGCGGGAAATTTCTTTCTGACAAAAGACGATGTACTGTACAAGAGGAATTTTGACATGGTCTTGCTATGTTGTGTTGATGAACACGAGGCAAACCTGTTAATGGAAGAAGTCCATGAAGGATCTTTCGGTACCCATGCCAATGGGCATGCTATGGCTAGAAAGCTGTTGAGAGCGGGGTATTATTGGATGACTATGGAGTTTGATTGTTTCAAATACGCCCGAAAATGTCACAAGTGCCAGATTTATGCTGATAAGGTGCATGTGCCGCCTACTCCTCTGAATATGTTGTCATCACCTTGGCCCTTTGCCATGTAGGGCATTGATATGATCGGAAAGATTGAGCCAACTGCTTCCAATGGGCATCGTTTCATTTTGGTTTCCATCGATTATTTCACGAAGTGGGTGGATGCAGCCTCATTTGCCAACGTCACCAGATAAGTGGTAGCCAGATTTATCAAGAAGGACATCATCTGCCGGTATGGAGTCCCAGAGAGAATCATTACTGATAATGGTTCAAATTTGAATAACAAGATGATGAAGGAGATATGTCAGAGCTTTAAGATTGAACATCATAACTCTTCTCCCTATCGTTCGAAGATGAATGAGGCTGTTGAAGCGGAAAATAAGAACATCAAGAAGATTGTGCAGAAATGGTAGTGACCTACAAGGGCTGGCATGAAATGTTGCCTTATTCTTTACATGGTTATCGTACTTCGGTACGCACATCAACTGGGGCAACTCCTTTCTCATTGGTATATGGTATGGAAGTAGTTCTACCATTAGAAGTTGAGATTCCTTCTTTAAGAATTCTGGCAGACGTGAAGCTTGATGAAGCTGAGTGGGTGCGTTCCAGACTAGATCAGCTGAACCTTATTAAAGAGAAGAGATTGGCAGCCATTGCACATGGTCGGTTGTATCAGAGCAGGATGAAGAAAGCATTTGATCAAAAGGTGAGTCCTCGGTGTTTTCAGGCTGGTGAATTGGTTTTGAAAAGGATCCTTCCTCCTCAAACAGATCACAGGGGCAAATGGACTCCAAACTACGAAGGGCCATATGTAGTAAGACAGGTTTTCTCTGGTGGAGCCTTATTACTCTCAACTATGGATGGCAAAGATTTTACATCCCCTGTGAACGCAGACGTAGTCAAAAATACTTTGCATAAAAGAGACCCGCTGGACCCAAAAAGAAAGTCCAGGCAAAAAAAGGGCATCCCAGCGAACCATAAAAAGAAAGAGGTTCGGGCAAAAGTTAGGGATAAAAAGGAAAAAAAGAATAAACCCGCAAAGTTGAAAACCTGAAAAGGAAACTTTGGCAAAAAGGGGTATCCAGGTGGATTGAAAACCCGAAAAGGGCGATCCAGGCAAAAGTTAGGGATATAAAAGCAAGAGGCTACGATTTGCATTCGATCTGTGAACACCTTTGATACATGGAAGTTTCAAAGGAAAGGAATCAGTCCAATCAGTCTTTTAGAAGGCCAGAGCATCTGCGGATAGGCAAGGCATACCGGGTCATAGCTGAGTTGAATCATGGTGGATATATGTTCCCCACATTGCCGACATGTGTATTTTCTTTTATTTTCTTTTGTGCAATTACCTCTTTCCAGGAATTGCTTCCAAATGTAAATGCCTATTCACAGGCCAATTTCATTCAATAAAATCTTCATTTCACCCAAAAGCTTTTCATTTGTGTTTTTACTTTTGCTGTTTTGTTTGTGAAAACGTCTGATATTTTGATAAAACATTGCATGCGAAAATGTTAAGCTTTGTGAAGCGTATTAGAAAACAGTGGAAATTGCTTAGGTAGCGGTCGTTGTATTGGTAGTAGAGGTGATCTTTTTGCGTATAGAACTTTCTATTGATTGTGTTTGCAGGATAACAGGTTTGTTCTTCCCCAGTGGAGTCGCCTCCCCCAGTACTGAAAGTTCATCATCCTCAGCAGAACCCATTCCCCCCAGTAAGCAGTTTAAAGTGGATTGCTCTGAGGTGAATGTGGTTGTATCTCTAGCAGGAGGTGTGTTGGATGTCTTTGAAAAGACTTTGTGTTCCCCACAGATCCTGTTAGTCACTTTCCTCAGGAGGTTAGGAAGCGTAGTTTCGTCAGCAAAGGCATGCTCTAATCCCCAGCAGGGTAGAATCTGTCCTCCAACAGCAGGTCAAGCTCAATGATATACCTTGGCAGGTTTCGTTGATTTTCCCCCCAGTAGAGCTAGTCTCCTCGACGTTGAAAAGTTCATCCAACAGCAGCAGGTTGTTATTTTTCCCCAACCAGAGTGTCGAGAATTATTTTCCTCAGCAGGGTACAGAGGATTAATTCCCCAACTATAGTTGTGATTGATTTATTACTTTCCCAGCAAACAATCGGAAGTTAACGCTATTGCATCCCCAGCAAGAGACTGATGGAATATCTTCTTGGGACAAAGATGTTATATCCCTATAGAGCCTGAGCACTCATTCTCCTCAGCCAGTCGAGAAATGTTTTCCTCACCAGCAACGGTATGGTTTAATCCCCTCAGATTATTAGGCTTGATGTTATCTTCTAGCAGAGTTGATGTCATCATCTACCGTTCCTCAAGCAGGTCTGCTAGGCATGGCCGGTACTCCCCAGCAGGGTAAAAGTACTGATATTCCCCGGCAGGGTAAAAAGGAAAGAACACCTTCCAACAGTAGGTTGAGTTCGGTGATATCCCCAAACAGGTTTGGGAACCATTGACTTGTCTCCCCAAGCAGAGTTTGGTGGTGATCTTTACAGTGGTTTGTTCAACGGCAGTTGAAACTCCCAGCAGGTCCTAAGTCCAATTGTTATTGGCATTCTTTCAGATCCAGGTAAAAGTCATCGGTAATCCCCAGCAGAGAGAATTTCTCTTTGGGTTCCATCTTCAATATTCGTTCTTATCCATCTCCAACAGAGTGGGTAGTCTCTCGGAGTTTTTCATCTCCAACAGAGTGGGTAGTCTCTCGGAGTTTTTCATCTCCAACAGAGTGTGTAATTAAGATATTTCTCAACAGAGTGAAGTCTTTCTCGGCGGGGTCTCTTGTTTTAGAGGACAATTTAGTTTGTCATCCCCGGTGGGGTTGCCTTTGTCTTCATCATTTATTTTACTGAGGTGCCTCTTTTGCATTACATAACCATTTTTGCATGGCATCCTCCCAAAAGCATATCATTCCATTGATATGGAGCATTACGGAAAAATCCAAACATATGCATTCAAAGCATCGGCCAGGTTTGATATCCTTTACCAATTTCTTTCCCCAGCAGAAAGTAACAAAATTCAGAAGATGTTGGTTAACACTACACCGCAACCAGTGGATTCGTCCTTCTTGTTGGTCCTTCCTATACTCCCCCGCAGAGTTGTCTGTTTAGATTTCTATTTTACCCCGGTGGAGTCATCTTTGTGGAAATGTCGATTCTACATATTGTTGTTTGAAATTCTACCCTCGGCTTAGTCTTTCTTTGAAAGTCCACCTTCGTCCTGGTCTTTCTCTTTTCTCGAGTTCGCCTTCGGCCGTCCTCACACCCGTTGTTATCTTGTTATCCCCAGTAGAGTTATCCTATTTGGTATAGCCTTTGTTTGAAAGCCCTCCCTCGGTTTGGACTTTCCTTTTCGAGCCCACCTTTGGCATGGTCTCGTATCCTTTGTTTGAGAGTCTACCTTCGGCTTAGTCTTTCTTTGAGAGCCCACCTTCGGCTTGGTCTTTCTTTTTCGAGCCCACCTTCAGCATGGCCTCGTATCCTTGGTTTGAAAGTCTACCTTCGCCATAGTCTTTCTTTGAAAGCCCACCTTCGGCTTGGTCTTTCCTTTTCGAGTCCACCCTCGGCATGGCCTCGTATCCTTTGTTTGAAAGCCCACCTTCGGCATAGTGTTTCTTTGAAAGCCCACCTTCGGCTTGGAGTTTCCTTTTCGAGCCCACCTTTGGCATGGTATCGTATCCTTTGTTTGAGAGTCTACCTTCGGCTTAGTCTTTCTTTGAGAGCCCACCTTCGGCTTGGTCTTTCTTCTTCGAGCCCACCTTCGGCATGGCCTCGTATCCTTTGTTTGAAAGTCTACCTTCGGCATAGTCTTTCTTTTAAAGCCCACCTTCGGCTTGGTCTTTCCTTTTCGAGTCCACCCTCGGCATGGCCTCGTATCCTTTGTTTGAAAGCCCACCTTCGGCATAGTGTTTCTTTGAAAGCCCACCTTCGGCTTGGACTTTTCTTTTCGAGCCCACCTTTGGCATGGTCTCGTATCCTTTGTTTGAGAGTCTACCTTCGGCTAGTCTTTCTTTGAGAGCCCACCTTCAGCTTGGTCTTTCTTTTTCTAGCCCTCCTACGGCTTGGCCTCGTATCCTTTGTTTGAAATTCTACCTTCGGCATAGTCTTTCTTTGAAAGCCCACCTTCGGCTTGGTATTTCCTTTTCGAGTCCACCCTCGGCATGGCCTTGTATCCTTTGTTTGAAAGTCTACCTTCGGCATAGTCTTTCTTTGAAAGCCCACCTTCGGCTTGGACTTTCCTTTTTGAGCCCACCCTCGCCATGGTCTCGCATCCTTTGTTTGAGAGTCTACCTTCGGCTTAGTCTTTCTTTGAAAGCCTACCTTCGGCTTAGTCTTTCTTTTTCGAGCTCACCTTTGGCATGGTCTCGTATCCTTTGTTTGAAAGTCTACCTTCGGCTTAGTCTTTATTTGAAAGCCCACCTTCGGCTTGGACTTTCCTTTTCGGGCCCACCTTCGGCATGATCTCTCATCCTTTGTTTGAGAGTCTACCTTCGGCTTAGTCTTTCTTTGAAAAATCACCCTCGGCTTGGTCTTTCCTTTTCGGGCCCACCTTCGGCATGGTCTCGCGTCCTTTGTTTGAGAGTATACCTTCGGCTTAGTCTTTATTTGAAAGCCCACCCTCGTCTTGGTCTTTCCTTTTCGGGCCCACCTTCGGCATGGTCTCGCATCCTTTGTTTGAGAGTCTACCTTCGGCTTAGTCTTTCTTTGAAAGCGCACCTTCAGCTTGGTCTTTCTTTTTCGAGTCCACCTTCGGCATGGTCTCGCATCCTTTGTTTGAGAGTCTACCTTCGGCTTAGTCTTTCTTTGAAAGCCCACCTTCGGCTTGGTCTTTCTTTTTCGAGCCCCACCTTCGGTATGGTCTCGCATCCTTTGTTTAAGAGTCTACCTTCGGCTTAGTCTTTCTTTGAAAGCCCACCTTCGGCTTGGTCTTTCTTTTTTGAGCTCACCTTCGGCATGGTCTCATATCCTTTGTTTGAAAGTCTACCTTCGGCTTAGTCTTTCTTTGAAAGCCCACCTTCGGCTTAAACTTTCCTTTTCGGGCCCACCTTCAGTATGGTCTCGCATCCTTTGTTTGAGAGTTCACCTTCGGCTTGGTCTTTCTTTTTCGAGTCCACCCTCGGCATGGTCTCGTATCTTTCTTTTTCGAGCCCACCTTCAGCATGGCCTCGTAGTCTTTCTTTGAAAGCTCACCTTCGGCTTGGTCTTTCTCTGTCGAGCCCACCTTCGACATGGTCTCGCACCCTTTGTATCTCCCCAGCGTGGCCCGCCTTTGGCTGGTCCACCTTTTCGAGTTCGCCTTCGGCCGTCCTCGTTTATCCTGGTATCCCCAGTTTAGTCCGCCTTCGGCCGGTCTGCCTTTCCGAGTTCGCCTTCGGCCGTTCTCATATTCGCATTATTTCATCATCCCCGCAGGGTGTAAATTTTTCAGGTTATTTTGGTATTCAATCTCCGTGTATCCCGATCGTCTAAAAGTCGTTGCTTCCATACCCTCGGATCCAAGAAGTTTGAATAGGGGCAGCTGTAACACCTCAAAATTTGCCCTTTTGTTTCTCACCTAACTGGTTTATGCTTCCTTTCATTTGCATTATCATTTGCATTTGCATTGTCCTTTTGAGCATGGGATCAAGGTATTCTCTAGCAGCTCACGGCATTATTAGTTCCAGTACAATTTCTAACAGTGTTCAGAGCCAAGCACATAGCTTTCCAAGTCTTTTGAGCATTTATTTTGCTCATTAAGCGATTGGATGATCAGAAACCCCGTCAGTCAATTTTTGATCAGTTATTCAGCACCAGACATTTGTTATCAGCAGTTCAATCCGAGTTCGAAAAACATTTCTCAGCATATTTCAAGTGTTTTCCAGTGGTAATATCAGTCAGTAAGTTTCAGAGGTCTATCATGGTCCAGAACAGGTGGAACCGGGTGAATATCCAAGTTTCCCTCCTTTTGGCGCCAATTTTTGAATTTTTGAATGGAGTAATCGATTACTCAAAGTGAGTAACAGATTACTCTGGGCGAAATTGCAAAAAATGTGGCATTTTCAGCACTGCAGAATTTTGGAGTATTTTGTGGTCATGTGCTTGGCTTGTGCATGTGTGGGAAGGATCTAGAACTGATCTATTTTCATCATTTTCAACCCAAAATTCAAATTCTCTCCATCATTTTTCCACTCTAATTCCTCATTTCATTTCCTAATCCATTTTTTACCCCAATTTCCACTCACTTAACCTCACTCCCAACCCAAACTTAACTCCTAAACTAGGGGTTATCTAAACCAATTCATTCCAAACCTCTAAAACCTAGATCATTTTCACTCTCCAATTTTTCATATTTTCTCTCAATTCTCTCTCACTTTTTCCACTTTTCATCTTCATCTTCAACCCCTCACCAAAGCTTCATATCCATAAATTCACAAATTCTTCATTGGAATTTGTGAATTCTTGAGCTAAACCTCCATCACATCATCATTCTTGGTTCAATTCTGATATAGCTACTGGTTTGGCTCTTGGATTCACTTTTGGGAGCAGCTTTTGATTATTTGGAGTGTTCTTGCTTGGATCTTGAAGTTTCTTGCTAGGATCTTGAAGATTATTGTATAGATCTCTGGTTTTCTTGCTTAGATTCACCAATTTTCGTGCTCAACAATCACCAAGGCAAATCTCAGCCTTGTAGGTTGGTTTTCCTTAGATCTATGTTTGATTGAGCTTAATTTCAACTTATGCAATGTAGATCTTTGGTTTGTGATGTGATTTGATCCATTTGCTTGATTTGATTTGTGATCTTATTGGTTAATTGATGAAATTGGTGTTTGATTACTGATATTTGATGTGAATTTCGTGATTAATTGATTGCATGATCATTTGGATGTTTGCATAAGTGATTGGATGCTGAAAAGTTCTTTTCAAAGTTGATTTTCTGCCCCTGTTTGAGTGCTAATCGATTACCCTAACAGAGTAACCGATTACTCAGCCTAATTTTCACGTTTTTGGTCAAATTTCAACTGAGTAACCGATTACTCAAAGTAAGTAATCGATTACCACTGCTACAGAGTGATATTTTCTTGCATTTTCTTGGTCGTTTGAGATTCGATGCATGCCTAAACTTCATGGATTGATGCATTGATGATTTATGGACTATTCTTGAGCTGTTGCACCTCACACTATTGCATGAACACGATTCTTTGACACGCGAGTCTTGGTTTTCGTCGATAAATGTTCATGCTAGTGTTGTTGATTTCTTGATGCTATGAACACCATACACAGACTTCTTTGAGCATGGTGACTGTGATTAAATGTTTATGTTGCTGGAATTGTGTTATGCATGCCTAATTGTTTCTATTCCTTGAGATGCATGTTTGTTCCAATTTGTGCACATGCTTAATGTTATGAATACCTTCATGATGCATTTTCTTCCATAGTGTTTTCAAAATTGTTTACCATGATATATGATGTGTTTGTAATCATAATGTATGAGGTTTGATGCGCGTTTGCTTTGCCATGCTTGATTCATATTCAAATGTATTGCATGTTGCCTTGTTTCTACAGCTGTCTATATGTATGTGTGTTGTTTTATGTACGGCTGTTTGGCTTTTCACACCCTTTGTTGTGCTGAATTGTATGTTGTTGTATGCTGCCTTGCTTGTGTGCTGCTTTTTACCGCTGTTTTGGTGCAGGGAGGTTGCGGTAGCTGCTGTTTTTATTTATTCGCTTCTTTTCCTCTTTCGTCTCTTTCACTCTTTTCTTCCCTTGGATCTCAAGACTTGTTTAAGTCTTGGATTCACTCCCTTAGAGCTACCTAGTCCAACTTAATTTTCGATTAAGCTTGGAGTAGGATTAGCATTAGGCTTCCCTTTGCATGCTAACTTAGGTAGAAGTTCCCCTTTCAACCTCAACTATAGGGCCACCTTTGCATGATAACATTAGGAACAATTTAGTTTCCCCTTAGTGTTTTCTTTTGAGTATTCTCTTCTCATCTCATAACACTTCTAAAACACTTAATAAATATAACGAATATTACGCTCGAGCCTTAAGTGTAGGAAGTGAAGAACGAGGGGTCTTCCCTTATCTTCTAGAGTGTTTAGCATACGTCCCATTTGGGGGTGACCATGTGACTCACTCGTTCCCGCATGGTAGACTTTGGTGCAATGTGAGTTACGAGCTAACTTCAATCCACTTCTGTCTAAAAAATACAAAAACAAACCCAAATCTTTTTATCCTTCGGGATCGTTAATTTTAAATCATTTTCAGAAAAGGGCACGTTACTTCCGTCTCGTCGCAAACAGGCATCGACCCTAACTGCTGGACGTGAACTTAACGTTGCTCATAAAAAACACTAATCGACCTCGTTAGGTCGAACTATGACTGCTCTGATTTCCTCTCTCTAGTCCGATTGAGGATACGTAGGCACAAGACGGCGATGTCTTGGCGAACAACCTTCCCCCTTGGTCCGTGTCCGAACTACGTTGAATCTGACTTTCCCATTGCACGAGGGAATACGTAGGCATTGGACGAGCGATGTCCTATCGAGTCACTTCTTTTTCTCTTCTTCTTCGTTTCTTCATTCTTTTTCGTTCCCGTTTCTTCTCCTTTCCAGTAGCAGTGGAGCTCCAGATGACGACACCCTTTGATCGAGACAGCAAGCGTGGATCCCATCGAGTACGATGGACGTGTGGGGTGCTAACACCTTCCCTTCGCGTAACCGACTCCCTTACCCGTTTCTCTTGGTCGCGAGACCATGTTCTTTTCCTCTTCCCTTAGGTTTACGCAGTGTTTCCTTTCCCTCTCTTGGGATAAATACACATTGCTGGCGACTCTGTTTTCCGCGCCACTTTCGCGTTTGTACCATAAATGCAAATCCTCGGGAGCGGCAATACAAAATGACCCAATGGAAATTACCATGACCTATGCGGATAATCTGGTAGTACCTAAGCCGGAAGCACAATGGAATGAAGAAGACGAGAAAAAGTATAACTGGGATTGGAAAGCTAGAAATATTCTGATCTCCTCATTGGGTGTTGATGAGTATTATAGAGTTCACATTGTACGAGTGCTAAAGCTATGTGGGACGCGTTACAAGTTGCCCATGAGGGAACTAATGACGTCAAACTAACTCGAATAAATACTTTGACTCAAGAGTTTGACCTCTTTCACATGAATCAAGGGAAACTATTATCGACATGCAAAAGAGGTTTACTCATTTAATCAATAGACTTAACTCACTTGGTAGACCGGTTTCCAATGACGTTGCTACTAATAAAATCTTGAGGTTTCTTACTAGGGATTAGCAACCAAAGGCGACTGCCATAAAGGAAGCCAATGATCTAATGATGTTAGACATCACAACTTTATTTGGGGAGTTCGAGGAACATGAGCAAGTACTCATTAAAGAATTTGTACTTTGAATTTTTTTTTCTTTGTTGGTTAACCATTTGTAAATGTTTTAGTTTTATTAAATACAGAGAACGTGTTTGCCATTTTAACTTTGACATTAAGAGTTTATAATTTTGATACATAAGGGTCATTTGTTCTGATTAGGTTATGCTTAAAAAAATAATTTGTTCATTTAAAATTAATTTAATTTTTGCTCTGTTTCAAAGAAATATATGATAAAGTGAAAATTTTGTAAAACTATAAGAAAGAATTAAAAACAAGGGTTTTACCCTTGGCTGTTTCTCCAAATCGAGGGTAAAAAATCTACATTTATTTTTTAGGTTTTGAATTCTACTCAAAGAAAAAAGTGGGGGGCACTTTTCAGTTTTAAAAATACAAAATTGTTTTTGTTGAGAATCACATTCATGGTCAGTTCTACTTTTCTTCCCAGTTAACAGTTAATTCTACGAAAAAAAATAACGTACTTCTATAACATGCTTTTTACCTCAGTCCTCGAAATAAAAATCCAATTCTTTTTTCAACTAAGATAAAATCATTTATTCATAGTAGTGTTAATAAATACACATATTTCAATAAAGTAATGTCATTAAATACCACATCATGTTTCTAAATTAATTTTTCTAAAAGTAAATTAATTTTATTTAAGTGTACTAGAACTAGAATTAATGAGCACAATCAAATTTATTTATTATTTCATTATAGTAATTTCTATTCTCTTTTGCATGTGTTTATTTCACTTAAGAGTTCTCACATTAAATTATTTTATTATCATCTATTATATTACACATTAATTCTTTTTTATCATTAAATGTAACGGTAATAATCACTAAAAACACACAATCGTTAAAGTCGAGTTGAAACCGTGGTGTTGATTGATTTTTTATCTAAGAATGTTGATTTATGTCAATTGAATTAAAATTTTAGGATAGACATTAACTTAACATAGCATATCGTGGATTTTAGGCTCTGTTTAGTAAAACTAGCTGATAGCTGGTATCTGGTAGCTGGTAGCTGATAGCTGGTAGCTGGTAGTTGATATCTGGTAGCTTATAGCTGGTAGCTGATAAGTTAATTTAACTGTTTGGTAAATTAGTTGTTACACTAGCTGATAATTACAAAATGACTTAAAAAAGATATTTTTAATTAAGAAATTGGTGCTTTCATTATCTTATTATATTATATTATTAAATTAATTTTTATTCGATAAAAGTAAATGCATTAATAACAACATGCAAAACAATTTTAATATATATGAAAAATTAAAGATATCATCAAAATATATAAATTTGTATAAAAGTTTGGGTTAATACCCATTTTGCCCCCTGTCATATAGGCGCTTTTTGAAAAAAACTCCCTGTAAAAAAAACTTGCAAAAAAACCCTAACATTTGAAGATTCTCTCAGTTTTGACCTTCATCACATCCAGTCACTAAAAATGCCAAAATGGCAGGGGTCAAAATAAAAACGCTGCCAAAATGGCAGGGGTCAAAATGAAAACGCTGTCAAAATGGCAGGGGTCAAAATAAAAACTCTGCCAAAATGGCAGGGGTCAAAATGGCAGGTTTTTGGTGACTGAATGTGATGAAGGTCAAAATTGAGAGAATCTTCAAATGTTAGGGTTTTTTTTGCAAGTTTTTTTTTACAGGGGGGTTTTTCAAAAAGCGCCTATATGGCAGGGGGCAAAATGAGTATTAACCCTAAAAGTTTTATGGACTTTGCTATTTAGTATGAATATATTGACAACAAAATTCAATGGAAAAAAAAACCAGCAAACCATATATGAAGCAAGGGTATTTCATAAAACCATTTAAGAAGACATAAAAGTAAAAGTAATCGTAATAACTACGATTCTTGGTCTAATTAACTCATTCTTTCGTAAAATATAACTTTTTTTAATTCCTAATTTTATAATGAAATTTAATAAAATATATGAAATAATAACATTGTAATTTTGAATTTAGTTATATTAATCTAAAAAAATAACAAAAATAAGTTTATTGTCTAATATTTTACAATAAAACTGTAATAATATTCTGAATTTTCTTCATCTTTGTTGATTTTATTGATTCTATTCCAATGTTTCACTAATTTAAGAATTATCAACACTATTTTTAAATTAATTATATAATTTATATTTAATAAATAAAAATAATATCTAAAATCTTCTATAACATTCTTCAAAATCTCTCTAAATTCAATCTTTTAAAATCGTTTTTTAATAGTAAATATTATGTGTGTGTGTGTGTGTGTGTATATATATATATATATATATATATATATATATATATATATATATATATTGTTAAAATAATAAGGGTATAATTGGAATAAAAAGTCATAAGCTAAAAGCTAGTTAAAAAGCTAAAAGCTAAAAGCTAAAATGCATTACCAAACAGAGCTTTTTAATCAAAATGAGCTGAAAAGCTAAAAGCTACAAGCTAAAAGCTCTTTTTATGGTCTTACCAAACAGACTCTTAATTTCATTATATGACTAGAGAGGTGGAGTTATTATTTATTTGATCTTCGGACTCAATTGTCAATAGTACTAAAAATAATATTTCTCAAAGATAAAATACCAAAAGTTCTCCAAATTCTCAATTTTTTTTAATAAGCAAGAAGATTAAATTGATCAGCACTAGAAGTGCAATATGAACGGATACAATAAATGGGAGTGTTACTTCCGCTTCATACAATCTAACTGGGCACAAAACCATTAAAAAAAACTACATTTAGTATTGACAGCCCTAGAGGATACCCCTTTCCAAGACAGAAACTTAATAGAGTAAATAATGTCAGTTACTGAAATAAACTTATCCTTAAACACCTTGATGTTCCTGCTTGCCCATAAACACCATACTGTAGTGGACCATATAAAAATAGCAAACACCTTCTAGTTCTCCCTCTGCAACAAACTGACAGACGAGAGGAACGAAGATAAACAAGATCCTTGCAGCGAAAAATTCAATCCAGACCAGGCATTTAAGCCTTTCCACACTTCAACTGCATAATTACAAAAGAGGAACAGATGATAGCAAGTTTCATCGACTAAACCACACATCGGACAGGATAACGATACCCCGTGATGGAGAATGTTCCTTTTAAGCAATTGGTCCTTAGATGCTATCTGGTGTCTAAGCGCTCTCCAAAGGAACACCTGCAGTTTTAAGGGCAGACCCACCCTCCATAAGACCTTGTATGCAGAAATCAACTCAGCAGAAGCCTCCCAGCCGCCGCTGTCTACCGTCGAAACATAACTACACAACTTAACATAACAACCAGCTACCGAGAAGTCGTCCGCAACGGTGGAATCCCACTCCACATTATCCTCATCAGATACAGCCAGAACCAGAGAACTCAGAGCAGACAACATCTCTATTTTCTCCCTCTCCATAACAGAATCATAACCAAAGGGGTGAAATTGCAACTCCTTCTTCCAGACGTTACCTCTCGACTCACCCGCCGATGAGACTGAACTGCAAGGATTCTTTGAATACAAATACAGGTTAGGATACATGACTTTAAGAGCCACGTCAGAAGCCCACTTGCAATGCCAAAATGATAATTCACTACCGTCACCAACAGAACAGGCCAAATTGTCAACAAAGAAATCTCTCAAAGCAACTGCATCAAAGCCTACCGGCATCAAGTCCCTCCACCATATAGAGTCGGTCTTATTCCCTTTAAAGCCAATGGAACCCGTAATAGCGAGACATAAACCATCTTTCGCATATCAAAATTTCAATAAATCATGCCAAATAGTCTCCTTTTCCTCAATACACCTCCATTTCCATTTCAACAGCAGAGATGTATTAAACTTTTCAAGGTCCTTGATTCCTAACCCTCTTCTATCCTTTGGCGAACACACCGTCTTCCAATCAATCCAATGAATAAGTCTCTTGCTCTCTAACCTGCCCCACAAGAATTTACTCATAACACTTTGAATTGACTTAATGACACCTCTAGGCGCCTTATAAAACGAGAAAGAGTACAAGGGTAAAGAATTAAGGACAGAGTTTATGAGAACCATCCGGCCTTTCACTGATAAATTTCTGCCTTTCCACCCAGCCAGATGGCTTGCTACTGAATCCACAACATCTCTCCATAATCTCAAATTACGAGGACTGTCTCTGATGTAGATGCCTAAGAATTTGAGCGGAAGAATGTAAATCTCGCAGTTCAGAAAATCAGAGGCAGTAAGCAAAAAGTCCTGACAGATGTTAACTCCACCAATTCTAATTTTAAAGAAGTTAACTTTCATACCTGAAATAAGCTCAAAGCCTCTTAAAACAACCTTTATACACCAAATATTCTCCCAACTAGCTTCCCCAATCACCAGTGTGTCGTCGGCAAATTGAATTACGTTGGAAATCAACCCTTCATTTGCTCTGAACCCCGAAAATAACCCCTTATTAACAGCGTCTTTGAACAATTAGGTTAGCACTTCCATAACCAATATGAAAAGAAAAGGGGATAACGGGTCGCCCTGACGAAGGCCCCTTCCCACTTTGAAGTCTCTAGTAGCACTCCCGTTCACAAGGATTGACATCGAACCGCTGAAAACCATAGATTCCATCCAAGACATCCACCTCCTGCCAAAGTTCATCTTATCCATAACAATCCTAAGAAAATCCCAAGAAACACAGTCGTAAGACCTCTCGAAGTCAATTTTCATCACCATACAATCACGATTCGTCCTCTTGGCAAGATCCAAACATTCGTAGGCCGCCACAACACCGTCATAGATACATCTTCCTGGAACAAAAGCAGACTGCTCGACTGAAACTAGGGAACTAACCACCTTCTTGAGCCGACTAGCACGAATCTTAGCAATAATTTTTTAAAAACAGTTTACTAAGCAAATAGGTATGTAGTTAGCGAGAAGTTGAGGATGCTTAACCTTAGGAACCATAGTAATAAAAGATGCAGTGGTAGCCTTGGTCAAAGTAGGATTAGTGTTGAAGTCCCTTACAAAGTTAATTACGTCCACCTTTACCGTGTCCCAACATTTCTGGAAAAATGCAAAGCTAAAACCATCTGGTCCCGGGCTCTTTCCACCTTCGCAAGACCACACAACATATTTGATCTCAGCTTCCGTAAACTCCTCTTTAATGAAAAAAATTTCGTCGTCCAACAAGTGCTTCAAATCAAGATTCTGGAACGTGGGACGATAAAATGAGTCATCCTTGAAATTCTCCTCAAAGTAGGAAGCAACAAATTCTTTAACCTCATTAACCTTCTCCATAATGACTCCACCGCTTTTAACGCAGGTGATCTTATTCCGTCTTTGTCTTCTCCTCATGACATTGTGGAAATAACTTGAATTACTATCACCCTCTTTCATCCATAATGCCCTAGCCTTAACCCTTAACAGACCTTCCTTACGATTCAGACGATCCCACACATCTCTACTCGTGCTCCGTCTACTAATAGCCAGATCTTCTAATTCCGCCATTTCACAAGATCCCGCCTGCTCATCCAATACATTCAGATTACTCATCGCTTTCTGAATGATCAAATCCATCCATCCATAAACCTCCCTATTCCAGTTTCTGAGATAATTTTTCAGCATCCCCAGCTTGGACTTTAGAACGAAATCACCTCTACCTACATATAATATCGTACGACTGCCACTCCTTATCCACCAAATCAAGAAAATCCGGATGATCCAGCCAACAATTGTTGAAAACAAACGGTTTAGGACCCCAATAGACGACTTTAGGTTTCAACCAAAGAGGGTAGTGATCAGAGATGTCTCTGCGACCTATATGTTGACCCGACAACCCCCAAACGTCAACCAAATTAGGTGAGACTAAAAATCTGTCCAACCTACTTTTAGCCGACCCTGAGCTATTGAACCAAGTGAACGGTCCCCCCACACACAAAATATCTTCGCAATCAATATCGCTAATGAAGTTTTGAAACTCCTCAATCTCCTTTTTCCTAACCCCTTGGCTAACACCCCTTCTTTCACAAGAATGTGAAACAGAGTCGAAATCTCCTCCAAAAACAAAATTGGCTTCAGCGTAATTCCTTTTCAAGCCAACCAAATCTTGCCATAATCTCCTCTTACCTGCTAAAGAGCAAGGAGAATAGACGTTGATTAGCATGACGTCTTTGTCCTTCGATTTTACCAGAACTCCCAAGAAACCCACTCCTTTAATACTAAGGATAATGTTGAAAGCCTCCTTTTTCCATAAAATTGCTAAACCTCCAGCTAAACCAACCGCCTCCGAAGCGGACCAATCCACTTCCACATCTCCCCAAAGCGAGGTCGCTATCAAAACATCGAATTCTTTCAGTTTAGATTCTTGGATGAAGCAGAAATCCGATGAAACAATACTGTTAAGCTCAGCTAACCTCTTCCTTTTGACGATGTTGCCACACCCCTTAATGTTGAAAGAAAGTATATTCATTTCAAACCTATGATTTCAGACTCCCTCTGCACTTTACCTTCCTTGTCTCTAGTCTCAAGAGCTTGGATAACTTCTATAAGCTCATTCTTCCTACCACTTTCTATGACCCCTAAAGAATTGATAATCTCCAGTACCTTCTTAGAGACTTTCGACTCCATTTTAGCCTAGAATTTGTTGTTTCCTTTGGCCACTTCTGAATCCGTCACCGAGAAACACCTCGAAACCGAATCGTCGAATGAGGAAATAACCTCCACTTTCTTCTTACCGCCTGAAGAAGGAACCACTGCCTTCTTAACCTTTTCCACTGATCTCCTGAAGACTCTGCTGGATTGCGAGAAAATGTCCTTTGACGAGCTTGAAAATGAAGAAATGGGATCACAATTTGAGGATTCTCTGAACCCTAAATTTGTCCCCAAAACAGGAGTATAATCGTGAGCCTCATTTCTAATTTTCTGATACTCCAAGGACCCTTTCCCAACAAACCCCTTAACATACCCACTTTTCAATTGGGCTTTCAGCAGCCCATCAAAAGAAATTGAATTATCCTTCAAAATAATCTTTCCTCCCTCCTTATCCTTGCCAGCTGGGATTGGCCCCACCTTACAACACTTGAACCCGTCAGATACTTTAGTAACCAGATAAAGGTTATCAATAACTTTTGTTGATATAGGACCCACAAGAGGATCGTTAACCTTGAGACCACCACCACTAGCTGAAAAGGTGTTATCAGACACCTTCTGCACGTCATCATTAAAATCCCTGAAATCCTCTTTAAGGTTTTCACCTTGATCCACGAAACCGTGCTTAAAAAATTGTTTAACTTCTGCACCAATTTCTTCTTCTACACTCCTATCGCTATCACTCTCAGCGTCCTCCCCCTCCCCCATACTGTCTTTCACAAAAGAAGACTCTGATTTAGAGTCCGACGAAACCACAACTACTATATCCACTGTCCTCGCCAAAGGGCCTAGGGTCTCTTCAGCTATCCTTATCCTGAAGGGAACTCCATTGATGGAAACCTTGACCGCTTCATCAATCAAGGACCCAACCTTAGTTCTAATCATGATACTGGCGACGTCAAGTTTAGTAGCATCCAATGAGCTCTCCTCACAGTAAACGTATTTTCCTACAAGTGATTAGAGGAAACTAAAAAACTCTACCGTCCAAGCGTGGTAGGGGATCCCGTAACACCTTAACCACGTTAAACGCTCCGGATCCACCATATGAGGCTCCCACTTGACCACCTCCGAGAACCATTGTTTCAACCAATCACTTGCACTATCTAGAAGCTCACTAAGATCGCCAGAATTGCTGTCCTCCATAAGGCATAGATTAACCCCTAATGGCGTCACCTTCACTCCAAAGAATCCTTCGAGGTGGAAGTTTCTACTCATGTTATACGTTGCACCAGGGTTGATAACCTTCCCCATGAAGGCTCCTTCGAATCTCTTCAACATTTCTTCGGACACCTCAAATCTCAAGCTCTTATCTTCCTTTGCCTCTACTCTCCTAAGGACCTCAGAGCAGGACTTCTTCCCTATCTTACCCTCCTCAGACGACGAAACTGGTTTGCCAACCTCAGCCTTCCTTTCTAGAGTTTAAGCCCTTTTCAGTAACGTCTCATACCCAACTACTTCCTTCTCTCCTCTCTTAGCGAACCTTGGCAAGTAAGCATATAACTTTCTACCTTCTATGAAAAAGTTGTCCAACCTCATGACCAACCTTCTAACGTCCTTCACGTTAAAATAACGAACAAAGCAAAATCTTTTCCCTCTCTTATCTCTTCTTTCAGGGATGAAAACCTCATCCACCTCACCGAATTCTTTCAACAACACAAACAAATCCTTAGCTCTTAACCTATCAGTGAACTCAGTGATAAAAATCGACGTTGATTCCTTAACTTTCTTCCTTCAATTAATATTCAATAAACATGTGTTTGAAAAGTTACAAATAACCAACAACACATTTTTGCAGAGAAATAATGGTTTATATTATTGACAATACAGGTCAACTGAGCCTTAATAAATTAACCACATTAAATAGCTTTTTACATATTTAATATTTTTCCAAGTAGGAATAATGAATAAGTTGAAAGATTATCTAATCATCAGGTTGGTCCAAACCCAATTCAGAGATAACACTTCCACATTGGCTATCAATTGACTTAGTCATGAACCCAAGGGGATTTACGAAACGAACCAAGGAAGAGACACCCATGTTATTAGTGAGACCAACCCTGTCGGATTTGTTTGCCATAGGCAAAGAACATTCACCACTGTTTGAGTCGGCGCAAACCTCACAAATTTCATCCTCGTGTTCGCCATCAACATTGATTTTGTAGACACCATTTTTATCGGTCATGGCCTCCTTCACGAGTGTCACATTGTTACCGTCTTCCTTTCTACATGATAATATCACTTTAACATCTGCGCACAAAAATGATCAAGATCAGACAATTCAAATTCAAATTTTTACGTAAAGCGATAAAGAATTTAGACAACTTTTTAAATCAAAATCGTCTCATATTTAAAATATAAAAAAATAGGAATAGAGATTGAAATTTGTACCTGAAAGGGGCTTGCTAAGCCTTGATTCAAATTCAAAGTGGCAAGGATCGCAATAAATATTGCCAACAACGGTGAAAACTTCAGCCTTATCGGTCGGTGCCTTACGGGCAGCCAAGACAGATGTGAAGCAAAGAGCGGAGACAATGAGAGCAACGAAGGCGAATGATCTTGCCATTTTTTTTAATGATTTTATTGATTTATGTTGATGTTTATTTATTGTGTTGTTTTTGCTTCCCCTTGAGATGAATAACAATAGGGTACTTGCATGTCTTATATAGTAGCATGCAAGAGCCTTGGTCCAATCGTTTGTGTGTTAATTATGGAGTTTGCTATATATGGGTTGCGAAAGACTTGGTAGCATTTTGATTTTTCACCATTGGTTTCTTTGACTTTAACAAATGGTTGATATAAAACTTTGGAACCGTATACAAGTTTGTTTTGTTTATATAGAAAAACAAATATAACTACTATTATTGTTGTTGTGGATATAATTTATTTTGAAATTTTTTATTCTCAATTAGAAATTAACAAATTGTTTGTGTAAATGAAAAGAAGAAAAAAATTATAGTCATGACATTGATTTATTTATGTATCGTACAAAATAAATATAAGTCATTCCATTATATTAGTCAAAAGGAAAATTAAGAGATGAAAAATGTGAGGTGTGTTGTGTCCTTGATTATGTTGCTAAGTTAGAGGATGTATATGTTTTAAGATTATCACAAACATTTTTTAAATAGTGGAATTAAGAATATAATATTACCATGTTTGATATAAATGTATACAAATTACTAGTAAAATATCTTAAAAATAATTTAGTAGAGGTTAGTCAAAACTCCACATATAATTTTTGTGTATTTTTAATAGAGGTTAGAACAAAAAATATTTGTCTATCTTTCATCCATACACTTTTAATTTTAGTCTAATTTTGTTTCTTACAAAAACTTTGAGTAATGACCTTTTAACAAATGCAATTATTAAATATATTAAAATCGTTATATGATCAACTCAATTGTTATGATGCTTTTGTGATAACATAGAATGTATTGTTTTATGTGACTTAATCTATTATATTTTAAAGAAAAATTTATTATTTTTTTAAAAATACATATTATTGAATTTTATTTTTAATAATATGTTAAAAAATAACAAGTATATTATTATTTATATAATAATTAAAAAGATAATACATAAGTAATTAAATGATAAAAGCGTCACACGGGGAAAACTCAAAATTTCATATTATTATAAAAAAAATTAATAATAATAATAATAATAATTAGATATTTAAGGTTATGTTACTCAAATATAACATTAGTTATATTTTTTCTGAATTTAATATATTATTTTATAAATATTTTTTAATAACAATATAATATTACAAAATCAATATAATTAAAAAAAAATTAAAAGTGAATATAATTCAAAACATATGTTTACGAAACAACTCAAATTATTTATGTAAAATTGTATTATAAAAATAATTTTTTTTATTGAAAATATATAAGTTTTCAAACTACCAATAAAAATAAATATCAATGCACCAAATTTTGGTATTCTTCAGAGTTTCAATTTTTTTGGTACAAAGTTTCAAAATCTAATTATAATGCAATTATCACTTGTACTAAAATTAAGGATTAAATATATTTATGAATGATTGTAATATGATTTTATTTCTCTAGTAGCATCCGAAAAATATCTGTTATTAAGACTATACTTGTAAAAAAAACTTGTGCATATGCACGAATAATGTTTTGGAACACGCATTTATACATATATTTGAAAAATGAAATAATGTATTAAGACTATGATTAATAATTTATTAAAATAAATTCATCAACAAATTTTAATAATAAAGGACGACAAAAACTATTAAAATTGCAACACTTTTTATTCATTAAAACTAACAAAAAAAACTAATTATTAATATTTGTAAAAGTATTTATCATCAATTTATAAATTACACTTTTTTTTTTTTTAATAATAGTAAATATAATGAGCATGATGTAAACCATACACATGCACATGATGGTGTAAATACATGATGATGTAACCGATACCATAACATGAATAACTAACTCTAAGTTAGTTATATTTTAGTTAGTTGGTTAGTTGTAGTTGCTTGATATATAAGCAACCATATGCCTTTGTAATTGATTGAGATTGAATGAATAATTTACTTCCACTTCACTATTCAATGCATGCTACTTGTCATACCCACTTTTTACCCTAACATTCATATCATTCATTCATCATGCATTTTGTTGGTCATTTGTGTCATACCCCAAATTTTGACCACAAGATTTCCCATCATTGTGACAGTCATCACCACAATATGGATGTACCATCATGTCTCATCAATATCCTCAAAGATTGTTGAACATTCACTATAATCAAGAATTTGGGTTTCCATCCCTCTTTGAGCATTTGGGCAAAAGATCATTCAAGAAAGGACATGATTTTCAACTTGTATAAACTCTCAAACACCCCTAAAGGATCAAGTGGACTCCCACATCAAGAATCAAGCACAAGGTTGCAACATCCTAAGTGGATCAAGCCTCAAGATGGACAGTGTCACCAAATTAGGGTTTTGATCGACCAAGGCCTCCAGATAAAATTTTCATCTAGGCATGAGCCAATACTTCAAAGCATGGCCCAAGATGCTCAAAGGGACCTCATGGACCCAATCATCAAGCCAAAACAACCTCAGAGGAAGCATTCATCAAAAATCAGGAATTAGGATTTCTTGACCTAATTCACCCCTAAGTTGACTTTTGAGGCAAGACATGAACCAAGACCTCAAGACATGATTTGAGGGCCTCAAATACACCACCTTGATCCATTTACAACAATGGATTGATCCAAGAAGCTTGATTCACAAGTTTCAATTTTATCAGGACCACAATTAGGGTTTTTAAGAAAAAGTCAACTGTATGTTTGACTTTTGACCAAGACATGTTCCCAAATCTTGGGACATGGTTCAAGACACCCTAAAACACCTATAGAATCCATTCATTAGGTTTGAATTAGGTCAAGGACTTGATTTCATAAAGGATCACACAGTTTGGAATTCATCTGACAAAAAGTCAATTGTGCCTAAAATCAAGTTTGGCTTTTTGAAATTTCTCTCAAATATGGTTCCCCTACGTAAAAAATAATGTTAATGTATGATATTGATCATCATTCATCAAGAAAAATCAAGAAAGGTGAGGTTTCTGGCAAAAGGGGCAACCATGAGAAACCAAAAGTTTTCTAAGTTATGAGACAAAAGTGATTTGGTACCAACTTTGCAAGGTCATAACTCCTAAACCACAAGGTCTTTTTCTCTCATCCAAAGCTCAAATGAAAGTTCATCTTACATAATTCAAATATGTCAACTACATCTCATTCCAAATCCTCATGGATTTTGAGTTATGGATTGATCAAAATCACAAAAAGTGAAAATTACCACTTTTTCCAACACTTAGTGAAATTTTCAAGAAGTCAGAATCTGTTTCACTTTTTCCAAACTTTGAGACCATTTTTCACCTTGATCCAAGCTGAACCAAGACCAATCTTGGAGATCAAAGTTAATGTATGTCATGAGAGCTTTCCAAAGAGTACAAGAACTCCCATTAATTCAACTTGATCAAGGAGTTATGGATCTCACAACATGCCTTGCTCAAACTGGTTTTCAAGGCAGATTTGGTGCATTTCTTGTGCCACACGATTTCCATTTCCAATTATGTCATCTTGCAAGCTTTGTCCTCTTCCAAGATCAGAGGGAATCTTGATGACTCACTTGATATTTTCAAACTTGGACCATTGAGTCAAGAATCCAATCCATTTAGCATGTGATCATTCAAGTTTCCAATCCAAAACTCCAAGTTTGCCATTTAGCATTGATGTAGTGCATTGAGATGTCATGAACCAAGCCTTATCACTCCAATTGAGTCAAGGTTGTTGCAAAAATCAGAAGACCTAGAGCTACCAAGACCAGCCCAAGTCAATGGCCAAGTGAAGACTTGGTACCTTGGCATTTAAGGAAGTGACACATGGGCATATCCATTAGATAATAGGGTGAACAAGTTGACATTCACTATTCCTTCAAAAACAAAACTCCTCTACTATAAATATAGGTCATTTATGATGTTTCAAACCACACCAAAACAATACCAAAGCCTTATTTTCTCACTTTCCCTCTCTTACTTCATTTTCAAGTCATTATGGAGCAATTTTGGAATTCTTGAAACCAGACCAAATACCACTCAAATAACCATCCTAACACATCATAAATTATCCATTGGAGGTGTTCAAACCTTCATCCACATTGGAAAACCTCAAAATCAGAAAGCCAACCTCAAAAACCTCAAATTTTGGCTTTTCTGCATTTTACAAGCCATGTCTTGATTCAGTCACTTTCAAAACCAAACAAAGCTTCAAATACAATCCAAATAACATCCTCAAACTTTCCCAACTAGTTTCCCTCAACTGGAACACCATTTGAGTGAGTTACCATTTTGGTCATTTTTGCCACTTTTGCAAGAAAGAGCCAACTCTTGTTCCTGAGATTTCCAGCTGGTTTTGATCATCCTAAAAACTTCTAAGGGATCAATCAAAAGTGTCTAAAGCATTGGATTACTTCTGGCATAAGGATCTTGACAGTTAGCACAAGGAGCTTAAAAAGGTAAGTGCATCACAACTTGAACTCTTAACACTATGCATTGTTTTGATGTCCATTGATCATGGACATCTCATACATATCATATGTGTTATGTTTGAACCAATTTACCATGCTATTATTGCTTGTATGATAAGATAGCATAGAACAAGCAAATCTTGGCCTAATTTGAAACCACTACCGGGTTTTAAAATGGGGACATCTTTAAAAAAATCTAAAAGCACCATTGGATTCCTCATGAAATTCTAGGTACCATCCATTTAAATTTTGTCCAAATCCATGGAGAAATGAGGGAGTTATGGCCTTCATGCAAGAGGCCTAAAATCAGGCCAGCCTTGGGCAAGGGCCAGGCCAAGGTGCCTTGGTCAGGCCTAAAACCTTGTCACACTTATATGCACATGGGGTGGTTTTGATACACAGATGTATCACCACCCCAGTGGTAGTGCGCATGTGTGTTTGGATGGGAAATCATGGGTTCAACACCCACCCAGACCATTTTGCCATTTTCTCTCATATTTTGCTATTTTTCTTTCTTTTTTATGGTTTTTATTAATTAATTCCAAAATTAATTTCTCTCTCAATTTTAATTATTTTTTATTGGATCTTTTTTTGAAAATCTACAAAAATGTTGAAATTTTTTATTCCACAAAAAAATTAAATTTATATTTTTTATTTACTATATTTTGAATTTTGCAATTAATTTCATTTTATTTATTTTCAAACATTTTTAAAATGAGATTTTCACCTTGATTTTTCAAAACCAATTGAATTTCAAGCCTTCATGTGATTAAACATGATTTTTAAAAACATTGTCCAAAATATACAACTTGTTTTTTCAATATATTTGGTATTTTATATCATTTATTACTTATTTTTCTTTGAAAATTATATTTGTAAAAGAAATTAGGGTTTCCTCTTGATCAAACTTCTATTCAAAGACACTTTTGGGCCTCTAATAGAGTGTAAGACCCATCCCTTGATACACACAAACCATTTTGGGCCTCAGTCATTGAATAAGTCCCAGTACGTTTTTAAAAATCTCGACGCGATCGCCGTTTTCAAACAATTTTAAGCTGGGCTTCCCTTTGGTTGTAAGTCCCATTTCTCTTTTTTTTTAAATAATTTTTTTGGCCTCTAAAAGATTGTAAGACCCATCCCTTTGAAAACAAACCATTTTGGGCCTCAGTCATTATATAAGTCCCGACACGATTTTCAAAACGGCAGTGCGATCACTGTCTTTCATTGGGTCTCTCCTTGAGTTGTAAGCCCCATCTTTTGTATAAAAATGAACCTTGGGCCTCTAATAGAGTGTAAGACCCACCTCTTTTGTAAATACAATAAATTTGGGCCTCAGTCATTGTATAAGTCCCTCAGTGGTTTTCAAAACTTTGACGCGATCGTCGCATTTTTAAAAGAATTTATCTGGGCCTCTCCTTGAGTATAAGCCCCAAGCTTCCTTTTAAAAAAACAACTTTCTTTTTGATTTAGAATTCAAATTCATAGTTTTTATCAAAACTTCCTTTAATTTCTTGAATAACAAACCATACAGTTGTGTTTTATATATATATATATATATGTTTATATACTTGCTTAGAGTTTTCCCCAGCAATTAGGTCTAGCATTAGATCAAGTCAGTGGTCACTCTTTTAACACAGTCAAAACTAGTTCCCCATAGGAAATTCCAGATACATTCTTGCCTCCTCTTGGTCTTATACAATATGGAACAGAGAAAGGCATTATTCCCGGTGAAACTTTTCTCAAGACTGTCACAACTTAGAAATTTGTACAAGAAATTCATTTTCCCATAGAGGATTAATTCCCAGTGAAACCTCTCTTGAATTTCTTCAAACTCTAGAACTGTTCACTAAAGAAAGGATTATTCCCGGTGAAACCTTTCTTGAACTTTTCTTAGGTTTGGACCCACAGGCTTCCTAAAAGCATCCCCAGCCTCGTCTTGGGCTTTGTACAAGGGCCCTCAGGCTTCTTAGAAGTTATCAGCATCCTCTTGGACTTAGTATAAGGACCCAAAGACCTCCTATAGGTATAGGACAGAACTTAGTCATCCTTTATTTGTTCATTCCTCCAGAGAGTCAGAATCTCAAAACATCAGACCAGTTTAGGCTTGATTCTCATCCCTTAAAACCTCAGCCCCCTCTTAGGCATCATACAAAGATAAGCCTTTTCATACAAGTAGACTTGGACAGTCTCACCTCCTCTTGGATCTCAAAGAAACCCTCAAATTTCCTAAAAGCACAGAAAAAACCCTGATCAATCACCAATAGAGTTAAGACCTCCAAAGGTTTCAAAACACAATCTTTAAACTCTTACTTTAAATTTCCCCAGCTAGGGTCAAATTACTACCAGTAAACACTTAGAAAAATCAAAACCTCAAGGCATCTGATATTTCAACTCTTCTGCATTCCTCAGCAAGAGTTGATTCCCCAATTTGGACCTGTCTATTGATCTCAAAAATCCTCAGCAGAATCTAGCCTCCTCTTAGGCTTCATATAAGAAATTTCCCGGTCAGCCTCCTCTTAGGCTTTGTATAATGATCTTCCCCCAGCCCTTTTAGCCTCAATCTTGGGCTTTATACAAGACAGATAAAATACTCTCCAACTAAGTCAGTCAAACCTTTTAGCCTCAATCTTGGGCTTTGTACAAGACACATTTAAACTGATCCAGTGGAGTCATTTCTTTTAGCCTCAATCTTGGCCTTTGTACAAGACAGATAAAATATTCCCCAGAAGAGTCAATTTCTTCTAGCCTCCTCTTAGGCTTTGTATAATGATCTCCCTAAGCAGAGTCAATCTCTCTTCAGCCTTAATCTTGGACTTTGTACAAGACAGAAATAAAACTCCCTAAACAGTGTCAACCTTTTAGCTTCAACCTTGGGCTTTGATCAAGGCACACATACAAATCATCATCCCCTCAGAGGAAATCAAAAATCTCTCTGCAAGAAGATATTTCTCTGTACAATCACATCAAAACAGACAATCAAAGAAACCCTAATCCCAGATAATTGTTGTAAGCGGCACACTTATGGATTCAAAAATCCAAGTTGTTGTCCATCTTTTATCCTGGTAAACTTACTCTTTCATCTAATTACTGTAAGTGGCAAGCCTCTGGATTATTTACATCCAAGCCAATGCCCCTCTCTTAGCATGAAAGACTCATAAGGAAAAATGGCATTGCTCTACACTGAGTTAAAGTTTCCTCCTTTAGGACACCTCCCCTATAAAGGAAATTATGGCATTGCTGGACTCCACGTATTCCAGTTAAAGTAATTCTCCTTTATAATCAGTTACCCAACAACTGTGATAAACAGATGAGATATCTCCCTTTAGAGATGACAAATTCTCTCTCAGTCAGAAGCTTTAGCTTCAATGTTGGCCTTAGAACAAGACACAAATAACCTTTAGCTTTAATTTTGGGCTTTGAACAAGACACCAAACATCTTTTTCCTCCCATAGAAATAGGAGCAACTACGATTGCTCCGATTTCCTTGTTTTATTTAACGGGAATACGTAGGCATAAGATTGTGAAATCTTAGCGAGCACACATAACAAAAACTTTAGGTCCAGTACCTTATCAAAAACATCAAAAAACCCGAAAAACAACAAAAATACTCTCTCAACATTCCCAAACGAGAAACTTTCCCAATTTACGATAGATAAACACCAGTAAGTAGATAACAGAAGAAAATGCCAAACAACCTATGGATAACCATATATAGGATGGGTAATTGACAACTCCCTATTGTATAACCTGACCCCGAACCCCCCAATCTCTTAGAATTTGTTAAAGAAAACATTTGTGTGCAAGGTTAGTTTTAGATAGCTTCCCTTTCCTTTCCAGCTTCATTGGATAAATAAGAAATCATAAAGTAACACCCAATTCCAACCAATGCGGTAAGGTGGTCGCATCATCGACAAAAATCGCACGCTATAATTTGTCTCCAGCATAAGTGATTCATTAGTTTGTTTTCCTAAAAGTTCTTACCAATGTCACCTTTGTATTCTCTCTTAGTATCCTTATTCTTGTGCTTGAGTTTTTTTTGGGTATAATGCATTTTTATAACATTTAACTATTGTGCATCCAAAAATACAAAATATGTTGCATTTTTTTCTTTGTTTCTTTTAATTAAGGTTGTAAGAATGATCAAAATGAGGCTCACATGGTCAAGACAATATCATTTGATTCATGGTAGACCTAATTCATCAAAGAGGTTCTAAAGGTTGATTTTGGGTTCATTATTGCTTAAGTAACAAGAAATTTGGATGTTATTCATTCATGGATAAAGTCAAGCCAATTTCATCCATCTTCAACTTGGTTTTAATGAAAAATTCAAGCTTATACAAGAAGAGTTTCAAGTATGAACAACATTGGTTCTTGGATCAATTTCAAAGCATTCATGGCAAGATGACTCCTTTTCATTTTCAAGTTCATGTATTCAAAGTGAACCTTGTGCAACAGGGTTTGATTGATCAAGCTATCATCATGGACATTGCATGTTATGTTTCATCATCTAACAATGGTCATGCAAGCTTCAAATGACAAAGTTCATGAAGCCAAGTCAAGGTGAGGCACGGGTTCATCTTGGTTCAAATTGGTTGGCAAGATTGTTTCAAATGCGAGCAAGCTTCATACAAGCATGAGCTAAGAAACCATAAGCAAGGTATGGAAAAAGTTCAAAAAAGGTCTTGGCTCGTGTTCAAAGAAGCAACAACAGCAACAATGTCAAGCAACACTATCATTAATCTATGAATGCAACTGAACAAGGTACAACTGCCATGAACAACTGGTACACATGAAGCTGCCATGAGCCAAGTTTCAAGCATCCAAGCTGCTACAATCAAGGCTTCATAAGTAAGCAAATAACATGTGCGAATAGCAGTCAAATTCAGGCCTAAATCAGTTCAAAGCACAATGCAATAAATGATCAAAATTCAACCATCACAAGAACGAGTACAGGGGCAAAGTGACAAATGAGGAGCTTCTAGAACCAGTAGGGACCATAAATGATTGGCCAAAATATCCCTTTCTGCACTGCACGAAAGGAGAGGTGATTGTACACTGAAATTTACACATGCCAACTCATCATTCTTGACATGCAAGTTTCAATTTTCATTTTTTTCTCCACACGAGTTTTACTTCAATTAGCATGTACCACTTACCTTAAGTCATCCTCACTCACTCTATATATAGAAGGTGCTACCTACTCATTCATTCAAGCCTCAGAGCCATTGAAACCCTGCTAAATTTACTCCATAAAAAGATTCTAAACAAAGCACACAAGTAAAACATTTGAGCCATTCTCAAAGCACCCTAAGCACTCAAACACCTTCACTAAGCATCACTGAAGCTAGAGGGATCAAGAACAAGGCCTGGAACCACCTCACCTGAGCTCCCCTAACTCATTGGAATCAACAACTATAACCTTTTAGGGAAAGCTAGAAACCATTGTCATTTCACTTGAAACGAGTTACCATTGTGTTTGTTTTGTTCCATTGATCCTTAACCCCATGATTTAAGCTTCTATTGCTTTGAATCCGTCATTTATTTTTTGATTTAGGGTTTTTGTTCTCCATCATGTAAACTAAAATTCTCCATGCTCAGGTCGAATCAATGGATTATGAGCATGGAGGAGGCATCAGTGATCTGAGGCAAATGCAATGAGCATATATTTGTGCATTGAGATTTTGAGATGCTGGATTCAATTTTGCACTTGCTTGGAGGTTGAAGATGACGTTTTTTGTGACTCATCTCATGCCATTTTATCTCTTATCATGTTTTTTTATTATTTTTTCCTTTTATTTTACATTTTTAAAATCATCTTTAATATCATGTTATTTGATTTTCATTTTGATTTTAATTTTTATTCATATTTTTTAATATGTTGGCTTAGCTTTTAATAATTGATTGGTTGATCATACTTTCAACATTTCAAATTCTTAAGAATTGATCCTTTGGATGATTCAACCTTCTTTGGATCAAACATGTTGATTAATGATCATCTGATCATTTTTGGCACTTTGCATTAGAGATAGGTTATCCTTTATTAGATCATGCTTTGAGTTTTTAGCTTGTTTATAGATGATCCCTACATGATTGCCTTGGTTTTACTCTTCATCTTCATCCCTCCTTTTTATTTTATTTTCGTGTTGCATGTTTTAGGAGGCTAATTTTGTGTTAGTTCTCTAACATGTCTAGCACAAAAATTATTATTGACCGACCTCAGATAGATATGACTTCTACATAAGCCTACTTACGATTGCTTGACATAACGCTAAATTTCCCTGATGCGATAAATTGGTTTTTAACCCTTACTCATTAACTATTGACCTATTAACTTTATTTTCTTGCCTTTTAATTACTGTCACTTGGATTCTTACAATTTATATTTCTTGCAATTTATTTTCATGCTCATCATCATACATCTAACTCATGCATCCTTTACTTTATGCCATTTTATTTTCTTTTGTTTCATTGTTCCATTTTATTAAAAAGAACAAAAAACATGATAAAATGAAAACACCAAAAAGATGTAGGGACTTAAAGGATGGAATCTCATGGACTATGAGTAACCTTAGCATCATGGAGCTTTGGACTTAATTTTTTACCCTAGCAAAAGGAGACTTGGACTAGGATTCTTATTTTCACTGTCTAGCTTAAGACACCTTGCACACACGCATGGCTTTCTCTTGGGCTACCTGATAATGAGACTCCTTTATTTCTTGCATACATCCCTCGTATTTTTCATGTACCCCTCTCCCTTTTTTATTTACTTTATTTATCTCTTGCTTTCCTTTGGTTTGGTCTTGCTTGCTAGCTATCCTTAGGGACTAGGAACGACCTCACTATTTTCTCAAAACCCTTGATCCAAATTCAAGTGGTGTTTTCTCAATAAAACTCTTGATGCAACGTCAATGGAATTTTCTCAAATAAACTCAAAAAATGTTAAAATACGATTAGAATTGTGCGCCACGAGCCTTAAGTGGTGGAGAAGGAGTGAGAATGGAGCTTTCCTACCCCCACTCAGTGTATTTTGGACAAAAGATGCTTGACTTAGTCGTTTCAAATATTCACCTCTACCCATAGTCTTTAGAGCAATTCAAATAAAAAACAATATCTTCTCAAACCTAAAAACAACATCAACTCATCAAACTCTTCTTTTTGCACCTTAGGGCATCATCCCGAAAACTCTTTTTCAAGGTAAAATCAACCAACACACTATTTCCTACCCCGAACTATGGAGCTCTGATTTCCTTATTGCACCATGAGGATACGTAGGCACGAGATTGCGAGATCTTGGCAAGCACCCTAATAAAAAGCCCTTCATATTCCCAATAGCAAGTAACCTTTAGATAAACGACACCCATTCACACTTAGACGACCTATATGGTTCTCGTTGAGTACAATTGATGTCAGGGGTGCTAATACCTCCCCCTTGGATAACCGACTTCCGACCCGAATTTGGTTGCGAGACCATTTTCTTTACCATTAAGGGGTTTTATCGACATTTTCCTATCTTCGAAATAAATAATGTTGGGTGGCGACTCTGTGCATTTTTCGCGTAGTGACAGTTGGCGACTCTGTTTGGGATTGTTCCCTAAGCAAGTCAAACCTAATATAGGTTGCCTTCTTTGCATGTTTGGGTGTTTATATTTCCGCTTTACTTGCTTTATTTATTGGCTTTTTGCTTTAAATATTCATATGTTATATATTGTGGCTCTCTTATCCTGTGGTTTTGGATGGATACTTTGATTACAAACCTTGAGGGAAAGACTCTTTACCCGAGTCTAAAGTGTAAACATGAGATAGAATGAGGTTGAGTAGTATGGGCTCTCGAGAAGCTTTTCTCGTGAGAGTCGATACGAGAACCTTGCTTAGAGTATATTCTTTTGAGTATATTGACGATCGACAAGCTTTTTTCATAAGCGATCAATGTTTTCATTAGGATCTATGACTCTAAGTATCTTTTTATAACCTTGAACCTTGAACCTTGCCACTCGGCTATCCTAAGGTGTCCCATACTTCTGCGGGAGAAGAGGAGTCATCCTTCTTAATGACGTTGACCTCAGGAAAAGCATAGTTGATGAACTCTTGTCCTGCAATCTTTGTAGATTCATCATTGTGCTGGATATCTTTAAAATGTCCTGAGTAAAGATCCCATAATTCGATGGGGACATCATTTGGCTGACTCTTTTGCCCCAAGTCGTCTGGGTACGGCTGACAGATAGGCAAGTCATCTAGTGGGTCATAATAGTCATAGTCGAAGTTGTCTTTCATCAGAGTGTCCTCCTCCAATGAATTTGGCAGAGCCCGACATCCATCTGGATCACAATCTCCATACATCATCTTGACATCTGATCTTGGTATATATCTCGGACTCTGCGTGGGATAGCAAAATGGCGTATGCGCCTCTCCTGAGACATATAACCGTCCTCGTTGAGATAGGACTTCCACTCTTCATCTGTATCAGAAGAGTCACCCTCATTAATAGTATGTACTTCTTGAGATAATGGGTGGAGGAAACCTCCACTATGGAAGAAGTTGTGAATGGGATGAAAACTTCATCGTTAGTAGCAGTCTGCGTACAGGTTGAGGAGAAACCAAGACCTTTCTTTGTCTTGTGATCAGTAGGAATTACAAGTTGGGCCCATCCTTTTACGTTGTTACTCTCAATTGCTTTGAGAGCATCTTTGTAGGAGGAAAACGACGTCCCTTTCTCTTATCGATTCTCATTGCTCACTGAAAGTGCTTGGAACTGAGTTCCAACTACCTCCTCGGGTTCTACACAAGAGAATGATGTAAGTTGCTTACTATTAATGCTTGCTCTCCAAAGACTGTGACTAGTTTGTCATTTTTGACGAATTTCAGCTTCTGGTGAAGTGTCGAAGTGACTGCCCCAGCCTCGTGTATCCAAGATCTTCCTAATAAACAGTTGTACGCTGCCCGAATGTCCATTACCTGGAAAGTGACTTGGAAAGTGTGAGGACCGATAGTTATGGGAAGGTCAACTTTACTGATAACTATTTTTCTGGATCCATCGAAGGCTTTGACGATGACCTCGCTGCCTCTCATCTGAGATCCTTGAAATGATAGTCACATCAGAGTAGATTTTGGAATAACATTAAGAGCTAATCTTGTATCTACCACTACGCTAGCTAGAGCATCGTCCTGGCAATTGACTGTAATGTTAAGCGCCATGTTGTGATTTTTGCCTTCTTCCGGCAGTTCCTCATCACTGAATCCCAAGTTGTTGCATTAAATGATGTTGAAAATGATGTTGTCAAATTGTCTTATCATCACATCTTATTCTATGAAAGCTTGCTCTAAGACTTTCTGCAGAGCTTTCTTGTGAGCTTCAGAACTGAGAAAGAGAGATAACACCGAGATTCTTGATGGAGTTTTCAACAGTTGGTCTACAATGTTGTACTCGCTTTTCTAGATGAGATTCAACATCTCATCATTGTTCTTTGAAAGGTCGGGATTACGGGATTACCCGACTAGTTAGTTGGGAACGTCTGTTTGAGGTTCCTTTTCCTTGGTGGGTTCTTCAACTCCTCTGTTAAAGACCCGACCGCTCCGTGTTACTCGGTTGTTGTTAGCAATGTTTACGACGTAGGGTAATAGAGTTTCCTTTCCATTCTCGATTGTGGTTGCACCGTACTTGTAAGGGATAGCCTTATCGGATTTGTACGGTATTGGTCCCGACAGATAGATAACCACAGGAGCCTTTTGATTTTTCTGACCATCGTAGCCAGCCTCAATTGGTTCGAGGCTGAGAATCTTTCTACTATCAAGAGAAACTCTTAATTCATGGAGTAAAGGGATTATGGCACAAACACTTTTGGTCCTCTCATGATCAGAGATTATAACAACGTCTCTGCTTTGATCAAGGAAATAGTCTGGTATTCTGTCGATCAACCCAGAACTTGAATATGGTCGAATCTCTTTCCGGTCCAACTGATTTTGAAGATCAGCTCGTACGAGGTAGCATCCTTGGTTATTATCTAAACAAACTCTACAGCGCTCGTAGTTGTGAAGTGGCACCCGGCCACGCCCGCTTTGTATGCAGTGCATCTTTACTAGCTCTGTTTCCATCGAGCGGACATCCTTACTTTGATATCTATTAGGATACCCGTCAGTCATACTGATCTGCTGTGTAGCTTCATCCAAGTAGATTGGAAGCCACCAGTGGTCCAATAAGTGTTGAAGTGTTCTTTGGACAAGTGCACATCCTTGGTCGTTCTCACGACACTCTTTACAGTCTTGATAATCATGTGAAGCCAGAAAGCCAAGTCTAACCTGCTTAGAATGTAATTCTACCAGACTGGTATTCATCAAGCGAATATCAAAGATCTGAATCATATTGACTTGATGGTTATTTCTCTCTTAATAGTTCTGAATCCATCTGAGATCCATCTGACGCTGGAGGGCCTCTTGTACAAAAGAGCATCGCTGATTTCTTATTGAGCAGATCAGACAGGAATTGTAATGGTGTCGTGGCAGATTATGGTATTGACTTTGCCTTGAATGCATTTCCACCAAGTTGACGTTCATCGTCAGAATGTTGTCGTTCTGAACAATGTTGGAATTTGCATGAGCTATATTGACCTCACGGATTCGGTGATCTTGAATCCATCCGAGATTTATTTGTTCTTGTAGAGATAATTGCACTACGGAACATTCTAAAATATTCTTTGAGCAGATGTCACACTAGTGATAATAGTGAGGTGGTACATGACCGTACCCGCTCTGCCTACAATGCATCCTAACCATATTGGTTCCTACACTACTACAAAACGCGTAAACAACGACGCCATGGTTACAACGGTTCATCCCTACACCGTTGTGACATATATAAACTAAGGCGCGGTTGTATTTTATTTGTTTTTTGAATAAAAATTATCCTTATATAACAACGGTTGATAATCCAACCGTGGTGATACCATCAAGCTTTCATGTGTTCGAACCTCAGCGCCATCATATATATTATTCCTTTTATGTTAAGGCGTGCCTTTTCTTTTTTATTTACTTTTAAATAAAAAAATTAAAAGTTATGACTACGGTTGTTTATTTACACCGTTGTGATACATTTTGTATGTTTTTTTAATTTTTAATTCTAAATATAACTCTGACGCATTAATATGAAATATATCATTACGGTTTTAGGTGTTGAGCGTCATAGTATCTTTTCAATATACTCAAAGCTAGCTAGTTTCACTGTCTCTTCAGTATCCTTTTTTCCATTGAAAATGGAAAGTAGACGAAACGATACACGATTTCAACCCTAAACCCTGACGTTCAATACTGTGAAACAATACACGATTTCATCCAAAGCTTGCATCATCAGTATCCATTATTCACCGTGTTGTTGTCATTTTCGTCATCATCGTCACGATCATTACGGAAGGAAGATTACGCACCAACCAACACCGTCGTCATCATCGTCACCGTCGAGAAGGAAGATAACAACAACACCGTCGTTGTCGTAAGGAAGGAAGACAACAACAACACCAATACCAATATCATTTACTTAGTCATCACTTTAGGGTATGTAAAATATTTTCCCCATGCATCTACAGTAAACTCATTTGCCATTGTTGTTTATGTTCTTGTTGTTCATGTTGTTATTGTTGTTGTTTTTGAACATAGATGTCGACCTTGTCGAGTTCTACATCAGGAAGCAGCGAAGATACTCAAACGATTGAGTGTTCTGTGAATACAACTCAAACGATTGATACTCAATCGAAAAGATCACAAAGAGGTGTCACAATGATGCCCCAATTCGCATCAGTCCGCAACTGATCTGGTGTAAAAATTCCGATCGAGTTTGATTCGCACTACAGATTAGTGGATTGTCCACATTACTCTACTTTTAAGAGTTATGTTGCGTTCCTTGCACGTAGCAAAGTGAGTATACTGATAGATGATTGGAGAGAAGTGGATGTTAATGTCAAAGACAACATATGGACAGACGTTAAGGTATTACATACTATAATTTTCATATATTTGATATCACTATCTATAGTTTCTAATTCATACTTATATATTGATTTAATGTAGTTGAATTTTGAGTTTACCGGTGACTCAAAATTGAAAAAAAAGTGGATAACTTATGCCGGTGTTCGTAGGACGGGATTTAAGTCACAGCTCACGGCTGACTACATTACGAAGCCTAAGAGCGGTCTTCAACGTCCATGGATTCAGTATAGTTTTTTATCGAAGAAGGTGTGGTACAAGTTTGCGAAGAAACGGTGTTTTGAGGAATTCAAGGCTAGTACTAGTCTTATGTAACCTATAATGTTATGGTAATGAGTTATAGATACTAATCATACACATTTTTCACTATGTTAATAACAGGCTAAAAGCGAAGTAGGAATTCAAAACAAGGCGAAAAACATGTACCCTCATAGATTGTCTCGTGGGGGTTACAGGAAACTTGAGAAGAGAATTATGCAGGAAAAAAACAAGAAGGAGGAGATGGTGACATCCAATCTCCACCGTCAAGAAATGTGAAATGGAAGAGGGCTCGATTAAGACCTAATGGAGAGTACACCTCTGAGGCTTCAAGAGTAGTTGCTGAGAAAATTGTAAGTATATGTTTTGTTTTGCTTAATTATGTTATTTAAATGTGTTTGCTTATGTAAGTTGCTCATGTTGTGTAGGATAATTTGGTTGTGGCGGACCGTGAAGGCACATTTTTTCTGGAAGCACGACATGACATATTAGTGGAAGCTATCGGAACAGCTGAGCATGGAGGTCGTGTTCGTGGTGTTGGAGAAGGTGTCGGCTTGAGGTCATACTTTGGATCTCGTAGAAGAAGCACCGAAACCACTGAGTTTCATGCTCAACGACAAAAGATTGAGAATGTTGAGAAGCAATTGGAAGAACAAAGAAGGATGTTTGAAGAGGAGAGGGAAAAAGGGAAAAAGACGTGGAAAAGTTACAAGAGTTATATTCGGTATGTGCTTTACTTGAGATGTTAGTGTTTTATCGGAAATGTATGATATATATTGTGCTTATTTTTGTTTTATGTTCTAATTGAATGTTATGATGTAGAGATTAAGTGAAAACTTCGAACAACGAACAAATGAAGATCAACGTTACGTTGATGGTGATGATCAAACTCCAAGTAGAAGTGTTGTAAATCGCGCTTCTACAAAAGGAAGTAATTGTACATCCCACCCCCCCTTTAGATAACCGCGATGGGATATTGGACCCTAGTCCAAATGAAATAGCCAATTTATACTTGTCCATTGCAACAACAAACCTTGCGCAACCTCTCCCGCTAGAACATTGCCCGAAATTAGATGTAATGTATTACACTCCTGAAGATGTAACCGATTTTCTCACAGGATTTAAGTGTCTTGACATAGCGATTTTGCAAGTTTGGTGCACGTAAGTATATAGTTGAATATACATGTCATTATAGAACATTATAATTTTTTGTATTTTCTCCCTTAATTTATTCATTTTCTTTGACCATTTAGGTACATTCACCGTGTTTGTATAGGGTTAAATAAATCAAGTACCTATGGGATCTTGGAGCCAACTTATATAAGTTAGGCGTATAATGAAAAAAGTACCATGGAAAAGTACTTTAAAGAACGGCTAAATGAGGGAGAAAAAGAATGTTACCTTGCACCATTCCTCTGTAGGTAAGTATTGTTGTAATTTATTTATATATATTCTATATTTAGTTTTGTTTTACTAAAAACTAATAATAATAATATATATATATATATATATATATATATATATATATATATATATATATATATATATATTCTCGTGTTCATTCAGTGGTCATTGGCAATTGATCATAATATCATTTAGGACAAATACCGTGACATTACTGTGTTCCTTGCACGCCCCACTCCACAAACCAATGAAAGATATTATTCTAACGTAAGTGTCTATGTTTAATATCATTTTCTTTGACATTAATTGTAATTTGTTTATCATGTAATATGTTTAATTTAATTTTCAATGTACAGTCTTGTGGAGCAAGTTAATATAATGAGGAATGTTAGAAAAAAGCCCACATGGATTGCTCCTAAAGTAAGTGGCCCGATTACCTGTTTCTTTCATTTACATTCATGTATGGTTATATTCATGTTATTATATTCATGTAATTTGTAGACGAGGAAACAACCCGGGAGTTACGAATGTGGGTTTTATGGCAGGAAACACATGTTAAACATTGTCCTTGCCGGCATTGTTGATTCTTGGGATAAGGTATATATGTCATAAAATGTTTACATATATTAATATATAAGTTGACTATTGAATTATTATCATGCATGATATTCAATTTTTTGCTCTTTCTTATGTAGATGTTTAACGACCAATCCCTATTCCCCGTTGAGGACTTTCTAGATCTTCGTAAACGTTGGGCGTATATCCACAGTGTGCTTAAGGGTCCTCCTGCTGTTTGATATATCAGCAACATTCCTCAACATATTTTTTGATGCACATATTTTTAGCTTTTGATGCACATAATGTGAACAATAATTTTGGCTTTTGATGCACATATTGTGTTTGATGTGCAGGATATTGTATTTGATGCACATAATGAAATCAATAATATTGGCTTTTGATGCATGTTGTTGAACTCTAATATTTACCCCTAAGATTTTGCACATCTCATTTGCATCTCATACCACAAACAAGATCACAATCTTCGTTTCGCCTGAGCATCTGTATATTATTCTCAATTGCTTCTGTTTATCTAACCTCTAACCCAAATACCAAAAATTTGCTGCAGTTTCTCTCTCTGTGTGTTATGCAGGTTTCTCAGAGATAATGGCCTAATTTCAGGTCAAATGTGGTTGTTTGTTCATGATCCAGTTCAGACGGATGTTTGACCTAATCTTGGTCAAACTATCAAGCAATTGCTTCAAGTGCAAGTTATCTATTTTAGTGGGTTATTTTTCAAGCAGAGACTGTTCAAAGTCAAGACGTCTTGTGTTGAGACTCCTCAGTTTATCAAGCAGTGGTTCATGTGAGTGGCAAGATTGTTCAATGGCAGTTGTGCTATGGAGAGCTTTAGATAATTCATTTGGTCGTGGCTTAAGTTGCAAATTATTCAGTGGTTCAGGATTGGTTTCATCGGCTATGTTGCATATTTTATCAGAGGCTTGCGGAAAAAAAAAAAGAATCAAGTTGGTTTTGGGCTAAAAAATAAAGATTAGCTATCCCTTTTTTCCATATCCACCATTCTAAACCATTTTCTTATCCTTTCTCACAATCCAATTACCCATTATTCAAACCATATCCAATAATATCCATTTTCCATTCAAGCTTCCAATTTTTAATTCATATCCAATTATCCATTATATTCAATTATCCATTCTTGTTAGCCATTACCCATTTAAACTATTTCCATTTCTCCATATTTTATTAACCAAATATCCATATCATTATCCACTTTACTTCTAATATCCATTTTATTCAAACCCATAAACCAATTTCCAATATTCATTTTTAAACCCACTAAACCAAATACCCACATTCTAAATATCTGTTTTTTAATACCATTAACTTTTTCTTACAAAACATATTTTCTAAAATTCCAAAAGGCCATTTTAATTACAAAAATCACAATTGAAGCCCATCCAAATTTAAGTCCAAATGCATTCACACAAAAAAATGCAGCAAAAATAATGAAGTTCATGGCCAAGAAAAAGTCCAATACATACGACCCATATGTATTTAGCCTACCACTTACTTCCAGCTGCTCACAACAAACCACACATATAACATGCCACAACTTTTACTACGAATGGGAAAAGAAAAAAATCCGTCACAATTCCAGCCACTTGCGAAAGCTACACAAACCACCTCAAGCCGTGATATTCCAATTTGCAAGCTGTAAATGCAACAAAACTCCAAGATGCCCAAGCTGCACTTACACACCAAAACGCAGCAAAACAAGCTTCAAAACGGCACAAAATCTTCCAAACGGCATCGCAGCAAGTGCACATCAATTTCACAACTGCAACAAGCTCAAAACACAGTGAAAACAAGGAAAATGGCAGCAACAAATTCACATCAATCTCAATTCAAATTCTTCTCCATTTCTCTATAAATTAAACTCCATTCTCCACAATTAACTCAAGCTTTGAAGAGCCAAAATCACTCTGAAAAAAATTCAAACCAATGCTTCAATTCCAATTCATACCTCAAGCTTCATCAATTCTAACCTGCAACACAAATCCAATCCATTTTTTTTGCAAAAAAATAATTTCAACAGTCATTGAACTTCAACCATCTTCAATTCCAAAAACGAAACCGTAAATGTTCATCAAAAACCACATCACACAAATCCATCTTCAACAATAATAACGCAACGATTCGGACATCAACAATAACAACTTCAGAGTTTCGTTTTCAGAGGAAGAGTATAAGCAAGTGAAAGAAGAGTTAGACCGTTTCTTACTCGAATTCGAAGGAATTGAAGCTTTTTTGCCGAACCTTTGCGGTTTCAATTCGAATTATCCAAGCACCGTTACAAGAAATTAAAGACGTATTTGAAATCTACACTTGATTTCGATTCATTCCGTGCATGTTTCGTTTCCCGTCGTTCCGATTCGGTAGAGCTTCGAATTGTTGGCTATGGTGATGAATAGTGTATCGTGCGTGTTTCTCATTCATGAAGAAGATGATGTTTTTTTTCTTTTTCTGATTCATTTAATTTGATTTTGTTTTAAAGAAGAGAAGGTTCCACTCATGGATTGGGCTTGGCCCGTTACCCCAGCCACCACCACCACCAGTTCTAAAAAACAAACCTCCCTCCTTTTTTTTTTTTCTTTTTTTTCTCTCTTTTTATTTCTTGTGATTTTTTTACTATTATTTTTTTAATGATTTTCTAAAGAAAAATAGATTTTAATTTGTTGTTGATCCTTTGCATTGTAATTTTGTTTTTCTAAATATTTTCTTGAAAAATCATTAAAAATAGTCTTGATTTTATTTTCTTAAAATTCTCTTATTGTTGGTTGTGTGGATCATAAATGTTAGATCCACTTTTCTTCATCTCTTTTCTTTTTGATCGATGAAAGTCTAATGCATCTTGGAATTCTTTTGTTGAATTTGATCAAGACTAGATCGTTACCATTTTTCTTTTCGTGCGGTATTGCTTTTGGATGACGATTTACATATCGTTCATCTAGCATGCATTAGCACAAATATATATTGACCGCCCTCATTGTAGGGTAATTACTCCATAAATTACTCGGCGATTGCTTAACATAGCGTAACATATGTCCCGTATCGGAAAACAATAAAAAATTATTGATTATTTGTCTTTTGGTTGAAAACTTATGAGACTTGTTGTTAGGAGGTTTTGGTCTTATCAATCCTTTAATGAGTTCTCATTAACCTTGACCTAAGTGCAATTATTCAATCATTATTGATCACTAACTCTAACAACTAATCACTAACTTACTAACAATACTATTGTACTAATCGTTTACAATTCCTTCTCGCTCCTTATCTCTTTTACTTTTATGCTTCATTCTTATCATTTTATATCATGTTTATGCTTCCGCACTTTTTCCTTTGTCTGTTGGACATGTGTTTATGCTTCCGCAATCTTTCCTTTGTCTGTTGGACACATGTTTATGCTTATGCCTTTTTCTCTTTGTCCACTTGGACCAAAAACATTAATAAAGGCTAAAACCTCTAAAAAAACTTGTGCTTCTAATCTTGGTCTATGGTTACTATCCTTTGCAATGGACATGGAATTTTACACCTAGACCTTGGACATCCAATGCAATTCTTGGAACCTTGGACTTAGAACTATGACCTTTTCCCTTTGCTTTGGAATTATGGTTCGAAGACTTTGGAGCTTACTTGTGTGGTTAGGCTATTCTTATCCTTGGCTTTTACTTTATGCTTTAGGATAGCCACTTCTTCTCCCCCCATTCTTCAATTTTCAAAACTCTCTCTCCCTTTTTCAAAATATTATTGTTTTCAAACTTTCACTTCTTTCATAATCAAACCTTGACTTTGTCAAGTGATTTACTCTTTTCTTTTCATTTCTTAACAAATGCTAAACTACATAAGCATATTGACACCTTTTTCAAAAGACTTTAAAAAAACACCAAACTCATCAACCTCTTTTGTGCCCTTGTGCACTTTCTTCCTTTAACTTTTTCATAAGTTTAGACATGATTCATTTCTTTCAGCGGAATTATTCGCTTGGAAATGACGACTTGTCTTTACATTTAAAATCAACCAAAATAAAAAAATTTCATTCTTTGTACCACGAACTACGGGTTTTTGATCCTACATTGCACATCGTGGGTACGTAGGCATGAGGCGACAAGTCTCTCTACACACAAAAATCTTAAAAAACAATTTCTCTTCTCATCTCCTCAATCACTTTTCAAGCAAACCATTTTCAGACCAAAAGCGGTAAATATTTCAAAGGGCTCCTTATCCGGTTTCTCTTCACTTGTTCTTTTTTAGAGCTTGTGTAGGTTTTGTTCGCTCTTTTTCCTTTCCTTTTTTGGATAAAATAAAAGTGCGGTGGCGACTCTTGCTTTTTGAGTTAAGTTAATCAATAGCTTACACTCACGATTTTGCCGCTACACACATATTGTATTTGATTTAATCAATGTTATCTGTTAGCTTTTGATGTAAATTCTCTGATTCAATTATGGGAAGAATTGTGTTTGATGCACATATTGTGTTTGATGTAAACAGAAGCTGTTTTGACAGGATAAAATATAGGAAGAATTTGATAAGTAGAGAATTTTTATATTTAAAACATGGCTGTTTTGACAGCGGTTAAAAACCTAACCGTAGTTGTATGTCAAACGCTGACTAGAATAATATAAATAAAAAATGTTGTTGCTGAGAATCGAACCAGACCACCTTTAGTTATATCACAACGGTTGTGTAATGAAACCATTGTGAAATGGTGCGCGCTTTCTGGAATACAACAACGGTCCCAGGACCGTCATTGTACGTACCGCATATACAACAACACTCTACATAACAACGCCTTCGCCCGCGTCATTATATGTCATTTCCAACTATTGTTAAATGGGTTTTTCGTAGTAGTACTAATAGGAGTACACCGTGAATTTGATAACTGCGGCTAAATTCTTCCTCTATCAAATTTACTGCAGTCTTCTCATGTTGAGGCAACAGGTTCGTCTAAACATTCGGATTAGTATCTTTGAAAGATAGGACCCCATTCTTGACAAGCTTATGTACATCATAATTGAAGCTGAGACAGTTCTCAATGTTGTGCCCCGGTCCTCCTTGATGGTAAGGGCAAGTTTGATCTGCGTTGAACCAAAAAGGTGGATTTTTTGGTACTGTAAGAGGAGACCTGGTTTGGACGTGCCCCTTGACCAGTAAGAGTGGAAATAGTTCTGCGTACAACATCGGTATAGGGTCGAACCCTGGTGGTCGTGTCGTACGGTTGTTGCTGTTGTACTGTGGACGAGCCTGCTGAAGGGGCAGTTGTGTCCTTTGTTGATACTGTTGTTGATTTGGTTGGCTCTAAGCAACCTGAGGTTGATATGTCGGAACCGGAACTGGGTTGATAGCAGGAGTTACTGTTACTATTGGCTGATACCTTCGCCTTTGCTTTCCGAGAGAGATATTACCAATATCTTGCTCCTTTTTCTTTTGGAAAGTACTACCATATCTTTTGGTACTGCTTGATGGCTCTGCACCTTTGACCAATCTTCCTTCTCAGACTGCCTCTTCAAGTCGTACCCCCATGTTCACCATTTCAGTGAAGTCACTGAGCGTACTGGCGACCATTCGGTCGTAATAGAATGAGCCCAAGGTCTTCAAAAAGATCTTTGTCATCTCTTTTTCCTCAAGAGGGGGACAGATCTGGGCGACAATTTCACGCCATCTCTGAGCGTATTCCTTGAAAGTCTCCTTGTCCTTCTGCAACATTGCTCTGAGTTGATCTCTGTCCGGTGCAGCACCCCAAAATTTGCCCTCTACTTTTTCTTATTTTTTCTGGCTTTCGCTTTGCATTCGTCTGCATTTTCCACTAGGTCATTAACATAACTTTGCATTCATTCATTTACATGAGCGCTTAAGACATGGGATCAGCGCCTTCTGAAGAATTAGGGTTTCATCCCCTTACTTATGGCTATCATATGGATTTGAAGTTCTGACTATGCAACCATCAATGACGTCACCTTCTTGTGCTCAGGCCACTTGGTTAGGGGCTTATTTCCCTGATTAAATGGTCTTCAAGAAGTTCACTTGTAAAGGCTATTTACCGGTGTCTAGTCCATCATCAAGGTTTCAATGCAGGTCTGCTTTGAGTTAAAAGTTCTGGTTCTAAAACAACTTAAGTCATTTGCTCATATCTGTGTGCGTCTCAAGGAGAATTATGGGTTTATCTATGGTTGAGCTTGTGGATGTTTACCAACCGAGGTCCATTGGATTAGAGTTTCGTGCCAGACACATCTTAGTATTCAGGGTATAATAGATCCAATTAAGGATCGGTGATCAAAGCATTGTTGTCTACTCAGTCGTTTGTGGCTTATTACTGATGGTTCAATTGATCTTTAGGGTTCATTGAGGATATAAGTGTGATATGGATTGGGAGTTTGATTGGGACTAAGTATGTTAAGGTTGGTCGTGTGGATTACTTGAGGAAAAACCATATCCATTTTCAATCATTTTTAGGTTCAATATCCACATTTGGATTCATTCTTGGTCCATATCCGTTCGTGATTAACCAATTCCATTTTGAACCAATCTTCATTCCATTTTAAATCCAATTAACCATTTTATCCATTATTCTTTTAATCACTATCCACTTCAAACCATTTTTCTAAATTCACATTTTTTTCATAATTATTCAAATAATATCCAATTACAATCCATAATCCATTTTTGTTGTTCAATTTTCCAAAAATCCAATTCATCCCCATCCCAAATTACAAGTTCAGCCTATTCATTCTCAATTTTAACCCATTAACAAAAAAAAAAGGAGAAGTGAAGCACCAAGTGAATGTTCCAAGCATGGTAACAGCTACGAGTTACTACAAGCATGACCCACACAAGCTGCTTGAAGCCAAGGCAATTACTCTAAGCCAAATAGCTCCAGACGCTGCATCCAAAGCCCTCAGCCAACAAAACAAGCTTTTCCTCATGGACCCAATACAAAAAAAATCTCAAGCTGTAAAAGAACAAGCCAAATATCCAAGCTGTAAAGCTAAGACACACAAGCCAAGTTTCGCGACCTCACGCCAGTTTTTTTTTTCACAATACAAGCTGCAAGTTAATTGAAAACGACATCCACAATTAGCAGCAAGTCAAGACGCTGAACACAAAACATCATAACTTATTGACAGCAGCAAAGAAAATTCATTGAAAATTATGAACCAAACTCATAACAGGATTTACTCAGAAAATTCTATAACAGAAAAATAACAGCAACATTTCCCTAATGATCCTAACGAAAAACTTATAACAGAAAACCATAACCGAATCCCTAACCTCTCTAACTGTATCCTAACAGAACCTAACTGAAAAACTAAAAAACTCTCTTCATCCTTCATCCTCCTTCTTCTCCGATTTCAAAAGCCCTTAATCTTTATCAACCAATGTTCACCATGAAACTTCTGTAACAGCAACAACAACTTCTCAACTCTCCAACCTCCATCAATCTTCAACGTGCAATAATTCACCAACACAGTAAAAACTTTGCGTCGATTCTTCAACTCGGCACAATATCGTCAACATTCAATACTTGCAATTCAACAATAGCTCAATACTTTCAGCAATTCACGCAAGAATTCAACAATGGCAATTGAAGGAAGAATATCGTAGAAGAGAAAAGAGGATCAAATCATAACTGAGCATTCCACCACAGCAAATCCTTTGTCGTCATAACCAACTCTTCCTCGACTTTGCAACGACAACAACTTCACACTGCATCGAGAAGCTTTCTTCGAATTCATATCAATAACGTTTCAGCAACACGATTCAAATTAATCACACCTGCAGAAGCAGAAGATCAAGAATGTGACAACCGACAACGCAACGATTCACAATGCCAGAACAGTCAAAGAATTGTAGAAGAAGATCACAAAATTGAAGAGGAAGCGCGAGTAGCAAAATTAAAAACGGAGAGTTCGAGAAAACTGCACATACCGGAGGAGTTTCAAATCAAGGTGAATATCTCTCTGCTCCGTCTTATTCATCATTAATATTTGTGCTCGATTTGTGCTCCGTAGTACAAATCTAGGTTGTTAGCTTCGTTTCTGTGTGTAATTCATTTCGCGCGAGGATATTCGAATAGAGATTGGCACAATGTAGGTCATTGATATTTCCGCCGCCGCCGGCGTAAGGCCACGGCGCGGTAGAGAGTTTTGATTCGCGGTGCAAGGTTGAAATAAGTAGGAGAAGAGAGGAGGTGGATGAGGTAGGAGAATTGATTGGAAGGAAGAAAGAACTGTCACGGCCGGCGCCACATATGTCGTTGGGTTCGTTGCAGAACCATTGAAGAAGAAGATGAGAGAGTGAGAGTGTAACGGCTCTGAATAGAGAGACTTTTTTTTTTTTGGAAATCTTGGTATCCGGTCTTGCGACCGACTAATCCAAGAGGGACCAATCCCATTGTCCACTAGCGGGGGCCCCGTTTAAAGCCGGAGGAAAGCTTCGTATGGAGTCGCTCTGAATAGAGAGACTTATTTAGGTTTAGCTTTTAGCTAATGTTGAACCGGGTTGGGTTCTTAAGCCCATTCGCCCAATGTTTCTCACTACACCACTTGTCTTCTCATCACGCTCCTATTTTCAGTACTACACCCCCCTGTCTACTAAACAACTGCGCCATGGAAGTTCCACACACCTCCCCCAATAAACTGTTGCACCCCTGTTTTCTTTCTTAAGTGTTTATTAGTTTTTGGTTTTAATGGCCAAATTGTTTTTGGGTTAATTGGAGTAGGATAATTAGGTTAAAGATTACTATATTTTTTAGATTTAACTGTTAATCTGAGTTGGATTTAAATTATTTTTGACCTTGAACTAATGTTTATAAGTTTAACTTTGAATTGGGGTTCTAAGTTTAATTAATTAGATTTTGTTTTGATTGATTTTATGTTAGAAATTAACCGTGTTTCTAATTGGTTTTTACATGGTTCAATAATTGATTAGTTGTTGAATAATTGTGGATTACTCCCGATTACCTTTTGTTTAGGAACCATTTTCAACTTGATTTAGATATTGACCAATTAGAATAAATTTGACTAATTGTTTTTTTCTTAATCGCACTAATTGCTTTTAGTTTAATTACACTAATCATTTTTGCTTACTAGCTTACTAATTGTTTTTAGCTTAATTGCTTAATCATTGTTTTTGGCTTAATTGTCCACTAACTAGTTTTAGAATTAGAAACTTTGAAATAATTGATATTGATATAGTTTGGTTTGACTTAGTTCTAACATTGACTAAACATAGGTTTTAGTGCTAATATTTTCATAATAGTTTCATTAGTTAACTTTGTTAATAGTCCATAATACTTGTTACATGTTAATTTTGACTAATTGTGGTTTACATTTTAGTATTGATTTCATTTACTTCTTATTGACAAGCTCCATTTGAATTTTGACTAACTTTTTGAGTTTGTTTTGTAGTGATTCTCACTTGTTTTGATAAGTGGCTTAAATGTAGAAGTTGATGTAACATACACTGCTGTAATGGACAAAATGTGCTGTAAAATGTTGATATTCTGCCTAGTTGCATACGCACCTGTCCTATTCTGGAAATAGTAGTTGTTATAGACTGTTTTTACTTGTTGCTAGTTTTTACAGCTATGCAGGTGCTGGAGCGCTGTTGTTGCTGCTGTTTATGGCTTATTGCCTTGTTTTATTGTTTTATTCATGAAGGGTGAAGAGCATTTGGTTCCATGTCTTTCACGGATCCATTCCTCTTTCTAACACCTTTGTTCATTTATGCTAGGTCACTAGAATTTGGCCGGTTGCTTATATTTTTCTTGCGTTGCTACGGATTGCTATTCGTACGGTATTACCTCTCTTCTCTTTTACTAATCCCGCACTTTTTCTTTGATGCCATGAGAAGTAGGATTGGGAGTCCGTGCCACTTTGCCGGCAATGCTGGAAGTCCTCAAAGGAGGCCCTGTTTGTGATTGTTTAATATTGGGCCTAAGACCTCCAAAGAGGCATCCCATTCCCGTATCCCCTTGTAAGAACTCAAAGAAGGCATCAGGCGGAATGAGAGTCCGCAATTGACTCCCGCCATTTCTAGTCCCAGGTTGTTCTTAGCTCTCATTACATGATTGAAGCTTTGAACATAACTCACTCTTGTTATCGAGTCCGTCAAGTGGAAGAAGGGTTTAACAATCAAACCCCCACACCTTGTCTATAGCTCGCATTGATCAATGTTGATGCTTATGTGATCTGATTCACATCTCCCCCTTTCTTACTCTGCTCTCCATGGCTCTCGATACCATTTGATGAGTACACTTATTTCCCATAGCTAGCTTGTTTGCCTCGGTTGATATGACCCCTTGGCTAAAGCTCCCCCTTTTTTACTTTGATTGTGTGGCATTGTTGTTGACTGACACTGTTTATTCTTTCGTTTGCTTTCAGTTCATTTTGTGAGTGATTTATCCTATGTTTACATGTCTAATGACATGATCCCCTTAGGATTCCTAGCTCCGCTTAATTTTTGATTAAGTCGGAGGTAGGAGAGACATTACGATAGCAATCCATGCATGACAACATTAGGTAGACTTCCCTCCTGATCCTGACCTTAGAACCACCTTGGCATGCTAACTTGTAGGACCGAGTTTCCCTTTAGCCTTCTGTAAGCCTTGTCTCTCGCACCCATGCGATCGAGATCCTGTTTCCGTTCACCCGTAGTAGTGTAAACTACGGATGCTCTGATTCCTCTTTCTTTTCAGATTGAGGATACGTAGGCACGAGATGCGATGTCTCGGCGAGCACACTAACAACTAACTTTCCTTTTCTCTCGCACCCGTGCGATCGAGATAAATCACCTAACACACTAACAACTAACTTCCCTTTTCTCTCGCACCCGTGCGGTCGAGATAAATCACTTAGTACACTAACAACTAACTTCCTTTTTCTTTACAACTTTGAGTCTCTCTTTTCTCATCTCAAAACTAAAATAAAAAACATGTAATAAAGGCAACACGTATTGTATGCCATGAGCCTTAAGTACATGGGAAGTGGAGATTGGGGGATTTTCCTTCACTTTCCTAGAGTGTTTAGCATACGTCCCGTCTTGGGTCGATTTGCGACGCATTCGTTCCTATGTCATAGACTTTAGTGCAATATGTGTTACAAACACAATCAATCAAAACACTTCTTCTTAAAAGACAATAAACAAACAACAACTCTCCTCTCATCTTCCACACTCCATTCATAAAGGATGTGTCACTTCCGTTCTACCGCAAACAAGTAAATGCCTAAGACTCCGTACAACGAGCTGTGGCACCTAAACTGCTGGAATGTTAACCTTGGCGTCTTCTGCTAAAAAACACAAACAAAGCAAAGCTATCCCTAGTGAGGGGAACTACGTCGCTCTGATTCTTCATTGGTTAATGGAGATACGTAGGCAGGAGATCGTGCGAGATCTCTCAGAGCACAACCTTATTCATCAACCCTTTTGTCTCCCAAAACTGACTCGTAGGTTGAACTACGACTGCTCTGACTTCCTCCTTCTGGTTAGATTGAGGATACGCAGGCACAAGACGCGATGTCTTGGTGATCAAACTTCCCCCACAAGTCATAGTCCATCCGAACTACGTCGACTCTGATTCTTCATTGGTTAATGAAGATACGTAGGCATATGATTGCGATGATCCTTGCGAGTCCTTTGTGTCCTTTTTCTCTTTTTCCCCCCATTTCTCCATTTCACCTTTCGTTTCCAGTTTCTAGTTAGCAGTTGAGTTTCAGATGCCCTACACCCTTTGATCGAAAACAACAAGCGTGGATCCCATCGAGTACGATGGACGCGAGGGGTTCTAATACCTTCCTCGCGCGTAACCGACTCCCGAACCCAGGCGATGGTTGCGACGAACATTCCTTTCCCTTTGTCGAGGTTTTCTTCGATCGTTTCCTTTCCCTGTGTCGGGATAAATAACGTTCGGTGGTGACTCTTCTATTCTTTTCCACCGGTTGATTTTCGTAGATGCGACATCCGGTGCCATGTCCAGGTTATACTTATACTGCTGAATGAAGGCTGCCTTAAGATCTATGAAAGTAACGATCTTGGTGCGGTTTAAACCCATGTACCATTTAAGTGCGGCACCGGTTAAACTGTCTTGGAAATAATGGATCAGTAGTTGTTGATTCTCTGTCTGAGTTGACATCTTTCGAGCGTACATCACCAAATAACTTTGAGGGCAAGAGTTTCCCTTGTATTTTTCAAAGTCAGGCACCTTGAATTTGTGCGGGATTTTCACATTAGGGACCAGACCAAGGTCTGCGGCGTCCTTTCTGAATAAATCCTGATCGTGAATGGTGTGCAGTTCCTTTTGCATTTCCAGGAATTGCTCCTGGAACTCATTCATCCTTTCGTACATGTCCTTATTTCCACTGGTTATGGTGCAGTCATTACGGCGGTGACTCTTGGTGCTTCTATTCCCTGAAGTTTGTAACCTTTAGGATTTGCTGTCATCACTCTTGCGTCTTTGCTTTCTCGAAGTTTGTAACCTTCAGCAGTTCCTGCTGCAGTTTCTGGGTCTTCAGTGACCGGCGGTGTTGCACCCTAATTTTTGACCCTAAGATCCCCGCTTTTCTCTTGCATAACATATTAGGTCATCATTCATGCATAACTAACCACTTTACCTAGTTGTTGTCTGTTTGTTTCATTTATGAGTACAGGTGTTGCTGCAGAAGATTCAAGGTCCTGAAGGCTGTGTTGTGTGTGTATTTGTGGAGGTTCCCTGGCCCTTGCAAGATGTGTGTGGATTCCTGTGAGACTGTGCCCTTTCCCTTTCTGGTCCCTAAGCCACTACCAAGCCTTTTCTTCCTTCAGACTCCTCAGTTTTCCTCCCCACAGAATACTATGTCCTTATATCCTCTGATTGGTCCCTAAAGGCAAATCACTGGTTGTGTGGCAAGGTTATACTACAAGATGGCATCTTCCCCTCTCTGTCAGTTCCTCAAGATTTAAGAATCGTGTTTGCTCAATGACGCTATATTCTTAAGTAATGAAAGTTCATTTTGGAAGGAATTAGAAATTGATTTCCAAAGCGCAATTCAAGTCCATTGTTGTCACAAGTTTACAAGATCAAGTTCGAAGCTCCTACATCATTCCTGTGACGCTATTTCATGTTTAGTTCCAGTATGAAGCGCATGCCCTCTGTTTCAAGAAGAATATTTATATTCTTGAAGCTGTCAAATGTTCTTCAAGCAAGTTTGAAGATTGTTGGAAATTAAATGTTCAAGATGTTTTGACCATTAGTAAAAAATTTGAGAATCCTTACAAAGCTTTAAGTTTTTTGTCGGTAATAAAGAGTGGAATGCTATAGCCGGTTAGGTCGGATAATTTAGTCCATCATTATACTAGCCACTGCAGGGTTTAATTCATGTATTTTCTAAAACTAGTAGGAACACATAGGCTTTGGTTACAAACTCATTTATCCAAGTACAGGTTTTATTAGAATTATGATCAAGAGAGTTTCATTTGGAACTTATCACCAAAGGCTTAAGTTTCTAAGTTTAAAGTCAAGGCATGCAAGGTTCAATTTGAGTTCAATTTATATTGAATTTCCAGACCAAGTTACATTTCCTTTCCAAGGTTCACATTCATCATAAGATTACAAGTTGGTACAAAAGTCAAGGTTTAAATTTGAATCCCAAGAATTAAAGTGCAAGTGTTACTTTTTTAAAAAAAATACCAAGGGTTTGAAATGGAATCCATGTTGAATATGGTTTATTACTAAAGGCATAACATGTTCAGTGTTCGCAAGTCATATTTAAAATTACGTTTTGACCAGCTGCAAGTTTGTTCTCAAATCCAAATTATAATGGGATATTGTACAACTCATGGAATTCAAGTTCTAAGAAATCCACCTCATGTGGAAACTTTTAGTCTTAAGTTTACACCAAGCATTTTGAGAAAACCAAGATAACTACATTGGAGTCTCCATTAATTTTGTACCGCCTCTCGATAAAACTACAATTATGTTACAATTACATAACATCTCTAATAATCACACTGCCCACATAGAGTTTTTCAAAAGGAGAAAACACTGGTTCAAGTTACAATATTTGCAAAAAAATCTGAAAGTTCAAATCTAGGTAATTTGAAATACTAATCCTGCTGTCATGATGAAAAGCAACTCCAATGCTTTTTTAGTTATCAGTGCTAAAACATACAAATACAAGTTCATTACAACCAAGTTGGCATTACTACCTACATGTTTCAAGACCAACACTTTCACAAGTCAGGAAACTATTGATGCACATGAGGCTAATCCTACTGTTTACAATTAGTGTACCCTGCTTACAAATGCTACTCCAATATAACCAAATTGGAAAAACAGAAGGAAAATTGCTGCGAATGACTTGAGGAGATGACTTGTAAGAAGTTTGATTTTCCCTTCATGAACTATTAGTGGTGAGGAGTGGGGTTGATTGTGATACTGAACAGAAATTCCATTCAAAGTAAGATGCTAATGACTAGTTGGTGCCATCAAGAGGATATCTTTATAACAAGTTGCAAAAGATAGTCAGAACCTTGCGGTTTCTACGATGAGACAAATTTTACTTAGAGGCATGCGGAACCTTGATATTGGATCATTGGAACGACGGTTCATACCTTGAGGAATAAATTCTGTTTCTTGTATGGAAGTTCCGGTAAGGAAAAATAAGCCTCGCTTTAAATTGCTTTAAATCCACCGACAAAGTGCTCCATGTGTTGCACCTACAAAAACGTATGAAAACATCATTTCCTCATAGACTTATCTATTTTTCAACAAAGATATACATTCTAAGAGTGAACAAGTTAACTTCCAAGAGCTATTAGATATATTGATAGGTAAAATAATGGAAACTGGTTTTGAATATTTGATTCACATGGTACTCCATTTTGTTCACAACTATGAGGTTTCAAGGAAAAGAAGTGTGTTGACAGAGGTAATATCACCAAGTCTATGATAAAAACAAGCTGGAATACGATGCAAGTGAGGTATCTTCCCAAGTATGAGTCACTAAGAAAAGCTCAAATTAAAGAGAGGAAATAAGTGGTTCCCATCCATTTGCTAAAAGTGCTTGCTGTCTCAATTTTAGTCTGCTTCAATACTAACTTTGAGAAGAGAACCAAATTAGCTTCATCTCCATGTCACGACTTCGTCCTCGCCATAAGTTTCATGCACATATGAAAAGAAAAGGAGAAAAAGTCATTATCAAGCGTGAAGGAAGAGGAGACGGTAAAGTTAAATTCACGAAAGAACACATTTGTTTCTTAAACAACTTAAACACGTTCGGATCAAAATTGAATAAAAAAATCAACCACTTCAAAACTTTCCAGACAGATTTTATTACAAATGGAAGTTCTTTTCAAGACAAGGGAGCAGGTTCATCAATAATCTATCCATAACACTAATTCAGAATTGAAAAAAGAACATATTTCAAAATGTTTCCAAAACCAGACGACATTAAAGTTTCATAACAAGTCATCAAGAGCATTCATCATGAGGAAGACAAGAATAAAACACATTTCCACTTAAGATACAACATGTTTTAGCAACCTTATTTACTTCCCAAAACAATTTTAACACAAGATGATACAAAGAATCAAGACAATTATGTTTGTTTCCAAAACAAGTTGATTTTCGCATTCATTTCTGAGATGGGGAGATTCAATGTGTAGAGCATATATATTGAGGATAGTTTGCAAACAGAGGGGGGAGAACAATTCACATCTACACAAACACACCCATACACAACACACCGAGGGGACATCATAGCATAATTCGAATTCACAACCAATCCTTAAACCAAAGAACGCACTGATCCACCAACATCAACATTACATAACCAGAAATTCACAAACCTCTAGACAAATCGTCACAAATCTCACCTACTAAACCAAACATCAATATCACACCAAAATTCAAAACAAAACAGTTCATCAGGAAGATTCACAACACACAATCAGAATGGTTGCAGTAAAGAAAGAGAGGAATTCGTAAAAGGATCTGAATAACTTATCTTTGAGAGGGTCGTTTCTTCTCTGATCACCATTGACGTCGCTCCACAGCCTCCATGCCGCTTAAACTGACGACCATTGCTGGTGATTTCCTTGGCCGCAACTCAGACGGAGTTCGATGCATCCACCGACTCCCCTTTTTTCGTTCTGTTTCAATTCCTTGTAAATGTAATCTCTAAAAAATATAGTAAATTGGGGTATTGGGCTGTGTGGGGTTAGGGTTATTATTGCTTGATTGAGAGAGACGAGAGAGCAATGGCGCGATTAGGGTTTCAAAATCCTAATTTCCTGAGAGAAGAAAAGAGCGAGAGAGATAGACGAGAGAGTGAGAGATGAGAGACCGTGTGTGGTTTCTCTTTTTTTCTTTCTTTTCTTTTGTTGATGATTTGTTCCTGTACACATGCACACACGATTTCTTACCACGCACCCTCCATCACTTGTGTTAGATCTCGCTAGGATTACATCCAATGGCTATGATCTGAGGATCCGCGATGGACCCTCTCCCCCTTGTGCGCGTGGGACTCCTCCGTTTTAAATCTTTTTAATTCAACCTATCCTTTTTTATAATAATCAAAATCTAATTTGTTTTTTTCTCATAATTAAATAAGTTATAGAATTTTTAAATAACCCTTTTTTAATAAAGAAAATAATATAAATCCCTTCATATACTAAAATATCTTTTTATTAAAACATAACTAAATTAATAAGTTAAAACTTTTGTTAAACCTTTTTAAAAAGCCTTTTATATTAAAACTTTTATTTATTAAAATATTAAAACTCTTTTATTAATTAATAAAGAAACTCTTTTAATAACTTTTTTCTTTTTCAATATAACTTTAAAATTAAATAATAATAAAAACTTTTTTTTTAAATATTAAAATTAAAACCTTTTATAGAGTAATATGAAAACTCTTTAATAACTTTTCTTTAATATAACTTTAAAGCTAAATAATAATAAAACCTTTTTTTCAAAATAATTAAAACCTTATATAAATAAGAAAACCTTTAACTTTAAGGTAATACTAATCTTTAATAATAATGAATCTTTTATTAATAACCTTTTAAAATTATCAAACTCTTTTCTCAATAAACTGATCCCCGTTAGAATTCCCCGCGCTAATCGTATGTTTGAGTGACTTAGATTAAGACCTTAATTGATATTATGCCTTGCTTATGCTCTTGTTTGCTTGTCATTATATTTGATGAATGCTTTTTGTTCTAAACCTTTTCAAAACATTAAAACTCTCGATCCAACGTCGAGCCCATTTTCTACCCATGCAAGTCGATTGCCTTTAGGCATCGCATTCAACCTTTTGGTCACTAGACACAAGACTAGCACCACTTTGCTAGCACTCTCGTTTAAATCTAACAATCGATTGCATTAATATCTAAGGGAAAATCCCATGCATGATAATCAAATTATTGTGCATGGTGCATTTCATTTGCATCATACCTCCCCATAGCTTTTATACCCTTAAGATAAGTTTATTAGACAACTGTAGGATAGACTTCCTAAGTTAGTCCCCCCCTCAAGTTCAATTTTTACAATCAAACTTTAGCTCACCTAATTCTCCACAAGAGAGTTAGATGTGAATCATCTCAAAGAAGGGACATACAATCCCATACCCCACAAATACAAACAAATTTCAAAAAAACTGTGGTGGTTTCTTAAGATGATGACTCATCTTCTCTCCTAAACCTTTAAACAACTTTAGTATCCTTCAAGAGGAACTACATGTGCTCTGATTCCTTCCCGGCAGGATATGTAGGCACAAGATACGATATCTTGTCGAGCACACTTAGGAATAGAATTCTAGGTCACCTACCCCATAACCCTTAGCAAACAAAAACAAATAACATAAATAAACAAGAGGTTCCTGTAGAGTACTACAGATATCTAGGGTGCTAACACCTTCCCTAGGTATAACCAACCCCCGATCTTTAGAATCTTAGTTTGCATTTGCATTGCATTGTGGGTAATTCGATTTTTCTCCCTTCCCTTGGATAAATCAAAGACGGTGGTGAAATAAAAGAAATGTGATCCTAGTTAATCAATAACTATGGTATCCAATTCTCACCGCGACAGGCGGGATGTATCCCTCAGGGACAAAGTTGATTGGCATGCCCCAGGGGTGATCTTTAGGCATGTTGTACCGAGGATCATATGTCTCCACTACGGGCGTAGATGTGATCTCCGAGATCACAATTCTTTGTTGTTGCCTCCGAGCTGCTGCCAGGGATTGCATGTCACTGTGAAGTTTTTTCAGATCTTCCTTCAGAGCGTCGACTTCTTCTCTCAGCTCTCTGTTCTCTTCCTCAAGATCGTCCATTTTCTTTTGTCGATTGGCCTGAGTGTTGTACGAATGAGACAATTTGACTCTAGAATCGTGACACATATGCGAGATTCGAAGATAAGAAGAACGCGTTATGTGAGAATGATGAATGATATGCAATGATATATTTTTTTTGTTTTTTGCTTTAATCAAAAAGAAACTTCAACAAATAGATTGCAAATATAGTACAGTGGGGAGACCCCTTTTTATTGAATTTGAAAGATTGCAGAAAGGGAAAATACAGTATTTTACAAAGTGCTGTAAAAGGGAATGTCTAAGTTCATAGATCCTGAGTCCACTCTGAAGAGAACTCAGATGCTAGTTCTGGTATTTTCCTTTTCTTTGACCGGGGCCCTTCAACCGTTGTCGGTTTCTCAGTCCTTAGCCAAGTTAAAGGAGTGAGCAAATTTCTTCGGTCTTCCTGACTTTCTACAACATGTTGCTCTAATATCTTAATTAGAGCATCCTTTTCTTTTAACAGTTGCTGAATTTTGGTACACTCCACGTTGAGAATTCGGTAATAGTTTTTCCAAGAGCTTTTATCCCGTTGAACCTTGTTGTGAGCGACCTGGAGTTTTTTCGCATCAGACATAAAATAAAGGACAGATTCCTTTAACGGAAGAACTTCTTGACGAGGGTAAGGCATCCTCAGCTTGAGGGCTCTAGTTTGTACCTAGTGGAGATATGGTTCCACGGAGATACAGTCTAGTCTTCCTAGAGACTCTCTTCTTTTTTTGTGAACATGGTACCAGGCCTGCACTATTTCCTTCTTTAGTGCTCAGTCATTTTCTCCTTCCTTGAAGAAAAGACCTTCCAGATGTACATTATGCGGGATATACTTCATCGGGTATCCGAGTTGATGGCGAACTAAAATTGGATGATAGTTGATTCCTTCTTTAGTTCCTATGGGGGTACATTGGGGAAATTTCCACATCTGTCGATGATCCTTATCCCCTCATAAATCCTATTATACCAATCTATGTAAGAGTTGGTAAGAGACGTGATTCTCTGTGACCAACGTAGAGTACTCTTATGGTCCCAAAAACTAGCAGACTTGGGTAAATGGGAAGTACACCATTTGCAAAGTAGGGGTACACAACATGTGATCATTCCTCCGCTATACAAATTCCTTAAGTGTATATAATGATAAGCATCTGCGACCAAGGTTGGTACAGGGTTTCCAATCAGAAATATCTTAATGGCATTGGAATCGACGAAGTTATCAATATTGGGAAAAAGGCATAACCCATATGTGAGCAGAACAAAATCTTCGAAAGCAATTATGTTTTCTACACTAGAAAAGTATAGAGCTTTCTCCGTCAGGAATTTAGCTGGTAAACGCTGGATTTCTTCCTTAGTGGTCATGTGAGTCTTGACTTCTGACTCATCCAAATAGATTGCTCTTGCAATGGTTTGTTCTTTTGGAATTTCTTCTAATCCAAAAAAGGGAGCTTGGTCAGTGATGGGTAAATCAGTCAGGTGAGAGTAATTCTCCAGTGTTGGTGCAAGTTAATAATCCGGGAATGTGAAACAGTGATAAACCGGGTCGCAAAACCGAATTAACGTAGACAGTATCCCTTAACAGAGACAACAACCCTTTGTGCTTAGCTCTGAAAGCATCAGGGTTGGTAATCATCCTTGCTAGCCTTCTTAAATCCTCTAGTCTTGGAGCCTTGAAGGTGAGAAGATTTTTCTTTGTTTAATAGTTTTTTAAATGAATGCATGAATGCAGCAAACAAAAACATTGAAAAAACATGGGTTCAAGGGTTCAACGTCACGAGCATGGAGTCATGGCTCTACCCATCCCCAAAGGTTGTATTTTGGTAAATTTTTGTACCTGTAGAACGGGTTAATGGTTCCCAAAATCATTAACCTCCCTAGGGATAACAACAGCAAGCTGGTTCACCCGAGCGAGCTGTAGCATCCTAGGGTAATCTCAATTTGGGTGTAGTATCGTGTATCAACTATTTCCGATAGTTACAACACTACCAAATGGCCACATGGTTAATGTCTACTAAATCCTCAGGGTCACGGGTGGCGCACTGGTATATCGTCTATTTTCATGACGTTAGTCGTTCAACATAGTATCCACACGGGCCCTCACCTGGTTTGATGGTCTACTAGGATCGCTTATTCAGGAATCACTCCCTGTAAATCCACCCATCTATGCCATCACTTATCGTAGGGTTCTCTCAAACTTTCCACATGCGTATCAATCGCATTCCCATTGACAGAAAAATAAACACGGATATCAAGTAGGAAAAACAGTATATATATATAGTATGTAAATTTTTTTTAACAACCTAGACCTCTTATGAATTCTAATCCTAGTCCTAGACATATAAAATGAATCTCCAGCAGAGTCGCCATTTTTCTGTAGCGTGCGATTTTTGTCGGTGACGCGACCACCTTATCGCCATTTGGTTTCTCCTCACCGTAATGGTAGGAGTGGGGTGCTACTTTCTAATTTCTTATTTATCCTATGAAGCTGGAAAGGAAAGGGATGCTATCTAAAACTAACCTTGCACGCAAATGTTTAACTGAACAAATGCTTAAGAGATTCGGGGAGTTCGGGTCAGGTTATACAATGGGGAGTTGTTAATTACCCATTCTATATGTGGTTATCCACAGGTTGTTAGTAATTTCTACACTGTTTTCTACTTATTGGTGTTTGTCTGTTGTGGGTTGGGAAAGTTTCTCCTTTGGGAGGTTTTTTGAGAGAGAGAGTGAGTTTTTGATGATTTTGGTGAGGTATTGGACCTAAGGTTTTAAATAGTGTGTGAAGGTACTGGACCTAAGGTTTTTGATTGGTGAGCTCGCTAAGATTTCGCAATCTTATACCTACGTATTCCCGTTAAAGAAAACAGGGAAATCAGAGCAATCGTAGTTCCTCCTATTCTATGGGAGGAAAAAGATGTTTTGATGTCTTGTTCAAAGTCCAAGATTAAAGCTAAAGGAGTATTTGTGTCTTGTTCAAAGCCCAAGATTGAAGCTAAAGGTTTGACTGAGAGAGAATTTGTCATCTCTAAAGGGAGACATCTCGTCTGTTTATCACAACTGTTGGGTGACTGATTATAAAGGAGAATTACTTTAACTGGGATATGAGAATCCAGTAATGCCATAATTTCCTTTATAGGGGTGTTGTCCTGAAGGAGGAAACTTTAACTCAGTGTAGAGCAATGCCATTTTTCCTTAGGAGTCTTTCATGCTAAGAGAGGGACAGTGGCGTGGATGTAAATAATCCAGAGGCTTGCCACTTACAGCTGTTAGATGAAAGAAAGGATTTACTAGGATAAGAGATGGACTGCAACTTGGATTTTTGAATCAACAAGTGTGCCACTTATAGCAGTTATCTGGAATTAAGGTTTGTTTTGATTATTTGTCTTGATGTGTGATAACACAGAGAAATGTCTTCCTACAGAGAGTTTTTGATTTCCTCTGAGGGGATGTTGATTTTTGAGTGTGCCTTGATCAAAGCCCAAGGTTGAAGCTAAGAGATTGATTGACTCCATTGTGGAAGTACTTATACAAAGCCTAAGAGGAGGCAAGAAAAGACTGACTCAATAAGAGAGTGTTTATCTGTCTTGTACAAAGCCCATGATTGAGGCTGAAAGAGAATTGACTCTTTTGGGGATATCATTATATAAAGCCTAAGAGGAGGCTAAAGGTTGACTTTTTTTGGGGAAATATTTTGTCTGTCTTGTACAAAGCCCAAGATTGAGGCTAAAAAGGGTTGATTCAACAAGAGAGTGCTTTTATGGTGTCTTATACAAAGCCCAAGATTAAGACTAAAAAGGGTTGACACAACACGAGAGTGCTTTTATGGTGTCATGTACAAATCCCAAGATTGAGGCTGCAAAGAGGATTGACTCAACAAGAGAGTGCTTTTATGGTGTCTTGTACAAAGCCCAAGATTGAGGCTGAAAAGGGTTGTCTCAACAAGAGAGTGCTTTTATGGTGTCTTGTAAAAAGCCCAAGATTGAGGCTGAAAAGGGTTGACTCAACAAGATAGTGCATTTAGGAGATTGACTCAACAAGAGAGTGCTGAAAAGGGTGATTGACTCAACAAGAGAGTGCTTTTGAGGTTAACTCTGTGAGGAAAATCATTAAACAAAGCCAAAGAGGAGGCTGTCTTCTGCTGAGGATTATTGAGATCCAGAGGCAGGTCTAAAATGGGGACTCAACTCTTGATGAGGATTACAAAAAAGTTGAGGTATCAGATGCCTTGAGGTTCTGATTTGGGATAGTGTTATATTGATGATAAGCTAACCCTAGCTGGGGAAATTTAGGATGAAAGACTGAGTTTTAGAACCCATGGGTTTTAACTCTACTGGAGATTGATTAAATGACCAGGGTTTTTCCTGTGTTTGTAGGGAACTTGAGAATGTCTTTGAGATCCAAAAGGAGATTAGACTGTCCAAGTCTACTGGTATGAAAATGTTTATCTTTGTATGATGCCCAAGAGGAGGCTGGTGTTTTAAGGGATGAGAGTCAACCCTAAAATTGGTTTGAGGTTTTGACTCTTTAGAAAGAATGCTCTAACAAAGGATGACTAAGTTATGTCCTATACCTTTAAGAGGTCTTCAGGGTCCTTGTATTAAGCGTAAGAGAAGGCATGAGAACTTCTAAGAAGCCGGAGGGTCATTGTACAAAGCCCAAGAGGAGGCGGGGATTCTTTTAGGAAGCCTGTGGGTCCAAACTTAAGAAGAGTTCAAGAAAAGTTTCACCGGGAATAATCTTTTCTTTAGTTAACAGTTCTAGGGTTTGAAGAAATTCAAGAGAGGTTTCACCAGGAATTAATCCTCTCTTGGGGAAATGAATTTCTTTGACAATTTCTAATAGTGACAATCTGAGAAAAGTTTCATCAGGAATAATGCCTTTCTCTTTGTTCCATATTGTATAAGCCCAAGAGGAGGCAAGATTGTATCTGGAAATTTATATGGGGAACTAGTTTTGACTGTGTTGAAAGAGTGACCACTGACTTTATCTAGTTCAAGACCTAGTTGTCCGGGAAAAATCTAAGCAGATAATATACAGGCATATATATAGGTGGAATATATACTGTATGTAAAAGAGGGTAGGAGGACTTACAGTTGAGCAAGCTTCCAGTACAAACAAATATATATATGTGCAAGTATACAAAAGAAAACGATTTAATGTATTTTTAAAACCCTAATTTGATTTTTTTAAAATGTATTTTAATTGAATAAAAATTCAATTAAAATGATCAAAATTATCAAACATGTGTGAAAAACAAGTTGTGATCTTGGATTAATGTTTAAAAAATCATGTTTCATTCATATAATGATTTGGAAATTATTTGAATTTGCAAAATCAAGAGAAAGGAATATTTTTAATGTTTAGAAAACAAATAAAAACATAATTCTTTACAAAAATACCAAATACATGAAATAAATAATATTTTTGTGAAATTTTTGTAGAATAAAATATTTTAACATTTTTGGGATTTTTCAAAAAAAGAACCAATAAAAAATAATTAAAATTGAGAGAGAAATTAATTTTGGAATTAATTAATAAAAACCATGAAAATATGGAAAAATAGCAAAAATAGTGAAAATGGCAAAATGGTCTGGGTGGGTGTTGAACACACAACCTGCCAAACAAACACACATGCGTGCTACCACTAGGGTGGTGATACATCCGTGTATCAAAACCACCCCATCTGTATATGAGGGTGCCTTGTTTTTAGGTAACACCCATATATAACAACATACATCAAAGCATATATATTATACATGAATCCAAGTATTTGGTACTGAAATACCATAAGTTCCTAGTTAACACATTATATACATTAAATGCCCTAAGTAAAAAGTTCTAAAGTCTACGGCATAACATATACAAGATGTCCCAAAATACACTAAGAACTAGATCAATACAATGATCTCAAAATAAAACGCCATAGCGAAAGCCATGCCATCTCAAAAGCTACGATCCGTAAGGAAAAGTCAAACCACTTTGTCCTTACCCTTTTCCGAACCTGTAGTACCTGTGATGTAAACAACAACGTGGGGTGAGATACATCAAATCTCAGTGAGTTCGCTATCCTATAGTCCTCTCGGCTCTACAAGGTTCTAACAAACCTAACTCAAGTCAAAAAGGAAGGGGGATGACTTTGAATACACACACACACTATATGGAAACATGTCATGAGTTCATCAACTCACACTATATATCACTAATCGGTAACCATGCCAAGGCATCCCCTATTCCCGTCCTCTTCTACGTCTAGAAGTCGACCCGGGTCATGGATCCTTGCAACCTACTTGACATACGAATGGATTCGGGTTCTACGGGCCTTATACCGTTATGAACTGTCACTTTACACAGGCCTTATACCGTCAGAAGCATTCACCCCTCGGGCGCCATTCGTACAACACGGGGAATCAAACCTACCAAGTAGTCATGCATATGTTTCAGAGGAGCTTGAGACCCATGAAACGCAACTCAAAGAACCGGTTACGATTACGTGATCACTCACACAAACGTGATCGTATTCGACGATCACAAGGCCATAACGCCTTATCACAACCACAAGGTTAGCACACATGTTCCATACTAGTGTTTATTCATTCTATGACATTAGTGTCTGACACACGCCTCGGCACCGCACGCACGATCGTTGTCATTATGTCATTCCACACTTTCTGAAATTGTTTACGGTAATAATCCTTACTCTACCTATTTCGTATTTTAACATGCATACATTCTCAAACATGCTTAACAATAAGAGAAAATAGGTAAAACATAAGCCAATTTCATATTAGGGTCATATAAACAACATATCACATTATTTTCATTCATTTGCCTCTAATATAACTACTTTCTAATATAATTACTTTCTAACGGTACCAAGAACGTCCCGATCCGGTTTACGGATCAAAAGTTATGAAGGAAATAAAATTGCACAAACTGTCATGTTCGCTAAGGGAACCTCCCAGCGAGCGTTCGCTTCCACCTTCGCTAGGCGAAGCTCCAGGCGAATGAACAAACAGAACAAAATAGACCTAAAGTTCGCTTCGCGAACTCCTTAGCGAACATTCGCCGCGCCCTTTGCTTCGCGAACCCCCTGGCGAAGCAAGGCAGAACCAACATGCACTAAAAAGGCACAAGGTTCGCTAGGCGAACGTCGTTGGCGAACCCTGGCTAACCTTCGCTGCCGGGTTCTCTAGGCGAACCCTCGAAAGTTTATTCGCTGGGACTCGCCCCAGGTTCGCTAGGCGAAGCCTGGAAAACCCAACTTCCCCACAGCGCTGTGGTTCATCAAAAATCTATTCTCTTACCATTCAAAACTCCTCCAACCCTTAACAAAACAATCAAAACATAGTATAATCATAACAACAATCATTTATATTGCATTTCATCCGTTAGATTCGTGATTTTAGCATAATTATTCATTTCCTCACAATTCTAACCTAGGTTCTAATACTCATGAAAATCTAAACCAAAGGTTTCTATCTATAACCCACCTTGAATAGATGATGATGATGAAGATTGGAAGATGATTTGATGAAGAATGAATGATGGTTGAAGATCTTGTGTTCTTGAGCTTTTTCCTCTCCTTTCCTTTCCTTTCTCTCCAACTTCTTCTATCTTTTCCTTTATTTGTTTCTAAGTGGAAAAAAAGTGGAAAAGTAAATGATATAGTAAGATATCATCAATTAGTAACACTACTAATTGTCCAAATAGTCTCTAAAGCTCCAACAATTAAAACCTCAGAGTCAGATAATATTAATTTGATCTGCTCTGAGCTCATCAGTTTACTCTAATTATTTTATCCAATAAATTCTCAGGGTAAGCCGGAACCCAATGGATCATACCAATATTATCCCGAGTAAAATAATTTACGGGGTATTACATCCTCCCCCCCCTTAAATAGAAATTCGCCCACGAATTTAAAACAATTACCTACAAAGATGAGGATAAGAGTCTCACATCTCTGATTTTAGTTCCCACGTTGCATCACCCAGATGCGTCTCATCCCACTGAACCTTAACCAGAGGAATCTCTTTATTCCTTAACACCTTAGTTTCTCTTCCTGTGATACGACTCAGTTGAGGTTCAAACGTCAAATCTGCTTCTATCTCAATTGTATCTGGTAAAATTGGCTGAAGAGGATCTGGGACAAATTTTCGAAGCTGAGACACATGAAAAACGTCGTGCATCTCCGATAGAGAAGGCGGTAAGCCCAATCTGTAAGCTACTTCACCAATTCTTTCCAAAATTCGATACGGTCCCACGTATCTCGAACTTAATTTCCGCGACCGAAATGGTCCTTTCAACCGCAATCTCGGAGTAACTTTCAAAAACACGTGATCGCCTTCTTCAAATTCTAAAGGTCTTCTACGGTTATCTGCATAACTCTTTTGACGATCCTGTGCTTGTTTGACCTTATCACGGATCATCCTAATCTTCTCCGTAGTTTCGTGAATAATCTCGGGTCCCAACATTCTATCCTCACCCACTTCTGCCCAGCACAAAGGTGTCCTACACTTCCTTCCGTACAATGCCTCATAAGGTGTCATACCAATACTTGCATGATAACTGTTATTATAAGAGAACTCAATCAATGGCAAAAGTTATATCCAATTTCCTCCACTTTCTAGTACACAAGCTCTCAACATATCTTCCATGGTTTGTATTGTCCGTTCCGTCTGACCGTCCGTTTGCGGATGATTCGACGTACTCAAACACAACTTCGTTCCCATAGCTTGTTGAAAAGCTCTCCAAAATCTCGAAGTAAACTTTGGATCTCTATCCGAAACGATACTAGTGGGAATACCATGCAATCTCACTATCTCCGAAATGAACAACCTTGCGAGATGACTTGCCTTGTAGGTAGTCTTCATAGCTAAGAAATGCGCAGATTTCGTTAAGCAATCTACAATTACCCAAATTGAATCATAACCACCCTGAGTGCAGGGTAATCCAACTGCGAAGTCCATAGAAATACTATCCCATTTCCATACTGGAATTTCTAAATGTTGCCACAAGCCACCTGGTCTTTGGTGTTCGATCTTCACTTGTTAGCACACCACACATTCCGACACATACACCGCAATATCCTTTTTCATCCCGGAACACCAATAGTCCCTCTTTAGATCTTGATACATCTTTGAAGACCCCAGATGTATAGTAAAAGCACCCTTATGCGCTTCTTCCAAAATCCTCCTTTGACGCATGTTCAACTCTTTCTGATCAAAGAGGTACTTTAAGCTCTTGTGGTCGCTAAACATCTCAAAACGTACACCATACAAATAGTGATGCCACACTTTCAAAGCAAATACAACTGCCGCCAATTCTAAATCTTGCGTTGGATAATTCTCTTCATGGACTTTCAACTGTCGAGAAGCATAAGCCACCACATGTCCATCTTGCATTAACACACCTCCTAATCCCATCTTCGATGCATCACAATATACCTCATACGACTTGTTAGGATCAAGAATAACCAAAATAGGAGCGGTCGTCAATCTTTCCTTCAAACTCATAAAACTTTGCTCACAAGCCGAATCCCATTCATACGAATAATCCTTCCGAGTAAGTCTCGTCATCGGTAAAGCCAGTTGGGAAAAACCTTTAATAAACCTTCTATAATAACCTGTTAACCCCAAAAAGCTTCTAACTTCAGACACATTCTTCGGTCTCTCCCAATTAATCACTGCTTCAACTTTTGTTGGATCAACCGCTACACCTCCCTGAGATATGACATGTCCAAGGAAATTAACCTCCGACATCCAAAACTCACACTTACTTAGCTTGGCAAAAAGTTGTCTCTCTTGTAAGATAGATAACATGATTCTTAGGTGTTCTCCGTGCTCTTGAGGATCACGAAAATAGATAAGAATGTCATCAATTAAAATCACCACAAATTGGTCCAAGTAAGGTTGACATATCCCATTCATATAATCCATGAAAACTGCCTGAGCATTCATCACACCGAAATGCATCACCAAAAATTCATAATGACCATAATGGGTTCCAAACGCAGTCTTTGGTACATCTGAACTCTTCACACGAATATGATGATAACCCGACCGTAAATCAATCTTCGAGAACACACAGGCTCCTTTCAATTGATCTAACAGATTGTCTATCCTTGGTAATGGGTATTTATTCTTGATGGTGACCTTATTCAACTGACGGTAATCGATACACAACCGCATTCCACCATCCTTTTTCTTTACCAACAACACGGGAGCTCCCTAGGGCGAAACACTGGTTCGAACAAAATGCTTAGCCAACAATTCTTCCAATTGATCCTTTAATTATCTTAATTCAAATGGTGCCATCCGATACAGAGAAGCGGATATTGGAGTCGTTCCCGGTATCAGGTCAATTGAGAGTTCCACTTCCCTCTCTGGAGGGAGAGAAGTGATATTCTCGGGGAAAACTTCAGGAACTCACAAACTACCGGAATACTCAAAACTTGAAGGTTATTACTCTCCTCCTTAGTGAGAATCAAAAGAACAGATTTTTCCTCCTTAAACAAGAAATTTATCATTCCAACCGTACCTTCTAAAATAGTAGTCAACACATCCTTCGGGTAACCTCTACGGATGGAATAATAATTAGTTTCTCCTCACAACCGATAAATACCGAATTAGCTGAAAGCCAATCCATTCCCAGAACAACATCCACTGATAAAACACAATTTCCACACATCAATGGTATTTCAACAATCTCATCCACGGCAGTAGTAACCACCATGGGTAGAAACAGTGGAACCGCTTGCAACCCAAGTCGCTTGATACATTGCATCGATATAAAGGAGTGCGTTGCTCCACAATCAAATAAAACAAAACAAGAAAACCCATTAACAAACACATACCAGCAATCCTAGAGTCATCACCCTTTGCTTTCTTCCCTTGCGTCTGATTCCTATTATGAGGACAATCCCTCACCATATGTCCCACCTTCTGACATTGATAACACTTCACCCCTTTGAAGCGACATCTACCAAAATGCATCTTACCACACGTACGACACACAGGAGGTGCACTATTCCGAGAATACTGGACTTGTTTTCTTTTGAAAGCTTGTTGCCTAGGCCTAAACTGTTGGCTTGACCTCCCGCAAACATTCTGATTCGACCTACGTGAATCCTCTTCTGTTTGAACACTCCTCAAACTATTCTCTGCCACACAATATTGCCTCAAATGTTGGACTTCAAACTCTCTTCGGGTCCTCCAAGGACTAGGAAGGTACTTTTCCATAAAAATAGCCCTGAACTGCTCCCACACTTTAGGTACACCTTGCATAGTCATAAAGGCTGAAGCAATATCCCACCACCTCCTAGCAGGACCCCTCAATGAGTGAGAAGCAAACACTACTTTGTTCTCCTCACTACAGTGAACTATCAGAAAGATTCTCTCCATACCAGCCACCCATTCGTGAGCTTCCACAGGATCTAATCCGCCATGAAATTCTGGAGGATTCATGCGGAAGAAATCCCGAAAACTCCCACCCACAGCTTATGAAACAACCACTTGAGGATGCAGACCTCCATTCATTTGTTGTACCATCTGCTGCATGAATAGATTCTATTATTACTGCATCTGTTGCATAAACAGATACAAAGGAGCATTCCCATCTCCGTCTGGCAGATTCATCCCAGCTGGAGGGTTTGTGGGTCTACCCCGATTGCTTCTGCGTCCGTCAACCATGTTCCTAAACGTCATATAGATAGGATTAAGTTGATCAGGCTCAATACCATACATATAACATTTAAGACCAAGGGTGACACTACGCATATGAAATGGAAAGAATTACTTATACTATTTCATGGCTAGGTCGAGGATACGACCTGCTCTGATACCAACTGTAGCACCCATATATAAAAACATACATCAAAGCATATATATTATACATGAATCCAAGTATTTGGTACTGAAATACCATAAGTTCCTAGTTAACACATTATATACATTGAATGCCCTAAGTAAAAAGTTCTAAAGTCTACGGCATAACATATACAAGATGTCCCAAAATACACTAAGAACTAGATCAATACAATGATCTCAAAATAAAACGCCATAGCGGAAGCCATGCCATCGCAAAAGCTACGATTCGTAAGGAAAAGTCAAACCACTTTGTCCTTACCCTTCGCCGAACCTGTAGTACCTGTGATGTAAACAACAACGTGGGGTGAGATTCATCAAATCTCAGTGAGTTCGCTATCCTATAGTCCTCTCGGCTCTACAAGGTTCTAACATACCTAACTCAAGTCAAAAGGGAAGGGGGATGACTTTGAGTACACACACACTATATGGAAACATGTCATGAGTTCATCAACTCACACTATATATCACTAATCGGTAACCATGCCAAGGCATCCCCTATTCCCGTCCTCTTCTACGTCTAGAAGTCGACCCGGGTCATGGATCCTTGCAACCTACTTGACATACGAATGGATTCGGGTTCTACAGGCCTTATACCGTTATGAACCTTCACTTTACACGGGCCTTATACCGTCAGAATCATTCACCCCTCGGGCACCATTCGTACAGCACGGGGAATAAAACCTGCCAAGTAGTCATGCATATGTTTCAGAGGAGCTCGAGACCCATGAAACGGAACTCAAAGAACCGGTTATGATTACATGATCACACACATAAACGTGATCGTATTCGACGATCACAAAGCCATAACGCCTTATCACAACCACAAGGTTAACACACATGTTCCATACTAGTGTTTATTCATTCTATGACATTAGTGTCTGACACACGCCTTGGCACCGCACACACGATCGTTGTCATTATGTCATTCCACACTTTCCGACATTGTTTACGGTAATAATCCTTACTTTACCTATTTCGTATTTTAACATGCATACATTCTCAAACATGCTTAACAATAAGAGAAAATAGGTAAAACATAAGCCAATTTCATATTAGGATCATATAAACAACATATCACATATAATTATTTTCATTCATTTTCCTCTAAATAATTTGGGTAGAGGGTCGTCGTGGCTTTCTAACGGTACCAAGAACGTCCTGATCCGGTTTACGGATCAAAAGTTATGAAGGAAATAAAATTGCACAAACTGTCATGTTCGCTAGGCGAACCTCCCAGCGAGCGTTCGCTTCCGCCTTCGCTAGGCGAAGCTCCAGGCGAATGAACAAACAGAACAAAACAGACCTAATGTTCGCTTCGCAAACTCCCTTGCGAACATTCGTCGCGCCCTTCGCTTCGCGAACCCCCTGGCGAAGCAAGGAAGAACCAACTAGCACTGAAAAGGCACAAGTTTCGCTAGGCGAACCTTCGCTAACCTTCGCTGCCGGGTTCGCTTGGCGAACCCTCGAAAGTTTGTTCACTGGGACTCACCCCAGGTTCGCTAGGCGTAGCCTGGAAAACCCAACTTCCCCACAACGTTGTGGTTCATCAAAAATCTATTCTCTTACTATTCAAAACTCCTCCAACCCTTAACAAAACAATCAAAACATAGTATAATCATAACAACAATCATTTATATTGCATTTCATCCGTTAGATTCGTGATTTTAGCATAATTATTCATTTTCTCACAATTCTAACCTAGGTTCTAATACTCAAGAAAATCTAAACCAAAGGTTTCTATCTATAACCCACCTTGACTAGATGATGATGATGAAGATTGGAAGATGATTTGATGAAGAATGGATGATGGTTGAAGATCTTGTGTTCTTGAGCTTTTTCCTCTCCTTTCCTTTCCTTTCTCTCCAACTTCTTCTATCTTTTCCTTTATTTGTTTCTAAGTGGAAAAAGAGTGGAAAAGTAAATGATATAGTAAGATATCATCAATTAGTAACACTACTAATTGTCCAAATAGTCTCTTAAGCTCCAACAATTAAAACCTCAGAGTCAGATAATATTAATTTGATCTGCTCTGAGCTCATCAGTTTACTCTAATTATTTTATCCAATATTTTCTCAGGGTAAGCCGGAACCCAATGGATCATACCAATATTATCCCGAGTAAAATAATTTACGGGGTATTACAGGCCTGGCCAAGGCTCCATGGCCTGGCCCTTGCCCAAGGCAAGGCTTGATTTTAGGCCTCTTGCGTGAAGGCTCTAACTTTCTCATTTCTCCATGGATTGAGACAAAATTTAGGTGTATCCTGCCTAGAATTTCATGAGGAATCCAGTGGTGCCCTTGGAATTTTTCAGAAAATGTTTCCATTTTAAAATCCTATAGTGATTTCAAAATATGCCTAGATTTGCATGTTCTATGCTATCTCATCATACAAGCAGTAATAACATGGTAAATTGATTCAAATACAACATATATGATATGTATGAGAGGTCCATGATCAATGGTCCTCAAAGCAATGCATGATTTAAAGAATTCAAGTTGTGATGCACTTACCTCTTGAAGCTTCTTGTGTTATCTGTCATGTTTCTTGTGCCAGAAGTAATTCAATGCTTTGAACACTCTTGATTGATCACTTAGAAGCTTTTAGGATGATCAAAACCAGTTGGAATCCTCAAGAACAAGAATTGGCTCTTTCTTGCAAAAGGGGCAAAAGTGACCAAGATAGTAACTCTCTCAAATGGTGTTCCAGATGAGGGAAACCAATTGGTACAGTTTGAGGATGATATTTAGAGTGTGTTTGAGGCTTGGTTTGGTTTTGGAAGTGACTGAATCAAGACATGGCTTGAAAAATGCTGAAAAGTCAAATTTTGAGGTTTTGGAGGTTGACTTTATGATTTTGGTGTTTCAGATCAAAGATGAGTGTTTGAACAGCTTAGATATGACATATAGGATATGTTTGGATCATGAGTTATGGTGGAATTGCTCTCTAACTCAAAAACTCAGAGATGGCTTGCAAAAGAAGGCATTTTGGCCAAAAGAGATAGATTTTGAGGAAAGCATAAGTTGCAGTGCTTTGGTGTACTCAAACTGATCACAAATTGGCTCTATTTATAGTAGAGCAAGTGTGTTTTGCAATCAATAGTGAATGGCAGCTGAATGTTGATCCAAGGGAATCTTTAGTCTCCTATAGCCATTGACTTGAGGTTAGGGCACATGCCTATTGTTCTTTGATTCAAAGTGAATCTTGACTCATTCAGTTAGGAATGCCTCAGTCCATGCCACCTTGATGCATCTATTAAATGCTTGGAAACAAAATTGGAGTCTTGAAGCTTTTTAGCCTTTTTAGGGCCCTCATGGCTACATGTAGTTCCTTGGACTTGGGAGGCTTGTGAATCAGATCTTTTCACTTGGATGTTATCCTCTGATGTGTCCAAATGGATGACAAGGCTTGGAGTTGTGCAAATTAGCTAACTCGAGCAAAATGCACAAAATCTTCCTTGTAAAAATCAGTTCATGATGCCATGTTCCAAAGGTTGTATCTCCCTACTCAAATGGAATTTGGAGATGATATGATACTTGTTGGAAAGCCCTCATGGCATACTTCAACTTGGATGTTCACCAATGGACCTAGTTTAACTTGGATCAAGGTAAAAAATGCCCCTACATTTTGGAAAAAGTAAGGCAGATTCTAACTTTTTTGAAAATTTCACTAATTGTTGAAAAAGTGTCATTGTCATTTGTGATTTTGATCAATCCATAACTCAAAATCCATGAGGATTTGGAATCTCTTGTAGTTGACATATTTGAAGTATGTCAGATGGACTTTCATTTGAGCTTTGAATGGGAGAAAAAGGCCTTGTGGTTTAGGAGTTATGACCTTCCAAAGTTGGTACCAAATCACTTTTGTTCCATAATTTAGAAAAAATCTGGTTTCTTATGGTTGCCCCTTTTGCAAGAAACCTCACTTTTCTTGATTTTTCTTAATGAATGATGATCAATACCATACATTAACATTATTTTTTACTTAGGGGAACCATATTTATGAAAAATTCCAAAAAGTCAAACTTGATTTTGTGCACAGTTGACTTTTTATCGGATGAAATCCAAACTCTGCGATCCTTTGTGAAATCAAGTCCTTGACCTAATTCAAACCTAATGGATGGATTCCATAGGTGTTATAAGGTGTATTGAATCATGTCCCAAGGTTTGGGAGCATGACTTGGTAAAAAGTCAAAGATACAGTTGACTTTTTCTTCAAAACCCTAATTGTGGCCCAGGTGAAATTGAAACTTGTGGATCAAGCTTCTTGGATCAATCCATTGTTGTAAATGTATCAATGTGGTGTATTTGAGGCCCTCAAATCATGTCTTGAGGTCTTGTCTCATGCTCTGCCCCAAAAGTCAACTTATAGGTGAATTAGGTCAAGAAACCCTAATTCCTGATTTTTGATGAATGCTTCCCCTGATGCTAATTTAACTTGATGATTGGATCCATGAGCTCCCTTGGAGCATTTTGGATCATGTTTTGAAGTATTGGCTCATGCCCAGATGAAAGATTCCATCTGGAGGAATTGGTCGACCAAAATCCTAATTTGGTGACACTGGCGATCTCAAGGCTTGATCCACTTGGAATGTGGCCACTTTGTGCCTGATTCTTGAGGTGGGAGTCCTCTTGTTCTATTATGGGTGTTTAAGAGGTTAGACAAGTTGAAGATCATGTTGTTTCTTGATTGATCCTTTGTCTAAGTGCTCTGAGAGGGCTTGAAACCTTAATTCTTGATTATAGTGTGAGCTCAACCATCTTTGAGGAGATTGATGAGGCAAGGAAGTACATCCATATTGTGATGATGATTCTCACAATAATGGGAAATCTTGGTGGTCAAAATTTGGGGTATGACACGTAGCACCGTATAGTTGGAGTAATTTTATGTCAGCTAGGGCATTTATATTTGATAATTAAAACTTAAAAGTGTCTTTGTTGTCTTCAATATTCAGGAGTTTAATTTAGATGTATTAAATATGAAACCTGCACTTATGGAACTTTATATGAAACTTGCATTTTGTTGTCTTCGATATGGCACACAATTCTAATTAAAAGTACTTGAATGAAAATTTATCACAAATGTGGGTTGTATTTTCGGCTGTGATATGATGAACAATAATTAAGGTTAAAAAATGGGATTATATATGAAATCAGGATGATATTTGTTAATCCAGCAGAATATATACCAATGGTTATACATCATAACCGTTATAATATCTCGCGCTTTGTCTAGAAAAAAATAAATATCAAAATGGTGCAGTTGGGAATCGAACTAAGGTGCACTATATTTATCACAACAGTTCGTTTGAAAACCCGTTGTGATAGGGCGCGTTGTTTCCAGGTTATTACAATGGTTAATGGGTCGTCATAGTAAGTATCATTTTACAACGACACTCTATATAACAACGTCTGCGCCCGTGTGATTATACATCTTTCTCAACCGTTGTTAAATGGGTTATCCATAGTAGTGTTTGGTTTAAACACCACTTTCTTTTCTTGTTTGGTTTAAACACCACTTCTATCACCTTTATTCTTACTTAGTTTAAACACCACTCTTTAATTACTTGCTTGGTTTAAACACAACCTTTGTTTCTCCTTGGTTTAAACACCATGGTTACCCCCTTGTTCGGTTTAAACACCATTTCTATCACCTTTATCTCCTCTGTGATTAAAACACTAAATCTTTTTCTATCCTTAGTTCCATGAACTATGGAGCTTTGACTTCCTCATTGCACTATGAGGATACGTAGGCATAGGATTGTGAGATCCTGGAGAGAAACCTTCCTTAACTATTCACCTTTAGTTCTTTGAACTACGGAGCTCTTATTTCCTTATTGCACTATAAGGATACGTAGCACGAGGGCTCCAATCCTCCATAAAACTCTTTTTCCTTTTCGCAAGTAACCTTAGATATTAACACCCATCCAAGTAAAGAACAAGCAAAATGGTTCCTGTCGAGTACGATGGATGTGAGGGATGCTAATACCTTCCCCTCGCATAACTAACTCCCTTACCCGTTTCTTTTTCCCTTGGGTTTTATCAATATTTTTCCTTTCTTTTTGGAATAAATAATGTTCGGTGGCGACTCTGTTGTATCATCGAGCGTGTGATGCGCTCGGGTATTTTTCACGTAGCGACACCTATCAAGGTCCCAAGACTTGTAAATTTACTAGGTCTTTTATACCAAGTCATTTAGTCGACTGGTCCTTTTCTGAATAAGAGCTTTTGTCAGCTGTCCTTGTTGAGATTCTGTACATGTTTCTATCGACTGTCTTTTTCGATATTTTGGACAGATTTCCCAGTGATATGGGTCTTGGGTATTTACCTCCGGAAGTCCTCCAAACCACGTGTCTTTCGTCGACAACTCAGTCGATCCCTTGTCGGTGGTCTATCGAAGGCTTAACATTAATGTTCTCTTAAAGATACTTCATTAATGCTTACAATGAACTGTAGCGGAAAATTTTGAGATTAAGTTATGGATTAACTTAACTCATAAAACAAGAGTCGCCACCGCACTTTTATTTTTCCAAAGGAATGAGGAAAAGAGCAAACAAAACCCACAAAAGTTTTAAAACAAAAATAATAAAATTAGAAACAAGGGTAAAGAGGTTGGTTATGCAATGGAAAGGTGTTAGCACCCAAAACATCTATAGTACTTTATAGAAACCTCTTGAAAATCTAAGTTTGTCTTAAAAGGTGTTGTTTGCAAAAGATTGGGGACATGATAAGAGAAATATTTTTTTGGGTTTTTGTGTTTCACAAGACTTCCTGAGCCTCGTGCCTACGTACCCACAAAGTTCAGTGGAGGATCAGAACCTCATAGTTCATGGTAAAAATAACAAAATAGATTTGTTATGATTAATTTTAAAATGGGAAGATAAGTTGTCATTTTAAGGAGAAAACTCAACTAGTCACCCACAAGTGCATGAAAATGGACCTTTACATCACTATTGATAAGGGCTCCAACTTGGACTGAATTCAACAAGTATGCCACTAACGCTCTCAAGTGGAAAAGAATCAACGTCAAACATTACTATGGGGATAGGAGAATTACATTTCAACTATTAAAATGACTCATGTCTAAACCTTAAGAAAAAAGTTTAAAAGGAAAATTGCATAAAGGGCACAAAATGATTTGAATGAGTTGTGTATTTTTTTATGTCTTCTGAAAATGGTCTTGATATGCTTAAGATGAATTAGCACTTATTTAAGAAAAAGAGTTTGAAAATCATTTGACAAAGTCAAGGGCTATTGTGAAAGTGGTTCAAGTTTAAAAACAAGAAGGTTTTGAAAAAGGGAGAAGATTTTGAAAATTAAAGAAGGGGACAAAATGAAGAGATTATCCTAACGCACAAAGTAAAAGCTAAGGAAGGAAAGATTTAACCAAGATCAAACTTTGACATAAAAAAATACTCTCATCCTTTGGATTAAGAAACAAGCAACCAAATAAGCAGAGAAATAACCAAGCATCAGATAAAGGAGAATTTAAGCCAAGACCAAAGATGAGGTAACAGAGCTCAGTCTTCCAAAAGTCAACCCAAGGTCAAGGTACCAGATGAATTCCAAGGTCTCAAGCCACAACTCTAAAGGATAGTATCAAGAACCTAATTCTAAGTCCATAAGTCCAACATACTAGCAAGGGATAGTAACCAATAGTCTAATGGAAACATTAAGTCTTTTTTATCGTTTAGCCTTTATTAATGTCTTAAAAGAGAAAAAGAAACACTACTACATAAAACTCATTTAACAACGGTTGGGAAAGATGTAAGATAACGCGGGCGCAAGCGTTGTTATGTAGAGTGTTGTTGTAAAATGATACTTACTATGACGACCCATTAACCGTTTTAATAACCTAGAAAAAGCGCGCCCTATCACAACGGTTTTTCAAAGTAACCGTTGTGATAAATATAATGGACCATGGTTTGATTCCCAACTGGGCCGTTTTTGTAACACCCTTTTCTACCCAACTAACATCACGAATAAATACAACTATTTTATCAGAGTACATTCCCAAAAGGACATCACATTTCGTCATAAAACATCAAATAACCACCTGCTCCATAACACGGGTTTTACCATCATGAATTTATTTAAACATCACGCAACGAAAATCAAAATTTAAAAACAATTTTATAATCCAAAACTTCTTAAAACAAAACATCGTAAAACATCCTCATGCCAACAAATAAGAGAACGTAAAACGTTCGACTCAAACGTCCCGACCCGATGTTACATATCAGAGCAAGACCCTCTAATCGACGGAGAAATAAAAATAATTTGAAAGCTAAATCTTTGAGCACCAAGAGAGCTAAGACTGATCACCTGCACGTTACCCACGTGGAGGCAACATTCAAACAGGCATGGTGAGTAATCCCGAATCAATATATAAGATATAAGCAAAAGATAAAGTATCAACACAACATCACCAAATCATACACAAACATCATCAACGCATCAATTAAATCAATAGAATGCAATGCCACATAGTATGTAAATGCAACATCATAGACTCATGCATGTGGTACCAATTCGTCATTATTGATGGACACTGGGCCATCACCCTCCAAAGATCGCCACCAATAGGATTGATTCTACACAAGAACCGGAGCACGTCACAAAACACTTCAATCCACACAATGGGATTGAAGCTACCAAATGGACCAGAGTCCTAACTATGCCATGAATGCATGATGCAAATCGTCATAATAATCATCATCATAAAATTGTCATAATTGCATCATCATTCATGAATCATCATCAAACATCATTATACAACACCAATTCGCACTCATCACGATTCGTCACTATTCCTCACAATTCGTCATGCCATCATTATTACATCAAAGTTTTTCTCGATTTTATCCCACTCACCCTTATTACTAGTTTACTCATGTTTTGTTACCTCATCATAGCCTTTCGTTTCAAGGAAACTGCATCACAAGCGAAAACGGGACAGAAATCATAAAAACGAACAAATATGCCAGTTGCCCTGCCCATACGCGTATGGCCATGCCCCATACGCGTATGGCTCAACTCCCTGCTCACTGGCCTGCGTATCATACACGTAGGACCACTTGCCCAAGCTTCCCTTACGTGTAATACTGATCGGAAAAATAGCAAGTGTACTATTTTAACCGATGTAGTAATAAAAGGTAATTTCCCCGAATGTGGATCTCAAGGACTGCTTGGCGATATAGAGTTTTGGTTTTATTTTAGTTAAACAAAGCACTTGGTGGTTTGGTTTGTTAAGAAAATAATAACGGTAATGAGAAAATAGAGCAGAAAAATAAAATTGACTTTGGACAAATATAAGAGAGCATGCCAGGGTAAGGTGTATGAATTGCTTTGCACTAACCTAAATCCTTATTCGAGGAGACAATGCTTTAAATGAACCTTTACCAAATCCTAAGAATATTTTTACCTAATTCCTTAGTCAGAAAAACCTTTGGTATTCATCCTATACCCTAATTCCTTAGACGTTTAGGATGGATATCAAGTTTTGTGTTTTTAACAAGATTATTACGGTTACTATAGGGTATCCCTATTCCTAGGTAATATCTACTGTAATATTATGATGCAAAAAGCGTTAAGTTGGTTTGTCCGACCTAAACCTTAACCGTAAATCAAATTCCATTGGTCAGATAGAAAAAGCATTAAGCACTTTGCAAAATAAAATAGATTAATAAAAAGCACTTATCTCATAGAATAAAAGAAAACATAGTCAATACAAAAGCAATTCAGGGACACCCCCTAGCATTGGGGGGTTTAGCCACTCATAATATTCAAAGAGATTATTACAAAATGAAGATTAAACATTACAAGAATTTGGATGAATTTTGATCTTCAATTGCTTCCGCTTATGAAAACCTTTCGCCTTCCTAAAATCTTGATCTCTCCAATAAAACCACGGACCTAAATCCCCCTTTCGGCCACCTCTCCAACTATACTTTGGGCTTAAATCTTTTCTTCGATTTTCTACTCATTTCATTCGGATAATCAGATTAAGGCATTTATGATCGATTTCCCTCACATGTACAAGATTGATCGGAACTTTTTCTAGGCACCTTTATTCTTTTTTTTTCTCGCTCATTGGCGTTTATTAGTTCACTTTGGGATGACAATTGAGACTCAACCGCCGTTAGGCTAAGTAACAGGGTGAAGGTTACCCAACTTAGAAGGACTAGTTTTCTTTATCACCATTATTCAATTTGTTTTCGGTGCCTTAAGTCATTCTCTCAATCAACCCTATACATGCAATTCTTTTTAATCATTCGAGACTATCACTATGAACTACTCAGGGAATACTTCTCAAATCCAAGACTATGGCACAAATCTACATGTTGGACTCGTTTCCTTACCCCAGGGAATCTAGGGTATTCAGGTCATACCTCGCTTTCCAAACTTTCCCAATGTCCCTAATTCTAGCTCCTCTTCCATCAAACTCTATATACTTTCTTGACCACCTCAAAATCACATTATTAACAAGAAAAAATTTTATGGCTCTAATTCGGGGAGAATTTAAAGTGGTTTTAATAAAATAACACACAAAAACAACAATAACAAGTCTAAACGGAAGAACGAAAAACAGTAAATCCTCCCCTAAACTTAAACCAGACATTGTCCCAATGTGTTAGAACAAGAGCGAGAAAGGTTTTTCATAGAGATCCTTACTGAGGAGGCGGAATGTAATGCAACACCAACTGCTACATCATGGCTTGTACCCGCAAGGTCTTGTTTATTACGTGCAAACGAAACAAACAAAATAACAAAAAGAAAAATGACTTATTAATCAAAAGCGTGGGTTGCTTCCCACGTAGCGCTTCGTTTAACGTCGCATGACTCGATCTCATTCTCTGTTAAGGTGGCATATATGAAACAAAGAACACAACATCTTTTTCTTTCTTTTGATTGGTAGCAACCCCATAAACTTGAGGTATTGATGATGTTGCTTCCAACTTATTTTCAGTTGGATTTTTGTGAACAAGGCATAAATGAAATCCAATACTTTTCCAATTCTTGTTTTTCATTTGCCTTGTTAAAATAGTTTCTAGGGATACTATTTTCTTGGAGATTTTCTTGTTGGATGTCTACATCTACACAAACGGTTACATCTGTATTTTCATCTAGCACTAGATCATCTTCAAGTTGCCTTTTTTCTTCTTCCCCATATTTCTTGTTCACCTCAAATTCTTGTATTTCTACTGCATCTTCTTTGTCAGACGTCGTGCCTTGTTCTTCTTCTTTCACACATTCTTCGTCCAACCTGAACTGTCGCCAAACAAAAGTATCTGGATAAAAGTTAGCTTCCTCACATTCAGTCATAAGAATTCTTACCTCCCTCTTATATGCTTTAAAAATTTTAGTCGCCTCTTCCAGAGTGATTCCAGAATCAGGCGTCCAATATACAGGAGATACAAGTGGCAATGTATAAAAGATTTCCATAACTACACAACTCAGAAACTTTATTAGTTGAACAGTATAGAAGAATTCATAAAGCAGCAATAATAATTTTTTTTAATAAAATAAAATGAAAATAAAAATAAAATTGAAACTAAATTTTAATTGCGGAGCGAAATTTTTTTAACTAAAATAAACTATGAACTCTATAATCTTTGGCAGTCCCCGACAACGACGCCAAAAACTTGATCGGAAAAATAGCTAGTGTATTATTTTAACCGATGTAGTAATAAAAGGTAATTTCCCCTAATGCCGATCTCAAGGACTGCTTGGCGATATAGAGTTCTGGTTTTATTTTAGTTAAACAAAAGCACTTGGTGGTTTGGTTTGTTAACAAAATAATAACGGTAATGAGAAAATAGAGCAGAAAAATAAAATTGACTTTGGACAAATATAAGAGAGCAAGCCAAGGTAAGGTGTATGAATTGCTTTGCACTAACCTAAATCCTTATTCGAGGAGACAATGCGCTAATATATGACACATGTTTGATAGCACTTTCAACGAAAGCGCTAACATATGGCACATGTTTGATAGCATTATCTTAAAAGTGCTATTATAGGATGTTTTATTAATAGCACTCTCTACAAAACACTATTATAGTACACTTTTTTTTTTTACACAAAATCATTCTTTTGGGTTGCAAATATCAAAAAGATACATTCAATTCAATACCAAATAAAGCTTGAAGTTACTCATTGCATACATATTATGATCCATCAATACCAAATAACATTTTAAACCAAATCGACTTGTTTACAAATATCGTAACATTATAGAGGAAAGATAAGGGCGGTGTAACAATTTATGTTGCATTGAATAAATTATAAACTAAAATTCAAACAAATGTGTTCATCGTATAACACAACAGTTTTATCCAATCTTTTCTATAAAATGTTAGGAACAAAATTGTCCAAAATATCTTCCCTTATAATATTGTAATCAATTTTACTTGTGATTCCTCTACTGTAGTTGAGCCTAAATTTCATCTATATTAATAATTAATATCACAATTTATTCCAATAGGTTGCATGATGTCTGCCTTCATCAGCTGCAGTGCGACAGAATCATCAGAGGCAAGGGCTGAAAGAGCAGAGCAGCCTTGTTCAACCTGTAAAATATTAAGAATAATCATGTTGATCAAATATAACAGCAGAGTGTATAAAAAACTGGTGATCTCTACACCCATCAAAATCAATACTGCAGTAAGATGTCCATGGAACACATCGAACCAATATGTCCAGTTTCAGAAAATTTCCACATTTGAACACAACAACAGTAGCAGTGACATTATTCAAATAACCTTAGCTACCTCTACAAACTTATGACAACATCCAAAATGCAAACCAGAAACACAGCAAAATCGTAATAAAATCAACAGATAAGACAATAATACGGAGAAAATGATTCGAGCGTTACCGCCATGTTGAATAGTCGTTGCTGGCGGCGAATCAAGATCACTTCACGGTTTTACGGTTTGTGTTTACTACTCATCTGCTGGCTGCTGCTAAACACCGACGTCGGCATTGCTACTGATAATTGAACGAAAATTTGTAAACACACTATGCCAATTGTGAGCGAGCCACATTACTTATAACTATTAAACAATTAAACAATGTCCTTGGGATAATTGTGAGCATATACTTTCTTTAAATAGGTTAACATAAAAAGCATATCCTCAAATGTTAATGAAACTGAAAATCCCAAAAGCCAAGATCTTGGGCATCTACATAGTGTTAAGTTTATATAAAATAAAACTGGGAGACATCAAAATATAAAGGGTTGAGCGAGCCACAGTACTTATAACTACAATAAACACTACAATGAAACAGAAAGTGGGAATTCAATTACCTAATCATTAGTTCATAATAAATCCGCTTCAACTCCAGTAGAGATGGAATGTCTGCAGGAGCCTCTTCAACCATATTATCGCCTTCTTTAGGCTTTTTATTTTCCTTAGATGCATCTATATCGAATACTCTTGGACTAATCTTTCTTGAGAGTATTTGTGCACGAACATAATCCTGACGGTCTAGGCACAATCGAACCTACACAATTTAACAAGGAAGATTCTCAAATCAGTAACTTATTAGCAACATATGAAATGGATAGCCTACTCCTTATGTGATCTCTGAAACAAAGAAATGTGGTTCATACTTGTTCGAGAATGAAGGCAATTTTCTCGGTTTTTGCCATGGCACCAAAAGTTTCCACCTGTTAAGATTACCCATTACATAAGTAAACCAATCAATATTTTGTACTGAACAATTAAATACAAGAAACAAAAATATACATAAGCCATAAAAACATGACAAGTTCACACTGACCGCAATTTCTTGCTTCAAATCAGTTGCCTCGGCTATAAGCCCTTGTTCTTCCTTAATCTTGGCAAGTTTCTTGACCAACCGAGCTCTCTCAATCTGGTGCAGACAATCTCACCAGCGAGCCGCATCTGCTTCTCCACGTTCAGCAATTGCTCTATCTTCGCATCTAAATTCTCCGTATTCGCCTACAACAATCCAAGAAAATCTATTCGTTGGGCTGCATATAATTCCCCTATACAACAATCCAAGAAATCATTACAAAAACATTTGAAAAAGGAAAACAGAACAAATTTATCAATCTATTAATGAAATCTCAGACAACTTCAAACCCTAAACATCTGTTCCTTAACATGGATTATGTACTAGCATCTATTCCTTAACATCTGTTACAGATTTCCTCTTTAATTGTAGCAACACAAACCAAAACGGATAAACCAGCGGAACTAATCGATGTAGATTTTAGTTTCAATTGGACAAACCTTTGCTCATGCATGATTATGAAGAGGTGATAGTCCCTGCAAAAATATTGAGGATGGTCAATCTCACCTTGTTTTAGAGATTAGTATTCTGCCATCATCTATTCTGCCTCAAAAGAATGTATTATGTTGAGATTAGAGAGTTGTAATTGCATGCTATCCAAACACGAATATTTGTCGTCAGATTCAAAGGTAGATAGCATAAAGCTTTGATGCACTGTTGCTTCTCAAGTAATTAGAGTTAATCTCCATGTCAATTCATTTAGAAGACAAAACTGAGATCTTGCCTGTAATTTCTTTTGACCCTTAAACATAAGCAATGTGATAATATCTTCTAGGTCGATTTAAGTCTTCCATAGTTTTCGGTTTGAAGTCTGTCAGGGCAATGAGATTTGATAAAGTAAGAACTTGGTTGGTCTGTAGCTTTTGGATCTTTCAAATTCAGCTGTCAATACCTCAGAAAAAAGCCTTGTACTTGATGAAGCAACAACATCTGTTGATACTGCTACTGATAATCTTATCCAGAAGGTTATTCGAGAAGAGTTCAAAGACTTTACTGTGTGCACTATTTCACATCCTATTCCCACTGTTATTGACAGTGATCTTGTCCTGGTACTCAGTGATGGTACGTATTATTGTATGGTATTCTCATAGATCTAATTGATATATAATTCTTTTCTCTATCTCCCTATTTGACGCACATCGTGAAAAGGAAATAGAGTTCAAATGTGTTTTTAAATTGAGTAATTGAGTTAAGAACCTAAGCTTAAAATACTATGCTCTCGGAAAAAATGTTAGGACCATGTGACTTAGTAGGTTGCTAGAATGAATTCAGCTATTACATACTACCCTAACAAGCCAAGTCTCCTCGTCAAGCATCTGGTATCCCTAAGAAACTGCGAGGTAAAGTGGTTTCTTAGGAACCCGCATTACAAGTGAGACACCCCATAGTGCTATTGCTATATACACCAGTTCAAGAATTTACCAAAAGCAACATATAATTGTGCTTTAATGCATATTTGTAACTATAATGAAATTAATTGGAGTGATAATTTACAATCACTTATAGCAGAGTTGTATGGCTATCTCTTTATGAGCACAATTCAGACCACCTATCAAAACTACAGGTTTTGACTTTTCCAGCTCCTGTACCCACCAGAAAATGAATCATGAAACTTATAGAAAGTCATTTATCCAAAATGAATATTATAAAGTCAAATGGAAAAAGGATATAAAAAATAAGGAACCAATCCACACAATAACTTGACAATGAGTTTAATTGGAACGAATGACTTAACAACAATTGCTCGATCTTTTGTACGACCATAAGAGATTAAAAACACACCCAGAAAAAATTTCATATGGAAAAATGGAAAATCTAGTTTTAGGGAGATTAAAAACACACCCAGAAAATCTATACTAAACACACCCAGAAAATCTATACTAAGCACAATTGAGTCACCTTATCGACACCACATTTGAAATAAAATTTCATATGGAGAATGGGAAAAATTTCTGAACTATTTAGGCCATAATCTCCAAATCACATTCAACAAAAATCTAATTTAAAAATAATTAAACAAGCATTGTGCATAAACGTAGCGACATTGAATTATAATGAGAACATGAGTAAAAAAGAGATGAAACATCCCAAACATAGAGAAGTAACAGTTTTAGACAAACTTACTATAGGAGGAGCCCTGTCATGAACAAGATGCAGATTCAATGTCAAACCAACAACTCTATTTGATGGATCCATGAGTTTTTTTACTATATACGACTCCACTCTGCTGCTAGCAACCACAAATTCTCTTTCTCAAGCTGCATCAATGAAACAAGATCATAGTAATTTTAAATAATTAACATTTTATTTTCTATGAGGCATTTAATCTAACATCTAACCATCCATATCAATTATAAGAACATAAATCATCAATTCTTAATCTTGAAAGAAATACCTTCGTTTTTCTTAACGTTGATGACGTTGAGGTTGAAGCAAAAATGTCGATTTCGGAATGTTGAATCCCCTTTGTAGAAAGCGATTTCGGAATGTCAAATCCCTTTTGCAGAAAGCTACAAGAAGCTAAATCATGAGTATTATTGTCGTGGTTGTTTGAAGAACGATGAAGAGTAGGTCACACAACAAATAATGGTATTTTAGGGTTCAAAGGAGATGACAAAATCAGTGATTTTTACGGTTCGACGGAGTTGACACGCAATAGATTGAGGTATTAATCGGAGTAAATTTGGAACTGAAAGAAAAAAATTTTACTGAAATTTCGCAGGTGGAAATTTTTTCTTGAATAGAACCTGAAGAACACAGGTCATTTTGATAGAAGGAAATGGTTTTATTCAATTGTTTTTTCTCCTTGTAATAACAATATTTCATATAATATATTATTAAGTTTCCACTAAAATTATATATTTGTAAGATAGTCAAGTGGATGCCCAAGCTTTTAGCAGCTCCAATGTAACAGCTTCGATTTTTGATTTTTTTGGAAAAACTCTACTTATGTGTATTAATTATAGAGCTATTATATATGAACGCTAAAACTTCACCTGTGAGGTCTCGAGTTCGAATCTGGATGGAACGCTATTATATATTGGTTGTTATATTTGTCTTTACCTAAGATAGCATTTTTTTCTTGAAGCGCTATTAAAGGCCCAAACCATATTTTTTGTTTAATTTTTTTTTTTGCAATTTTTAATCTATCTAAGATAGCGCTTTTTATTAAAGCGCTAATAAAGACTAGATTCTTTTTTTTTTTTCGATATATAATAGCACTTATGCTAAATTGCTATTATAGATTGACACATATTATAACTTATAATAGCGCTTGTAATAAAAGCGCTATTATTGATTTTAAGGTAATATTATTTGGAAATATGAGAAATTAAAAAAAAAAAAGGCATTTTGTTTATTTATTTAGAAGAACATGAAATAAATAAAAAGTGCACGTGTCTTTTTTTAAGAAATCTAATAATATTGTTTTACAAAAGCGTTATCTAACCAAAGTATTTCTAATCGCGTTTATCCATTAACTGCTATCAAACTAGGGTATTTATAATAGCGTTCATCTATAAAGCGCTATTAAATATTTCTGTGTAAATTATTTAATAGCGTTTATCCATAAAGTGCTATCTTAGTAAAGTTTAGGGTTAAATAAGTTTTTTGTCCCTATAAAGTTTGAAATTTCATTTTTAGTCCCTCCCTACCTTTTGGCAATGGTTTTTACAAAAATACCGTTTCCAAAACTAGCTAAAACCGTTGCCAAAACCCAGGAGGGACTAAAAATGAAATTTCAAACTTTATAGGGACTAAAAACTTATTTAACCCTAAAGTTTAATAATAGCGTTTTTTTTTACAAAATGCTATCAAAGACACATTGCCTGTATCTTATAATAGGGCCCGACCATAAAGTGCTATTATAGATGTGTTTGTTTCCTTTTTAATAGCACTTTCTTTAAAAATGCTATTAAATTAGGCGATACAAAATATCAATTTTGGCGTAGTGATTCTTACCCCTTGGACCCTTAATAGGCTTTTTCCCACAATGTCCTCACTTAACTCTAAAGATGGCTGGTTTCTACCTGAGTGAATCGCACACTCAAAGATACAACAGAGTCGCCACCGAACTTTATTTAGTCCCAAGGGACAGGGAAAATATCGATAAAACCCAAGGGGAAGAGAAACGGGAACGGGGGGTCGGTTATGCGAAAGGAAGGTATTAGCACCTAACGCACCCGTCATACTCGACGGGAACCATTTCGCTTGCTTCTAGGCTTGGATGGGTTATCTATCTAAAGGCTTCTTGCTAAAAGAAAGAGGAGAGAGAGAGAGAGAGAGAGAGAGAGAGAGAGAGAAAGGGAAAAAGAAAAGAAAGAAAGAAAGTGATCGCGGAGGAACAAAGCCCTCGTGCCTACGTACCCTCGTAGTGCAATGAGGAAGTTAGAGCGCCGTAGTTCATGGAACCAGGGGACGAAAAAGAAGGAAGAAAAGGAGAAGGAAAGAAAGGTGGAAGTGTGCTCACCGAGATCATTGAGATCTCATGCCTACGTATCATACATTCAGAAGAATGCAGAATCAGAGCTTCCGTAGTTTGGGGAACTAAGACGGAAAAGGAAAATGAAAGGAAAGTGGTGTCAAAACCAAGAGAATAAGAGAGTAAGAGAGAAGTGGTGTCCAAACCAAGAGAAAGAGTGAAAGAAACTCTACTGGGGATAACAAAGAGGATCTGTGTCGAAACCAAAAAAGGAAGAGCAAAGGGAATAGGAAGGACTCCGCTGGGGATCCGAATAAAGAGATGGTGTCAAAACCAAGAGAAAAGGGAGAATCGATATTAACTGGCTAGCAGTGGTTAACCGAAGAAGGAAAGTAAGACCCTGGCGGGGAAAAACAGTTGGTGTCAACAGACAGACTGTGATAAACCCAGAGAGAGAGTGCTGAACTGAGAGAAGGTGTTTGACGCTTAAGGGGCCTCGGTATATTAACTAACTGGCAGTGTTTATCCGGGGAAGAAAAGACTGCAACTCTGTGGGAATAGAGAAGCATTGGTTTTAACAGAGGAAACTGTGATCAACCAGAAGAACAGGTGTGGGACCGATCGAAGGTCGTGACCCAAAGGACGGGTGTAGGACCGAGCAAAGGTCATGACCCAAAAGGACGGGTGTGGGACCGAGCAAAGGTCGTGACCCAAAGGGGTTCGGTAAACTGACTGAACAAACAGTACTCAACCGAAGAAAGGGTATTTGAACCAAAGAAAAGTTACTAACCCAAGGGTGCAAGTATTCGAACCAAGAGGAGGTTGCCAACTGCGGGGAATTCGGTGTTTACAGACGGAATGTGATTAACCGAAGAGAAAAGCGAGTGATTAACCAAAAGAAGGCGATTAACTCGAGAAGAACTCAGCATTAACAGACGGACTGTGTTTAACTGAAGAAACGGGTATTGAACCAAGAAAAGGTGATTAACCCAAAAGGTGCCCAGTATTAACAGACGGACTGTGATTAACTGAGAAGGAGGGCAAAATTGGTGTTTTAACTGACAAGCAGTGGCTAAACCAACAACAGGAGAAGAACCAAGAGTAGATTGCGAACTTCAGGGGATTTATGATTTTAACAGACAGGCTGTGATTAATCGCAGAAAAGAGATTGAGATTCTTCAGGGGAATCAAAAGGCAATGATTGATTACAAGAAGAAAGGAGTAATGAAACAAAGGGAGATTGCTAGCGCAAGAATAATGATCTTAACCAAGAAGAATAGTGATTAATCAAAAGGAAAAATGAGAAGAGCACAAGTGATCAAGGATGAATCTGACTGGGGAACGAGCAACACTACAATTTGAGGATAGAGGTGACTATTCTCGAAAGAGATGGCCAAATGCCATTACCCAAGAAATAGTCAGAATGAGGGTAGGACAACCATCCTCATTCCTTCTCTAACGTTCAAAGTATAGTGCGGAAATTGAAACGGACAGCGCAACAATTCCAATGTTGTACAGTGCTCCTGCGGAGAGAAACAGACAGCATAACAGCGTCAATTCGTACAGTGCTCCGATGCGAGGCGTAGCGCGAAACTCCAACTCCACGGGGGGAACGAGAGAGAAAGCTCTAAAGGAAGCCTAAAGAGAGGAAAGGGAAGGATCAACTAATCGAAACATGGTTTCGATTAACCAATCAAAGGGGAATGATCATGCCAACAATTTTCCAAAGAGAATGGAAAATCATTAAAGCAAAAGGTGTAAATTATTGATTGTACATGATTAAATTTGCTCAATGTAGAACAAACATAATGTGATCAAGAAATGAAAGTGCAAAACAATGCCATACAAATATTAGCATGTATCACACATCAAGTGTCAAGTGATCAAAAATTGTGCAAGAGTTAGCATGTTCAAACAAAAATCAAGAACACACATAATTGCAAGAATTGATAAATCAATCATTGAATTAATATAAATATGCTTTAAACAGAGGTTAACAGCATTCAAAACATCCATAAATATTAAGCATATCAATCCATGGAGGTTAGAGGAGGAAAGGATGCCAAACAAGCTTGAAAAACACCAAAATGACCCTCTGTTACAGTGGTAATCGATTACCCTATGTAGGTAATCGATTACTCGCTTAAAAATATCAGAATTTGGTGAAAAAAAGGCTGAGTAATCCATTACTCTCTTTGAGTAACCGATTACCACTGTAACAATGGTAAAAAAATAGCAAAAACAGCTATTCAAAAGTAGTTTTCAGCATTAAATCACTTACACCAACCACCACATGCTAGGGCAAGAAATTGTGCACGAAAATTACATCATGTAAGAGGAATTAAACACAAATTACAAGCATTAATCATGAAGATCAAAGATCAAGCAATTGCATGATAAATTAAACCGAAAACAATTGAAATTACAAACGTAAACGCGCGAACTTAATCGAAACAGAGAGAAAAGATAGATCTACCAACCTACAAGCCGGAGGATTGGCTTGGTAATTTTTGTAAATGAAATGTGATGAAGGTAAGTGAAGAAAACCAGAGATTCCTCCACTTGCACTTCGAATCATAGCGAAACTGAGTGTTAGAAGAATAATAGTGTGGGTTTTTGTTATCGTATCCACAGGGACTGTTTGATATTTGATGCTTGCCTTTCAATAGTTGCGATATTCTAAGTTAACGGTTTTAAAAGTTTCAATTGTTGTTATCATTGGTTTGTAGCAAAGATTAAATTGTGACAAAGATTTTTGTAAAAGGTTTTATAAAAGCATGTTAAGGTTAGGTTTCGTTAATCCTTTCCATGTATAAACGATTAATCAAGCACATGAACTCGGTTTCCGACCAATATAACCGCGTATTCTCCCGACTAAGTTTATGTCTAAAGCGAAGTCGTGAGTACCGTTGTTTAGACCGTTAGATGATGTCTCACGCTAACAATCTAAGCAACGATCATTAAGATCAATACAATGCGAATAGCAAATCCCAAATCTATGTCTAGAGTTTGGTTTTTAAGAGATGAAATTGTTAGGTCAAGATTTGTGGAATCTATGTCTAGAGCAAAACAAATCAAACTTAAAGCATTAAGAGAAAACAACTTCATCTATATTGATCAAAGACTTTGTTCATATACAATAGATCAAAAGCAATACATAAAAAAAAAATCAACTACTTCTAACCTCAACATAGAGGGTTTAGCTACCACTTCTCATGGTAGCTTGGATGGCAAGTAATGAACAAAGTTTTTGGAGCATCACTCTTCAAGAATCAAAGATTGAAGCATAAAAACTAAGAAACCAGAAAATGGGTTTTAATGGAGTTTTTCTCTCCAAAATATCTCTATTACCAAAATGGGAAGATGAAAAGTAGTAGGTAATGTAATGTGTACACCAAATGAAACAAACATCAGCCTAAATAGAGGTATTGCCCAGAAAGTAGCGTCGGGCGGTGCACAAACGGTCGGGCGAAGCACACTTTCCAGCTCACGTGACAGCCTCAAAACCAAAAGTGGAACAAATATTTTCCCCAGAGCGCTGGGCGAAAGGTTATGACCGCCGGGCGATGTGCAAATAACGGCCGGGCGAAGCAGGGGGCGCAGCAAAGCCAACCTACTGGAACTTGATTGAAAACTTGGAATAAAAATGGGATGATGCGTCGCCTGTGGAGTGCCGGGCGAAACATCTCAAGCGCCGGGCGAAACAAACCAAGCGTCGGGCGGTCAGAGAGGCGCAGCAGTGCCAACTCTCTGGAACTTGAAATGAAAAATTGGAAAATTGGGGAGCCTACCGCCTCTGCATCGCCGGGCGGTCAAGAGGCCCCAGAACCAAAATCATGAAATTTTCACCACTTCGAAATCAGGTCGAAATGATTCGCGATAAAATAACCATAATACCTGCAAAAAGCAGCAAACACATCAAAGCACCATATGGCCACAAAAATGCCAGACCAGCTTAAATAATAAGTCATTTTTCGATTAAAGCGTTTAAAAGAGCTAAAAAGGTGTAAAAATAAACACATTTTCACACCTAACAACTCTCCCCAACTTGCATCTTTGTTTGTCCTCAAACAAAAGTGAGTGTTCATTAAACACAACCAAGATTTCCAAATACCAAATTAACCGAAACCATAAATGGTTCAAACTCGAAAGATGCACGCTCAAAATTTTTCAAAATGTACAAAGGATCAAATCATGAATATGAAATCATCCTAATCGTAAAATCATACAATGCAACACAAAGTACCCTCAAGTTCGAAATGAATCACCTAACTTATTCAAATGAGCCTAGCTCAATATATACAAAGGACAAAACAAACTCAAAGCAACAACGCCACATCCAAAACAATTTATGCACTCATCTCACAATTAATCAAGCAAAAATGGAAACAATGATCACAAAAGGACTTTTATAGGTTGAAACTTGGCTGGGTTAAGAAATAAGGGACATATGTACACGACCATTGAACACGAAAGGGGTAAATTTTGCGATGAGCATTTTCTGTTCCGAAACAAGCCTTCATGCTCGAACTTCCCAACTTTTCTCACAATGCATTCTATTTCTCTTTCTTTTGAATTTCTCAATTTCATTTATTTATTTATATAAATTTTTCTATTTCAATCTTTTGAGAATGCATTGCCCACAATTCCTTCTTCTCTTATCAAAATGAACCAATCTCCCCAACTTCAACAATATTATGTCTTAATTCAAAATGCTCATCCAAACGGTTAAAGTAAGGGTTCATGCTTCGAGAAAATAAAATTTTTCATTTCAGTCCAAAGAGAGGTAACAAATGTTCACACACTCACAAGGTAATCTTGAAGTGACTTTTTTGGAAAAATGGGTCTACTCATAATACTCAAAAATTGCCTTGATCATTTCAAAGTTTCCATAATTCAAAACAACAAGTAAGATTAAACATAAAAAGTTTGAGTAAGCAACAATTACTAAAATCCCTCATTAATTTTTGACAAATGGAGGGCACTCACATATATGGTTATGTCCTAATTGAATCACATCGAACAAGAGTTTACCAAACAATGCATTGACAAACTTTACAAAAAGTAAAAACATCACATTCACACTATGATTCTACCACACAAATTTCCAAACTTTGGTTGCACACCACAAGAATAATATCATCACCATCCATGTTGAAAGCCAACAAGGTAATCTTTTCTCCCCTTGTGTTAACACACAAACTTTCAAAAATTTTAAGGGCATTTCCACTTTCTTTACGCAAACACACATAAATTAAAAACAGAATTTAAACACCAACTGAAATATTATAAGTACTGGTGTAAACACACCCAAAATTGTACTCGCCGAAGCGAACCACAATACCAGAAAATTCTCGCCGAAGCGATCCAAAATACTAACTGTCATATACAACTGAAAATAAAAGACTGAAACTAAAATTCTTAAAACGCAATAATAAAATAAAATCCTTCACTTTGAAGCTCAATTAATCAACTCATTGAGATCATCCTGCATCTCATCCATGCCCTCATCACCATCGTCATCGTCATCATCATCCGCAACAACACCACCGGTGCTTGCCCCCTCCGAAAAGAATGTGCGTCTGTCCCCAGGCCAATTTGCATAAGCGTCATACGCATCCCTTGTAGGAAAAGGACGATACTCCACCGGGTGCGTCTGATAATGATACAACTGCTGCATACAATCAAAATTAAATTGGTTAGCCCTGTTGAGCGACTCACCCATGTCCCAAGTATAGTTGAATGCCGCCTTCATATCGAAGACGGATGAGTCGCTCGTATCCGCCTGGACACCAGAACTACTCCCTTTCTCTGCTGCAGCTGCCTTCTTCTTCCTTTCCTCCTTTGGTTTACAAAAACGATCCAAATAATTGTCATCGACCAAAAACTTCAGTTTTTCGTTAATGACACCTAGAATGAGGATATCAGTTTCATAAATCAAAGATTGAACTAAACAAGGGAAAATAATAGGAGCATCATCATGAACTCCAGGCCTCCGGGTATTTTCAACAAAAATTTTCATCTCCCCAGCTATGACCTGGGCAACATCCACCTCCTTGTCCGTCATAATACAGTACATGAGTAGCGCAACATCAAGCGGGACAGAAGAACGGTGATGTCGCGGCTTGACATTGTAACACAGCAAAAGGAGGACGGCCTGTGCCTCCGGAGTCATGTACTTCCGACTATACTTAATCGGCTCCCCTTTAGCATTTTTATCCACCGAGCACCCTGGCTTTAAAAGCACACTACCAACATCCTGGTGATCATGCAAATTTTTTAACAGTTTTGAGTACTCGTCGGTTTGCAAGCTACCCAAGGAACTCGGCTTTCTCAAGATTTTATTGATGGCATCACGGCTAAAACAAATTTCCCTGCCCCTAACGTAGGTTTTGAACCTGTAAAATTCATCTTCGGGCTTAATCGCGTTTGCATAAAATTCTCTTATCAGTTGATAGCAAACACGATCAGCAGGGTTCAATAAAACTTCCCACCTCTTCTTTTCAAATATGGCCTGAATTCGCCGATAATCCCCCCACGGTTGATAGCAAACTTCTTCTCAGAGAGGACAGTTCTGCCCTCTAGAGACTTGACCCGTGACTCATGGTACGCAGAGATAAATCGGGAACTGTCGAATTCCGCGGGAACATTTGAAGTGGATTCTACACTTCTCTTCTTTGTTCTTCGCCGTTGAGGTCCAAAAGAAGCCATCTGCACAAAAACAACCATAACAGCAATGCAAAGACAAAAGACATCAGCACTGTCAGACAACAAGAATGGAACAGCATGCAAAAAATCAGAACTGGGCAAAACGCCCCTAAACCGCCGGGCGACCAGCAGGCGAAGCACCGCCCCTCAACCGCCGGGCGGTGTCACGAAAATCAGCAAACATTTTTAACACAGCAGCAACAGAATTTGCACAAACCCATACCAGAAAAATAAAATTACCACACTTACACACTTACTCAAAACCCACTCCAGAAATTTAACAGAAATTAGAACAAGCAAATTGCTTCCACATCAGAAAATGAAATTGAGTGAGGGCTTGAGTAAGTCATTCTCAAAATCAAACAACCCAAAAGGTTTTTAATGTCACAATGATGAAAAGAACATGAATCAAAGCAAAACAATGACATGCATACCTTGATTTGCAGAGAAAAAGAAACTGGAGTAGAGTGTTCGTGAGAGCAGAGGGAGAGACAATTCGTGAGTTCCAAATGAGAGATGAAAGCAACCAAACATTTTCCAAGTGTTTTAAAACAAGGAGAGGCACAATGGTCAAAGCCCCAATAATTTATAATAATTAAAATTAAAAACCTCAGCAAAACAATTCAAAAGACAAAACATTTCCTCTCCCCCCAAAATTCTCACGCCTGGCCCATGAGGGGTCATCAACCACACAACCGCCGGGCGACAAGATTCAAGCGCCGGGTGCTTTACACCAGAGAAACTTTTCTCTGCTTTGGTGCAGCATATCAACCAGTGCACCAAAGCTCCTTCTAAATAAGTACAGAAAAATTTACACAACACCACAAGGTAAAGCAACACTCAATAACACTAAAAATCAAGAAATTAAAGGGTATACTTACAATGTTGGGGCGCCTCCCAACAAGCGCTTGTTTAACGTCGGATAAGCTCGACGGACCATCGCGACCTCACGGACCGCGGAAGGGAACAATGGCGGGATTCCGCTCGAAATCTCCTCCAAGATAAATTTTCAATCTTTGTCCGTTAACTGTCCAATTTTCTTTTGACGTTGTGTCCTCAATTACGATTGCTCCATAAGGCTTGATTTCCACAATCCGAAACGGACCGGACCATTTAGATCTTAATTTTTCGGGAAACAAATTTAATCGAGAATTGAACAATAAGACCAGCTGTCCGACCTCAAACTGTTTGATGACAATTTTTCTGTCATGGTAAGACTTTACACGTTCCTTATACAATTTGTTGGAATCGTACGCCTAAAGGCGCACTTCATCCAACTCGTGTAATTGCACTTTCCTTCTTTCGCCGCTTAGAGTTGGATCAAAATTCAAAAATTTTAAGGCCCAAAACGCCTTGTGTTCCAACTCTACCGGCAAGTGACAATTCTTACCATAAACCATTTTAAACGGTGTGAGACCGATCGGAGCCTTAAAAGCGGTCCGATACGCCCACAATGCGTCATCCAGTTTGTTCGCCCAATCCTTTCGCGAGGACGAAACAGTTTTCTCTAAAATACGCTTAATCTCTCGATTGGATACCTCTGCTTGACCGTTAGCTTGAGGATGATATGGTGTAGCAACTTTGTGCTTCACACCATATTGCTCAAGAGCCTTGTCAAGCTGAGTGTTACAGAAGTGGGATCCTCCATCACTTATTAACACTCGAGGTGTACCAAAACGCGCAAAAATATTTCTTTTCAAAAACTTCACCACCGTTTTTCCGTCGGCTTTAGCACATGCTATTGCCTCAACCCACTTAGAAACGTAATCCACAGCGACCAAAATATATTCATTAGAAAAAGAAGATGGGAATGGTCCGACAAAGTCGATCCCCCAACAGTCAAAAACTTCGATTTCTAACATATTTTGTAATGGCATTTCTTGCCGCTGTGAAATACCGCCGCTTCTCTGGCACTTGTCACAACTAAGGGCATGCGCATGCGCATCTTTGAATAAGGACGGCCAATAAAAGCCCGATTGTAGGACTTTGGTGGCCGTTCTCAACCCATTAAAGTGTCCTCCGTAAGGAGAGTTATGACAATGCCACAGAATACTCGTGGCTTCCTCCACTGACACACACCTTCTGAGGAGGTTGTCAACACCAAGTTTAAATAAATGGGGTTCATCCCACACAAATGACTTGGCATCAGACAAAAATTTCCGTTTTTGGTGGTGCGTTAGACCGTCCGGTATCAATCCGGTGGCTTTGTGGTTAGCCATGTCGGCGAACCACGGTCTAACCTGCACTCTAAAAAGTTTTTCATCTGGGAACTCCTCTTTTACCTCAAATTCATTCTTGGTCACGTCAATGTTGACCAGGTGGGATAAGTGATCCGCCACCAAATTCTCGGAACCCCTTTTATCACGAATTTCAAGATCAAATTCTTGTAACAAAAGGATCCACCGAATCAGCCTCTGTTTTGAATCAGGCTTGGTGAGCAGACACCTTATAGCCGAATGGTCCGTGTAAACGATGACACGTGAACCAATCAAATATGCACGAAATTTCTCCAACGCATACACTATGGCGAGCAACTCTTTTTCAGTTGTGGCATAGTTAATCTGAGCCTCGTTTAAAACTTTGCTCGCATAATGTATAGCGTGGAAAATTTTCATTTTTCTCTGACCCAAAACCGCCCCAACCGCATAATCGCTAGCATCGCACATTAATTCAAAATCTATTTTCCAGTTTGGTGCAACGATTATTGGTGAGGTGGTTAAACTTTGTTTCAAACAATTAAATGCGAAAAGACAAGACTCGTCAAAGTCAAAAACCTTACCTTGGACAAGCAAGTTGCTCAACGGCTTTGCGACTTTGGCGAAGTCCTTGATAAATCTCCGGTAGAACCCGGCGTGTCCAAGAAAGCTTCTTATACCTTTGACATTCATTGGCAGTGGTAATTTCTCGATAACATCCACTTTGGCTTTATCAACTTCAAGGCCTTTTGCCGAAACCTTGTGACCGAGCACAATTCCCTCGTTCACCATGAAGTTGTATTTCTCCCAATTAAGCACCAAGTTAGTTTCCACGCACCGTTCTAACACCGTATCCAAATTTTTCAAGCACAAATCAAACGATTGTCCAAAAACAGAGAAGTCATCCATAAAAACCTCGATAGTCTTTTCGATCAAATCCGAGAAGATAGCTTGCATACACCGCTGAAAAGTCGTCGGTGCATTACATAATCCAAAAGGCATCCTCCTATAAGCAAAGATTCCAAACGGACATGTAAAAGATGTTTTTTCATGATCATCCGGGTTCACAATTATTTGGTTGTAACCCGAATAACCATCCAAAAAACAGTAAAATTGTTGACCGGAAAGCCTCTCTAGCATTTGATCCATAAAAGGTAGAGGGAAGTGATCTTTTCTCGTAGCCTTGTTTAACCTACGGTAGTCGATACACATTCTCCACCCTGTTACGGTCTTTGTTGGTATAAGCTCATTGTTCTCGTTTCAGACCACCGTTAATCCTCCTTTTTTTGGTACCACATGCACGGGACTAACCCACGGGCTGTCGGAAATAGGATAAATCATCCCGGCATCTAACATCTTCACTACTTCTTTTCTAACCACTTCTTTCATGACAGGATTTAAGCGGCGTTGAGGTTGAGCAACCAGTTTAAAGTCCTCCTCCATGAATATCCTATGCATGCAATACGAAGGGCTTATGCCTTTGAGATCAGACAACGTCCATCCCATTGCATCTTGATTTTTCCTCAACACTTCAATTAAGCGGCTTTCCTCCACTTCAGACAAAATACTACTGATGATAACCGGTTTATTACCACCGTCATCGAGAAAAGCATATTTCAATGTGGAAGGTAACACTTTCAGCTCAAGTTTGCATGGTTCATATTTCACCTCCTTTTTCAGAATTTCCTCTTCATACTCCCACGGTTGCAACTCTTCCAAAGCTTCAAGCTCCAACAAACACTCTTCAAGAGCTTGCTCTTCTTCAACCGAGAATACTTCCAAGGATTCATCCAAAGCTCTTTGAAAAGGATCAATGATATTAATTTGCCTTGTAACTTCCAAACTTGCTTCCTCCGTTACATCTATTCGGAAACAATCACCCTTATCCTTCTTGTGCTTCATGGCATCGTAAAGATTGAAACACACCTCTTCATCTTGGACTCTCACTTTCATGAGACCATCGTCCATGTCAATTGCCATACGGGCAATTTTCATGAAAGGCCTTCCAAGAATCAACGGTGCATCATCATCCTCCTCCATTTCAATTACAACAAAGTCGATCGGAAACAAAAATTTGTCCACTTTGACCAATACGTCTTCCGCTACACCGTGAGGACGGGTAGTGGATTTATCGGCGAGTTGCAAAGTCATTTGCGTGGACATCAATTCCATGTGGCCTAGCCGTTTCACAATCGACAATGGTATCAAGTTGATGCTAGAACCCAAATCAATCAACCCATTGCCTACATACATGTTTCCTATCGTAACGGACAATGTAACTCGTCCCGGATCACACTCTTTTCGCGGGAGCGTCCGTTGAATGATTGCACTACAGCTTGCATCCACCATAATCGTCTCCTGATCAGTATACCTTTTCTTCTTCGTGAGGATATCTTTCATGAATTTCACATACTTAGGCATCTGCTCCAAAGCCTCGGAAAATGGAATATTTATTTGTAATTGCTTGAAGATATCCATAAACCGAGAATAGTGCCGCGCACTATCTTTCTTTGTAGGAGCATGCGAATATGGTAGATGTTGAATTGGAATATTGTTCATCGGCTCCTTTCCCTTCTTGGTTCTCTTCACTCTTTCTTCACTCTCTATTTTTTTCTCATTCTCTTCTTTTTCTTTCTCATTTTTTCTCTCTCATTTTCAACTAACACTCCCTCCACATTTTTTTCTACTTCGATCTCTTCCCTGTCTTTTTCATTTTCAACTTCAACCTCCTCCTCCACTCTCTTCTTACCTACACCCATGTCAATCTCTCTACCACTTCTTGTGAGAATTGCTTTACAATCCTTTGGATTCGGAAGTGTATTTGCCGTAAAGGGCCCTTTTTGTTGGTCGGCCAATTGTTTTGATAATTGCCCGACTTGTGTTTCAAGGTTCCTTATGGCGGCATCGATATTCTTTTTATTTGAGATTGCCATTTGCATAAATTGTGTAAGAGTATCTTCCATCTTTGTATTTCCAACGGGAGCTTGCGGAGGTTGAGTGTAATTCTGATATTGTTGGCGGTTTGATAGTCCGGCTTCTTGCGGTCTCCATTGTTGTTGATAACCTTGGTTAGGCCTTTGTTGGTAACCTTGGTTTGCTTGTTGATACGAAGGTCGGGGTTGGTAACCTTGATTTCCCGCATAATTTGCTTCCTCCTCAACGGGAGGACAATAACCGGTCAAATGGTCACCTCTGCATAACTCACACACTAACACTTGCACATTTTTACTTGAAGATTCATGCATCTCCTTGAATTGTTGAGGCAGCTTAGACATTTTCTTCGTTAACAGCTCAACCTGTTGTGACAACAATTTGTTTTGTGCAAGGATAGCGTCACTTGTTCCTAATTCCAACACACCCGGAGTTCGTTGAGCAGGTCCACGGTTGTGACTACCTTGATGATCGTTCAAGGCCATTTTATCAATGATAGTTGTGGCTTCCGCTGCAGTTTTGCTTAACAACGAACCACCCGCAGTGGCATCCAACAAGGTTTTGTGTACTAGCTGCAGCCCATTTCTGAATATATGAATTTGTGACAATTCATCGAAACCATGGCCTTTGCACTTTCGTAACATTGATTTGAACCTCTCCCAAGCTTCATTGAGAGATTCATTAGCTCCTTGTGTGAATACCGCTATGGCGGTCTTCGCTTCCATAAACCGAGTGTGCGGAAAAAATATTTCCAAAATTTTTTCTTCCAAGGCATTCCAATCAGTCATAATGGCAGTTGACTGATCAAGGTACCATTCCTTGGCCTTCCCAATGAGGGAATACGGGAATAGTCTCTTGAATAGAGACTCCTCTTCTGCTTCCGGTGCACCCGTCGCTCCAGCTATTTCATAGAATTTTGTCAAATGGGTGAAAGGATCTTCATGATCCATACCCGTAAATGGACTTTGGTATAACAGTTGGAGAATTCTGGTTTTCATCTCAGCATGACGACCATTGTGTGCATGACGGGCGAACTGAGCATTGTGCCTCGGACTATTTGTACATGGCCTAGAAGCAGGTGGTGGTGGTGGTGGTGGATCTCCCTCCATAACTGGAAGTATTTGTGGAAATGGTGGTGGTGTAGAAGTACTTTCCTCTTATTCTCGCCTCTGTTTCGCTAGCTGCCTCCTTCTTCTAGTTCGGCTATTGATTCTACGAGCGGTTCTTTCAATCTCAGGATCGAAAAGAAGTTGGTCCGCCGGTAGTTTCCCTCGCATAAACTAAGTCTGCACACTAAACAAACAGATTAACAAGTTCAAGATAAAGTGGTAACAGCTTACAATAACTCAACTATCGCAATGCCTGCAATATCTTTAACAGTCCCCGGCAACGGCGCCAATTTGTTAGAAGAATAATAGTGTGGGTTTTTGTTATCGTATCCACAGGGACTGTTTGATATTTGATGCTTGCCTTTCAATAGTTGCGATATTCTAAGTTAACGGTTTTAAAAGTTTCAATTGTTGTTATCATTGGTTTGTAGCAAAGATTAAATTGTGACAAAGATTTTTGTAAAAGGTTTTATAAAAGCATGTTAAGGTTAGGTTTCGTTAATCCTTTCCATGTATAAACGATTAATCAAGCACATGAACTCGGTTTCCGACCAATATAACCGCGTATTCTCCCGACTAAGTTTATGTCTAAAGCGAAGTCGTGAGTACCGTTGTTTAGACCGTTAGATGATGTCTCACGCTAACAATCTAAGCAACGATCATTAAGATCAATACAATGCGAATAGCAAATCCCAAATCTATGTCTAGAGTTTGGTTTTTAAGAGATGAAATTGTTAGGTCAAGATTTGTGGAATCTATGTCTAGAGCAAAACAAATCAAACTTAAAGCATTAAGAGAAATCAACTTCATCTATATTGATCAAAGACTTTGTTCATATACAATAGATCAAAAGCAATACATAAAAAAAGAATCAACTACTTCTAACCTCAACATAGAGGGTTTAGCTACCACTTCTCATGGTAGCTTGGATGGCAAGTAATGAACAAAGTTTTTGGAGCATCACTCTTCAAGAATCAAAGATTGAAGCATAAAAACTAAGAAACCAGAAAATGGGTTTTAATGGAGTTTTTCTCTCCAAAATATCTCTATTACCAAAATGGGAAGATGAAAAGTAGTAGGTAATGTAATGTGTACACCAAATGAAACAAACATCAGCCTAAATAGAGGTATTGCCCAGAAAGTAGCGCCAGGCGGTGCACAAACGGCCGGGCGAAGCACACTTTCCAGCTCACGTGACAGCCTCAAAACCAAAAGTGGAACAGATATTTTCCCCAGAGCGCCGGGCGAAAGGTTATGACCGTCGGGCGATGTGCAAATAACGGCTGGGCGAAGCAGGGGGCGCAACAAAGCCAACCTACTGGAACTTGATTGAAAACTTGGAATAAAAATGGGATGATGCGTCGCCTGTGGAGTGCCGGGCGAAACATCTCAAGCGCCCGGCGAAACAAACCAAGCGCCGGGCGGTCAGAGAGGCGCAGCAGTGCCAACTCTCTGGAACTTGAAATGAAAAATTGGAAAATTGGGGAGCCTACCGCCTCTGCATCGCCGGGCGGTCAAGAGGCCCCAGAACTAAAATCATGAAATTTTCACCACTTCGAAATCAGGTCGAAATGATTCGCGATAAAATAACCATAATACCTGCAAAAAGCAGCAAACACATCAAAGCACCATATGGCCACAAAAATGCCAGACCAGCTTAAATAATAAGTCATTTTTCGATTAAAGCGTTTAAAAGAGCTAAAAAGGTGTAAAAATAAACTATGAAAATAAACACATTTTCACACCTAACACTGAGCAAAATGCGATAAAAGCTCCGAAATTGAATTTGCACCGTAAGATCTTGAAGTATACGCTTGAGATGAATCCAAAAGCTAATAGAACTTTAGATACTCAAGTATAATTGCAAAATGATGAGAATAATCAAAGAAAACCAGAGGAATCTTCAATTGCACTTCGAATCGTGGCAAAACCGAGCAAACTCCGACGAAAACTCCAAAATGAGAATTATCACCGAGGAAACTTGAAGCGATCACTTGAATTGAATCCCAAAGCTACTAAAACTCCACAAAATTCAGTAGAATGGAATAATGATGAAGGTTAAGCTCAAGAAATAATCACGTTCAATGTGAAAAGTGATTATTCTTCAAGATTTAAGAGCTTTAGTGAGGTTTGGTGAAGAAAGTGAAGAGGAATGTGTAGAAGTTGTAGAAAAATGTAGAGGAGAATGAGAGAATAGAGAGTGAAGAAAGTGTGAATTTGTGTGAATGATTGTGGAGGATTTGTGAAATGAGTGAAGCCTTGTTTATATAGACTTTTGGTATGGAATGTGAGAGGTTTGGACTTTGGTTGGGACTTAGCTTTGGGAGGTTTGGAGTTAGGGCTGGAGTTAGTTACACTTGACTCACCGAGTCAAGGTAGTTAACTCGGTTAGTTAGGATCAACTCGGTAACAATCCCAAGGTGCAATCCATCATCCAAAGATCCACATTACTTGGAAAACAAGGAACATGGTGCGCTTAATTTAAAGTGAAGTATAGAATAAATGTAAGGGAAATGTCTTGAATGGTCTTGAACTGTCTAGAATGTTCCACACAATGCTAGAATCAAGTAGAAACAAAGACCAAAGAGAGTGCATGGCTGCTATCCCAAAATGTAGTGGAAATTGCAAATTCGCACTGAGTAATCGATTACCCTATTTGAGTAATCTGTTACTCAGTTGAAAAAATAGCAAATTTGGAAAAATTACACTGAGTAATCTGTTACCCTGTTTGAGTAATCTGTTACTCAGTTGAAAAACAACAAATCTGGCAAAATTGCCCAGATCACTCAAAAACAAGTGTTGAGGTCCCGGTTTCAATTTTCCACTTCTTGTTTGGATAAATATGCATAGAAACCCTTGTCTTATGCTTGTTTTTGATAATGTGATGACCTTGTGATGATGCGATTAATCGGGCTTGAAAACCTGAATATTCCTGCAGTCAAAACACAAAGGAAAAAAATGCAAACACGTATGCTAGCGATGCGAGTGCACATGCTTATGCAAAAAACAAAAAATGGAGGTCAAATTTCGGGTTACGACAAACTCATCCAAATTTACCAAATTGCCCTTAATGTTTCTCCAAAATATTTTTAATAATAATAATAATAATAATAATACATCTCACTTAATCCATATTATTATTATTATTATAAAAAATAATATTAACACATCACATACTTCTAAAATACTCCCAGCACCCTCTTCAACGTCATAATACCCCCACAAAATCAATTATAGGCATCAAAATAATTCACTAAAATTCACCGAAAATACGAATATTTATAATAAATCAATTAAATAAATATTCGACTCAATTTGGGGTGTTACACAATCTACAAGCCATGCCTTATTAATAATAGTTTGTGAATTACATGTGGTACCTGTACCGATGATCTTTCCCTTCTGGCCACCTCCAAAACCCACATTTCCTTCCTCTTTTAGATTTAGGGTTTGGAACATACGCCTTTCTCAGGTCATATGTCGTGAGCAGCCACTGTCCAGGTACCAGGATTGGCATTCCTCCTGTTCCTTTGGGCATATCTGCAGCAAAGATAATTTGTGATTTAGGTACCCATACACGTATCGTTCCTTTCAGGTTAGTTTTAACATATTTTTTTCTATTTTTTCCTTTTGCTCTGTAAGAAGGTTTAGCATTACTCCAATTATTTTGATTCAAAATGTTTTGACTGGAGTTATTCTTAACCTTACCAGTAGAATTGATCTTATCTTGTGATTCAGAAGTGTTGAATATTGATGTCATCAGAACATCAGATTTATCAGGTTCTTTTTTATAATAATGCATTTTAACTTCTGATCAATAGGTTAAGTTAAATTCATTGTTTTAGCAGCAGGAACAAAATGGTTTCTTAACATAGTTTGAACAATGCTAGATGAGCAGGAATTTTGAAGCACTTTTAAAGAGTCATTAGTACTAGAGTAACCTTCATCATACCCTAATCCTTCTTTATTATATTTTCAGACTCCATAAATTATAGATGCAAGTTTGGTACGATTAATGCCAGATGTAATAAATTTATGAAAAGCTTGATCATGTTTACCCAGAGATGAACACTCATTCTGAGATATATTGACTTCTTTTAATTCTTCTTTTAAAATAGAGTTATCTCTTTTAAGGATCTTAATCTGACTAGTTTGATTCTTGCAATGATCTAGAAGATTTTTAGCACATGAAAAAAAGTTAGAGTAAGAGAACACCTCATCTTCATTTTCAGACTCAAACAAAAGTCTTTCATCAGATGAGTGAGCCATTAGTGCTAGACTAACATTATCTTCCTTTTCTAACTCTTCTTCATCTAGCTCTTCCCATGTTACCATAAAATTCTTTTTGAACTTGTTTTTGAAATTCTCTTTCTGATAACTTCCTTTTCTCTAACTTTCCTTCAGAGGATAAGAACAATCATTTTTGAAGTGACCTAGTTTGTTGCAGTTGTAGCAGGTCCTGTCTTCATCTTTGAAATTAATCCTTTTGTTGCTTTTTGGAAATCTTCTGCTTCTTCTGGCTATTTGTTGAATCCATCTAATGAAGCATGCCATGTCTTTATTATCAGATCTTCCATCAGATTCTTCTTCAGACGATTCATTAGCTTTACTGGTTTTAGAAGATCTTCTGGACTTGTCACCAGATTTTTCAGAGGCATATCTCAGTGCGAAAGACTTAAACTTCTTTGAAGTTTTATCTCCATTAATTTCCATCTCATGACTTTGAAGATTGCATATTAGACTTTCAAGGGACAATGTATTCATATCTTTAGCTTCCTGAATAACTGTTACTTTAGGTCTAAACTTCTGAGGGAGACTTCTCAGAATTTTCTTCACATGATCAGCTATTAAGTAGCTTTTGTTCAGCACTTGAAGGCCTGAGACAAGAATCTGAAACCTGGATAACATGGTCTCAATATCCTCATCTTCCTTCCTTGATAAGTAGAACACAGAGATTCAAAGATAGTCTTTGTAGAAGACTTATCAATGATTTTCAAATACTCAGCATGTGAAAGTGCATCAACCAGAATACCTCTGACTCTATGATGTTTTCTGTAGATTTTATTTTGAGCAGGAGTCAGAGTTTTTCTATCAGCAACCATACCAACACTATCTACAGGAATGTCAATGTCATCTTAAAGAATACCCCATAGCTCATCATCGAGTCCAATGATATACATATACATCTTGCTTTTCCACCATTCAAATTTAATAGAGTCACCACTGAATACAGGAGGTTTAGCACTGTAATGATTTCTCTCAGAGCTACTGTAATCATAGGGAATCCCCCTTGAGGTTCTAGGATTAGTAACCTCAGGATCCATATTTTTCTCGTTGGATCTTTGACTGTACCACTGTTAAGTGTTACACACAGACCTTGCTCTGATGCCAACTGAAGGTGAGAAAAATACACAAGAAGGGGGGAGGGGTTGAATTGTGTATTGCAAAAATTATATTTACTTCAGAACCAGAGTTTAGATTCTAAAAGCTGAGTTAAGAATCTGATACGGTGAAATAGAAACATAAGTAAAGTAAAAATAACAAAGAACACACAATAGTTATCTTGGTTCCTCTCCCAACTGAGTACTCCAGTCCCCTTGCCAAGCAAGATATTTTCCACTATAATCAACCAGATTACCCTTGCTTATACACACTTGTATAAGAATTTTCTTTTTGCTCAGACCACTTTTCCAAGATTTCTCTTCCTTATAGCTCGTGTCTAAGACTTCCCTCAGCTCAATCAGCTCCTGACCGAGACTTATCTTGCTTAGACCAACTGCCTAAGACTTTACCTTACTTAGAGCTCGTGTCTAAGACTTTCCTCTGCTTAGAGCTCGTGTCTAAGACTTTCCTTTGCTTAACCAACTTCTGTTTAAGACTTTTCTTTGCTTAGAGCTCGTGTCTAAGACTTCACCTTGTACAAGCCTACAACAAGAGACTAAATCTAAAAAGATAGTTTAGAGAAGGAATAACATACAACAACACTTGATAAAAATCATAGATGTTCAAAATAATACAACACACTTTTACGAAGATTCTTAATCAACACAAGAATAAGAACTTTTAACAGACTCAGCTTTCTGATAGTAGTGCGTGTATTTCTCAGTTGTATTTGCAGCGTTATTTCCTAGTTTATCTTCAAATCTTCAGCTGTTTTCTATAACTAAAAAAATAGAGACGTTGGAGCATCTTCAACGGCTACAAACAGATCAAATCTTCTAGTACATCTTCTTTTACAATAAAGCAAGTGTTGGAACTATAAGTCACAAGAATATCCACGAAACAATGCCTTTGTCCCTAGAATACAACTATGATTCAAGTACAACACAACCTGTAGAAGATAATGTCAACAAATCTTGAGTCCTGTGTTAGCAAAATAGACTTGACATTACACAACATCAAAGGCAGCCTAGCACGCTTCTGAACTAGAGTGTACTAGCAACTGCTTTTCTGATCAGACTTCTTCAAGAAAGCATGATCAGAACCGAACTAAAGTCGTTTTAGTGTCAGAACCAGTTCCATCAAGTAAATATAATTTTGCACACACAAACTAGCTACTTAGAAATCCTAATTGATTTTCAAATACTTTGTTATCATCAAAACCTTGGAGGATGAATGGTATGAACCAAACTTGTTTCAACAAAGGCTTCTCTTATTTACGTTACCCAGCGTATCCTTCCACCACGACGATGCCGCCCTATTTCTCCAAAGAGAATCACACCGCGGAACTTGATGCTTGATATTACCATACCTTGCCGTCAACACACTCCTCCATAGAGACTGTTTTCCATCCAAAATTATCCACCGCCATTTATACAAAAGGGCTAAGTTAAAATCGCCAATACGTTTCACTCAAAGCCCACCCATCTTGACTGGCCTACAAAGCTTATCCTACCACACCCAATGAATAGGCTTTTTCCCGTCCTTTGCACCCCATATGAACTTTTGCTAGAGCTTTTCAATATCTTTCTAAATTTTAACAGGTGTTATATAAAACAAAAACCAAAAGATTGCGAGGCTGTTGAGAACCGACTTCAGCAAAGTAATTCTACTACCTAAAGATAACAATCTCCCTTTCCAACAAGCTAATCTATCTTTGATATTCCCCAATAACGGATTTCACAAACTGGCTTTCCTTGGATTTGCGCCTATCGGTAAGCACAAGAAGCTGAAAGATTTATCCTCGACCCTGCATGAAAGAAAATTGGCAGCAGCAGCCAAAAATTTATTGTTAATGTTGATGCCAATGACCCTGCTCTTGTGGAAGTTAACCCTCAAACCCGACACGATTTCGAAGTCTCTAAGGATAGCTTTTAGAGCCCACAAATGATTCCAATTACCCTCTCCAATTATCAATGTGCGTCCGCAAACTAGAGAACCTCAACTGAAACATCTTCCCAGAAACGAAAACCCCGATACACTCCTTTTTGGGTTACCTTCCTAACATAGCCAGTCAGCCCCTCTGCAACAATTACGAACAGGAAAGGAGACCGCGGGTCTCCTTGCCTCAACCCCCTGCTCAGTAAAAAATCCATTGTAAGGCTCCCGTTAACAAGACTGATAAATAACTTTGAAAGACCATCGCCTCCATCCATTTCAGCCACAAGCTGCCAAAGCTCAACCTTCTTAATATATACCTAAGAAACTCCCAGCTGACAATATCATATACTTTCTCGAAACAAGACCTTGCATTTGACATTGCAAAATAATTTTTTTTGTTGGTGTGAGTGTTTTTATGAAAAAAGGAATTCTAAAAGTATATAAAAATTGTGAAAACCATTCTTTTGAGATAAATTTACGCTAAATATTTTGAAATTATTTATTATTTATTTATAACTTTTATTTTTTATATATTTTTTATGTTATTTAAAATTTAAATAAAAATGTCTTTTTAAAACGTTTGAATATATTTTAATTGTCCAATTTTAAAATTTAGAACAACACATCCAAATTATGTAAAATTGTCTTTTCGATGAGTAGTTGTGTAAAGAGAAATTGAAGCGAAAGTTTGTGATATCTCGGACATCTCGGACTCTCCTCTTATTTATCTTATTTATTTTAAAGTGTTTAAATTAAGATTATTAAACTATTAATTTTAAAAAAATTTATTATTATTATTAAAAAAAATTGTATAAACATTTTCTCTCTTTTAAATTTATTATGGTCAATTAGATTAAGAAAAAAATTAATACGAGATATTATTTTAGCATTTTCTCTCTTTTTAATTTATTATAGTCAAATAACATAATTTTAATAATTCTTCAAAAAACCTCAATAAATAGCTGCTTGTAGATTTTCTTTTTCATTCATCTTTGAAGAAAACATGGCAACTAGCATCAACCGCTTGTACTTTTTCATTGCAACTCTATGTATTGTTTCTGTTTTTACTCCAGGTAACACAATTTCTTATTCTATGCCATTTTTTTTCCATCTAATGTTTTAGATTAATTTACACTATAGATATGAAATACTAAAAACCTAAAATTTTAATCATATTCAACGAATATTAGTTCATCAATGCAATCACGTTAGGTTCATATAATTCTTTTTCTAATATATTAATACATTATTTGATGGTATATGTAGAATGATTAATAATTAAACTTATTTTTCTTTTAAAATAATTTATTGACAATGTTTTATTGATTGTAGGAGGAGCGAATCCATCGAGGGCTTGTTTAGGAAGAGTGCTATGTAACAATCAAGAGTGTATTAATGATTGTATCAAAATGGGGTTTCCTAAAGATGGCGCTGGATGTTTTGGAAAAAGTCTGTGCTGTTGCAATTGATAATTGTACCTTTTTAAAATATGTTTTGCGCACAGTCTTTATGACTAGTGGAAAAATAAATAAATAAAGTGTTTAAATAAATTTTCGTAATCACTTTAATTTGAAGAAAATTTTGAGGCACAGAATCTAATCCTATAAAGACTTTTAAAGTTGATTGGTTTATGTTATTTTCATACATATATTTTACATTAAATTAAATAAATAATGTTAGATTAATAATTTAATTAATTAAATATGAATTGACATAATTAATTATTAATTAATTATATTATGGTTTATAGTTATTAAACACTTAATAAATGAATTGTTTGATTGAGTTTTGTGTCTAAATGGATCGTAATGAATTGTACCATTCAGTTAAGCTCGATGAGAGATCCCTGATCTTAATCGTTTAGCTATTTAAGTGTTGTTCAATTAGACAATTAACATACTTTAAAAATCTTAGACGACAATAAGGATAATAATCGTCTCATACTCACTCGACTCTTCACGACGACAACTTCTCCAATCCTACAAAATACACAATTCTTAATATATTGAACATTCTTTGAAATAATAATAGGCTATAAGTTATATCTAACAGTTATTTTAATATATAGTTATATTTTATAGCTATTATTCTAATTTGTTTTAATTCATGAATTGCAAGGATGGTAACATGATTATGTTACTCTAATTAAAACAAATTCGGTAGAAAACAATTATATGAGAATCATTGGTATTAAATAAATTATAATTGTTATATGTTAATTATCATTTTATTGATATTTATTCAAGAGTTAAATATAATTCACCTCCTGCTAATTTAGCGAATTTTGGTTTTATCCCTCTAAAATATTTTTTTTATTCCCCTCAACAAACCAAGATTCTATTTTCAGTCCCCCTGTGCTGACTGGACGACGGAGTATGCACATGTGATGACGGAATCTGCACATGTGGCATTTGCTAATTGGATAAATTTTGAATTAATTTTTTTTTAATTTTTTTAATTTTTTTGTTTTATTTATTTATTTTTTTTTTATTATTATTATTATTATTATTATTATTATTATTATTATTATTATTATTATTTGTTTTATTTATTTATTTTTTCGTTTGATTGGAGGTTATAATGGTGATTCTCCTTTATTTTCTCTCCCTTTTATTGTTACAATTCAAATTTTGTCTCACCCATGTATTTATTGTGTTAAATATGATTAAAAGTGTTTTAATGAAATTTAGTCAGTAATAATAATAATAAATAATAAATAAATAAATCAAGTTCATTGTTGTTCAATAATTCCATTATTAGATATAGATGGGAGTTAAGTATAATCTGCCTCTGATGACATTGTTGTGTGATTTTTAATTTGAAAAATAAAATAGAGTTATCATTTTTTTATTATTAAAATATGATGCTTGCATATTGTTTTAGCCAAAAATGGTTAGATGCACCAAAAGTGCTAACTCCTCTTGTCGTGGACAAGAAGAGCTACGCTGTCTATATTGTGAGGGATATTTGGGGATTTGAGAGCTATACTTGTGTTGTGTATTGTCTCAAGATGATTATGTCTTGCTTAACCCTTATGTGGGAGCCCCTTTTATAGTCTTCCATTAAGATATGCCATTAAGAGAAGTCTCTTGGCCTTCTGACGTTACATGGCCATCATTGCTGTAACTCTCCTTCATGAATGTAGGCTTTGAAACTTTGGTAACGTCCGCATTGATGCACCGCCACCGTTACAACTGTTAGTGTGCCAGTTGAGTTCATGTTCGGTGTAAGTACTGGGTTGATGGAGGTCAATACTCGGCCTCGTAGGAGTTCGGCTGATGGGAGTCGGACTCCCTGACCGGCCACAATTATGGATGATACTTGCCTAGCTCTCTACATTGCTCGACATTTCTTGCTATCGTAGTCTAGTTCATGCTTAACCATGTCCGGCTACACAACTCAGCTTAAAATATATTTTGCATGTACATAAGCCCCCCGAGTACTATATCTGTTTATAAGGGTATAATACTCGACAGTAACATGAGCCCGGATATATTTGACTGATGTTGTGTTATCGGTCGACTTTTCTTCTTAGGTCCTTACGCGTCAAACAAAACCTTCGAACGGTCGTGTCCCCTAATCTTCCCTAGTGTTATGATGACTTTAATGCGTCATGAATGGCTATTCTTTAGCTATTTTTGAACGTTGGGCTCCTGTTAAAGTCATTTTTCTCTTCCCTTTACTCCTACGCTCTTATTCTCCTTTAAACAAGTCCGTTTCGACTTCAAGTGTTCTCTTCATTTCAGGTATTTTTTTCTTTCGCTCTTGATTTTCCTCTATTTTTCTTTAACATAAATGGCAGTCCTTAGAAAATGTGATGATGAGGGTAAGGTCATCCATAAGAGTGACGAGGAGAGAAAAGATTATGGAAAGAAAGCATGCAAGAGATGAGGGGTTCTTCAGGGGTAGAAGAGCATAGGCAAGTCATGGACAAATTTTATAATGATGTTCTCACTTCTGAAAGTGACTTTGACTCTGACTCTTCAAGTTCTGTAGAAATTCTAATGGAGATTGCTGCTCCCTTTGATTCTGAGGTTATGAACCATAAGAATAGTATTGCTGATGACATGGATATTGAAAAAATATGATCCCTGAGGATTATATCCTCCACTGGTTCCGAGGATAATGTTATTTTGGAACCATGTGGTCCAAAGGAAAGAGTGTGTATACTTCGGCTAAAAGATGTTTCCAAAGAATTTTTCTACTTCTATCCTAGTATTTTGGAAGATTTCAACATCCGTATCCTTTTTTCTGACTTCGAGGTTGACGTGTTGAAGACCGTCAATATAGCACCTTCCCAACTCCGTCCCAACAATTGGGGATTTATAAAGGCTTTTGAGAGCGTTTGTGAGGTTTTGAACATTGTTCTGACCATAGTCTTGTTCTTCTCCTTCTTCGAGGTAAAAAGAATTTATAACCGGAGTTTGGTTCAAATCAGTGGAATTCCTAGCCGAAGCTTCCTTCAGGCTTATACCTCAAATTATAAGAATTATAAAGATCGTTTCTTGAGGGTTTGATGTGGGCCGAGATGTCCGCGGGTGTTATACGCTTTCCTCACTACTAGACCAAAGATCCCTTGTCGGTTACTGGTTTTAACTGTGACAAACTGAATGACTTGGAACTCCAATCCTTGGCCATTCTTGACTCATTCCGTATAATGAGGATCAAATAATTGTTGCCCTTAGATGACGACCGACTTCTTGCCTTTCTGGGTAATCATTATCTTTTGCTTAAAATATTTCTCGTCTTCATTTTATTCTAACCTTATGTTGCTTGCTTGCAGACAAGATGACTGATCTGACTGTAGCCGAGCAAAAAAAATTGATGCAGGCAGCTCTTGAATCCTGGAGAGGGGTTGGGGGTGCGTCCGCATCCAAATCTGATTTAAGTGGGTTAGAGGTCCGACCACCAAAATGATCCAGGGGGACGAGTACTAAAGTCGCCCCGAGTAAAGGTGAGCCCCAGCCTCTTGTTCTTCATGTTCAATATGAGATCTCTCAAGGTGATCTGAAGAACATGAAGGTTCTAATGAATGAAGATATCCATCAAGCCGAAATGGAGATCAACTCCCTCATGCGAGGCCCTGGGGGAAATTCTGCGTCTTGGGAATTCATGTTTTGGTCCAATGACTTTGATGGCTTTAGATTTCTGCGTGATCACCTCAATGCTACCGAGGATGTTAATAAAGTTAAATCCATTGGACAACAATAGATTACCCAGAACATTAGTTCCTATCTGATGAGATGTGTCGTCCTCGCCCGTGGTTTATTTAAATTATCTGACGACTCTGAAAAGATTGAGTCAAAATTTAAGGATGAAATCGCTCAGTTGAAGAGTACCTAAGAATCTCAGTCTGAGAAGCTTTCCAGCTTGGAGAAGGATTTGGCTAATGCTAGGAAGGAGAAAGAGACTTTGGAGTCGGATCACAAGTCGGCCATAGCCCAACTTGTTGATCAATTGAAGTTATCTGAGACCTCCATGTAGCGGGAAAATTTGTGAGGGTAAGCTATTGATAAACTTAACTCATAAAGTAAGAGTCGCCACCACACTTTTATTTTTTATCCAAAAAGGAAAGGAAAAAAGAGCGAACAAAACCTAAAGAGTTCTAAAAGAACAAAGAGATAAAGGGTAAGGGGGTTGGTTATGTAAAGGGAAGGTTTTACGCTCCCAATACATCTATAGTACTCTATAGGAGCTTTTTGATGTATTCATACTTTTTGGTCTGAAAATGGTTTGCTTGAAAGAGACTGGGAGAGATGAGAAGAGAAGTATTTTTTTAAGATTTTTTGTGTTTGGAGAGACTTATCGCCTCATGCCTACGTACCCACGATGTGCAATGTATGATCAAAACCTCGTAGTTCGTGGTACAAATAATAAAAATTTGTTTGTTTTGGTTGATTTTTAGTGTAAAGACAAGTCGTCATTTCCAAGCGAATAATTCCGCTTAAAGAAATGAATCATGTCTAAACTTATGAAAATGTTTAAAAGAAAAAGTGCACAAAGCACAAAAAAAATTGATGAGTTTTTGTATTTTTTATGTTTTTATGAAATGGTCAAAATATGGTTAATATTGATTGACATTTATTAAAGAAAACAAAGCTTAAAAATCACTTGACCAAAGTCAAAGTTTTATTATGAAAGCGGTTTTAAGTTTGAAAATAAGAAGGTTTTGAAAAAGAGAGGAGATTTTGAAAGTTGAAGAAAGGGGGTGGAGAAGAAGTGACTATCCTAGTGCATAAAAATAAAAGCTAAGGATAAGAAATATCTAACCACATGGAGCCACTCTTCAAAGCATAATAAGAATAGAATTCCATCCTCTTGAGCCAATAAGCAAGACAAATAAAGGCTAGAATATCAAACTCCATAACGGTCCAAAGCATAAGGGAGAGAATCCTAATTTTAAGTCCATAAGTCCATAATCCAGAATATAGGTCCTCCAATGCAAAGGATAGTGGCCATAGTCCAACAATTAAGAGCACAAGTCTTTTAGTGGTTTAATCCTTTATTAATGTTTTTGAGTCCAAAATGGACAAAAGGAAAAAATAAAGCACAAGATAATATGGTCCAAGTGGACAAAAGAAAAATAACATAAACATAAACATGATATGATAAATGGCATAAAGCATAAAAAAATAAAGAGAGATAGGGAGCAAGAAGGAAAAGTAAAGAAGTTAGGAGTTAGTGGTTAGTAGCACAAGGCTCTAGTGCCATAAGCCTTCACCAATTATCCTATTCCACGTCTTAAACTATAGTGATTAAACAATGTACTTAGGTCAAGGTTAATGAAGACTTGTTAGAAGATTGATAGAATCAAAGTCTCTACAACAACAAGCTTCAAAGATTTTTGAACCTAATACAAAAGATCAATCACCATTGGGTTGACGCAACCAATCAAGGTCCAGACCACGAAAGTTCAAATTCCGAATTGGATAAAGAGGGACAAATGTTGTGCTATGTTAAGCAACCGCCGAGTAATTTACGGAGTAATTACCCTACAATGAGGCCGGCCAATAGATCTTTGTGCTAATGCATGCTAGATGAACGATATGTAGATCGTCATTCGAAAGCAATACTGCACGAAAAGAAAATAGGTAACGATCAGTTTAAAGAAAATAGATGAAGAGAAAGCAAAATTGAATTACAAATTCAAGAACCTTTCATCTTCAAGTTCAATCACCTTTAATTGATAAGTTTAAGTGTGAAAACATATCACTAATTCAAAACACATCAAATGAATTCAACAATTCATTAAAAGATAGATTTGAACTAATGAATGTTTAATTACTCTAACCATATCCAACGTCCATTGAAATTGAAGAGAAATTAATCTCAACAATGCATTTCAAGGCTAAATAAAGGAGAAAGGGGTAGAAGGAGGAAGAAAAACCAAAACAACCCCAAAAACAATTGAAAAAATGCATTCTGTTTCGAAGTAACTGGTTACTCACCAGACGTTAACCGGTTACTTAGTTCAAAATAGTGCAGTTTTTCAAAATTAACACAGAGTAATCGGTTACTTACCAGACGTTAACCGGTTACTCTGCACCAGAATGCAGAAAATTGTGCATAATTCAGCATGATCCACTTTCAAAACTTTTTAGAAACACCTTAAGATCATGGAACTGAAATTGCATGAAATTTAAAGTAAAATAACAGCAAAAACCAGCAATTAAACACAATTACAAGATCCAAAGGATAAAGTAACAAAGATCTCCAAAGATCTACATTATGGAAGATGAAGATGAAGCTTCAACAATGGTGAAAGATGAATTACCACTTCAAATCTGAAAATTCCTTCAAATTGCTTCAAAATCCACACACCAAAGCCTTGATCTACAAGAATTAGTGAAGAAAACAAGTTTGGATGAAGGTTTAGCTCAAAGTTGAACAAGATTCAATGTGAATTCTTGTTAACTTTCAAGGGAAGAAATGTGAGCTTTGGTGAATTTTGTGGTTGGGAAGAGAATTTGCAAGAGGTTTGTTGGCTATCAAAAGCTTGAAGAATGAATGAAATGAAGCCTCTATTTATAGAGTTTAGGCTTGGGAAAATTGGTGGTTTGGAATTAGGCTTGGATGATCAAAATTAGGATTGGAATTCAAATTTGGAGGGAATTATCAAAAGAGTGGTGATTAGTGAAGGTGTATGGTGGAAAATGATCAAAGTGATGTAGGGGAATTAAAACGAGGTGGTCTAGAATATTCCAAATGTGATCAAGGACTGAGATTGGTGTCAAATTGCTGAATTTGAATTTGCTACTATTTTTCAAATTTTCACGAGGGTAACCGGTTACTCACCACAGGGTAACCGGTTACTTAGTGTAAAATTTGTGAAAAATGAGCATTTTGTTGCACTATTGTGGTTCCGGCTCGATTCTCTTGCTTGTCAAAGAAGGCATGCAAATAAACACATGAACCTTAGAGTCTCTTAACTAATAATCAATTAAACCTTGGAAACTCTTGATCAGATGATTTTTGAATTAACTGCGGATCAACTTTGACTTTGTTCAGATGAAATTCATTCGAGCTGCGGGGCTTTTTTTGGTATTTTTAACATGTTCTTCCCCTGAAAATGTTAGTGAAAGAAAACAAAATATTTTTGGATTTTAATTAACGATTAGTAAGCATAAACAAATTAAGCAATAAAACAACTAACAAACACACACACTCCAAGATCCCTGCAAGGCACAAACCTACAAAAGAGGGGACGAACGTGTGATCTTGTTTGTGGTATGAGATGCAAAAGGACATATGGGATTTTAGGGGTAAAAATTAGGGTATTACAGCTGCCCCTATTTAAGTTTCTTCTATCCGGAGATAAGAAGATTGACATCTTTGTCTCGACGAGATAGAAGAGACTTAAATATAACGATAAACCCAATTTTTGGCCTTAAGAGACCACAAGATGATATGATTATGCAAATGGTATGCAGACACAAGACCGTAGACACAAGACCTCTGTGGGGAGAATATGCCACAGGAGATAAACAAAAAGAAGAATGGGACAAAGAAACTCCACCGGGGAAACACATCACATGAGACCACTGACTAGCCGGGGAACACACCGCACAACTATTGGGACTCAGCTGAGGAAAAGATTCAAACTGGGGATAACTGTATATGGAAATAAACTACAACACAACAAGGATATAACTCAACAGGGAAGGCTTAGCACAACAAGGCTCCACTGGGGAAATCAATACCTCAACAATGAACTATCTCTAGCATACCGAAGAGACTAACCATCCATCGGAGTAGAAAACCTCAACAACGAACTGTCCCGTCTAACCGAAGAGACTTACCATTCATTGGAGTAACAAAATCTCAACAACGAGCTGTCCCATCAAACCGAAGAGACTTACCATTCATTGGAGTCACAAATCTCAACAACGAACTGTCCCATCAAACCGAAGAGACTTACCATTCATTGGAGTCACAAAATCTCAACAATGAACTGTCTCATCAAACCGAAGATACTTACCATTCATTGGAGTCACAAAATCTCAACAACGAACTATCCCGTCTAACCGAAGAGACTTACCATTCATTGGAGTAAAAAAATCTCAACAACGAATTTTCTCATCTAACCGAAGAGACTTACCATCCACTGGAGTAGAGAACCTCAACTACGAATTGTCCCGTCTAACCAAAGAGACTTACCATTCATTGGAGTAGAGATCATCTACTACCAAGCATATGGTAGGCGAACCAAAGATAACACGAGATATATTAACTACAAAGAGGGTAATAAACTCAAATGAAGAGATTTTAATGTGATCTTTTAACAAATTCCACTTGGAGAACCTGCTGACAAGGTCCACTGCGGGGATTTCAAAAGATATCAACTGTAGGAGTCTACTGTCAAGACTTAGGACTTCATTTGGGAATACTTTCTACCAAGATTTTTTTTGGGAAATGTGTCAACCATAAAAAATTTACTGGGGAATCTATTGCCAAGATCAACCAGAGAACCTTCAAATGAAACACCTTCTGCCGAGATTTTATATGTAATTACTACTGCCAAGGAATAATCGAAAACATGCCTGCTACCTAGGCTTTACTGAAAAATCTTTTAAGGATTCTACTGCCGAGATCCTAAAAAGAAAATACCTTCTGTCAAGGTTGCTGTAATAATTCTTTTTTTTTTAAATTATCCGAGAAATCTACTGTCGAGATTCTTGGAAAGAAAATACCTTCTGCCGAGGCTTGTTGCAAATTCTATTTAAAATTCACTGGAGAATCTACTGCCGATATCAACCAAAGAAATCCGAAATAAAGCTACCTTCTGCCGAGGTTTATTGGAAACCTTTTGAAAATATCTAAAAAATCTACTGCCGAAATTCTTGGAAAGAAAATACCTTCTGGCGAGGTCAACTGGAAATCTTCTGCCGAGACTTGCCAGGAACTAGGAATCAATAACTCTATCAGGGATCTTCACATGAGATATGAGCAAGTTAGATCATGCAACAGACTTCTCAAATAAAGAGATAACCATCTGTTGGAAATTCACAACAAACTTCTCTGACGGGCACAACCTGAGAGATACCATTTGATGGAAAAGATAACATCTGATAACCGGAGACACACAAGTTTCTCAAATAAAGAGGATACTGCTTGTTGTCACGTAATAAATTCCAAAAGAGTGTTGTCACAACCCTGCTGGAGGAAACAAAATCTTCATCTTCTAATGGTAATCACAAATATATAATCTGCTGAGGAATACAAAATCCTGAAAGGTGCAAAATAAATTTACTCCCAATCATCTAGGTTGCACAACCTATAGAGTTTCAAAATAGTCACCGCCGGAGACCAAAGTTCAATCCAGGAAGAAACTGGAGAGAAACGGTCAAACAAGACTCATCCCGAGGCGGAAATATCTCAACTGGGGATTGATCCCATCCAGATAATGAACTGGAAAGGAAAACTGAAGCAAAACTTTCCACGAGGAATAAACTCAGTGGGGAATTAGAAAGGATAAATGCTTTCTGCTTTCGGTCAACACTCTAATGGGGAGAGGACACACACACACTATGCGGAGGATAACAACACCAGAGAGCCGGGAAGCACTAAAACAGATGCAAAATACATAATGCAACAACAACAATGCTATGAACAACAAATGAATGCACATGTAATGCGTATGAGTATGAATATGCTGACAAAACAGACATAAGGATGAACAGAGGATGAATAAACACCACAGTTCAGTTGAATACTCGACTAATCTTAACAAGATAGAGATACCAAAAGAGACCCTCTCAAGGAGTACACACAAAGCAAACCCTAATGAGGATATCAACCAATTGGGGGAATAAGAAGTCAAAATTACTCTTTTCTTAGGAAGTGATCAAAGCAATCACAACAAGAGGTAAAACTCTGTGTGAGGATTCCATATCAAGGGGAAACATCACCCCAAAGATTCGCAAATGCTTGATCATAACCTAGATGGAGAATAGAATCATACTCAGCTGGGGAAATCTGAATCAAGACTTAACCGGAGGAATATCCAAAATATTACTTGGACGGGAAATACCCAAACTGGAGCTCAATTGAGGAATAATGGATTTCAAGAGTCCAACACCTCACAACAATCTTGAGGGAATCCATCATCTGATTAACAACTTGATTACATCCACAAGAACAAATCTGTTTATGTGCGTTGAATTCACCATTTAACTTTTGCCCCAGACTGCATGGTCTACAAAGGATTTTACACCAAAAGGAAACTTTGTACCATAACGACTTGAGATAATCTGCCCCAGTGTTTTCAAACTCTTGGAGAGATTCGTCGAATCTCGATGTAACTACCCAGATTAACTGGACTTGGCACACTCTTCAATCAACGGAGTCTTCCAGCTTTGCCCCATGCGAAAGCATCAACTGGGAAAACAAGCTTGCTAATATTCAACAAAGCCTTTGGGCAACATGCCCTGGAAAGGATCATCCTTGAAATGATTTGTCAATTGCTCATCAGAGTTCCAAGCCTTAAAAGATTAAGCTCATCATTGATGCTCAAATGTAAGCTTCTATGATGTCAAACAAATGTATGCAATCAGAAAATGATAATTCTAATGCAACAAACATGTTATCTTGAAGTTTTTATTGAAAAGATGTCACAAAACCTTGCGAATGAATCACTAGTTTAGATACGACATTGATTTTTGAATGCATATGCAATACCAACAAAGGTCTTTTAGCACAACTCATGGGAGTCAGGAAGGCTATCTTGTTAAAGCATGCTTTCAAAATAAACCCTATTTCAATTAGGTCTTTTGAGGGTTATAACTTGGCCTGGTTCATGGTTTTTCAGAAAAAAGGATTTTTATGCTCAAAATCATTTGTACCCACCCATTCTCCGTGATGTTCTCCAGTCCTATATTCAGCTAATTGACACAAATGTTCATCTTTAAATAGATTACTGAAACTGGTGGTTTAAGAACCAATGAGGTTATTCGGGGATAACAGTCACCCTTTTTGTCCTTCGACTTGGTAGTCACACAAAGATTTGTTCTTTTGATGAGAATTTTTCTTTTATTCTTTCTTTTCACATTTTCATTCTTTTTATTTTTCCCTAACTTTTGCCTGGACTGATTTTTATTGAATTTTTAGTGTCCAGCGGGATGCCCCAATTTTTGCCTAAGTAACTTGTTTTCAAGCTTTCGACTTAGCGGGCTTTTTCTTTTGATGACTTTTTTTGAACAAATCATGTGACATTGGATCATTAGGAAGGGTTGTGATTGCCTCTTCCCTTTGGAATGAGGGATAACCATTGTGGTTTCCTTAGACGCACACTCCTTTTGAAATTTGGACACTTGGTCAAATTACCTGAAGACTACCCTACCCCACGGTTAAATGTGAGGGTTTTCTTATTTAGAAAAGAAACTCCTACTTCAAGGCTCAAAGGGGTTAACAAGGGGTTATCTTCCTTATATCTCCGGTGTTTGGGAATTTGAAACAATACCTTACATCATCAGAAGGGTCTTATTCAAAAGCATACAACCAGAAATTTTGCGTTTTCACTTCGTCATCCTCCCTCCAAGAGTTTAAACAAGAAGTTGGTATTGCAAATGCAGAAAACAAATTACGAGCGAATGCGAATGGATCACTTCAAGATAAACATACTCATTGCATTAAGATTAATATTCAAAACAAGTAAGTTCTACATGCAAACAAAGCAATAACAATCATAAAAGAATACAAATGAAAATGTAGTAAATGAACTAAAGATCTGAAGAAACTGTGTCAGCTTGAGCTTGAAAGAACATTATCAACTCTCTTGGGAGACACAGAAACAAACAACACGACCACCAGGGGTCACTCTACTAATATCAGCATAAAGGCGTTCTATTCACAAATGCGCTTCCTTCCTTGAAGGTCAACACCTCATCGTCAATCATCTCTTGAACCTTTTCCTGGAAAAACTTGCACTCCTCAATTGGATGCCCCATTACTCTAACATGAAATTCACAACTGGTATTTGGGTTGTACCAAGGAGGGCGAGACTTCATGGCTCTAGTTTTTCTAGGTGTCATCATCGAGTTTCGGGCAAAATAAGACCACAATTGACTGTAAGTCATTAGAATTGAATCAAACTGACAAGTCTCTATTTCTGGATTATAAAGAGGTCTCTGCTGCTTCTGGAACTGATTCTGATGTTGGTGATAAAGCACCGGAACTGGAGCTTGCGGAATCTGAGGAGAATCATGAATTGCATCAACTTCAACATTTTCTTCCTCTTGGGAATCACATACAAATTTCTCTTCACTAGCTCGGTCATTCAAAACATCTTGGATTCTTCCACTTTTGAATGCGTTCTTAATGTTTACTCCGACTTCCATAATTTTGGAGAAATCTAGAGGTACAACGCCTACCATCCTGTCATAATAGGAGTCTGATGGCGTTCTTAGAAACATTTTGGACAATTCCTTCTCTAAGAGTGGTGGATGAACTTGAGCTGCTAATTCTTTCCACCTTTGTGCATACTCTCTGAAGGATTCGTTGTCCTTCTGACTCATACTCATCAATTCATCACTATCTGGAGCCATGTCCAAATGGTAGTCATATTGTTTTACAAAAGCAGCAGCTAGGTCTTCCCAAGACTGAATATGGTCCCTTTCTAACTTCATATACCACATCAAGGATCCTCCATATAAACTTTCTTGAAAGCAGTGAATCATTAGCTTATCATTGTCAACATGAGCGTTCATCTTTCAACAGAATATCGTCAAATGGTGCCTTGGACAACTAACTACCTTGTATATTTCAAAGACAGGCATTTTGAACTTCAGAGGAATAACCACACTCAGAACCAGGCACAAGTCATGAGCCTTAAAACTAAATGCATTGGGTCTTGTCAACATTTTCAATTCCTCACTGAGATCACAAAGTCCTTCCTTCAATTCCACAACTTTAAGATCAATCATCTCTGTCACAGGGTGGAAATTCTGAGGATTTGGCATATACCTAAAAAATCGAGAATCTTTTTCAACAACTTGACCAACCAGATCATTTTGCACAGGTCGGGATCGAGTAGGAACATCCACTTGTGGAACATCTTCGTCCAGAGGAGAATCATACATCGGATTGGTCATCACTGTAAAGCCTAACATGAGATCATCATCTGTTGTTTTCTCCATGTTCCTTCAGTAACTACCTCAAACTTGGTAAGAATGCCAGAAAATCAGATAAATCCTCTTCTTTCTCTGATTAGCCCGAGTATTATACTGGTGCGACAACTTGGCTGAATGAAGACCAAAGGGAAACAATAAGACACCTGGGAAAGGCAAGAAACAATGCAGAATGATGCTAATGCTAATGCAAAAATGCAAACGTTTCATTCAATTTTCAAGGATCTTTAAGATATAAAGCAATTGCAAACTCTACAAAGAAATAACACTTTTTTTTAATACAGATAAACATCTCATTTTATTGAAAATTTTCTGTGATGTTTGCACAAGGAAAATCTCTAAAATCCTTGAAAATCGACTGAAACAGAATGTCCATGAATGCATGAGTGCATGTATACAGCAACCATAAACAAGTTCACACAAAGCACACGGGTTCAAGGTTCCGAGTCACGAGCATGGAGTCAAGGTTAAGAGCCAACCCACAAAGGAATATACTAAGGGTATAACACCTGCCGAACAAGGTTCTAAAGAAGCTCCCAGAGTCTACAACCCATCTTTCGGATATTATCGATTTCCCACCTTTCTTGGTAGTCAATAATATTCTCAAGAGAGTCTCGTCTGAGTGTGGTCAAGATGGGTTAAGGGTTCTAAAGTCCTCAGCTTCGGGTCCTCGGATCAAGAAGCATAACGGGTTTGCCATTTCTGGTCTGCCATTACTACCTCTTGGGAGGAGTGCCTCAACTAAGTCCTCGGGAATGGTCGCCAGAGTCGATAGCTCTCTAGATCAACACCCCGAAATGCGCAAGACACGCACGTCAGAATATCTCCCAAGAAAACCTCGTCTGGATGTGAATTTAGTGAACACCAAACGTACCAAAACGGCGCGTAGGTCCCACTACTTTCCACCCTAGTCTTAGGTGTATACTCAAGCCTGGGTATTGGGCTTATCTCACCACACAGAAGAATTCCCAAATAGAAAAAAGAAATAACAAAAAAATCAGATAAAAAGTAATAAATAAATCAAAGTAGGCTAAACCCCTCAAGGGATGGACCAGCAAGAGGTCAATCTTTCCCCAGCAGAGTCGCCACTTTTCTGTAGCGGGGAAATTTGTGAGTGTAAGCTATTGATAAACTTAACTCATAAAGCAAGAGTCGCCACCGCACTTTTATTTTTTATCCAAAAAGGAAAGGAAAAAAGAGCGAACAAAACCTAAAGAGTTCTAAAAGAACAAAGAGATAAAGGGTAAGTGGGGTTGGTTATGTAAAGGGAAGTTTTTACGCACCCAATACATCTATAGTAATCTATAAGAGCCCTTTGATGTATTCATGCTTTTTGGTCTGAAAATGGTTTGCTTGAAAGAGATTGGGAGAGATGAGAAGAGAAGTATTTTTTAAAGATTTTTTGTGTTTGGAGAGACTTATAGCCTCATGCCTACGTACCCACGATGTGCAATGTAGGATCAAAATCTCGTAGTTCGTGGTACAAAGAACAAAAATTTGTTTGTTTTGGTTGATTTTAAGTGTAAAGACAAGTCGTCATTTCCAAGCGAATAATTCCGCTTAAAGAAATGAATCATGCCTAAACTTATGAAAAAGTTTAAAAGAAAAAGTGCACAAAGCACACAAAAAAAAAATTGATGAGTTTTTGTATTTTTTATGTTTTTATGAAATGGTCAAAATATGGTTAATATTGATTGACATTTATTAAAGAAAACAAAGCTTAAAAATCACTTGACCAAAGTCAAGGTTTTATTATGAAAGCGGTTTTAAGTTTAAAAACAAGAAGGTTTTGAAAAAGAGAGGAGATTTTGAAAATTGAAGAAAGGGGTGGAGAAGAAGTGACTATCCTAGTGCATAAAAATAAAAGTTAAGGATAAGAAAGATCTAACCACATGGAGCCACTCTTCAAAGCATAATAAAAATAGAATTCCATCCTCTTGAGCCAATAAGCAAGCCAAATTAAGGCTAGAATATCAAACTCCATAACAGTCCAAAGAATAAGGGAGAGAATCCTAATTCTAAGTCCATAAGTCCATAATCAAGAATATAGGTCCTCCAATGCAAAGGATAGTGGCTATAGTCCAATAATTAAGAGCACAAGTCTTTTAGTGGTTTAATCCTTTATTAATGTTTTTGAGTCCAAAATGGACAAAAGGAAAAAATAAAGCACAAGATAATATGGTCCAAGTGAACAAAAGAAAAATAACATAAACATAAACATGATATGATAAATGACATAAAGCATAAAAAAATAAAGAGAGATAGGGAGCAAGAAGGAAAAGTAAAGAAGTTAGGAGTTAGTGGTTAGTAGCACAAGGCTCTAGTGCCATAAGCCTTCACCAATTATTCCATTCCGCGTCTTGAACTATAGTGATTAAACAATGTACTTAGGTCAAGGTTAATGAAGACTTGTTAGAAGATTGATAGAATCAAAGCCTCTACAACAACAAGCTTTAAATATTTTTGAACCTAATACAAAAGATCAATCACCATTGGGTTGACGCCACCAATCAAGGTCCGGACCACAAAAGTTCAAATTCCGAATTGGATAAAGAGGGACAAATGTTACGTTATGTTAAGCAATCGCCGAGTAATTTACGGAGTAATTACCCTACAATGAGGCCGGTCAATAGATCTTTGTGCAAATGCATGCTAGATAAACAATATGTAGATTGTCATCCGAAAGCAATACCGGACGAAAAGAAAATAGGTAACGATCTAGTCTTCATCAAGAATTCAACAAAGAAATTCTAAGATCCATAAGACTTTCATCAATCAAAATAAAAAGAAATAGATGAAGAGAAAGCCAAATTGAATTTCAAATTCAAGAACCTTTCATCTTCAAGTTCAATCACCTTTAATTGATAAGTTTAAGTGTGAAAACATATCACTAATTCAAAGCACCTCAAATGAATTCAACAATTCATTAAGAGATAGATTTGAACTAATGAATGTTTAATTACTCTAACCATATCCAAAGTCCATTGAAATTGAAGAGAAATTAATCTCAACAATGCATTTCAAGGCTAAAACAAGGAGAAAGGGGAAGAAGGAGGAAGAAAAACCAAAACAGCTCTAAAAACAATTGAAAAAATGCATTCTGTTTCGAAGTAACCGGTTACTCACCAGAAGTTAACCGGTTACTTAGTTCAAAATAGTGCAGTTTTTCATAATTAACACAGAGTAACCGGTTACTCACCAGACGTTAACCGGTTACTCTGCACCAGAATGCAGAAAATTGTGCAAAATTAGGCATGATTCACTTTTAAAACTTTTTACAAACACCTTATGATCATGGAACTGAAATTGCATGAAATTTAAAGTAAAATAACAGCAAAAACCAGCAATTAAACACAATTACAAGATCCAAAAGATCAAGTAACAAAGATCTCCAAAGATCTACATTATGGAAGATGAAGATGAAGCTTCAACAATGGTGAAAGATGAATTATCACTTCAAATCTGAAAATTCCTTCAAATTGCTTCAAAAGCCACACACCAAAGCCTTGATCTACAAGAATTGGTGAAGAAAACAAGTTTGGATGAAGGTTTAGCTCAAAGTTGAACAAGATTCAATGTGAACTCTTGTTAGCTTTCAAGGGAAGAAATGTGAGCTTTGGTGAATTTTGTGGTTGGGAAGAGAAATTGCAAGACGTTTGTTGGCTATCAAAAGCTTGAAGAATGAATGAAATAAAGCCTTTAATTATAGAGTTTAGGCTTGGGAAAATTGGTGGTTTGGAATTAGGCTTGGATGATCAAAATTAGGATTGGAATTCAAATTTGGAGGCAATTATCAAAAGAGTGGTGATTAGTGAAGGTGTATGGTGGAAAATGATCAAAGTGATGTAGGGGAATTAAAATGAGGTGGCCTAGAATATTCCAAATGTGTTCAAGGGCTGAAATTGGTGCCAAATTGCTGAATTTGAATTTGCTACTATTTTTCAAATTTTCACGTGGGTAACCGGTTACTCACCACAGGGTAACCGGTTACTTAGTGCAAAATTTGTGAAAAATGAGCATTTTGTTGCACTATTGTGGTTCCGGCTCGATTCTCTTGCTTGTCAAAGAAGGCATGGAAATAAACACATGAACCTTGGAGTCTCTTGACTAATAATCAATTAAACCTTGGAAACTCTTGAATAGATGATTTTTGAATTAACTGCGGATCAACTTTGACTTTGTTCAGATGAAATTCATTCGAGCTGCGGGGCTTTTTTTGGTATTTTTAACCTGTTCTTCCCCTGAAAATTTTAGTGAAAGAAAACAAAATATTTTTGGATTTTAATTAACGGTTAGTAAGCATAAACAAATTAAGCAATAAAACAACTAACAAACACACACACACTCCAAGATGCCTGCAAGGCACAATCCTACAAAAGAGGGGACAAATGTGTGATCTTGTTTGTGGTATGAGATGAAAAAGGACATGTGGGATCTTAGGGGTAAAAATTAGGGTATTACACTCCAATGTCGAGCTTTTATCATCCAATAACGATCTTAGAAAATCTCTGAAGAAAGCTCAGATCGATATTTTATCTGGTGATGATGAAGCTTTTGATAGAGCCAAAGATCAAGTTCTCTGTCTCCATCTTGACTTGGATTTGTCGAATATGGAATACTTCAAGGTGGTGCAGGATGGCCGCCTTGTGTATCTTGGTAAGCTGAAGAAAGATAGCCCGGAGGGATCTCAAGGCCCAGTCAATGGCACTGACGGGAATGTGAACCCGGCCAACAATGATGTTGCCAATGAGACTTCTGCTGCTACATGATCTTAATGTTTTCTTAGTTTAGTTAGTCATCCTTCTGGATGCGTTTTTTATGTAATCTTTTCAACCTTCGGGATTTGTAATGAACAAAATTGAAAAAAATTTGGCCCTTTTTTGGATTTCCTTTTGCTAATGTTATTTTCGTTTACCATCACTTTATTTCCTTTGCAAAATAATCATGTGCGTATATCCATCCCCTCAGACACTAAGTTAAAATAACTTAAGGTGTCCGATTATAAAGTTCCGGGTATTATTTTGCCTTTTTTCTTTGCTTAGTTTGATACCTAAAAATTTTTGGATAGCTCGTTTCTCATCTATCTTTTATTAAAGCCCTAGGCTATAGAGCTTTGACACTTTAGAGAGTCCAGAACTCTTATTGTCTTAGGTGCCGATTACGATGTTAACTTGGGTGTCCTTTTGTCAGAGACTTGCTCTCAGTTGTTTATAAGCCTTTGGAAGTTGGTCATGTGTGATTTTGACACTTACAAGCCCCAAGTTTCTTTTGGTGTGCTTAGGTTTTGGGTATTTTATCATTTTCATAATTGACTATTCAGACTGTGTACGCGGAACAAGCTGACACACTTGTAAGTGTTTGTTCAACCCGTGTACGCGGAATGTTTATGAGCGACCTATGTATGTGGAGCAAGTCAACACGTTAATTGGAATTTAATCAAACCGTATACGCGGCGCGTTTATGGGCGACCTGTGTATGGGGAGCAAGTCAACATGTTTATAGGAGTTTAATCAACCCGTGTACGCGGAGCGTTTATGGGCGACCTATGTACGCGGAGCAAGTCAACACGTTTATAGGAGTTTATTCAACCCGTGTACGCAGAGTGTTTATGGGCGACCTATGTACACAGAGTAAGTCAACATGTTTATAAGAGTTTAATCAACCCGTGTACGCAAAGTGTGTATGGGCGACCTATGAACGCGAGGCAAGTCAACACGTTTATAGGAGTTTAATCAACCCGTGTACGCGGAGCATTTATGGGCGACCTATGTTTAAGACCCTAATTTTTGACCCCTAAGATTCCACATATCATTCATATCTCATTTGCATCTTATACCATAAACAAGATCATGTATTGGTTCTTCTATCCCTCTCTTCTTTGGGTTTATGCCTTGCAGGAATCAACGAGTATATGTGTGTTTCTTAGTTGCCTTTACTTGCTTATGTTTACTAACCTTAATTAAAATCCAAAAATATGCTTGTTTCCCTTTACTCTATTTTTCAAGAAGAATTTGGATCAAGGATACCGAAATTAGTCCCTCAGCTCGAATGAAATTCATTTGAACAAAGTCAAAGTTAATCTGCGAACAATTAAAATCATCTGATCAAGAGTTTCCAAGACTTAATTGATTATTATTCAAGAGACTCCAAGGTTCATGTGTTTATTTCCATGCCTTCTTTGACAAGCAAAAATAATCGAGCCAGAGCCAAGACAGTGCAACAAAAAGGCAATTTTCCCATTTTTCACCGAAGTAACTGATTACCACTATATGGGTAATCGATTACCACGTGGAAAATTTGAAAAAAATCATAAAATTCAATTTCTATAGAATTTGGCACCAATTTAATCATTTGAGAATATTCAATATCACTTCCAAATAATTTCCTTACCTCATCATAATTAATTCCCACCATACACCTTCACTAATCACCACTTGATCTTGATTTTTCCTCCAAATTCAAATTTCAATCCTAATTTTGGTTCCAAACCAAATTTCAAACCACCAAAATTTCCAAGCCTAAATCCTATAAATAGAACCCTTCATTCATTTTTCAAGCTTTTGATATCCAAGAAACCTCTTGCAAATTCTCTCCACAACCATAAAATTCACTCAAAGCTCACTTTTCTTCTTTTGAAAGTTAAAAAGTTTTCACATTGAATCTTGTTTAACTTTGAGGTAAACCTTCATCCAAACTTGTTTTCTTCATCAATTCTTGTAGATCAAGGCTTTGGAGTTTGCATCTTGAAGCAATTTGAAGGAATTTTCAGATTTGGAGTGGTAATCTCATTTTCCACCATTGTTGTTCTTGATTCATCTTCCATAATGTGATCCTTTAATAATTCTTATTGCTTGATCTTTGGATCTTGCAAATTTTGTTTCAATTTGTGTATTTACTGTTGTTTACACTGAAATTTCGTGAACAATCCATTCCTTGATCATGCTGAATTTTGAAGGAATGCTGAATTTTTAGAGATGCTGATTTTTTTGCTGTTTTTCTGCTGTTTTGCAATGGTAATTGTAGCGGCAAAATCGTGAGTGTAAGCTATTGATTAACTTACCTCGAAAAGCAAGATTTGCCACCGCACCTTTATTTTATCCAAAAAGGAAAGGAAAAAGAGCGAACAAAACCTGCACAAGCTCTACAACAAGAACAAGTGAAGAGAGACTGGATAAGGGGGGTTAGTTACGCAATGGGAAGGTGTTAGCACCCAAAACGTCTATATTACTCTATAGGAACCCTTTGAAATATCTACCGCTTTTGGTCTGAAAAAGTTTGCTTGAAAAGTGATTGAGGAGATGAGAAGAGAAATTGTTTTTAAGATTTTTGTGTTCGGAGAGACTTGTCGCCTCATGCCTACGTACCCACGATGTGCAATGTAGGATCAAAACCCCGTAGTTTGTGGTACAAAGAATGAAATTTGTTTGTTTTGGTTGATTTTAAATGTAAAGACAAATCGTCATTTCCAAGCAAATAATTCCGCTTAAAGAAATGAATCATGTCTAAACTTATGAAAATGTTAAAGGAAAAAGTGCACGAGGGCACAAAAAGAGAGTTTGATGAGTTTGATGTTTTTTTAAAGTCTTTTTAAAAAAGTGTCAATATGCTTATGTAGTTTAGCATTTGTTAAGAAGTGAAAGGAAAAAGAGTAAAATCACTTGACAAAGTCAAGGTTTGATTATGAAAGAGGTGAAAGTTTGAAATCAAGAAGATTTTGAAAAAAGAGAGAAAGTTTTGAAAATTGAAGAATGGGTGGAGAAGAAGTGACTATCCTAAAGCATAAAGTAAAAGCAAAGGATAAGAATAGCCTAACCACACAAGTAAGCTCAATAGTCTTCGAACGACAATTCCAAAGCAAAGGGAAAAGGTCCTAGTTCTAAGTCCAAGGTTCCAAGAATTGCATTGGATGTCCAAGGTCTAAGTCCAAGGGTTTAAGAATGGCATTGAAGTCCAAGGTCTATGTGCAAAACGCCATGTTCATTGCAAAGGATAGTAACCATAGTCCAAGATTAGAAGCACAAATTTTTTAGAGGCTTTAGCCTTTATTAATGTTTTTGGTCCAAGTGGAAAAAGAGAAAAAGGCATAAGCATAAACATGTGTCCAACGGACAAAGAAAAGATTGCAGAGGCATAAACATGATATGGAATGATAATAATGGAGCATAAAAGTAAAAGAGAGATAGGGAGCAAGAAGGAATTGTAAAAGTAAAAGTTAGAAGTTAGTGATTAGTTGTTAGTTGTTAGAGTAAGTGATCAATAATAATTGCATAATTGCACTTAGGTCAAGATTAATGAGAACTCATTAGAGGATTGATAAGACCAAATCCTCCTAACAACAAGTATCATATGTTTTGAACCTAAAGACAAATAAACAACTATTCTTGATAGTTTTCCGATGTGGGACAAATATTGTGCTATGTTAAGCAATCGCCGAGTAATTTACAGAGTAATTACCCTACAAATGAGGCCGGTCAATAGCTCTTTGTGCTAATGCATGCTAGATGAACGATATGTAAATCGTCATCCGAAAGCAATACCGCACGAAAAGAAAAATGGCAACGATCTAGTCTTGATCGAAATTCAACAAAGGAATTCCAAGATCTCTTAGACTTTCATCGATAAAAAAGAAAAAGAATTAAGATGAAGAGTAAGTGGATCTAACATGTTATGATCCACATAACGAATAATAATGAGAAATTCAAGAAAAATAAAATCAAGACTATTTTTAATGATTTTTCAAGAAAATGTTTAGAAAAAACAAAATTCAAAGATCCATGACAATAGAAATAAAAAATTTAATAAAAACAAGGAGAAGTTATAAAGAAATATTTTTGAAGAAAAATTAGAGAAAAAAAAATTAAAAAAAGAAAAGCAAAATAGAGAGGGAGGTGTCTGAAAAAAAACAATGGTGATGGTGAAGATAATAAATCCACACGGGCCAAGGCCCAATGCATTGAAGACAATCTTTCTCTTATAAAAACAAGAAAATTTTACCCCATACCCCTACATTTATCCCCATACCCCTACTCATCAAATTTTTGGACGAAAATACCCCCATATAAATAGTCTTTATTTCAAAGTTTTCACTTTTTTTTTTTTCATTTTGTCTTTCTACAAACAGTAAAAAACGCACTGACTTTCGCTTCCGGAGAACACACTGAGGCTAATTCCGGATCTCAAAAAATCACACTTCCGGAAAACATACGTTGGCTACATCCAGAGTACAAAAAATTACCTTCCGGAGAACTTGAGTAAGTGACATCCGATTCTTCATTTTTCGTTGGAGCACACCGGATAACTTGGCATCATGTTATCCGATTTTTGTATTTCCTTCACCGGATAACTTGATGCTCAGTTATCCGGTTTGTTAATTTCTTAACCGGATAACTTGATGCTCAGTTATCCGGTTTATTAATTTCTTCATCGGAAAACTAGATGCTGAGTTTTCCGATTTTGTGTCGATTTTTAATTTTTTTTTCCGACCGTGTTTTAAAAGGACAAGTGGATCGGAACATTGGTTCATCATCTCCTTCTCGTTCAAAACACGGTCGGTACTGTAGCTTCATCACTTTCCTCTTTGCTTCCTTTTTCGCATCTCTGGCTAGAAGTGCCGCCGCGCCAGCACGCCCCACGGCGGCGGCCGCGGCGGCCGAAACATCACCACCTCTTACATTGCTTACATCTTTTTTTGAAACTCTTTCCGAATCCGTAACCGACTTCTTCGAATCTCTCAATAATCTTCTCAAATTCCACTATAAATCAACAACACAAATTAAGAGAAATCGAACTCGTAAGCACCTTTGGAGTGAAATCCAGTAATGTTCGGTCTCTTTCTCCTCTCAGATTCACGTTTTTTGCTTCGATGTGTTGTTGTTGCTTCTTGTTTCAGAGAATTGAATTTTTGTTGCGTATTGTAGCTGTTGTTGAGTGTTATTTGATTGTTGTCTTGAATTGATGAGAATTCCGAGCTTGCGTTGTGATTGTTGTATGAGAGTGATTGTTGCTTTGGTGGATTGAAAGTGTTATAGGTTGTGAAGAGTTTTTTTTTAATTTTGCAAAAGGTTGAAGGTTAAGGAATTGAGGTTGTAGGTTCAGATTTATTTTGCAGAGTTTTCTTGGCTTTTGAAAGCTTGAAAAAATAAGTGAAGCATGAATTGAATTTATAGAGTGATTGAGCTGCCGTTTTTATGAGTTGTGATGCGTTTTTAAATGAAGTTTCTGCGTTTTGGAATTTGCTTGTTTACACGTGACTTACGTACTGAATGTGTGATGCCGTTTTGCCTTTTGAACTGATGTATTTGCTGCGTTTTGAAGCTTGTCAATTCGTTCTGTTGCAGGCCGGTTTGCTCTTGTAAGGTTATGCGTTCTCGTTTTGTGGCTTCAATGCAGCTTGTGGAAGTCTTGGACGTAACAGCTGTGTGGAAAGTTTGAATGGCGTGGAGTAAGCTTCATGAAGGCTCAAGGCGGCTTGTGTAGCATAAGGTGTGGCTTTCACGGCTTCAGGAAATTCTTTTTTTATTTTGTAGCATGAGGCCTTGTTTTTGATGCAAAGGCTTGTAAGTGTGGCTGGAATTTGTTGACTTGAGGTGTTGAAACGAATTGGAGTTGGCAGCAGCTTAGCTTATTTGTTTCAGCTTGTGTAGCTTGTGTTAATGTGTGGGCCATAGTAGCTTGACTTGTAGAAACATGAGCCATGGCATGAACTTGCTCTTTGCTTTTTTTGTTATTATTTTTTTTGCAAGTGTTTGTATTATGGGCTTGGTATATTTTTTGAATTGATTTTGTACATGATTTGGACAATGGATTTTGGAATTAAGAATGGATATTGAAGAAAAAGAATTTGGAATATGGATAGTGAGATATGGATTACTTAAATGGTTGAAACTTGGATATTAAATAGATATTTGGAAATGAAATGAATAATCAAAAAATGGATTAAAAAAATGGTTATTGAATATTTGGATAATTGGATATTGGATATTGGATTTATGAATTGAATTTGAAATGGTAGGAAATGGTCAATGTATTTTTGAATGGAAAAGGGTATGGTTTAGAAATATGGAAAACCAAAATGGATATGAAAATGAATCATGGTTTAGAATGAAAAAAGGTTTATGAAGTGGATCATGGATAGAAAATGGATAACCAAACTTTTTCACAAGCCTCTGATAAAGCGTACACAACCACTACTGAACAATTTTTCCACTGAAACAAAACACCTGAATCAAACATCCTCTGAACTTCTGATAAAATAGTTCTAGATCACTTCAAATGTCAGAATCAATCTCTGAGAAAATAAATCCACAGATGAACCAAATTTGGACTGGTGAATTCAAATGAACATGATGGATATCACCACACAACAACTTGTCAGTCACTGCTTGAGAAATAGCCCATTGAAACAGATAACTTGCACTTGAAACAATTGCTTGATAGTTTGACTAAGATTAAATCAAACATCCATTTGAACTGGATTAAGAACCAACAGTCACATTTGACTTGAAATAACTTCATTGTCTTTGACAAACCGGCAAAACACACAGAGAGAGAAACTGCAACAATTTTTTTGGTATTTTGGTTAGAGGTTAGTAAACAGATTCAAATATAAAGCAAGTGAGAATAATATACAGATGCTCAGGAGAAAAAAATATTGTGATCTTGTTTGTGGTATAAGATGCAAATTAGATGAGCGAAATCTTAGGGGTAAAAATTAGGGTTCAACAGCTGCCCCTATTTAAGTTTCTTCAATCAGGAGATATGAAGGTTGAAAAGTTCGTCTCGACAAGATTGAAGATACTTAAATACAGAAAACCAAATTTTTAGCCATAAGATGTCACAAGATGATATGAATGCAAAGGATGAAACACACTGCGGTGAAAACTTGAAACAAGAGAGTTATGGTAAATTGAGGGAGATGACGTGAAAAGACACGCCGGGGAACATAAGCTATTTCTAGATATCTATCAAAGTGACAAGAAATATCCATCAATAGTTGGAAAGAGATGGACAAGACCCAGGGAAGACAAGTAGTGACATCCAAGAATAGGATTAGATGGAAACTACAAACGAGATAAAAGGTATGCCAAAAGATGTCATGGAATGGCATTGGACAAAAACAGGAAAGTTTCTAGTAAAAACAACAACGTCATCCAAGAATAGCATTGGATGGAGGTGAAGAACACTCAATTGAGGATAAGGTATCGAAGAATAGCATTGGATAAAGGAACTACAACATTCAAGAATGGCATTGAATGAGGCAACAACAAACATCAGAGTCATCCAAGAATAGCATTGGATATAAACAAAATTCCATTTAAAAACTTCACTGGGGACATCCAAGAATGGCATTGGATGGCAAGGTAAAACATCAGAGATATCCAAGAAATGCATTGGACTTGGCTGGGGAAAAGGTTTCCAAGAATGGCATTGGATGAAGTGAGAAAAGTCTTGGAAAAATATATCAGAAGTATCCAAGAATGGCATTGGATAAAAACAGTTCACGATATCCAAGACTGGTATTGAATAAAGTGAGCAGGGACTTTCAGGAATGGCAATGAAAGGTAAAGGTAAATCACTTCATTCAAGAATGACATTGAATGATAGTGAGAAAGACATCTAGGAATGGAACTGAATGCAAAGGAGAAAACTCATCCAGGAATGACACTAAATAAACAGGTAAACCTTTCAGGAATGGCACTGAAAGTAAAGGTAAATCACCATATTCAAGAATGGCATTGAATGATAGTGAGAAAGATATCTAGGAATGACACTGAATGCAAAGGAGAAAACTCATTCAGGAATGGAACTGAATGAACATATAAAACTTTCAGGAATGACACTGAAAGATATCCAAGAGAAATATAATGCGGATTACAGAAGAGAGAAAGGACTTCCAGGAATAGTACTAGGAGAAACAAGAGGAACAACGTATCCAGGAATGGCACTGGAGATTAAAAGAGACAGACATCCAGGAATGGCACTGGAGTGGAGGAAAAGAAAGATCCAGGAATATCACTGGAATGAAAGAAGACAAACATCTAACAGGACTAGATGCACAGGGAACGACAACATCCAGGAATGGCATTGGAAAGGAAGAAGATAAACAAGACATCCAAGAAGATAAACAATGTTGGGATGTGCATGGGCCATGTTTACTTCACGAATCCTGTGATCGTGAATCCAGCCCAGATCCATTTGTTTTTGTAGAGATGCTTGTACTATGGTACACCTTTGATTGTCCTTAGAGCAAATATCACACTGATGATAGTTGAGAGATGGTACATGGATGTACCCGCTCTATTTGCAATGCATCTTCACCATATTTGTTCCCAGTAAGAGTACATTGTGAATTTAATAATTGCTGCCAGATTCTTCTTCTATTAAATTCACTGCAGTCTTCTCATGTTGCAGTAATGGATTCGTCTGAACATTCAGATTGGTATCTTTGAAAGATAAAATCCCGTTCCTGACGAGCTTCTGTACTTCAAACTTGAAACTGAGATAATTCTCAATGTTATGTCCTGATCCTCCTTGATGGTAAGGGAAAGTTTGATTCGCTTTGAACCAAAATGGTGGATTTTCTGGTACCATAAGAGGAGTCATGGTTTGGACGTGCCCCCTGGCCAGTAGAAGTGGAAAAATTCTGCGTACAACACCGGTATAGGGTCGAACCCTGATGGTTGCATAGTATGATTGTTGTTATTGTACTGCGGACGAGTCTGCTGAAAAGGCTGTTGCTGCCTTTACTGATAATGTTGTTGACTTGGTTGCTGCTGAGCAACCTGAGGTTGATAAGTCAGAGTCGGTGCTGGGTTGATAGTGAGTGATTGCTGCTACCGGTTAATACCTTCACCTTTGCTTTCCCAGAGAGATATTATTGATATCTTACTCTTTCTTCTTTTGGAAAGTACTACCGTATCTTTTGGTATTGTTAGAGGGCTCTGTATCTTTGGCCAATCGTCCTTCTAGGACTGCCTCTTCAAGGCTTACCGCCATGTTCACCATTTCAGTGAAGTCAATAGGCGCACTGGCAACCATTTGGTCTTAATAAAACGAGCATAATATTTTCAAGAAGATCTTTGTCATTTCCTTTTCTTCGAGAGGAGGACAGATCTGGGCGGAAATTTCATGCCATCTCTGAGCATATTCCTTGAAGGTTTCCTTATCCTTTTTTGACATTGCTCTGAGCTGGTCCCTATCTGGTGCCATGTCTAAATTGTACTTATACTGCTGAACGAAAGCTGCCCCGAGATCTCTGAAAGTACTGATCTTGGTGCGGTTTAAACCCATGTACCATTTGAGTGCGGCACTGGTTAAACTTTGTTGGAAGTAATGGATCAGTAGCTGTTGATTTTTTGTCTGAGTAGACATTTTTCGAGCGTACATCACCAAATGACTTTAAGGGAAAGAATTGCCTTTGTATTTTTCAAAGTCAGGCACCTTGAATTTGTGCGGTATCTTTTCATTAGGGACCAAACAGAGGTCAACGACGTCTTTAGCGAATAAGTTTTGACTGCGATGGCATGCAATTCCTTCTGCATTTCCAAGAATTGTTTTTGGAACTCATTCATCCTTTCATATTCTTCTTCGCTCCTGCCAGAAATGGCTTGCAGAATCTGTTCTTCAGGGATAGTGTGTACCACTGTTTGTGGTATTGACATTACAGCGGTGACTCTTGGCGCTTAAGTACCCTAAAATTTGTAACCTTCAGGAGTTGCTGTCATAACCCTTGCATCTTCATTTTCATGAAGTTTGTAACCTTCAGGTCTGGCAGTTCCTGCTACGGCTTCTGGGTCTTCAGTGGCCGGTGGGATGTATCCTTCAGGTATAAAGTTGAAAGGCATGCCCCAATGGCGGCCTTTAGGCGTGTTGTACCGAGGATGATTATCATGTGTCTCAAATGTTGGTGTAGAAGTAATCTCTGAGATCACAGTCCATTGATGTTGTTGCTCCTGAGCTGCGGCCAGGGATTGCATGTCGTTGTGAAGTTTTTCCAAACTTTCTTTTAGAGCATTGATTTCTTATCTCAGCTCTCTATTCTCTTCCTCGAGATCATCCAGTTTCATTTTTCGATTGGCCCGAGTATTATAGGAATGAGATAGTTTGACTCTAGAGTGTGACACATACGTGAGACTCAAAGATAAAAAATGCGTTACGTGAGAATGATGAATTATATGCAATGACATTTTTTTTTATTTTTTGTTTTCAAAAGAAACTTTAACAATTAGATTACAAATATCACATAGTTGGGGGGGGGGGGGGGGGAGACCCCTTTCATTGAATTCGAAAGATTGCATTATTTTACAAGGAAAAGTACAGTATTTTACAAAGTGTGAGAAGGAAAAGTTCAGGCTCATGGATCCTGAGTTCTCTCTGAGGAGAGCTCAGATGCTGGTTCCTATATTTTTCTTTTCTTTGATCTGGCCTCTTCAGCCGTTGTCGGGTCGAAGATTCTTTGCCAAGTGAAAGGAGTGAGTAAATTTCTTCGGTCTTCCTGACTTTCTATGGCACGTTGATCTAATATCTCAATAAGAGAATCCTTTTCCTTTAGCAGTTCCTGAATCTTGGTACATTCCAAATTGAGAATTTGGTACTTATTCTTCCAAGAGTTCTTTTCACGTTGAACTTTGTTGAGAGTGACCTGGAGTTTTTCCGTATCAGACATGAAATAAAGGACATATTCCTTTAATGGGAAAACTTCTTGGCGAGGGTGAGACATCCTCAGCTTGAGGGCTCTGATTTGCACCCAGTGGAGATAAGGTTCCATGGAGGTATAGTCTGGTCTTCCCATACACTATCTCCCTTTCCTGTGAATATGTTGCCATGCATACACTATTTCTTTCTTCAGTGCCCTGTCATTTTCCCCGTCTTTGAAGAAAAAACCTTCCAGATGAACATTATGTGGGATATTCTTCATCGGGTATCCTAGTTGACGGCGAGCTAAAATTGGATGATAGTTTATCCCTCCTTTAGTACCAATGAGGGGCACGTTAGGGAAATTTCCACATCTGTCGATGATCTCTATCCCTTCGTAAATCTGATTGTACCAATCTATGTCAGAATTGGTAAGAGACATAATCCTCTGCGACTATCGCATATTACTCTTGTGATCCCAGAAAGCAGCAGACTTGGGAAAATGGGAAATGAACCATTTGTAGAGTAATGGTACACATCATGTGATCATCCCTCCACTGTACAAATTCCTTAAGTGTACAAAATGGTAAGCATCTGGGAGCAGGGTTGGTACTGGGTTTCCAATTAGGAATATATTAACAGCATTGGTATCGACGAAGTTGTCAATATTGGGAAAAAGGAATAACCCAAATATGAGCATAACAAAGATGTCTTCGAAAGCAGTTATGTTTCCTATACTGGCAAAGTATAGAGATTTCTCCATCAGGAATTTAGCTGGTAAACCCTGGATTCCTCCTTTGGTGGTCATGTGAGTCCTGACTTCTGACTCCTCCAAAAAGATTGCTCTTGCAATGGCTTGATCTTTTGGAATTTCTTCCAGTCCAGAAAATGGAGCTTGATTAGAAATACATAAATCAATCAGATGGGAGTACTCTTCCAGTGTCGGCGCGAGCTGGTAATCCGGGAAAGTGAAGCAGTGGTATACCGGATCGTAGAACTGAACCAGTGTAGATAGGATGGATTCAACCACATTGACTTTTAACAGAGGCAACAGTCCTCTGTGCTTAGCTCTGAAAGCCTCGGGATTAGTAATCATCCTTCCCAATTTCCTAAGGTCTTCTAGTTTCGGAGCCTTGAAGGAGTACTTGTGCGTTTTTCTCCTACCGAAATTCTTAACGCAACCTCTGATATTTGCAAATATTGTTTTAGTTCTTTTGGAAAAAAGATTTGTTTTCTTGTTTGAAAAGGGTTTTTTAATGAATGCATGAATGCAGCAAACAAAAACATTTGAAAACATGGGTTTAGGGTTCATCGTCACGAGCATGGAGTCATGGATCTACCCATCCCCAAAGTCTGTACTAATTGGTCAATTTTTGTAACTGTAGAACGGGTTATAAAAGGTTCCCAAAATCATTGACCACTCTTAAAGATATTAATAGCAAGCTGATTCACTCGAGCGAGCTGTAATATCTAAAATGAATCTCTTTTGAGTGTAGTATCGCGTGCCAACTATTCCCGATAGTCACCGCACTACCTAATAGTTTAAATGGTTAAGTGTCTACTAAATCCTCAGGGTCATGGGTACCGCACTGGGATAAACGATGTTTTTAGGACAATCGGCCGTTCAACATCAATATTTCCACACGGGTACCTTGATTGATTTAGTGGACTGCCAAGTTAGCTTGGTCGGGATTCACTCCCTATAAGCGTTTCCCAGATATGCCACCACTTATCTTAATTTTCTCTCAAACTTTACCCATGTGTTTCAATCACATTCCTAGTTAACAGAAAATTAAAGACGGGTATCAAGTAATATGACAGTAAATGATATATAATGAAAAACTAATAACAGAAAAAATGTAAAGTAAGGCCTAAACCTCTTAGGAACTCTAATCCTAATGAAACCTCCCCAGCAGAGTCGCCATTTTTCTGTAGCATACGATTTTTGTCGGTGACGCGACCACCTTACAGCAATGGTTGGAATTGGGTGCTACTTTCTGATTTATTATTTATCCTATGAAGCTGGAAGGTATCTAAAACTAACCTTGCACGCAAATGTTTTCTTTAACAAATGCTAAGAGATTGGGGGGGTTCGGGGTCAGGTTATACAAAGGGAAGTTATTAACACCCAATGTATATATGGTTATCCTTAGACCTTTTACATGTTTTTCTGTTATTGTTTTCTTGTGTTTATCTGTCATGGGTTGGGAAAGTTTCTCCTTTGAGAGGTTTGAGAGAAATGTTTTTGTTGTTTTTGGGATTTCCGTTGTTTTTGGTAAGGTACTGGACCTAAGATTTTGATTTGTGTGCTCACTAAGATTTCGCAATCTTATGTCTACGTATTCGCGTAAAGATATTCAGGGAAATCAGAGCAATCATAGTTCCTCCTATTCTATGGAAGGAAAATGTATTTGGTGTCTTGTTCAAAGTCCAAGATTGATGCTATCAGAGTGTTTGTGTCTTGTTCAAAACCCAAGATTAAAGCTAAAAGTTTGACTGAGAGAGAATTTGTCATCTCTAAAGGGAGAACATCTGACATATTCATCACAGTTGTTGAATGATTGGTTATAAAGGGGAATTACTTTAATTGGAATGTATGGAATCCAGCAATGCCATACTTTCCTTTATAAGAAAGGTGTTATGAAGGAACAAACTTTAACTCAGTATAAAGCAATGCCATTTTCCTTGTGAGTCTTCCATGCTAAGAGATGGACATTGGCTTGGATGTAAATAATCCAGAGGCTTACCACTTATAACAATTTGATGAAAGAAGAGGTTTACCAGGATAAAAGAGGGACTACAGCTTGGATTTTTTGAATAAAAAAGTGTGACACTTACAACAGTTATCTGGAAATTTGTTTTTTTTTATTATTTGTTTTGAAATGTGATGTACAGAGAAATGTTTTCCTATAGAGAGAATTCTTGGTTTCCTCTGAGGAGATGTTGATTTATGTGTGCCTTGATCAAAGCCTAAGGTTGAAGCTAAAAGGTTGACTCTACTAGGAGAGTTTTATATCTGTCTTGTGGAATAAAATATTTCAACATTTTTGTGAATTTTCAAAAAAAGAACCAATAAAAATAATTAAAAATAAGGGAGAAATTAATTTTGAGATTAATTAAGAAAATCATAAAAAATATGAAAAATAGTAAAATGAGAGAGAAATATAAATGGTCTTGGTGGGTGTTGAACCCACGCCCTCCAACCAAACACACATGCGCTGCTACCACTGGGGTGGTGTTACATCCGTGTATCAAAACCATCCCATGAATACATAAGGGTAGCCTTATTTTCAGGTCAGGCTAAGGCAAAAATCAAGTTTTGGTGGATTTGCAAGAAGAATCATATCTCCCTCATTTCTCCATGGAATTGGATGAAATTTAGATGGATCGTACCTAGAATTTCATGAGGAATCCAATGGCGGTCTCAGAATTTCCTAAAGATGTCTACATTTTCAAACCCGGTAGTGATTTCAAAATAGGCCAAGATTTGTAAGTTATATGCTACCACATCATACAAGCAATAATAGCATGGTAAATTGGTTCAAACACAACACATATGATATGTATGAGATGTTCATGATCAGTGGACATCAAAGCAATGCATATTTCAAAGAGTTCAAGTTTTATGCACTTACCTCTTGAAGCTCCTTGTGTTATCTTTCAAAATGTCTGTGCTAGAAGTGATCTAATGCCTTAGACACTCTTGATAGGTCCCTTAGAAGCTTTTAGGATGATCAATACAGCAAGAAACCTCAGGAACAAAAACTGGCATTTTCTTGCAAAAGTGGCAAAAGTAACCAAAATAGTAACTCTTCAAATGGTGTTACAGTTGAGGGAAACTTGTTGGAACTGTTTAAGGATGATATTTGAAGAGTGTTTGAAGTGTTGTTTGGTTTTGAAAGTGATTGGATCAAGACATGGCTTGAAAAATGCAGAAAAATCAAAATTTGAGGTTTTGATAGTTGAGTTTCTGATTTTGGTGTTCCATATGTGTTTTGAAGTTATGGATCACTTGTATATGACATATGTGAGGTGTTAGGATGACTGGTTTGAACGGAATTGCTCTCTATTTGAAAATTCACTTGTTACTTGCAAAAGAAGTAAATTCTGGTTTTTTAGAGAGGTTGGAAGGTATGCATGAGATGTTATTCTTTGGGGTACTTAAATTGATTAGAAAGAAACTTTATTTATAGTAGAGCAAGTTTGTTTTGGGAGCAATAGTGATTGGAGGCTAATCACCCTATTATCCAATGGTTATGCAAAAGAATGTCAAGTCTCTTCTAGCCATTGACTTGAGGGTAGTGTGCAGGTGTCATACCCAAAATTTTGACCTCTTTTATTATGAATGTTTTCGTTTATCTGACTGATTTATTTTGCTTTTTACTTCATTTGCACGTTATATCGTATATATTGTTCTAATTGTTCAATTTTTAGCCATTTGATCCAATATCTCATTTATGTTTTATTTTGCGTGAATAAAGATAAAAATATCAAAAAAATATATATGTATATGTATATATTTCATTTTTTGTAATATAAATATAATTTGTTTTATTTTATCCATAAAAGAAAAAAAAAAAAAAATATATATATATATATATATATATATATATATATATATATATATATATATATATATATAATTGTTTTGTTTTCTCTCACGTTACTTTTTATGTATATATATATATACATATAAACTTTGTTTTGTTTTATTTTTGACATATGTATATTTACATTTTCTTTATATATAAATTCATAATTTTTTTTTAAATTTAAGTTTGTTTTTTTATGAATTTTGTTTTAACCAAATTTGTTTCGTATGAGACAAATAACATGGTCTTGTTCCTTTGTTCCCTTGACTCATTTCCACTAGCCAATTGTAGAAGAGGCTCAAAAACATTGTCTAAGACTTTGAATTTTCATTCAACTCTTATCTTGAGATAGCTTAAGAGTTACACAAAATTTTTCTATAAATAGAGATCCAAATTTCATTCAAAACTTACACCAAGCAAGTTGCTAACTTGTTTCATTCTCATTCTCATATGGTGTGTTGTATTTTTTGGCTTAACTTAGATTAAAAAAAAAGAGAGAAAAAACTTTTGATGATAAACCAGGATGCAGCACATCTCTTTTTTTCCCATTTCAATTTAAAAGTTCACATACACACATAAACAAGAGGGCAGCGCCCTCTTCCCTCTCCCCCCTCACTCTGCACTACTTTTTTCATGAAATGTTCATATACACATACACAAGAGGAAAAATAATACAGTTGTTATTATTATGAACCAATACAATTTCTTATTGTAAGCTAACATTTTCTGCTACAAGGTTACATCAAACAATTTGCAGAACAATAACAGTTCACAAATCGTGCGTATTGTCGCCGTTTCGACGTTGTCGGTTACCAAAATTCAGCACCTGCAACAAAAATTGAAAAGAAGAGCAATTCAAATTCAATTCAGTTCATGTTTTATCTCTATGTCTCTATTCCAACACTAATCAATTCATTTTTTTTTTGCACAATTCAACAAAATTCAACAATAATAACAGGTTGCAAATCAACACGGCAACGACAAACATGTGCAGAATTGCAGAACCGACTTTCGACGGAACCGACTTTGCCGACACGCGAAATTGGCAAAAATCAGAAGCACAATTTCATCAATTACAGTTTCAAATTTCTAATTTTTAATTTTTCATTCAACTTCAGAAAACAATTTCATCCTTGTTCTAATAAAAAACTCACATTTTTTTTACAAACTTATTGACAACAAGGTTCTGTAATTTTCCTTTTTTTTACAGGAACCTCAACACAATAATAACTGTAACAGCAGAACTTCACAAAATCTACAGCAATAGCATAATTGAGACAGGGATTCGTGAACAACAAATTGAAGATGCGACAATTCCAATGCAGTAGCAATTTCACAACAATTTCGAAAAGAATACGAACCTGTAAAGATAAGCACGTAGACAGAATCGCTGAGACGAAATTGAAAAGCCGTCGACACGACTTTCTTGAACAAACCTGCAGAATCATAGAATTTCAACAGCAAATCAGATATAACAACCGACCTGCATAAACCGACAGTTTATCATTTTCTGCAAATTTCAATTTTTCTTCATAAATCGATTGTTTACCAAAATCCCTTTCTCACAAATTTTCCAGGAATTAACAGAAAACATCAAGATGGGAAAAACAGAAGTTTGAAGCTATAAACACAAATTTACAAACCTGAATCAAAGTCAGAAGCGGAAGAATTCGCGATAACGCAAATCGTGCCACCACCTCCTTTCTTCGTAACCATCGCCGCGCCAAAGATCATGACGGAGGGAGTGAACCGGACCTTCACTAAAGACCGACCGGAAGATTCAGAATCAAAAACGGAGGCAAGGCGCGATCGGAGGGGACGATAGTCCTCTTTCGTTTTCTTCTTGAACGAAACCCAGAAGGATGCAAAAGGGGATCGTGAGATTTTAACGGGTATTATCTTACTGATTATTTTTCCTTTAACTAATGAAATTTATTTTTAATAATTCTGGCTGGTTCAAGTAATGAGGCTGATACTTAAGCCCATTCTCTTTTTTTTATCCCAAGCCCATGGGGATTTTATTTTATAATTATTAAACAAGTATTTGTTTTAATTATATTTTAGTTTGATTAATATTTATTAGATTAGTTTGTTTCTTTTACAAATATTTATAATAAACTAACTTGTGTGGATTGTTTAATCATTTAATTGATTTTTTTCGATCATGGATTTATTCTTGGGCTTAATGTAATTAGTTAATTAATTATTTACTCTTCGATTCACTTATTTCGTTTGTGATTTCGATTCAAATCTAACCACTTGATGACATCAAAGGCATTTCTATGCGATCTCCAGTTTTCTCTGCTTGTTTGGTTTTTCCATCTGATGCAGAAATTCTTAAGTGACGCCATGAAGCTCATTGGACGCTTAAAGCTTCGTCGGGATCTCAAGCTCATCAGACGCTTCTCTACTTGCGTGGAGCAATTCACCAGTGTACGGTAAACTCGAATTTAAATCCTTTTCTTGTATGCCATACATGATTTATTCACATCTGTTAAAAACAATTAAACTTGCAAACAAGTATTTCCTGTAAATACACTGCACTCACATAGGCCTCTAATAGAGTGTAAGACCCAATCCCCTTTTATACCAAAACCATTTTGGGCCTCAGTCATTGTATAAGTCCCTGTACAGTTTTCAAAACTCTGACACGATGTTTTGCCGTGTATTTTCTCTCTGTTTATCCATGATGTTTTGCCGTGTGTTTTCTATTTATTTTCACTGTGATGTTTTGCCACATATATCTTTTATTAATCTCGCGATGCTTTGCCGCGTATCTTTGTCCGCTGATTACATGATGTTGTTCCGTGTATTTTAGTTGATTTTAATTGTCTGATTACCATGATGTTTTTCCATGTGTATTCCGTAACTTTTTGTCTGTTTAATCTGCTACACGATGCTTTGCCGTGTATTTATTTATTCCGTGATGTTTTGCCACGTATTCATGTTCCCTTAGGATCTCTTAGTTCAAATTTAATTTTCGGTTAGGATATTCTACCTTTGCATGATAACATTAAGTTAGATTTTTCCCTCTCGTTGTCATGCGATTTAAACTTTATTTTTTGTAGTTCGTGCCCCATAGGGGCGAACTACGACCGCTCTGATTTCTCAAGATCCCGTTTGAGAATACGTAGGCATAAGACTGCAAAGTCTTAGCGAGCGACCTTTAATTTTTTATCTCTTTACATCCGACGTTTTCCCGGATACTTTCAACCTCGACCTTTTTATTTTTATCTCTTTCAATCCGACGTTTTTTCGGATATTTTCAACCTTTTCCTTTTTTTCCATCGTCTCTTTACATCCGATGTTTTCCCGGATATTCATATCGCTTCTTTTCAAAACAACTGTCTCTTGTGATTTAAATTCAAATTTGTTATCAAAACTTTCTTTAATTTCTTTGTTGAACAACTAACAAAATATCATGGAAGCTCTACAACCGAGTAAGTGTTTATCCGCTTTCATTTAACCGCTTTCATATGTATATAACTGTATTGTGGGGCTGTTTCACTGTAAGTCTTCTTTCATAAACATATATCCACTGTATATATACTTGTATCTATTTAGAGTTTCCCCAGAAACTACGTCTAGAACCAGACAAAGTCCCGTCTCCTTACATCCGACGTTCTCCTGGATATTTCACCCTCCTTTGACAATTAGGATTTTCTTTTACAACAATTTTAGACAACTAGATCTAAGAAATTTCCCCCCTTTGACAGTTCATATACAGAAGGCCATTGTTCCAAGTGAAACCCCTTCTGGAACTGTTCATCCGCCTCCTCTTGGGCGTTGTACAAGGACCCACAGGCTTCCTAAAAGCATCCCCGCCTCCTCTTGGGCATTGTACAAGGACCCTTCGGCTTCTTAGAAGTTTTCACAGCCTCCTCTTAGGCTTCGTATAATGATTCTTCCTCAGCGAAGATAGCCTCCTCTTGGGCTTCGTACAAATTGTCCCTTCGACTTCTTAAAAGTTTCTCGCCTTCTCTTGGGCTTTGTACAAATTGTCCCGACGACCTCCTAGAGGTATAGGAACAGAAATTAGTCATCTTACTAGAACAGTCTTTCAAAAGAGTCTAGATCTTGATCCCGAAGCGTACTTTCTCTTACACATAGTACAAAAGACACACCCAGTAGACTTGGACAGTCTATATTCCCTCTTGAGTCTCAAAGACATTCTCAAGTTCCTTCTAAACACAGGAAAAACCCTTCCCTCTTTTTAACATCCGAAGTTTTCCCAGATATTCCTTTTCTTTACATCCGATGCTTTCCCGGATATTCCTTTTATTTTCATCCGATGTTTTCCCGGATATTCCTTTTTATTTTCATCGGACGCTTTCCCGGATATTCCTGCTATTTTCATCCGATGTTTTTCCCGGATATTCATATCTCAATCTTTAATATCTTCACTCTTTTCAATCAATTCCCACAAACACCCTTTTAGCTTCATATCTTGGGCTTTGAACAAGATACAAACCACCTTCAGCTTCACATCTTGGGCTTTGAACAAGATATAGATCACCTTTAGCTTCATGTCTTGGGCTTTGAACAAGACACCAAAACACCATTTCCTCCCATAGAATAGGAGGAACTACGATTGCTCTGATTTCCCTGTTTTCTTTAACGGGAATACATAGGCATAAGATTGTGAAATCTTAGCGAGCACACTAAACAAAAACCCTAGGTCCAGTACCTTACCAAAAACATCAAAAAACCCGAAAACAACAAAAATATCTTTTCAACATCTCTCAACTTTTCCAAAGGAGAAACTTTCCCTTTTACAGACAAACACCATCAAGTAGAAAATAGTAGAACAGTAGAAAATTGCTATCAACCCATGGATAACCATGTATAGGATGGGTAATTGACAACTCCCCATTGTATAACCTGACCCCGGACCCCCCAATCTCTTAGCATTTGTTAAAGAAAACATTTTCTTGCAAGGTTAGTTTGAGATAACTTCCCTTTCCTTTTCAGCTTCATAGGATAAATAAGAAATCAGAAAGTAGCACCCAATCCCATCCGCAGGCAGATGCGGGCGGTCACAAAAAACCGCGCTACAGCAGGCTATGAGTCTTCTGTTGCAGGGATAAGGCTTGACTCCTTTAGTGATCAAAGACTGAGTCCATGCCACCTCAACGCACCTCTTGAATGCCTTGAAACAAAATGGAAGTTTTTGGATTTGTAACATTGAATTTCACATGCCAAGGAATAAGATTATTGACTTGGTGGCTTTGTGATCAGATTCTCCATCATTCAAGTTGATTTTGGACGAAAATAAAATGATGCAAGTGTCCAAAATTGGATCAAGAAATCGTGGGAACCAAGTTATATGTTCACGCTTTCTTGAAAAATAAGGTTTTAAGGTCATGTTTCAAGGCTTGTAACTCCCTACTCAAATTGAATTAGGATGAGTTCTTGTACTTTTTGAAAATCCCTAATGACATACTTCAACTTTGATGTCCAACATTGGTCTTGGTTCAGCTTGGATCATAATGAAAAATTGCCTTAAAGTTGGTGAAAAACCAAGACAAATTCTGTCCAAAATTTTCACTAAGTGTTGGAAAAAGTGGCCATTTTCATGTTTTTGTGATTTTGATCAATCTATAACTCAAAATCCATGAGGATTTGGAATCTCTTGTAGTTGAAAATTTTGAAGTATGTCATGAGAGCTTTAATTAGAGCTTTGGATGGAAGAAAAAGGCCGTGTGGTTTGGAAGTTATGACCTTGCAAAGTGGGTACCAAATCACTTTTGTTCCATAACTTAGAAAATTTTAAGTTTCTTATGGTTGCCCCTTTTACAAGTAACCCTATTTTTCTTGCTTTTTCTTAATGAATTATGATCCAAACCATGAACTAACATTGTTTTTTACTCAAGGAAGCCTTGTTTGTCAAAAAAATCAAAAAGTTAAACTTGATTTTTTGCACAATTGACTTTTTTGTCAAATGAACTTCAAACTTTGTGATCCTCTATGAAATTAAGTCTTTGACCTAATTCAAACCTAATGGATGGATTCCATAGGTGTTATAGAGTGTCTTGAATCATGTCCCAATAATTGAGACCATGTCTTGGTCAAAAGGCAAAGATACAGTTGACTTTTCCTCAAAAACCCTAGTTTGGGGTCCAGATGAATTTGAATCTTTATATTGCTCATGAACCAAGTTCTTTGTGTCAATTTGAACTTGTAAGAGGATCAATATAAGATATTGGAGATCTTCAAAACATTTCTTGAGGTCTTGGCTCATGTCTTGCTCCAAAAGTCAACTTAGGGGAGAATTAGGTCAAGAAACCCTAATTTGTGATTTTTGATGAATGCATCCCATGAGGCTATTTTGACTTGATGATAAGACTCATAAGTTCCCTTTGAATTCCTTGAATCATATTTTGAAGTATTGGCTCATGCCTAGATGAAAATTTTCATCTGGAGGCCTTAGTCGACCAAAACCCTAATTTGGTGACACTCGCGATCTTGAGGGTCGATCCACTTGAAATGTTGGAACCTTGTGCATGATTCTTGATGTGGGAGACCTCTTGATCCTTTAGGGGTGTTTTAGAGGCTAGACAAATTGAAGATCATGTCAATTCTTGATTGATCCTTTGTCTAAGTGCTCTGAGAAGGCTCAAAACCCTAGTTCTTGGTTGAGGTGAGTGCTCAACAATCCTTGAGAAATTGATGAGGCAATGAAGGTACATCCATATTGTAATGATGATTTACACAATGATGGAAAATCTTGTGGTCAAAATTTAGGGAATGACACATGGTTCACACATAGCTGACCATCATTTATGCATCTCACACATAGTTCACCATCATCTGTTGACTATCTTTCATGGTTCACACATAGTTAACCATCATCTATGCATCTCTAACATAGTTCACCATCATCTTTTAACTATCTTCCATGGTTCAGACATAGTTGACCATCATTTATGCATCTCTGACATAGTTCACCATCATCTGTTGACTATCTTCCATGGTTCACACATAGTCGACCATCATCTATGCATCTCACACATAATTCACAATCATCTGTTGACTATCTTCCATAGTTCACACATAGTTGACCATCATCTATGCATCTTTGACGTGGTTCACCATCATCTCTTGACTATTTTCCATGGTTCACACATAGTTGACCATCATCTATGCATCTCTGACATAGTTCACCATCATATGTTGACTATCTTTCATGGTTCACACATAGTTGACCATAATCTATGCATCTCACACATAATTCACCATCATCTGTTGACTGTTTTCCATGGTTCACACATAGTTGACCATCATCTATTGACTATCATCATGTAATCTTGGAATAGTCACATAATTAAATTTCATTTTAAAAAACGTTATAGTGAAATATGAAAATTTTAGAACAATATTTTAAAATATTGTTCCAATTAATGTTAAAATCACATAATTATTCTTAAAATATGTTTTAAAAAATAATTTTTTTTAAGTTACATTTTAAAAAACATTATAGTAAAAATTTAAAAATTTTAAAACAATATTTAGAAATATTATTTCATTTAATATTAAAATCACATAATTATTTTTAAAATATATTTAAAAAATAATTTTATTAAGTTACATTTTAAGAAACGTTATAGTAAAAATATGAAATTAAATTAAATTATAATATATAATTTAATGTCAAAATATGTTTTAAAAAATATTTTTATTAAGTTACATTTTAAAAAACATTATAGTAAAATTATAAAAATTTTAAAACATTATTTAGAAATATTGTTTCAATTCATGTTAAAATCATATAATTATTTTTAAAATGTATTTCAAAAAATAATTTTATTAAGTTACATTTAAAAAACGTTATAGTAAAAATACGAAATTAATTTAAATCAAAATATATAATTTAATGTCAAATATATAATTTGTCAAATATATCCAATTAATATCAAATTAAAAAAAATTTATGTCAAATATAATTTGTCAAATATATCCAATTAATGTCAAATTAAAAAATTATGCAATTAATGGTGACATATATTATGTGTGTGAGGCATATTATATAATGGTGACATTTAAAAAATAATTTTATTAAGTTATATTTTAAAAAACGTTAATATAAAAATATGAAAATTTTAAAACAATATTTCATCAATTGAATAAAAAATGTTTACGTAAATTTGATTACTTTTTAAAATGTTAATATTTTCTTTTAATTTTTTTTAACATTAATATTTTATAGAATACAGAATTTAAAAGGCACTGCAGTATTTATAGAGTACAAAATTTAAGGCCTTTGTAAATCAGTGCAGTGCTGCAGTACATGGTGGGAGTGTTTTGTTAATTTACTGACAGTGCATTTCAAGCATACCATAGACAACAATATTCAACAACTGATATTCAGTGGAGAACAAAAAAAAAAGGGTCTCTCATATGAGAGACCTATGGGCAACACGCACCGTAGCCTGAGCCCGGTTTAAGTGGCAGTTGTAGTTTTGAGAAGTTATCATTTTTTTTTGTGAGTTGTATTGTTTAAGGGTATTATTGGAATAAAAATAGGTCACTCCAAAAACTTGTATTCCCTTTATATATAGTTATAGATTATGCATTGCCCAATTATTTAGTGACACATAGTATCAAGAATTATTTAATATATATTATTCTATTAAGTAATTGTTTTTTCTTATAAAAAAATATGACGTAGCAGAAAATATGTGATGTGGCACCCCATAAATAGTGCCATGTACATAAAACAGGAGGGGGCAAAAAAAAAAAAAACGAGAAAAAGTTGAATCAATGTAACGCCCATATATAAATACATACATCAAAGCATATATTATACATGAATTCCACTTTTGGTACTGAAATATACAATAAGTTCCTAGTAAACACATTATACATATACATGCCCAAAAAGCCTAAACACAAAAAAACTACGGCATAGTATATCTACAAGATGTTCCAAAGACAAATACTAAGAACTAGATCAAATAATGATCTCAAAAATCTTCACAACGGAAGCCTTGCCACACAAAAGCTACGATCCGTAAGGAAAGTCAAACAACCTTGTCCTTACCCTTCGCCGAACCTGCAGAATCTGTGATGTAAACAACAACAGTGGGGTGAGATACATCAAATCTCAGTGAGTTTGCTATCTTATAAGTCCTCTCGGCTTTACAGGGTTCTATCAACCTAACTCAAGTCAAAAGGGAAGGGGAATGACTCTGAGTACACACACCCTATATGGATCCACACTCGTGAGCCTGTTAACTCACACTAATACAAAAGTAAGTCCTGAGCCTGTTAACTCAAGAATCTCGCTAATCCATAACCATACCAAGGCATCCCCTTTTCCCATCCGCTTCTACGTCTAGAAGACGACCCGAGTCATGGATCCTTGTAGTTACTTGGCATACGAATTGGATTCGGAATCATCGGCCTGTTAACCGTGAACCGTCACTTCTCATGGCCTGTTAACCATCACAAGTCTCTACCCATAGCATAGGTTCCAATCGTACTACACGTAGGGAATCAAACCTACCAAGTAATTGTGCATACGTTTCAGAGGAGGAGCTCGAGTCTCATGAAACTACACCGTAAGATAAACTGGTTATGATTACTATACACACGTCTCGGCCTCTCATGCACGAGCGTTGTCACTATGTCATTCCACCCTTTCCAACACTTGTTTATGGTAATGTTCCTCACTCTACCTATTTCATATTTTAACATGCATACATATTCAACAACAATTACACACCATTAAACGATAAAAGTCGACAAAACGACACTATTCCAAATTCCCGACATAATTAAATCGGCCAACAAATCTCAAAACCATTTTAATAAGAAAGTACATTCTATTAGCTTTCCAACGATATCAAGAATGTTATAAACGGATAATCGAAACACGAGCTATGGAAAATAATGAGAAAAGGTATCGCGAAAAACACAATTCTGCACTCCCACTGGCCGTACGCGTATTGCCTTGTGCCATACGCGTATTGCCCAGCTGGCTCACCCAGCCATACGCGTATTTCCCAAAGTGATACGCGTATGGGCAGAGGCTGTTTTCCATTAAAAATTCCATTTAAAACTCCAATACGCATACTACCCTACCTCATACGCGTATTGCCCAAAACCGTACGCGTACCAATACGCAAATGGGTAGATGGCCGAGAAAATGGAACTCCATACGCGTATTGCCCACATTTCTTCATGGCCATACGCGTATTGCCTTAACTAATACGCGTATTGCCTTGAGTGATACGCGTATGGGCAGCGTGAAACCATAATTTTTCCTGCATAATGGGTTCTGTGAAAATGATCCATTTTCCCTTCCAATTCACTTCTAAACACCAGAAAAATACCAATTGGATACACAACAACACATATTTAACATGTATCAATCATAAGGAACATTAAAACATGATTTTAGTGCAAAATTTCTCATTTCTCACAACATCAAAACTATCTCTAACCTCAATAAAACTCTACTCTAAAGCATCTAACTAGAACCCACCTGGATTACAAGATGAGGATGATGAAGCTGAGATGAAAAGATTGGAGATGGGTTGATGATTCAATCTCTTGAGCTCTTGAGAATTTCCTCTCTTTTTCCTTCCTTTTCCTTCCTTTTTCCTTCTCTTCACTTTCTCTCTCCAAAGTTACTATATGTCAAATAATGGAAAAGGAAAAAGATATAGAGAAACATTAATTTGTAATACTACTAATTGTCCAAATTATCTCAAATGCACCAATTTAATAAAACTCCAAGTTAAATAATATTAATCTAATCAATCCTGAGTTCGTCAGTTTACTCTAATGATTTTATCCAATAGTTGCTCAGAGTACACCGGAACCTAGTTGATCATAATAATATTATAAAAAACGTTCACAAAATTATGGGGTATTACAATCGAGGCACTAAAAAGCTATGTTTTTTTAAAGGGGGATAAAAGTTTAAAAAAATCAAAATAACGGGATCAGAAATGCATTTAAGACTAATTTTTTTATGTTATTTATTTTTGAGATAAATTACTATGCACTGTCATTGTAAAAAATTTTACACGATCATTTCATCACCATCATCCGTTTGCGTTACTTTATGGACGGTTAAAATAAAAGTCAAACTCTTTCTAAAATCCAACGTCTTTGATTAAGTGTCTCTGTGTAACTGATAATGTAATTCAATTCAATTAAATTCTTTATTTTTTCAATAAAAATCGAATATCATTTTCGTACAATTGATTAATATCTCAAGTCGATTGAACCATAATAACGGTTATTATTCGTACCTGGATCAGACAGTTAGACAGTGGCCAACAACGTCGTATGGACTTCAGCTCCGGTGATGATGGTATGGCAGGGGGTTGTACCTGCAAGGTACTCCGAAGCTCAAGTCAGGTAAGGTTAGAGAAAAGCAAATACAGAGAAGTGAGTTTAGAATGTTTTGTAACCTGACTCTCTCAAGTGAGAGGGTATTTATAGAGAGCCCCCAGCGCGGGGCCAACGGTTACTTGCACTAGGTTGGATTGTAAGGCCCAATCCAAGTAACTATCAGGGCTTATGTGGCATAGTGAAGACCAGCACGTGGTCTTCGCCCTGGTGTAACAGTCCCTAAATCTCCGGAAGTAGGGCAGACCAATTCCTTCAGGAGTCGGAAGTTACAAGATAACGTGTCCTCGCGGGGAGGAGCACGTGGGTGTCGAGGAGAGGTGCGTCCACGGGCTATATGCCTCTGTTCGACAGTCTCGCGTGTCTGACGTCCAAGGGGATTGGTACGTACCCGACACGAAGGCGACGTTGGGCCTCGTTGGGCCTTTGCTGGTCATTGGGCTTGGGCCTGCCCGATAGTTGGGCAGGCGCTGGCCCAGTCCAGAACAGGAGCCCCCCAAGTCGTTGCTCTGAGGTGTCAGAGTATTGACTTAAGGGCGAGTACTATGTCTAGGACGTACCCCGACGGGGAAAGGATCCTAAATGATGAAGGGTTGCTTAACCGGGCAGAAACAAATCAAACTACTCGCGTTAGACAAGCCGCGACTGGGCGACGTCGTGGGGATACGAGAAGTCTGAAGCGAGGCGAATGGAAGGACACGTGTTGGGGAATGAAAAGACGTGCGTGTGGAAGCATGTGCCAAGTGTCACACCTCATCATTGTCTAGGGCGGTTACGCTAGGGTAGCGTAATCGATTGCCTAGGAAATCCTCGAGTCTCATGAGGCCCTTATAAATAACGGTCATCCCGTTTCATTTGCACTTTCGCTTCCCCTTTGCTCAGATTCCCTCTTTCTTCCTTCTCTATTTCGCCACCGTTCGCCGCCACCGACTGCCGCGTCGGAACCCTACCGAAAGTGTATTTCAAGTAAGTTTATCTTTTTTCTCCTTTTTTTTGCATTTATACGGTGGTTTTATGGTGAACTTATGAAGTTCTCAAGGAAATCACGAAATATCCGGCGAAAATGGCGGAATTTCTTAGTTTCTTTGTTGAATCCCGCTGGGGGAAGTGATGACAACCACGAGGATAGGAAGAATGTCCCGAGGATGTGAGATGAATATCTCAGGGTCCTCGCTAACGTTCCTTACCGCGGGGTGAATCCTCAGGGAGCAGTACCGGGGTCGTCCGTCGTATAACCAAAGACGTCATGTGATCGTGGCAATCGCGTGGTCCCGACCCCCCTTTCTCGCCCTTTCACTTGATCAACGGTGGAGGGGTGAATTTGATCTGGATCATCGAATTCACCGTTTCCTTCTGCTTTTCAGGTAAATGGATGCCCTGTCAATGGCCGTGGGATCTTTAGACACCGACGACCAACCCGACTCACCGATGGCGGAGATAACTGGTGTCGAGGAACGGCCGCTCGACGAATGGGTCAGCGACGAGCCGCTAAACATGATCTCCCAGTTCATCACCGGGGACAAAGATGACATATTTTGTACGGTCGAGCACCGCCTGGTGGGCTCTACGAAGTCGTGGAAAGTGTTCCAACCGCTGGAGCACCATCGTATATGTTCGACATACAGCGGATACGTTTTCCCCTTTAAGAATTCCTGTTCGACCAGGCGGGGTGGCGCTTGCCCTTTACGGACTTTCAACAATCGGTGTTCGCTTGGCTGCGCTTGGCGCCCTCACAGCTGCATCCCAATTCTCTCGCCTTCCTCTGAGCCTTCGAGCTCGTCTGTAAATATCTCCAGATCGGGGCAACTGTGCCCCTCTTCTTCCGCATTTTTCATCTTCAAAGGCAAGCGACCGACGGTAAACATGGCTGGGTGTCTTTCAAGCAGGTGAACAGCCTGTTTAGCACATACATGGACTCTGTCTGCGACTTCAAGTACCGGTACTATATTGTGAGGTCGGTCTCCTTCAAAGTCGTGAATTCGGTGTACCGTCGAGTCCGACGAGAAGTAGATGGGAGGCAGGAAGAGGTCTTTGAACCGAGGTTCCCCTTGTTCTGGACAGAAGAGCATTTCAGGAGGGGGACGGACAGCTACATCGTCAGCTCTGGTCGACTGTGCGAGGGGGAAAACCTGGCGCACGAAGCAATAGTCAAATTTTTCAACGGGTTTAGCAAAGCCAAGCTCGTGATGCTGGACGGGGAGTTCATCCAGGGTGATGACGGGAAGGTCTTAACGAAACGCCGGTTGATCAACACGAGGGCCCTCCTTGAAATGTTTTCTGACGAGGACGCCCTCGAGTTGTTAGATGGTAGCGACTTCCTCGACTTACTTTTCCCTTGTATTTTAGGTTTTGATTTGCTGACGCATTTCTTTTCTTTGCAGGTACGATGTCGACTGCTGAGGAGCGCTTCAAAAAGTTGAAGGCTGCCCGCATTTCGAAGAAGGGAGGTAAAGGCCCTATCGAGCAACTCCGGGGCGCAGGGGCCCGGTCCTTTTCCTGCAACCGGGGGTTCTTTTGGCTCTCCCCAGGACAACAACTCCCCCAGCACTCAGAACTCCCCGAAGAGACAACGACTTGCTGAGCATGTGGACGTCGACCTCACTGAGAACGAAAGCCCTCCCGCTATGAAATTTGTGCTCCCGCCTTGCCACTCGAGGCCGAACTTCTTTATGGGGAACAATTCCCTATGCGTTGGTGCACCCAAAGTTCAGACCATCTTGGGTGTTGATAGGGTTTCTCGGAGAAGGGCGCTGGTGGAGGACGTGTCCGCGGTGATGCGGGTTTGCGCTGCTTGTAACACCCAATTTCTACCCGATAATTATCGATAAAATCAGAGTTACGAAATTCAACATAATCAAATAGGATGCCACATTTCCGATTAAAAGCATGCTCATTTAATTTCATATAACGTTGATACATAACACATTTACTCGGATGAAACCATAACAACATCATTTATTCTTTGAAAACAAAACACTTTCATAAATAAGAAGCGGATTCACAAATTTCAACTTAATATATTATAACATCTTGTTCAATTTAAAACAACTTTAAGACATCAAGTCTTTTAACCAAAACAACTTGAAACAAAAGCAACATAATCAAATTCAACAATAAGGAAAACAAGTGTTCATCCCCCCGAGTGTTACGTATCAGAGCATCGACACCGACTCAAACTAATGAAGATAAACGACCTTCATCCTTGCTAACCTGCATGTTACCAACATAGGGGTAACATTCAAACAGAAGGGGTGAGATATCGAATAATATAAACAAGAGTACGATAATCAATACATTAGACTAGAATCATACAATTTCACTACTTTACGACAACAACAAACAACAATCATCAACAACTCAACAACAACTTTATCAGCATAATACTACAACAACTTTATCAACATAATACAACATCAACTTTGTCAACATAAGAATGCAACACAAAATGCGACTCAACTGTGCGTATGCATGTGGTACCATTGGATCAGAACTCCCAACTTAAAAATGGAGCAGAACTCCCAACTTAGAAATTGCCAAGTAATAGAGGCACCAAACAAGGCATAAGCCTTCAACTTTCAACTTTTTGCCAATCCAGGCCAACTTAATAATTTTGCCAATCCAAGCCAACTTAATAATTTTGCCAATCCAGGCCAACTTAATAATTTTTCCAATCCAGGCCAACTTAATATGCTATGCTATGCATGCGACAACAACTACAACATCAACTTATTCAACAACAACACAACAACAACACAACTGCAACTTAACAACAATTTCAACATTGACCAAAGGCCTGCAACTTAACAGCAACAATAAATCAACATTGGCCAAAGGCCTGCAACTTAACAACAATCAATCAGCATTGGCCAAAGGCCCACAACTTAAATATGCCCATAAATCGGAACAAGGCAATTTACTCAGCTGTACCTACAAATCCATGTATTCATCATATTTTCAACAAAATATACCAACCACGATTACCTACTAGTTTATACGAACCTCCCAGACCAATTTCAACTAATTCCGGACAACTAATTTTTCCGCTTAATTCTACTTATTCGGCTAAATCGGTACTGTTTTACACGGTAATTACTACTAGTTAGATTTACTGATACTGTTAGTTTTCAACTTACTGATACCACACATTATGCTCTCAATCATACTGTCATCAAAATTCCAACTCTGATAAAAATACCATTTTCTGCCAAATTCCCCTTCCTGTTAAAACTTTCATTTTCTGTTAAAAACTGCTACTACTATTTTTCTCCTTTTCTTATATTGTTCTGCTGCTATTAATGTACTAGTTTTTCTACTAATTACTACTATGTCGGGTTGATTGAACTTTTCTGCTAACATACCTTTAATTTACTGTTAATAATCATATTTTAAGTTATACCACAATTAATACCACAGGTGGCCCCCACACACACAGGTGGCTGGAGCCACCTTCTCACTCCTATGATGGCTTGCGCCATCCTTCCAGGATAAACCCAGGTGGCTGGTGCCACCTTTAGTACTCCCAGGGTGGCTTGCGCCATCCCTCAAGTGACATCCAGGGGTGGCTTGCGCCATCCCTCCCCCTTTATTTTTTTTATTTTTTTTTAAACAACCAGTTATACAGTCTCCGAACCCAGAATTCAATACCAGTTTCTAGTTCATAAAATCAATTACAAGACTATGCCACAGAACATCAATTTCCACAAAAACAAGAACAATTCATCAACACAATTCAACACCACCCAGGAGAAAATTATATGAATCCCAATCCCACATATCAATTATCATATACCCGGTTATAAAATTCGAACCCCACCCTTACCTTGGATTAAAGGTTGCTCTAAATTTTTCCAGTTGAAAACTTGCTCTAGCAGCCTCTACGAATTCTCTCTCAAAAACCCTTGTTCTTCTTTTCCTCTTCTCCATAACTTCCACGTTCTGCTCCTATTTTTCCTCTTTTTGTGCAACTCCCACTTACAGCCACTTTCTAACTCCTCCTTGTTTCTAAAAACCTAATATAATAATTCTATTATTTTATTTTCTTATTGGGCCTTATTACTACACCCCCGCTATTACTACCATCTAAATAAGCCCAATATTTTCTTATACTTCTACTAAATTAACACCATATTATTTTCTAAGACTTAGATCATTTTTAATTAAATAATCCAACTAAAGCCAATACAACTTAAACAATTAAATTAATCAATATTCTACAAAAATAAATATTATTTCTAATATTAATTTCTCCCGACTAAATCGACTAATTACCCGATTAATACTTATTAGCATCAACCAACATATTCAACAAATATTCAGAAAAATACTATACTATTTAATTAAAATATTTAATTAAATATGGGCGTTACACTGCTGCCTTGGTTCTGAATGACGAGGCATGTCCAGTGGATGAGCTGAACAGGCTGCAAGAGAGTTTCAGGTCCATCTCAGCTGAAATGGAGAAGGTGGACAAGGAGCTGGCTGACTGCAAAAACCAGAACAAGGCCCAGGTCGAGCTTCAAGAGAAGTTGGAGGAGAGGTTGAGGAACGCTGAGGAGGAGAGGAAACGTCTCTTGGTGAGGAACGCCGAGTTGGAAGAAGTTGTTCGCCCGACTGAGGAGGAAACCGAGGAAGACAAGTTGTTGACTTCGCGGGCAGCACTGATAGCGAAACTCAGGGAAGCTGAGCAGGATAACCTCATGGCATCCGATATAGGTTTCATGAACACCGTGCAGTAGCTTCGGGTTCTCAACCCCGACCTCATTACCGAAGGGGCTGACCCCGACTACGAGGTGGTCGACGGTCAGATTGTGCAGCCGATGCAAGAGGAAGAGGTCGACGGAGGGGCAGATGAACACGAGTAGCCAGAGGGGACCGTCCCCGACTAGGTTTCTCCTTTCTCATTTTGTTTGGCCTGCGAGCCATTTTATTTTTGATGCATATGCCCGGCCTGCGTGCCAGGGGCTTTTTGATACTTGTTTGTAATACCTGTACAATGGGCTTCTGCCCACTTAATGCATTTTTGTTTATATGCGCGTGTGATGTTTGTATGTTTTCGCTTGTGTGTGATGTTATTGTATTTGCTATACTTTATTTATTTCTTTCTAAGTAATAGAGATTTTGGGAATTCGCTCGACTTCGATAATCCTCGACTGCGTGGAGAGCTGGCCAAGTGGTCGAAGGTGTATTCCGACCTTCAACGAGGCTAAGAGCTCGGTCGAGGTCTAAGCTTCGTGGCGTGAACTTCCCATCGCGAGCTGGGTGTTCTGCCAAATTGGTACAATGACGACGGAGCTCGACCGAGGTGTCCTCGTCGGATCAAAAGTCCTCGCGCATACACAACGCGGCCCTTGTTCATCGTGTTTTGTATAGGGGTGTCGTGCTTGTACCCTAGTGCGTCCCCGTAACCGCAATGCTAGTGTGTCACGGGCAGTGCTTAACTGTTGTATTGTTTAAGCTTCCCAGCGTTCCATGGTCGAGCAAGTTCTTCCCCGTGCAGATTTTCGAGGAAGTAGGCTCCTATCCCCTTTTTAGCGCGGACGTGGTACGGGCCCTCCCAGTTCGCGGCGAGTTTGCCTTCTTGCGAATCTTTCTGGTTCCTCTGTAGGACGAGGGTGCCTACCTGAAAATCACGTTTGATAACTTTGTCATTATAACGTAAAGTTATTTTCTATTTAAGTGAGGCTTCGCGGAGGGATGCGCCCGTCCTTATCTCCTCGACTAAGTCGAGCTCTTCCCTAAGGACCTCGCTGTTTGCATCCTCTTTGAGGGGGGCTTCCGTCCTCCTCGAGGGTTCTCTGATCTCCACGAGGATCACCGCTTCCGTTCTGTAGGTCAGACGAAAAGGGGTCTCCCCGGTCGTGGAATGTGGGGTTGTTCGGTAAACCCAGAGGATGTTGTGCAGCTCCTCGACCCACCATTTTTTGGCGTCACCAATTCGCTGTTTCAATCCTTGGAGGATCACTCTGTTCGCCGCTTCGGCCTGCCCATTCATTTGAGGGTGCTCGACCGACGTGAAGTGTTGCTTCGTGCCCAGTTTGGTGACAAAGTGTTGGAAGTTCCTGTCAGTGAACTGTGTCCCGTTGTCGATGACAATAGCTTGGGGCACGCCGAATCGGGCGAAGATGTTCCTCTTGTAGAAATGTAGTATGTTGAAGGCTGTGATTTTGGCCAATGCTTCTGCCTCGATCCACTTTGTAAAATAATCCACCCCGACGATGAGGTATTTGTTTTGATACGATCCCACGACGAAAGGTTCGAGGATATCCATTCCCCACCACGCAAACGGCCACGGGGAGGACAGTGTTTTGAACTCGTTAGGAGGAGCGAGGTACATGTCCCCGTGTCGCTGGCATCTATCGCACTTCTTGACGTGTTCCATGTCGTCCTGTTGCATGGTGGGCCAACAATACCCTGCCCGGAGTGCCTTGCGGGCTAAGGATCGCCCACCAAGGTGTTGGGCGTTGATCCCCTCGTGGATTTCTTGGAGTATACAGGGGACCCCTAGTTTCTTCGACGCATCTGAGGAGGGGGATAGAAAACCCGCGGTGATATAGCTTGTCCTCGATTATAGTGTACGAGCACGCTCGCCGCTTGACCATCCCCACTTCCTTGGGGTCAGGCAGTTTACCTGTCGTGAGGTACTCGTATACCGGGGTCATCCAGCAATTGCTGTCCCCAATGATGTTCACGTCCACCGCAGGAATGGGTTTGTCGATGCTCGGGCGGGAAAGCACTTCTTGTATGACGGATTTGTTTCCGCCTTTCTTCTTTGTGCTTGCAAATTTAGACAAGACGTCTGCTCGGGCATTGTGCTCGCGAGGGATGTGGGTCACTTCCGCGGAGGCAAAATTCTTCATCTTTTCCTTTACCAAGGTCAGGTATTCGATGAGGCAGTTGTTCTTGGCCTGATACTCTCCTTGGACTTGAGAGGCTTCGAGTTGGGAGTCGGTGAAGATTTTGACCTCCTTGGTGCCGAGGTCCTCGGCCAACCGAAGCCTGGCGAGGAAGGCCTCGTACTCTGCATGATTGTTCGACGTCGAGAAGGATAGTTTAAGGGAGACTTCGATCAGGATGCGTTCCTCGTTTTCGAGGATAATGCCTACCCTGCTCCCCTTCGTACTGGATGCTCCGTCGACATAGACAGTCCACTTTTGGGATCCGTTGGTCTAAGGCTCTGGGACGGTCATCTCCGCCACAAAGTCGGCCAGTACCTGAGCCTTCAGGGCTTTCCTTCCATCGTATTGGATGTCGAACTCGGTGAGTTCGAGCGACCACCTGAGCATCCTTCTCGTCATATCTGGTTGCCCAAGGAGCTGCCTTATAGGATGTTCGGTTCTTACGACGACAGTGTGGGCTAGGAAGTAATGGCGCAGCCTCCTGGCTGCGGTGACGAGGGCCAGGGCTACTTTCTTGATCTGCTGATACCTGAGCTCGGGACCTTGGAGGGCTTTGCTCCTGATGTAAACCGGCTTTTGCCCGTCGGGGGTCTCCAGTATGAGGACGGCACTGTTCGCTTCGCTCGTGATGGCGAGATATAAGAAGAGTGTCTTCCCGTTCTCGGGCCATGAGAGGACCGGGGGCTGTGACAGGACTCGTTTGAGATGGAGTAAAGCCTGCTCGCATTCCTCGCTTCATTTGAACGTGGCTTTTTGTCGAAGAAGGTCGAAAAATGGGAGCGCGTATTGTGAGGATTTGGTGAAAAATTGGGAGAGGGCAGTCAGCATCCCGTTCAGTGATTGTATCGACTTCTTCGAGTTCGGAGTTGGGATCTTGGAGAAGCCCTACACTTTTTGGGGTTGGCCTCGATTCCTCGCTCTGTGAGGTAGAAGCCGAGGAACTTACCTGCCCGAACGCCGAAGGTGCATTTGTCGGGATTGAATCTCATGCGGCATCTCCTCGCTGTGTCGAACACCTTCTTGAGGTGCGCGGCGTGGTCGACTTCTTCTGCGGATTTTACGATCATGTCGTCCATATAGACCTCGAGCATGTCGTCGATCTCTCCCCAGAAAACTTTGTTCATCATTCGCTGGTAGGTCGCGCCGGAGTTCTTTAGGTCGAAGGGCATCACGTTGTAGTAGTAATTGCCCGACTCGATCATGAAGGTTGTATGATGCGTGTCGGCCTTATCCATGGGGATTTGGTTGTACGCCGAGTTGGCGTCCATGAAGGATAACAACTTGTAACCTACAGAATTGTCGACCAGCTGGTCGATGTTAGGCAAAGGATAACAGTCTTTCGAGCATGCCCGGTTAAGATTGGTATAGTCAACACACATTCTCCATTTTCCATTATTCTTTTTGAAAAGTACAACGTTGGATAGCCAGGTCGTGTACCTGGCCTCCGAAATAAATTTCGCCTCTAGGAGGTCATTTACAGCTTTTTCAGCAGCCTCCGCTTTTTCGGGAGACTTCCTACGCCTACGTTGAACTATGGTCCTAGCGGCCGGGTCTACTGCGAGCTGATGGCAAGCCACCTCGGGGTCAAGGCCAGGCATCTCGGAGGCGCTCGATGTGAACAAATCAGCGTTCTCCCAGAGACATGTCTTCAGCTGCTTCTTCGCCAGGTCGGGGAGCCCGGTGCCAATCCGTACATTACGGTCTGGATCGTCCCCGAGGGCGACGAGCTCAAAGTCTCCGTCTGGGATGGGGCGCGTTGGATGGAGAGGCTGGCCGTTATTTTCCTCCTGGAGGTCGAGGTCCGCTGCTCCGCCCTCTTCGTGCTCGTCCAAGAACCTGTTGTCGAGGTCGACCGCGTTGACGTGCGGGAGAGGCCTCTGTACGGTGTCCGGGGACGACTTAGCTCCGGTCTTGGGCTTGGTGGCGATGGAACTCATGCCTTTGATTGTAGCGTCGAAGCACCTCCTGGCCGCGTCTATGTCCCCGTGCATCGTAACTACCCGTCCCCTGGCTGTGTAGTAGTTCATCTTGAGGTGGATCGTTGATGGCACTGCTATGAGTTCGGCCAGGGTGGTCTTCCCGAGGATGCAGTTGTAGAGGGATGGACATTCGACCACCAGGAAGCGGGTCTTCACTTGACGGGCAGTGTCTTCGGCCCCGAATGTGACCATCAGTTCAACGTAACCCCATGGTCTGGTGGTGGTGCCGTTGAACCCCTGCAGATCTGAACTGACGTATGGGGTCAGATGCCTCTCGTCGAGCTGGAGAGTCCCGAACAGGTGAGCGTACATGATGTCGACCGAACTTCCCTGGTCGACAAGGATCCTGCAAACTTCAAAATTCGCCATCTATGCCCTCACCAAGAGGGGGATAGTGGCGTTGGGCGCTCCGCCTAGGAGCTCTTCAAGGTAGAAGGTGATGGGGTTTGATTTTCCTTGCACCTTCTCGAGAGTGGTGGTCTTCGCCGATGTTGCGGACTCCAGTTCGTCAAATTTCTGCTTGATTGACCCGACGGACACCTTCTCGTAACCACCTTCGGATATGACCATTGTCTTGGGGAAACCTTCCCATGTGCTGCGGGCAGCGACTGGGTCTTCGTGGGGGAAGTTTGCCCACATGATGTGAACTGCCTCTTGGCCCTTGATGCCTTCGGGCACAAAGAAGTCTTTAGGTCGAGTGATGCTGAGGGCGACCTGCAGCCGACTCTTGTCAGAAGGAGGCGTCGTGTCCTCGACGTTTTGGGCTTCCCGAGCACTGGGGCGAGGGGCGTCATTCTTCTGGGCGTACTTCTTTAGGTGCCCTTCCTTGATAAGGATCTCAATTGCATCTTTGAGATGGATGCAGTCCTCCATGACATGTCCGTGGCTCCTGTGGAACCTACAGTACTTGGACTTGTCCGTGTTTGGTTTGGGGGCAGTCAGCTTCGGAAAACGTACGCCTCCTTTCAGAAATTCCGAGTTGGAGCACGCGGAGAAGATTCGCGCGCGGGGAGTGTAACACCCCCAATCTATACCCCCAAGCTATTAAAGCAGTAAAATAAAATACAAAATTTCATCAGAGTATAATTAAACATGCACGGCATAGACTGATGGGTCACATCAATTTGAAACGAACATACAACACCTGCTCATTAAGATATGCAACACTCTTAGGTAGTAAGACACCCACAATCCAATTACAGAATATAAGCGGAAAATCCGTAACTGAATATCAACATATATATATATATATATATATATATATATATATATATATATATATATCATGAAAGTTTGTCATACATCAAGTCATAAATGTACAATCCAAAAGATACATATACATGATCAAAATAATCGCAAACGGCCTCCCTAACTACCCGGTGTCACATATCAGAGCCGACCGACAAAAGAATGAAGACCTAAGCTTCACAAAAAGACCTCCAACAACTCTAATCTGCAATGCCTCATAGAGCATTATAAAACAGCAGAAGGGTGAGAAAAACAATCATAATACAGTTGCATATAATTATATATTAACACAGAAATGCACAAATAAAATATTCTCACCACAAATGCACCACAATCAAATACAACACAACAAAGTATAATTCTCAAGTATCAAATACCACTACACATCTATCATACACAATACACTCATCATCAATACAATTACACATATTCCATCTCATTCATCACATTCACAATTCCATACACAATTAATCCATGATTTATGCAAATGCACAGAGACCGACACAACGACTCTATACACATGCCATGCGGTACCGACTTCCAATGTTTCTCATCACTAGTTCACTCAGGAACTCTGCTGGAATCATCGCTCGTTACTGAGGATCACTCAAGTAACACCTCGTCGGGCCTATGATGTTCCCCGTCGCTTTAGGTCCTCTTGGTATAAGGCGCATGACGTTTATGGATTGCTTTAGATCCTCTCGGTATAAGGCACACAATATGATTGCTCACACCCGACATGGGCACACGATCGTCTATAACCATTGCTTTAGGTCCTCTTATTTTTAAGGAGCACGATATATCAAATCGCTTTAGGTCCTCTTATTTTTAAGGCGCACAATGTTATAGCAGATTCCCTCTGGAATCAATCTGTCACTCAGGACGTCACAACAATGCATATCATGATGCTCGGCATACAAGGACTCATGAAATTTAATATGCACACATATACACAACCATAATCATGCATATATCAACAATTACCCCACATCGCATTTTCTTACCGTAAGGCCACCAACCATCATCACAATATGTATTTCATGCAATTTCATCACTCAACAGTACACAAGTCATTCAATATCCACACCAACAGCATATTGCACATACACATCAAGTTCACACAATCAAATGGCAAAAGTCGACAACAAAACAACACATTTTCTAATTCCCGACATAATTTAATCGGCCAACAATTCCCAAAACCATCACCATATTAAAGTACATTTTATAAGCTTTCTAATGCATCAAACCACGCCTCAAATCGAACCACAGATCAAAAGTTATGAATTTTCAAAGAAAAGAATTTATTGAGATACAACCAAATTTGCCTGGCGACTTAAGAACTCGCCTGGCGGATCCCCATTCGCCAGCCCTTCACCATGGATTTCGCCCGGCGAATCCCATTTGCCAGCCCTTCGCCTGGCAAACTAGTGGCGAGTTACCAATTTAGAAAAATCCCAAGAGTTACAAAAGCTACCCCCTTTTCTGTAATTCCGATTTCACCCGGCGACTTACGAATTCGCCTGGCGAATCTCCCTTCGCCAGCACTTTGCCTGGCAAGCTAGTGGCGAGACTCAATTCGCCTGGCGAATCCCAAATTCCCCTGGCGAATCACACCAGAACCAGAAAAATTCTATTACGGGTTACACTATTCCAAACCTCCCAAAAACCTCATTTTCCATTCCAAATCAATTCCAACAACAAAACAATTATCAGCAATGACTCATAAACACATGGTGATCCTACAACGCAAACTATATCGATTTCCAACCGCGAAAACATCGATTCCTAATCATTTTATCATTTACGACCTAGAACTCAAAATCCATGGAAAGACAAGAAACATCCAAGCAAACACATACATAATCATAGACAAACATAGTATAATCGAGTTTCACACCCTTACCCGATTTAATCGTGTTCTAGAAAGTCGGTTGATTGATTTCCAAGTTTTCCAAATTCTCTCTTTTCTTCTCTTCTCCTTTCTTTTTTTCTTCTCTTCTTTTTCTTTTTCTTTACTATTTTTCACTCTTTTTCTTTCTATTTATTCTAACTTAACAAAATAAATCAAAATGCCCAAATTACCCCTACACTCAGATATCTCGCAAATGTTCCCAAAACGCGATAAAATATATTCACGACGAAAAAATAACATATTTTCACATAAAAGTCAGAAATAAAATAATATAATAATAAAATACTCAAAACGACTCAAATAAATAAAACGACAAAACTGACAAAACTGACCGGGGCGTTACAACTCTCCCCCACTTAGAAATTTTCGTCCTCGAAAATCTTACCTGAGGCGAACAACTCTGGATACGACTCCCGCATCCGACTGTCCAACTCCCAAGTGAAATTGCCCTTAGCAGCGCCTCCCCACGCCACCTTCACAAGTGCAATATCCTTGCCCCACAACCTCTTCAATCTCTCGATCTAAAATACTCACCGGCAAAGCCTCCACCGTAAAGTTCTCCCTTACCTCAACCTCATCCATCGGAATCACATGCGACGGATCCGGAACGTACTTCCGAAGCTGTGAAACATGGAACACATCATGCAAATTCGACAGACACGACGGCAACGCCACCCGATAAGCCACCGCACCCACTCTCGCAGATATCTGGTAAGGACCAATAAATCGAGAAGTAAGCTTCTTCGATTTCAATGCACGACCTATACCCGTTACCGGCGTAACCCTTAGAAACACATGATCACCCTCTTGAAACTCAAGATCCTTCCGTCTCCGATCATGATAACTCTTTTGTCTGCTCTGAGAAGCCTTCATTTTCTCGCGAATAAACTTCACTTTTTCCGTAGTCTGCTGCACCAACTCCGGTCCAACCACCGTTCTCTCACCAGATTCATGCCAACATAATGGTGTTCGACATCTTCGTCCATATAATGCTTCAAACGGTTCCATTCCAATACTAGAATGGAAACTGTTATTATACGTGAATTCAATCAACGCAAGATAACTATCTCACGCACCACCTTGTTCCAAAACACAAGCCCTCAACAAATCTTCCAAAGACTGAATCACTCTCTCTGACTGCCCATCCGTCTGCGGATGATAAGCCGAACTCAACCTCAATTTAGAACCCAATGCCTTCTGTAAACTTTCCCAAAATCTCGAGGTAAACCTTGGATCTCAATCCGAAACAATACTTAACGGAACTCCATGCAACTTCACAATCACACTGATGTAAATCTCAACTAACCGTTCCAAAGAAAAACTGATGTCTATCGGAATGAAATGAGCCGATTTAGTCAGCCTATCCACAACCACCCAAATAGCATTATGCCCTCGCTGAGTATTCGGCAACCCCGTTACAAAATCCATCGAAATGCTATCCCATTTTCATTTCGGAATATCCAACAGTTGCAACAAACCACTCGGTCTCTGATGTTCCACTTTCGACTTCTGGCACGTCAAACAAGCATACACAAACTAAGCCACATCTCTTTTCAATCCAGACCACTAGAAAATCTTTTTCATATCTTGGTACATCTTATTTGCTCCCGGATGTATACTCAAATTACTCCGGTGTCCTTCTTCCAAAATCATTCGTTTCAAATCCGAATCGTCCGGAATACAAATTCGACCACGGAACCTCAACACACCATTAACATCCACTTGAAAATCACCACTCGCATCTTTTCCGCCAACCAACATCAAATCCACTAATTCCACATCCAACTTCTGCTTCTCACTTACCGTCATCAGAAAATCATTCGTAACCTTCAACATACCCAACCTCACACTATCCGACGACAATTCACATACCAAACTCAAATCTCTAAATGATTCTAAAAGCTCCCACTCCTTAACCATTAAAGCGGACATATGTAAAGATTTCCGGCTCAATGCATCGGCTACCACATTAGCTTTACCAGGATGGTAATTCAAGCCAAAGTCGTAGTCCTTCAAAAATTCCAACCATCTTCGTTGCCTCATATTCAATTCCTTCTGATCAAACAGATATTTCAAACTCTTGTGATCACTAAAGACTTCAAACCTTGCACCAAAAAGATAATGCCTCCAAATTTTCAATACAAAAACCACAGCCGCTAACTCCAAGTCATGCGTAGGGTAATTCTTCTCATGCACTATCAACTGCCTCGAAGCATACGCCATGACCTTACCGTCTTGCATTAGCACACCACCTAGACCAATCAAAGGCGCATCACAATACACCACAAACGGTTCATTAGGATTCGGCAAAATCAAAATCGGAGCTGTCGTCAATCTTCTCTTCAGCTCATTAAAACTTTCCTCACACTGAATATCCCAAATGAACGCTTGCCCTTTACAAGTCAACTGGGTCAAAGGAAGTGCTAGTTTAGAAAACCCTTCAATAAACCTTTGATAATAACCGGCCAAACCCAAAAAGCGTCGAATTTCGATAACAAATCTCAGAGCCTCCCATTGTAGAACTACTTCTACTTTAGATGGATCCACAACAATACCATTACCTGAAATTACGTGTCCAAGAAAACTCACTTCCGACAACCAAAATTCACACTTGGACAATTTGGCAAAAAGCTTCTTTTCCTTCAAAACCTGCAAAATAATACGCAAATGCTTCGCGTGCTCCTCTCGAGACTTAGAATAAATCAAAATGTCGTCAATAAACACAACAACAAATCGATCCAAATGCTCGTGAAAAATACGATTCATGTATTCCATAAACACACCTGGCGCATTAGAAACCCCGAACGACATCACAAAATATTCATAATGACCGTAACGTGTCCTAAAAGCCGTCTTCTGAATATCTTCCTCTTTCACCCTAATCTGATGATACCCCGACCTCAAGTCAATCTTACTAAACACACAAGCACCAACCAACTGATCCATCAAATCATCAATTCTCAGAAGAGGATACTTATTCTTAATCGTCACCTTATTCAACTGGCGATAATCAATACACAATCGCATACTTCCGTCTTTCTTTTTCACCAACAAAACTGGAGCACCCCAAGTAGAAACACTTGGCCTCACAAACCTCTTCTCCAACAACTCATTCAATTGCTTCTTCAACTCAACCAACTCAGATGCCGATATACGATAAGGTGCCATAGAAACAGATCTAGTACCAGGAACTAGATCTATAGAAAACTCCACCTCTCTCTCTAGCGGCACATCTGAAATATCCTCAGGAAACACTTCAGGAAAATCACACACAACCGGAAACACCTCAAGCGAAACTTTGCTATCCACAGTCAACGATGCAAACAACCCAAACAACTGAGCTTCCTCCGCCAAAAGTCTCTTCAACTCTTTGGTAGATAAGAAACTCGAGTCTTCGTCTTCTTCAAGAGAAGGAAACCTTACCAGCTTATGATAACAATCAATATGAACCCGATTGAATTGCAACCAATTCATTCCCAGAACCACATCTAACCCTTCCAACGGCAAACACACTAAATCCATTTCAAAGTCTTTACCATAAATGGTCAAAGGACAACTCAAACAAACCAAAGAAGTAGTTACTGACCCCATTGCTGGAGTATCAATAACCATCTCCCCATCCATCAAAGACAACACAAGATTCAAACGCTTCGCGCACTCAAATGAAATAAACGAATGAGACGCTCTAGTATCAATGATAGCAACTAAAGGCATACTATTAATAAAACAAGTACCTCTGATTAGACGATCTGCACTTGAAGTCTGAGTCCGCGCCAATGAAAATACCTTCCCACTAGTTGGAGCTTGCTTCGGTTTCTAACACTTCGTGCTAATATGACCAGGTTCACCACAGTTGAAACACTTCACGACATTCTTCCGTTTACAATCAGCTACGACATGTCCAACACCTCCACAATTAGAACACTTTCTCACATCTCTCCTGCACTCAAACTGACGAAGCCCCAACTCACCACATTTAAAACATCTCGGAGAATTAGACATACCTCCTCCACCTGACCTTCGATCAAAAGTACCCCTTTGTTTACCTTTATCCGCTGGTGTTACATATGGACCACTACGAAACTGTTGCTTCCCTTTTCTGTCACTCACACTCTTGTAGTGAGTAGAACGAGCCTTACTATCCTCTTCATAAATCCTACAACATTCCACCAAATCCGAAAACCTTCTTATCCTTTGATAACCGATTGCTTGCTTAATCTCATGACGCAAACCACTCTCAAACTTCACACACTTAGAAAACTCTGCAGTCGCTTCAGCATAATGAGGATAAAACTGCACAAGCTCCACAAACTTAGCAGTATAATCAACAACAGACATACTACCTTGTTTCAGTTCCAAGAACTCAATTTCCTTCTTTCCTCTAACATCCTCGGGAAAATACTTCCTCAAAAACTACTGGCTAAACAATTCCCAAGTAACTTTTTCATCCCCAGCTTCCAACACCTGACGAGTACTAATCCACCAGTCATCAGCTTCTTCCTGTAACATGTGAGTTCCCAGTCTCACCTTACTGTCCTCAGCACAATCCATAACTCGGAAAATCCTTTCAATCTCTTTCAACCAAATCTATGCACCATCGAGATCATGTCTCCCTTTAAAGACAGGCGGTTTGTTCTTCATGAACTCATCATTACCCGCAGCGTTAGGTGCAGCCTGCACAGCACGAGCCATAGCTTGCATAGCAGCAGCCAAAGCAACATCATTCCTACCAGCCATATTCTGTTTATTTCCAATAACCGAAACTATGGTTAAACAAACAGCTCACTCCAAACGCCAACACCACAAAGACTAACACAACCAGACACGAACTGACACGGACTAGCTCTGATACCACTTAATGTAACACCCCCAATCTATACCCCCAAGCTATTAAAGCAGTAAAAGAAAATACAAAATTTCATCAGAGTATAATTAAACATGCACGGCATAGACTGAGGGGTCACATCAATTTGAAACGAACATACCACACCTGCTCAAAAAGATATGCAACACTCTTAGGTAGTAAGACACCCACAATCCAATTACAGAATATAAGCGGAAAATCCGTAACTGAATATCAAAATATATATATATATATATATATATATATATATATATATATATATATATATATATATATATATATATATATATCATGAAAGTTTGTCATACATCAAGTCATACATGTACAATCCAAAAGATACATATACATGATACAAAATAATCGCAAACGGCCTCCCTAACTACCCAGTGTCACATATCAGAGCCGACCAACAAAAAAATGAAGACCTAAGCTTCACAAAAAGACTTCCAGCAACTCTAATCTGCAATGCCTCATAAAGCATTATAAAACAGCAGAAGGGTGAGAAAAACAATCATAATACAGTTGCATATAATTATATATTAACACAGAAATGCACAAGTAAAATATTCTCACCACAAATGCACCACAATCAAATACAACACAACACAGTACAATTCTTAAGTATCAAATACCACTACACATCAATCATACACAATACACTCATCATCAATACAATTACACATATTCCATCTCATTCATCACATTCACAATTCCATACACAATTAATCCATGATTTATGCAAATGCACAGAGACCGACACAACGACTATATGCACATACCATGCGGTACCGACTTCCAATGTTTCTCATCACTAGTTCACTCAGGAACTCTGCTGGAATCATCGCTCGTTACTGAGGATCACTCAAGTAACACCCCGTCGGGCCTACGATGTTCCCCGATACTTTAGGTCCTCTTGGTATAAGGCGCATGACGTTTATGGATTGCTTTAGGTCCTCTCGGTATAAGGCACACAATCCGATCGCTCACACCCTACATGGGCACACGATCGTCTATAACCATCGCTTTAGGTCCTCTTATTTTTAAGGCGCACGATATATCAAATCACTTTAGGTCCTCTTATTTTTAAGGTGCACGATGTTATAGCAGATTCCCTCTGGAATCAATCTGTCACTCAGGACGTCACAACAATGCATATCATGATGCTTGGCATACAATGACTCATGACATTTAATATGCACACATATACACAACCATAATCATGCATATATCAACAATTACCCCACATCGCATTTTCTTGCCGTAAGGCCACCAACCTGTGAGACAATCCTTTATTTTGGTTTTGTTTTGTATGATTGCAAATTGCGCGTATGATTTGTTGTGCTTCATTCTACATGTGAATATGTGTGATTTTTGCCTTTGCGTTTGTCTTTATTCAATACTAGATGATTGTTAGAAACACTTTTTATAAGGTTTGAATCAAAAGAATTAAATTTGTTCAGTTGGCATCGATCCATACGTGTCTGGTATCGATCCCTGATTTAATGGAAATTCTGTTTTTCAGTTCATCTTCAGTAGGGATCGATTCATGGATTTTGGGATCAATCCCTAACAGTTAAAAACTGTCTGGCATCGATCCATACGTGTCTGGCATCGATCCCTGATTTAATGGAAATTCTGTTTTTCAGTTCACCTTCAGTAGGGATCGATTCATAGATTTTGGGATCAATCCCTAACAGTTAAAAACTGTCTGGCATCGATCCATACGTGTCTGGCATCGATCCCAAAGTCTGTTTTTCTGCATAATTTTTATTCTAACAGTTCTGTCTTGTTTAGTATAAATACAAAGTGGCAGGTATTGGCTTAAGCATGAATTCACAAGTGAAAATTGCAAAATACACAAGTCATAGAGGTCTTTGTAGCAGCAATTGATTGAGCATTCAGAAACCTGAAAGATACTTCGTCTTCATCATCTTCTCAATCTCTTCAATTCAAGAACAATTACACACAATCATTCTTGTTCTTCGGATTGAAGGATCAACGAGATAACGTTCAGTGGTACGATCAACGATCTAGCTGTGGAGTCAGTGGAACGATCAAGGATCTAGCTGGGTTGAAGAGTGAAGGGGGTTTCGAGGAAAAACCTACTGGTTTGTCCTTCAAGAACGGGACTGTTCTTGCGGGTTTGTTAGTCACGATTGCAGAACGGATTCAGCCGCAGCGTAGGGTTTGGAAACGGGGTTGTTTCACAAACAGGTCGTGGAACCGGTGAATCGTTTGCAAGTCTTGCGGGGAATTCTTGATCCAGCTCTGATCAAGTCGAGGTTCTATACGAGAAGAAGAAGTTCTAGGGATTTAGAATTCTGTCTTGGTATTGTAACCTTTGTAAGAACGAATTCAGCAACTATTGATAAGAAAAGGTCTCAATTTCTTTTGAAATTGAGAGGGAGACGTACCCACACGCGAGGACGACAGTGGGGAACTTCCTTAACAAATCTCTATGTATCATATTCTATCTCTATCTCCCTTTACGTTTTCGTTAACTGTTTTGTGATACAAATTGGCGCAGTACGTTTTACGTGTCGTGATACAATAGTGGCAAGAAAACCTTTTATTGAAACATCACTATTGTTTATCATAGAACACATACACGCCAAGTGTTTGACAAAACGGTTTGTTGTGATTTACTCATTGGAATCAGAATTTGTGATAAGTGCATTTAGTGCGAGAAAATTCTGTGTTAACGTTTTCTATCAATCAATTCAAATCCAGCATCATACTTGCGTGTCTGGTCTTTTTGGTAGCGGTTCAGAATAGACGGAAGTCGATTCGGGACCAAAACTTTCCGCTATATTTCAAAAACTCTGTTAAGGTTTTTAAAACCGTATTTTACAAGCGGTGATCTATTCACCCCCCCTCTCGATCACTAGCCACACCGTCTGACAAGTGGTATCAGAGCGCCGGTTCGCTGGTGCTCTGTGGCTGCCTGTAACGATATGGATTCTGAACCAAAGGGGGCGTACAATAGAGCTCCCGTCTTTAACGGAGAAAACTACGGCTACTGGAAAGACTGCATGCGAGTTCATATAAATTCTGTGGATAGGCTAGTATGGACAGCCATTGAGAATGGTCCTTTTCAAATAACCATGACCAATGAGGCTGGCGCCATAGTACCTAAACCAGAAGCTGATTGGACTGAGAAAGATGAGAAAAAGTGGTCGAGTGATTGGAAAGCTCGAAATATACTAATTTCAGCACTTGGTGTTGATGAGTATTATCGAGTATCCCATTGCACGACTGCTAAGGAGATGTGGGACGCTTTAGAAATCGCCCATGAGGGTACTACTGAAGTGAAACAGTCCCGCATTAACACACTTAATCAAGAGTTTGAGCTCTTTCGCATGAAAAATGGAGAATCTATCTCCGACATGCAAAAGAGGTTTACTCATCTTACAAATCGATTAAATGCACTTGGAAAACCTGTTTCCAATGAGGTAGCTACTAACAAAATTCTGAGATGTCTTAGCAGGGAATGGCAACCTAAAGTGACAGCTATCAAGGAAGCCAACGACTTGACGACTCTTACGATTACAACACTTTTTGGAAAGCTGGAAGAACATCAGCAAGCTCTAGAAAGTCTTGAAAAGTATGAGAACAAAAGTAAGAAGGAGAAAGAGAAGAAGAAAGACAAAGAGGGTGAGAAGAAGCCAATTGCTCTTGTGGCCTCTAGCACTAAGTCCTCAAGAAAAGAGCAAAGTGACAATGATTCAAGTAGTGACAAAGATTCGGATGATGAAGAAATGGGACTTTTTGTAAGGAGATACAATAGATTCATTCGAAGGAATGGATACAAGCATTCCGACAAAAACCTCATGAAGTTTAGAAGACAATCTAGTGAGTCAAAACAGGAAGAGAACAAGAAGCATAAAGGTAGAGGATCTTGTTTCAATTGTGGCAAATCTGGACATTACAAAACAGAATGTCCTATGAAGAAAAAGGATAAAGGGAAGGATTCACCTAAACGGTACAGCAAACAAAGGAGAGCTTATATAGCATGGGAAAGCGATAGCGATTCATCAAGCTCACAAAGTTCAAGTGATAGTGATGAAACCGCAAACCTATGTCTTATGGCTCACATCAAAGACCATGCCTACTACAAGAAGAAACAAGAAGAAAAGAAGGTAAAACAAGCCTACTATAATAATGTCTCCTCTATGTCTTTTTCTGAACTGAAAATCGCTTTTGAAAAACTGCATAACGAAGCTGTAGATGCTTTCAAAAGATTATCTTCCGATAAACAAATTTTTTCATTCCTGGAAGGTAAAGTATACAAAGCTGAAAAAGATTTAGAAAGCTTGAAGGCTAGTATTGCAGAAAATTCAAAAGATATTGATGTTAACGGATGTAGTAAAGTTAGGTATTGTGAAGCTTGTCATATTTGGCAACGAGAGGTTAATACTCTTAAAGTCAAATTGGAAAAAGCTTTACAACCCAAGGTGACTTACGCCGTTGATACTAGATTGTTTAAGAAGTCATTGAATCCTCCATATGCAAAATACTCTTTTACTCCAAAGGATTCAATGTACAAAACTAAACAATTGCATCATCATGGTTTATGTCATTATTGTTGTCGTGCTGGCCACACCATTGAGAAATGCAAGTTTAGGAGGTTTCTTGTTCCTAAAGGCATCTATCAATGGAAGCCAAAAGGCAACCATGTTACCACTTACCCCTTTGGACCCAATGAAAATTGGGTACCAACCACTCTCTTTTGATATTGTAGGAAGAGTGCCCTGCATCCGAAGATAGGAGATGGTTCCTAGATAGCGGCTGCTCAAGGCACATGACCGGTGACATATCGCTTTTTATAGACTTCAAAGCAAAGAAAAAGGGATATGTTACTTATGGAGACAATAACAAAGGAGCTATACTTGGCAAAGGTAGTATAGGTAACCCCTCTACCACTACCATTTCTGATGTCAATCTTGTAGAGGGACTTAAACACAATTTGTTAAGCATAAGTCAATTGTGTGACAAGGGTTACAAAGTTTCTTTTACAAAAACTTGTTGCATAATTGAACATGATGAAAATAATGTTGTGTTTAAGGGTGTTAGAGTAAACAATATCTATATGCTTGATCTTTGTGATGTATCTTTAACAAGCACTAAATGTCTAGTTACCTTGAATGATGATTCTTGGCTTTGGCATAGACGTTTAGCGCATGTTAATTTCGATTTGCTTAACAAGGTTGTATCTAAGGATCTAGTAGTCGGTCTTCCAAAAATAAAGTTTTCAAAAGACCACCTATGTGATGCATGCCAAATGGGAAAGCAAACAAGGGTCTCTTTTAAATCCAAAAATGTAATTTCAACTTCACGACCTCTTGAGCTTCTCCATATGGATCTCTTTGGTCCGTCTTGGACAAAGAGCTTAGGTGGAAACTATTATGGTTTTGTAATTGTTGATGACTACTCTAGATTTACTTGGACTATATTCCTTCATAGCAAAGATGAAACTTTTTCTGCTTTTAAGAATTTTGCAAAACTGTCCCAAAATAAAATGAATTCTAAAATAGTTACAATTCGAAGCGATCATGGAGGAGAATTTCAAAACTATCTCTTTGATAAGTACTGTGATAAGTATGGTATTGAGCATAACTTTTCAGCTCCTCGAACTCCACAACAGAATGGCGTTGTGGAGCGCAAAAATCGCGTTTTAGAAGAGCTGGCAAGAACAATGCTAAATGAGGGTGGATTGCCAAAATATTTTTGGGCTGATGCTGTTAGCACAGCCTGTTATGTTCTAAACAGGATTCTAATTCGCCCTATGTTAAATAAAACCCCTTATGAGCTTTTAAAAGGAAGAAAGCCAAACTTATCACATCTTCACGTATTCGGTTGTAAGTGTTTTGTTTTGAATAATGGTAAGGAAAAACTTGGGAAGTTTGATGCAAAAGCGGATGAAGGTATTTTTCTTGGTTATTCACAATCAAGTAAAGCATATAGAGTGTATAATAAGCGTTTACTTACTGTTGAAGAATCTGTCCATGTTTCCTTTGATGAGTCTTATCCGAAAAATGTCGACAAAGGTATTTCTTTTGATGACGCAGGTGTATCTACAGAAGACATACTCAAGGAAGCTGTTGCGGAAACTGATCAATCCAAGACAGCTCCCATTGAGAAGGAGGAAGATACTAGTCATGAAAAAGATAAGGAAGAAAGGACAGCTGATGTGAATGACCTTCCACCAGCTTGGAAGTCTTCAAAAGACCATCCCATTGACAACATCTTGGGAGACATTTCAAAGGGAGTCATGACTCGTTCCAAGATAAGTAATTTTTGTTCTCACTTCGCCTTTGTTTCACAAGTGGAACCTAAAAATGCCAAAGAAGCCTTGATTGATGAATTTTGGCTAATGGCCATGCAAGAAGAGCTTAATCAATTTAAAAGAAATGACGTTTGGGAACTTGTCCCGCGTCCGCGAGAACATCATATCATAGGTACTAAGTGGGTTTTTAGGAATAAGCTTGATGAAAGTGGAGTGATAACTCGGAACAAGGCACGTTTAGTAGCACAAGGCTATAACCAAGAGGAGGGCATAGACTATGAGGAAACTTATGCTCCAGTTGCTCGCCTTGAGGCTATACGTCTCTTGCTCGCTTATGCGTGTTCTAGAGATTTTAAGCTTTACCAAATGGACGTAAAGAGTGCGTTTCTAAATGGTGTCCTAAATGAAGAGGTATACGTCTCACAACCTCCTGGTTTTGAGAATGCTGAATATCCAGATTATGTTTACAAATTAAAACGAGCTTTGTACGGTCTTAAGCAAGCCCCCCGGGTTTGGTATGAAAGACTTAGCAAATTTCTACTTGATCATGGATATTCAAGAGGTAAAGTGGATACCACCCTCTTCATTAAGCACAAAGGAAAACACATTCTTTTAGTTCAAGTTTATGTAGACGATATAATTTTTGGTTCAACTAACATACACTTGGTCGAAGAGTTTTCAAAAGTTATGCAGGGTGAATTTGAAATGAGCCTTATGGGGGAGCTTAATTTCTTCCTCGGTCTCCAAATAAAGCAGCTTGATGAGGGAACAGCTATGAGTCAAACAAAATACTGCAGAGAGCTGCTCAAGCGCTTTGGAATGAACGACTCAAAATCAATAGACACACCTATGCCTACCAACGGATATCTAGATAAAGATGAACACGGTAAGAGTGTAGATGTCAAACAGTATAGAGGTATGATTGGGTCTCTCTTGTATCTTACTGCGTCTAGACCTGACATCATGTTTAGTGTCTGCATGTGTGCACGATATCAATCGAATCCTAAAGAGTCACACTTGAAAGCTGTCAAGCGCATATTTAGATATCTTCATGGAACATCTAAGTATGGGCTCTGGTATTCAAAAGGAAGCGATTGTAGCTTAGTAGGTTACTCCGATTCTGATTTTGCTGGCTGCAAATCAGATAGGAAAAGTACTAGTGGTACATGTCACTTATTTTCAAACTCTCTGGTCAGTTGGCATAGCAAGAAACAGGTGTCTGTCGCATTGTCAACTGCTGAGTCTGAGTACGTTGCAGCCGGTAGCTGTTGCGCTCAGATCTTGTGGCTGAAGCAACAACTACAAGATTTCGATATTCAACTCAAACGCATTCCAATAAAGTGTGACAACACCAGTGCTATAAATCTTACTAAGAATCCTGTTTTACACTCACGCACTAAACACATAGAGATTAGGCATCACTTTCTTCGCGACCATGTTGAGAAAGAGGACGTTGTGTTTGAGCATGTTGATACTAAGAATCAACTCGCTGATATTTTCACTAAACCACTAGCAACGGAACCTTTCTTTAACATTCGTCGTGAATTAGGGATTCTTGATCTTTCTTCATTACTATCTTAAGCTTGTTAGATTCTATTTTTGCCTCACCTTGGTTGATAAGTTGTGTTTTAGAAGTTGTGAGCTTATACTTCACAAAGGCACATCAACAAAGGTAATATCAATCCTCTTTACTACTCTTTGGATCTATGTGTTTGTGTATGTTAGAACAAATTCTCTATGTTCGTTTATGTATATTCTTTTGCATTTATTGTTTGAATATTAATATCTGATTTGAGACCTATTCTTAAGCATCACTTTCATAACATGTTTCATAAGCATTGCATTTCATGTTGCTTGAGTTGTTGTTTCATTTTTCGAATATTCTGACTATATTTGTTTGGCTTACATAATTTTAAATACTTTCCTAGTATTTCAATGCTTATTTCCGTTTGCTTGTTTATGGTTTCCTTGCCCTTTATTGGTCATTCTTTGTGAGTGATTTTATTCTTCTAAGCTTTCTTTCTTTGTGATTGTTAGCTTTGTTATCAATTTATGCTGCGGTTTGCTACTTTGTTCTTCTCTTTGTTGTTTCTTTCCTCTTTTTGATGTTGACATGACAGAATGGTATGCACAAACTCAGGGGGAGTATCACACATCAATTTGCCATCATAAAAAAGGGGGAGTTTGTGAGACAATCCTTTCTTTTGGTTTTGTTTTGCATGATTGCAAATTGCGCGTATGATTTGTTGTGCTTCATTCTACATGTGAATATGTGTGATTTTTGCCTTTGCGTTTGTCTTTATTCAATACTAGATGATTGTTAGAAACACTTTTTATAAGGTTTGAATCAAAAGAATTAAATTTGTTCAGTTGGCATCGATCCATACGTGTCTGGTATCGATCCCTGATTTAATGGAAATTCTGTTTTTCAGTTCATCTTCAGTAGGGATCGATTCATGGATTTTGGGATCAATCCCTAACAGTTAAAAACTGTCTGGCATCGATCCATACGTGTCTGGCATCGATCCCTGATTTAATGGAAATTCTGTTTTTCAGTTCACCTTCAGTAGGGATCGATTCATAGATTTTGGGATCAATCCCTAATAGTTAAAAACTGTCTGGCATCGATCCATACGTGTCTGGCATCGATCCCAAAGTCTGTTTTTCTGCATAATTTTTATTCTAACAGTTCTGTCTTGTTTAGTATAAATACAAAGTGGCAGGTATTGGCTTAAGCATGAATTCACAAGTGAAAATTGCAAAATACACAAGTCATAGAGGTCTTTGTAGCAGCAATTGATTGAGCATTCAGAAACCTGAAAGATACTTCGTCTTCATCATCTTCTCAATCTCTTCAATTCAAGAACAATTACACACAATCATTCTTGTTCTTCGGATTGAAGGATCAACGAGATAACGTTCAGTGGTACGATCAACGATCTAGCTGTGGAGTCAGTGGAACGATCAAGGATCTAGCTGGGTTGAAGAGTGAAGGGGGTTTCGAGGAAAAACCTACTGGTTTGTCCTTCAAGAACGGGACTGTTCTTGCGGGTTTGTTAGTCACGATTGCAGAACGGATTCAGCCGCAGCGTAGGGTTTGGAAACGGGGTTGTTTCGCAAACAGGTCGTGGAACCGGTGAATCGTTTGCAAGTCTTGCGGGGAATTCTTGATCCAGCTCTGATCAAGTCGAGGTTCTATACGAGAAGAAGAAGTTCTAGGGATTTAGAATTCTGTCTTGGTATTGTAACCTTTGTAAGAACGAATTCAGCAACTATTGATAAGAAAAGGTCTCAATTTCTTTTGAAATTGAGAGGGAGACGTACCCACACGCGAGGACGACAGTGGGGAACTTCCTTAACAAATCTCTATGTATCATATTCTATCTCTATCTCCCTTTACGTTTTCGTTAACTGTTTTGTGATACAAATTGGCGCAGTACGTTTTACGTGTCGTGATACAATAGTGGCAAGAAAACCTTTTATTGAAACATCACTATTGTTTATCATAGAACACATACACGCCAAGTGTTTGACAAAACGGTTTGTTGTGATTTACTCATTGGAATCAGAATTTGTGATAAGTGCATTTAGTGCGAGAAAATTCTGTGTTAACGTTTTCTATCAATCAATTCAAATCCAGCATCATACTTGCGTGTCTGGTCTTTTTGGTAGCGGTTCAGAATAGACGGAAGTCGATTCGGGACCAAAACTTTCCGCTATATTTCAAAAACTCTGTTAAGGTTTTTAAAACCGTATTTTACAAGCGGTGATCTATTCACCCCCCCTCTCGATCACTAGCCACACCGTCTAACACAACCATCATCACAATATGTATTTCATGCAATTGCATCACTCAATAGTACACAAGTCATACAATATCCACACCAACAGCATATTGCACATACACATCAAGTTCACACAATCAAATGGCAAAAGTCGACAACAAAACAACACATTTTCTAATTCCCGACATAATTTAATCGGCCAACAATTCCCAAAACCATCACCATAATAAAGTACATTTTGTAAGCTTTCTAACGCATCAAACCACGCCTCAAACCTAACCACAGATCAAAAGTTATGAATTTTCAAAGAAAAGAATTTATTGAGATACAGCCAAATTCGCCTGGCGACTTAAGAATTCGCCTGGCGGATCCCCATTCGCCAGCCCTTCGCCTGGCGAACTAGTGGCGAGTCACCAATTTAGAAAAATCCCAAGAGTTACAGAAGCTACCCCCTTTTCTGTAATTCCGATTTTGCCTGGCGACTTACGAATTCGCCTGGCGAATCTCCCTTCGCCAGCACTTCGCCTGGCGAGCTAGTGGCGAGACTCAATTCGCCTGGCGAATCACACCAGAACCAGAAAAATTCTGTTACGGGTTACATTATTCCAAACCTCCCAAAAACCTCATTTTCCATTCCAAATCAATTCCAACAACAAAACAATTATCAGCAATGACTCATAAACACATGGTGATCCTACAACGCAAACTATATCGATTTCCAACCGCGAAAACATCGATTCCTAATCATTTTATCATTTACGACCTAGAACTCAAAAGCCATGGAAAGACAAGAAACATCCAAGCAAACACATACATAATCATACACAAACATAGTATAATCGAGTTTCGCACCCTTACCCGATTTAATCGTGTTCTAGAAAGTCGGTTGATTGATTTCCAAGTTTTCCAAATTCTCTCTTTTCTTCGCTTCTCCTTTTCTTTTCTTCTTCTCGTCTTTTTCTTTTTCTTTACTATTTTTCTCTCTTTTTCTTTCTATTTATTCTAACTTAACAAAATAAATCAAAATGCCCAAATTACCCCTACACTCAGATATCTCGCAAATGTTCCCAAAACGCGATAAAATATATTCACGACGAAAAAATAACATATTTTCACATAAAAGTCAGAAATAAAATAATATAATAATAAAATACTCAAAACGACTCAAATAAATAAAACGACAAAACTGACCGGGGCGTTACAGGGAGCGTTGAGCGGCGTGTATTCCGCTAACAGTCCAGCTGGTCCTCGCGGTTCGCGAGAGTCCCGGGGGCGGCTTTCCTTTTTTATTTCTCCTCCACGTCGGGGAGGAGAGTTTTCTTCTCTTCGGCCGCGGGAGCCTTCCTTCCGCCTCGAGTCGAGGGCGATCTGTGCTGCCTCTGACTCCTCGAACTTGATGTATGACTGAGCTCCTTGGAGGAGGTCCTCCAAACGGCGAGGTCTCCGGAGGCCCACAGACTTGGCAAAATTGGAACCAAATTGTAGTCCCCGGATGATTAAAAACTTCTTCATGTCGTCTGTCGTGTGGACCTCGACAACCTCCCTGTTGAACCTCTTAATGTGGACCTCGACAACCTTTCCCTGGTAGATGCTCTCTTTTGCGGCCTCCGTCTTCAGGTGTCGGCGAGATGCAGTGAAGTGTTTTGTAAAACTTTCTCTTAGTTGCCTCCACGACGTGATCGACCCGGATGCTAGACTCTTGTACCAGGTCATGGGGCCCTTCCGCAAGGTGGTGGGGAAAAGTCTGCACTTAATGGCTCCCTTGACATTTCTGAAGTTGAGCATGGCTTCAAAAATTTCGACGTGATCGTCGGGGTCGGCCAGGCCGTCGTAAGTCCCTAGTGGCCGGGGTTTCTCCACGCCCGCAGGGATTGGGGTGTCCATGATCTCCCATGACAGGGGGTCCTCTGGTCGTCATCGTCGCTTCCAGTTGGGGACCTTGATGGGGATCGGTGGTGTCGACCAGGTCCTTGTCGTGGAGGGGAGTTCCTAGAACGGTTCCTCGGTCTCTCCTCGGCAGCCTTGCTCCTCTTGGTAGTCGATAAGTGCTTGGGTTCCTTCTGAGGCGGGGAACGATGGCGCTTCTGGGAGGTTTCTGGCTGGGGGCGCTCAAGACGTGGTCGGCGGCCCTCGCGCACCGGCGAGGGGGTCCGAGATTCTTCCGGAGGAGTCCTTCGCGGGGAAGGAGAACGGCGAAGTGAAGGCGGACGACGATGTCTTTGCGGGGAAGATCGCCGTGTTCGCCCTCGCTCGAGTGCTTCAATTCTGAGATTCTGGTGCATGATCAGCTGGTTGGTCTGGTTGACCAAGGCGAATAGGGCCACGGTGCTCGAATCGGCATTAGGTGGAGGAGCAACTGGCGGAAAGGCGACTTGCTGGTCGTCCTACTGGACGGCTTCGTAAGTCGTGTCTTCGGAGTATGGGGAGGCGGTTTTCCTGTCCCTCACATCGCCTTCTTCGACGTTGAGGGCAGCATTGTCCTCACGGTGGTTTTCATTCTCGAGTTGCGCGAGGACGTTATCCAGAGCTTTGTTCCCAGACGGGTTGTTGGCCATGCTGGTGATGAACGGAGGAGTTGCTTTGGTTTATCGTTGAAGGAAAAACGGGGAAGCAATGGTTCCCACAGACGGCGCCACTGATCGTACTTGGATCAGACAGTTAGACAGTGGCCAGGAACGTCGTATGGACTTCAGCTCTGGTGATGATGGTACGGCGGGGGGGGGGGGGGGGGGTGTACCTGCAAGGTACTCCGACGCTCAAGTCAGGTAAGGTCAGAGAAAAGCAAATACAGAGAAGTGAGTTTAGAATATTTCGTAACCTGACCCTCTTAAGTGAGAGGGTATTTATAGAGAGCCCCCAGCGCGGGGCCAACGGTTACTTGCACTGGGCTGAATTGTAAGGCCCAATCCAAGTAACTTCCAAGGCTTACGTGGCGTAGTGAAGACCAGCACATGGTCTTCGTCCTGATTTAACGGTCCCTAATCTCCGGAAGTAGGGCAGACCGATTCCTTCGGGAGTAGGAAGTTACAAGAGAACGTGTCCTCGCGGGGAGGAGCACGTGGGTGTCGAGGAGAGGTGCGTCCACCAGCTATATGCCTCTGCTCGAAAGTCTCGCGTGTCCGACGTCCAATGGAATTAGTACGTGCTCGACACGGAGGCGACGTTGGGCCTTCGGTGGTCATTAGGCTTGGGTCTGCCCGACAGTTGGGCAGGCGCTGGCCCAGTCCAGAACAGTTATATTCAGATTTTACTTTTTATGTCATATTTGTTAAAAGTTATCGGTTCAATACAAAAATGAAAAATATAAATATAAAATTGAAAAATAACCAATCACCGTATTTTTATTCCAAGTGAAAGTATATAATGTTTTGAATTTAATTGAAATATATTAACTGTGTAAAAAAAATTTGCACATTGAATTAATCATAGATGTTGGATGTTAGGAAGAGTTTGACTTTTATTTTAACCACTTATAAAATAATGCAAACAGATGATGGTAATGAAATGACTGTATAAAACTTTTTACACTGACAGTGCATATTAATTAATCTCTATCCATGTCATTTCTTGAATTAAATTTGAATTTAACATAGTTTAATAATTTTTTTTTTTAAATTGGTCTTAAAAACAAAGTTTGAAAATAAATAATAAACAAATTTAACAAATAACAGGATTTCAAATAAAAAAAATAATATGTTTTATTATTTTATTTATAAATAATTGGTTTAAAAATGTTTTTTATAGAAAAATTATTTAAAATCCAATTTATAAAAGAGATCACTTATATAAGCATGACTAAATTTATAACTGGTTTTGCATGAAATGCGGTTATGGTCATAATCTAAACCATTTAAATGGTTTAAAAATAGCTATGATTTGATTTTTAAAAATAATAAATCATAAACAACCCTATTTTTTAACATCAAAATCGTCCAAATTGCATCACAAATACCCTTGCTTATAAGAGTCTAGTAATGTTGGCCATAAAAATGCAGAAATATGCTATTAAAATATTTAGGATCTTTTGTATTAGTGACAGGTTGGTTACTCGTAAGACTTATGAATTGTCAGCCATGCATTTATTCTTGCCCTATTTCAGCATTGTGGCGTATGTTTTGAGCAACTCAAACATATATGTCCTTTCAATTTATTTTAGTAATTATTCTTTGGTGCATCTATTGTTGACTGCTCGCAAGATCCACGTCTAAAATTAAGCACCACGAAAGAAACGTAAAAAAATAGGTACGACATCACATAAGTTTAAAGTACATAATTTCGATCTCCTCTCAATTTCCCAACGTTAGATTTAACTAGATGGTGATCCACATGAGATGTTGGATCAAGCGAGAGTGGTTCTAACTATCTAGAGCTGTTAAAATGTGTTCCGGACTGGGCCGAGGACCTGCTCAACACCCGAACAGGCCCATCCCACACGCTCTGGGGCGGCCCATACGAAGGACTTAGTCGAACCAGTGTCGGGCAAGCGTCACGCCACAATGTCGGGCACGAATGGTGTAGAGCTTCGGGTAGAAGCATTGAGCCTTTCCCGGAGTTATCCCCTCCTCGACACGAGGATATCGCTCCTCGCGAGGAGTCTTCTCCGTACACGCAGCGAGTCCTCCCCGCGAGGACACGTCTCTCCCCTCCATTCAAGAGTCCTCCCCGCGAGGACACGTTCTCACGTAACCGCCCCACTTCCTATGGAATCGGTCTGCCCTAATTTCGGAGATCTAGGAACGGTTACCCCAGGGCGAATACCACGTGCTGGTCTTCACTACGCCACGTAAGCCCTGGAAGTTACTTGGATTGGGCCTGACAATCCAGCCCAATGCAAGTAACCGTTGGCCCCGCGTTGGGGGCTCTATAAATACCCTCTCACTTGAGAGGGTCAGGTTACACACTTTCTTACTCTCACTTCTGTACTTGCCTTTTCTCTGACAACCACCTCACTTGAGCGTCGGAGTGCCTTGCAGGTACACCCCCCCTGGCCGTCTTTCAACTTCACCGGGGCCAAAGTTCAACAGACGTCGTTGGCCATCAGAAACTGTCTGATCCAGGTACGATCAGTGGCGCCGTCTGTGGGAAGATTATAAGCTTCCCCATTTTTCTGCTCGATAAACCAAAGCTTTCTCCATTCATCACCAACATGGCCAATCCGACAGTCAACCAGGCTCTGGACACCGTGCTCGCACAACTTGAGAAAGGGAACCACCGTGCAGACGCCGTCATCCTCAACGGCGGCGAAGGCGACATGAGAGACGGGCAGACCGCCTCCCCGGACTCCCAGGATGTGGCCTACGACGCCGCCTGCCAGAACGACCAGCAAGCCTATCTCCAACCAGTTGCTCCGCCGCCCAATGCGGACCAGAGCACCGTGACCCTGTTTGCATTGATCAACCAGACCAATCAGCTGATCGCGCAGCAGAACACCAGAATCGAAGCCTTGGAGCAAGGACGGGCACAACGATCTTCCCCGCGAAGACATCGTCGTCCCCCGTCACCTCGACGTTCTCCTTCCCCGCGAAGGACCCCTTTCAAAGACTCTCGGACCCCGTCGCCGGTACGCCATGGTCGTCGACCGCGTCTCGAGCGCCCCCAGCTAACGATCTCCTAGAAGCGCCCTCGTTCCCCGCCTCGGAAGGAACCCAGGGCCTCCACCACCTCCAAGAAGTCCAAGCAGACCGAAGAAAGAACAAAGAACCGTTCGAGGAACTCCCCTCCACGGCACCATCGATCGCCTTCGAGATCCCCGGCTAGTAGCGACGACGAGGACCAGAGGACCCCTTTGTCATGCGAAATCATGAACGCCCCAATCCCTGCGGGCATGGAGAAACCCCCACCATTGGGGACCTATGACGGGCTGACCGACCCTGACGATCACGTGGAGAGTTTTGAAGCAATGCTCGACTTCCGAAATGTCAGGGGAGCCATCAGGTGCAGGCTGTTCCCCACCACCTTGCGGAAGGGAGCCATGACTTGGTATAAGGGTCTGGAGCATGGGTCGATCACGTCATGGAAGCAACTGAAACAACGCTTCACTAAACACTTCACCGCGTCTCGTCGACACCCGAAGACGGAGGCTGCCCTAGAAAGCATCTTCCAAGGGAGGAACGAATCTCTCCGAAACTACATCGAGAGGTTCAACAAAGAAGCCGTCGAGGTCCATACGACCGACGACATGAAGAAGTACTTAATCATCCATGGACTGCGTGCCGAGTCTGACTTTTCCAAATCCATAGGCCTCCGAAGACCCCGGCGTCTCGAGGACCTCCTCGCTCGAGCCCAGAAGTACATCGAACTCGAGGAGACTGAAGCAGCCCAGATCTCTCTTGAGACGAGACGTAGAGAAGGCCCCCGCGGCCACAAAGATGAAGACTCTTCTCCCCGACGAGGAGGAGAAAAGAAGAAAGAGAACCGCAACCGTGATCCGCGGGAACCGCGCGGGCCGGCTGGCCGATTCACGGAGTACACCCCGCTTAACACTCCCCGGTCTCGAATCCTCTCCGAATGCCAGAATTCCGAGTTTGTAAAAGGAGGAGTTCGCTTCCCGAATCCCACTGCTCCCAAATCAAACATTTACAAGTCCAAGTACTACAGGTTCCACCGAAGCCACGGGCATGTGACCGAAGACTGCATCCATCTCAAGGATGCGATTGAGATTCTCATAAAAGATGGGCACTTGAAGAAATATGCCCAAAAGAACGACCCCCCTCGTCCGAGTTCACGGGAAGCGCAGAACGTCGAGGAGACGACACCTCCTCCAGCCGACAACCAGCTTCAGGTCGCCCTCAATGTCACGCGGCCCGAGGACTTCTTCGTTCCCCCGATCATTGACGACAAAGAAGCAATTCGCAACATGTGGGCGACCTTCCCCGACGAAGACCCCGTCACTGCCCATAGCACCTGGGAAGGCTTCTCCAAAGCGATGGTCATCTCCGGAGGCGGTCCCGAGAAATTGTCGGTCGGTTCGATCAAGCGAAAGTTTGACGAACTGGAATCCGCGACATCTGCGAAGGCGACCACCCTCGAGAAAGTGCGGGAAAACTCCAATCCCATCACATTCTACCTCGAGGAACTCCCCGGGAGAGCACCAAATGCCACTATTCCCCTCCTGATCAGGGAACAGATGGCGAACTTCGACGTCCGAAGGATCCTAGTCGACCAGGGGAGCTCGGTCGACATCATGCATTCTCATTTGTTCGGGACCCTTCAGCTCGACGAGAGGCATCTGACCCCGTACGTCGGTTCAGATCTACAGGGGTTCAATGGGACCACCACCAGACCATGGGGTTACGTGAAGCTAATGGTTACGTTCGGGGCCGAAGACACGGCCCGACAGGTGAAGATCCGTTTTCTGGTGGTCGAATGCCCATCACTTTACAACTGCATCCTCGGGAGGACCACCCTGGCTGAACTAACGGCGGTGCCATCGACGGTCCACCTCAAAATGAAGTACTACACGACCAGGGGACGAGTAGTGACGATGCATGGGGACATCGACGCAGCTAGAAGATGCTTCGACGCTGCTATCAAAGGCCTAAGTTCCATCGGCCCCAAACCCAAGACCGTGGCCAAGCCGCCCCAGGATGTCGAACAGGTACCTCTCCCGCGCGTCAACGCGGTCGACCTCGACAGCAGGTCCTCCGGCGAGCCCGAGGAGGACAGTGTCGAAGATCTCAACCACCAGGCGGAGAACAACGGGCAGCCTCTCCACCCAGCGCGCCCCATCCCAGATGGAGACTTCGATCTCATGTCCCTCGGGGACGATCCATACCACAACGTGAATATTGGCGCCGGGATCCCCGACCTGGCGAAGGAGCAGCTGAAAGCATGTATGAGGGAGAATGTTGACCTCTTCGCGTGGAGCGCATCCGAGATGCCTGGCCTCGACCCCGAGGTGTCTTGCCATCAGCTCGCAGTAGATCCGGCCGCTAGGGCCATAGCACAATGTAGGCGTAAGCAGTCTCCCGAGAAAGCGGAGGCTGTTGAAAAAGCTGTAAAAGACCTCCTAGAGGCAAATTTTATTTCGGAAGCCAAATACACGACATGGCTGTCCAACGTTGTACTTGTTAAAAAGAGTAATGGAAAATGGAGAATGTGCGTTGATTACACTGATCTTAACCGGGCTTGCCCGAAAGACTGTTACCCCTTGCCTAACATCGACCAACTGGTCGACAATTCTGCAGGTTACAAACTACTATCTTTCATGGACGCTTACTCGGGATACAACCAAATTCCCATGGACAAGGTCGACAAACAACACACGGCCTTCATGACTGCGTCGGGCAACTACTATTACAACGTAATGCCCTTCGGTCTGAAGAATGCCGGTGCGACCTACCAACGGATGATGAACAAGGTTTTCCGAGCTGAAATCGGCGACATGCTCGAAGTCTACATGGAAGACATGATCGTCAAGTCTGCAGAAGAAGTCGACCTCGCCGCGCACCTCAAGAAGGTATTCGACACGGCGAGGAGGTGCCGCATGAGGTTCAATCCCGACAAGTGCACCTTCGGCGTCCGGGCAGGAAAGTTCCTCGGATTCTACCTCATGGAACGAGGAATCGGGGCAAACCCCGACAATTGTAGGGCTTTCTCTGAGCTCCCTACCCCAGACTCAAAGAAGTCAATACAATCGTTGAACGGGATGCTCACCGCCCTTTCCCGTTTTGCCGCCAAATCCGTGCAGTACGCACTCCCATTTTTTAAATTTCTTCGACAAAAAGCGGAGTTTGATTGGAGTGAGGAATGCGAGCAAGCACTCCCGCACTTAAAACAAGTCCTGTCGCAACCCCCGATCCTCTCACGGCCTGAGAAAGGGGAAACACTCTTCTTGTATCTTGCGATCACGAGCGAAGCAGTCAGCGCCGTCCTCATTCGGCAAACCTCAGATGGGCAGAAGCCAGTCTACTTCACGAGCAAAGCCCTCCAAGGCCCCGAGCTCAGATATCAGCAGATCGAGAAAGTCGCACTGGACCTCGTCACCGCGGCCAGGAGGCTACGCCACTACTTCCTCGCCCATACCGTCATCGTAAGGACCGAACAACCTATTAGGCAGCTCCTCGGACGACCGGACATGGCGGGGAGGATGCTCAGGTGGTCACTCGAGCTCGCCGAGTTTGACATCCGATATGAAGGGAGGAAATCCCTGAAGGCACAGGTACTGGCCGACTTTGTAGCAGAGATGACCGCCCCGGAACCCTTGACCAACGGGTCACAAAAATGGACAATCTATGTCGACGGAGCATCCAGCCCGAAGGGAAGCGGGGCGGGAATCATCCTCGAAAACGAGGAAGGCATCCTGATCGAGGTGTCCCTCGAACTATCCTTCCCGACATCGAACAACCAAGCCGAATACGAGGCCTTCCTCGCAGGACTCTGGCTGGCCGAGGACCTCGGTGCCAAGGAGGTCAAACTTTTCACCGATTCTCAGCTCGTAGCCTCGCAAGTCCGAGGAGAGTACCAAGCCAAGAACAACAGCCTCATAGAATACTTGGCCTTATTAAAAGAAAAGATGAAAAAGTTCACCTCGGCGGAAGTAACTCACATCCCCCGCGAGCACAATGCCTGAGCGGACGTCCTGTCAAAATTGGCGAGCACAAAGAAGAAAGGCGGGAACAAGTCCGTCATACAAGAAGTGATTTCCCGCCCAAGCATCGACAAACCAGTCATGGTTTCGGAAATCAACGCCATAGGGGATAACAACTGCTGGATGACCCCGGTATACGAATACATCATGACAGGCAAGCTGCCCGAAGATCCCAAAGAAGCAGGAATGGTCAAAAGGCGGGCGTGCTCCTACATGGTAGTCGAGGATAAGTTATACCGGTGGGGGTTCTCTACCCCCCTCCTCCGGTGTGTCGAGGAGACTAAGGTCCCCGGCATCCTCCAGGAAATCCACGAGGGAATCAACGCCCAGCACCTCGGCGGCCGCTCGTTAGCCCGTAAGGCGCTTCGCGCAGGATACTACTGGCCCACCATGCAACAAGACGCCAAGGAACACGTCAAGAAGTGCGAGAGGTGCCAGCGCCACAGGGACATGCACCTCGCTCTCCCCAGCGAGCTCAAAACGCTATCATCCCCGTGGCCGTTCGCTTGGTGGGGAATGGACATCCTTGGCCCCTTCGTCGTAGGATCATATCAAAACAAATACCTCATCGTCGGGGTGGATTACTTCACGAAGTGGATCGAGGCAGAAGCATTGGCCAAAATCACGGCCTTTAACATACTGCGTTTTTACAAAAGAAACATCCTCGCCCGATTCGGCGTGCCTCAAGCCATTGTCACCGACAACGGGACACAGTTCACCGACAAGAACTTCTAAGACTTCATCACCAAACTGGGCACGAAGCAGCACTTCACGTCAGTCGAGCACCCCCAAACAAACGGGCTAGCTGAGGCGGCGAACAGGGTAATCCTCCGAGGATTGAGACGCCGATTAGGCAATGTCAAACAAAGGTGGGTCGAGGAGCTACACAGCGTCCTCTGGGCCTACCGAACGACCCCACACTCCACGACCAGGGAGACCCCTTTCCGTCTGACCTACGGAACGGAAGCAGTGATCCTCGTAGAGATCAGGGAACCCTCGAGGAGGACAGAAGCCCCCCTCGATGGGGACGCAAACGATGAAGCCTTGAGGGAAGAACTCGACTTCGTCGAGGAAACACGCTCGGGCGATTCTCTCCGAGAGGCGTCACTTAAACAAAAAATAACACTATGTTATAACGACAAAGTTATCAAACGTGAGTTTCATGTAGGCACCCTCGTCCTACGCAGGAACCAGAAGGACTCGCGAGAAGGCAAACTCGCCGCGAACTGGGAGGACCCGTGCCGCGTCCGCGGGAAAACAGGGACGGGAGCCTACTTCCTCGAAAACCTGCACAGGGAAGAACTTGCTCGACCATGGAATGCTAAGAAGCTCAAGTAGTACTACAGTTAAACACTGCCCGCAGCTCACTAGCACCGCGATTATAGGGACGCGCTAGGGTACAAGCGCGACACCCCTATACAGAACACGACGATCAGAGACCGCGTTATGTGTGCGTGAGGACCTTTGATCCGGAGGGGATACCTCGATCGAGGCCCACCGTCATCGTACCAACCAGGCATAACACCCAGCTCGCGATGGGAAGTTCATGCCACGAGGCTAGGACCTCGATCGAACTCTTAGCCTCGTTGAAGGTCGGAATACACCTCCGGCCGCCCGACCAGCTCTCCACGCGGTAAGGGACTATCAAGGTCGAGCAAATCCCAAAGCCTTATTACTTAGGCAAAAATAAAGTATAACAAATAACACATCACACAATTCAAAACATGCAAACAATACTGGCAAGTAAACAAGAGTACATTAAAACGGGCAGAAGCCCAGTGTACGAATATTACAAAACAAGTATTACAAAAGCGTCAAAAAGCCCCTGGCACATAGGCCGGGCCCAAATCATTACAAAGAAAATGGCGCACAGGCCAAACAACCAAAGGAACTACATAGCTATATCATCTTTGACCCAGCTTCCATCTCCCTCCTGCCCCTCCTCCGGAATATTTAGCTTGCCGTCGACCACACGAAGGAACGGGTCGATTCTGTCGAGCACCAGCGAAACCCCGAGATTCTCAGCGGCGATCTGTTCCACGGCATTCTTGAAACCTATCTCCAGAGCTTCCAGGCCATCTGTCTAAAGCTCCCGAATCTTTCCAATCAGAGCGGCGCAGTCAACAAGGTTTTTCTCCACAGGGGATTCATTCTCCGCGGGACGGACAGCAACCTCCAACTCCTCGACCTTTTCCCGAGAGCGATCAACCTCCTCTTGGGTCGCCTTCAGGGCATTTTTGACCTCGTTCAGCTCGCGGAGGGTATTGGCATGACCCTCGTACTCAACTTGGGCCTTCAGCAGATCAGCCGCAACCTTATTCTTCTCCTTCTCGAGGGCAGTATAGTCGTCTTTCAGCTTCTGTAGCTCAGAGGAAGAGGGGGCCCCGTCGTTCAATATCAAGGCAGTCTCAAAGACCCGCATCATGGCCGCAAGGTCCTCAACAAGCGCCTCTCTCCTGGCCACCCCGTCCATACCCAGAACCGCCTTCACCTCGGCATCAGCAATGACAGGGGGGGCTTCCCCCGAAGAAATTCTGCTGGAGATGGCAAGTGGGCAGCTGAAACTTTTCCGGCAAGACAGGGTCCACGAGATCCATGAGGACAGGCCCCTCGGTCCTTGATTTCTTGGCAGGGGTGCTCTCTGGGGGAGGAGACTGGCTGCATTGTGGCGAGGAGGAGCCACTCGTCGTTCCAACCGGCGCTGCAGTCTCGATAATATCTCGAACGCGGCTCTTGGGGCGCTTGGGTGCCCGCTCAGCGGCCAACTTCATGATACGCTCGTTGGCGTTAGACATTTGAGCTACAAGAGAAACACAAAAAGTTAGCACAGAGACAAAGCAAAATAGAGGCCCGAACATGGCGAGGAAATCCCACCTAAGAACCTCTTGGCCTTGTCGGGAGACTTGCATTCGAGGAGCCCCCGGGTATTTATATAGCGAGCCTCTCGCAAAACCCTCCCTTGGGAGTCGCGGAGGAGGTTTCCATCCCTACCAACACATTCCGCCCGATTGAAACCCTTGACAAAGGCGACCAACGTGCCATACGCCCCCTTGTCATCCTCCGACAGCGCGCTATGCTTCACGACGTAATCCTCGGTGCCGAGCGCGAAGTGAGCATCCTCCCACTCCAGAGGACACTTGGATATGAACCTCTCTCCCCCGGATCCGTCGGGCACAATGTCATAAAGTGTACCAATGGCCGAGTGCGTCGCGGGCATGACATAATATAACCTTCTCTTGAAGCCCCTTATTGAATCTGTATACGCCTTGAACAACTTCTGGGGTTGTTTGAAAGAAACCCAACTATGTCTCCCACTGTCCGTCGAGCGTTGCAAATGAAAGACGTAAAAGAAGAGCTCGAGGGTGATCCCAATTTGAAGATAGTCGCAGACGATTTCAAATGCCTGCATAAAAGCAAGCGCGTTGGGGTGAAGCTGCGACGGTGCCAAGTGCAGACGGTTGAAGACCCCTAGTTGGAAGCTGTTGAAGGGGAGACGGATACCGGCCTCTTTGAAGGCGAACTCGTACATGGGAAATCGCAGCCCGCGATAGTTCGGGCAGATACAATGGTGTACCCGGGGCTGGAAAACCATCCATGTGGCCTCCTCTCCGTCGGGGACGTTCTCGACGAAGGCGAACGCATATGTGTCATAGACGCAGTGGTTCTTCCCCGGCCCATTCGGCTGCCGGACGCACGGGCGCCTCCCCGGGGATTTGGGCGGGTCCATCCACGTTGGGCTCAGTATCTACGTAGGTAACCCCCGGAATCCTCGCGGCCATTTTTACCTGAAAAGCAGAGGAAACAAGTCAATTCATCGATCGCGACCAAGTCCACCCTTCCATCGCAGATCAAGTGAAAGGGCAGCGAGCAAGAAACATTCGGGGACACAGCGAAATGCCCCAGGCCGTCACCCCATCCTTTCTCTCTTCGCTCCCCGATCTCCCCGTTTCACTTCCCCGTGACATTCATCGCGCATCCTCAGAGCATTCATAATAGTCCTCGGGACATTCATCTTGCCCTCGGTATGTTCATCCCAAACCACCGTCAGAACCTACCAGAAACCTAGGAATTTTCCGCCGCTCCCGGCGGAACCCTAACTGAGCACTGGGAATACACTCTACTCGCCGGAAAACTACTAAAATATGAACCCTACATCCACTCGCCGGAATACTACTAAAAGATAAAACAAAATAAACCACAAAGGATGAGAAACTTACTTGAGCAGTGGAGAGCGGAGTAGAACAGCAGAAACGGTGGTACACGGCGGCGTGCGGCGGTGGAGCAGTGATGGCGACTAGAGGAGATGCAGAGCAAAAAAGGGGGGAACGTGCAAATGGCACGAACTCGCCCCTTTTATAAGCCCCTCACGAGCTTCGAGGAGTCCCTAGGCAATCGAGTACGCTACCCTAGGGTAGCTGCCCTACGCAATAATGAGGTGTGACACGTGGCGCACGCTTCCCTAGGCAAGTCTGTTCATTCCCTCACACGCGTCCCTTCATTCACCTCGGCTGTGACTCCTCGTATCCCCGCGATTTTTTCCTCTATGACCAATCTCGCTCGAGCATGCCTGTTTACTTCTGCCCGGTTTATGAGGACTGCTCCCCTCTCGAAGCCTCTTCCCGAACGGGCACACCCTTGACATAACTTGGACCCTTAAGTCATCACTCCGACATCTCAGAGCAACGACTTGGGGGTCTCCCGTTCCGGACTGGGCCGAGGACCTGCTCAACACCCGAACAGGCCCAGCCCACACGCTCTGGGGCGGCCCATACGAAGGACTTAGTCGAACCAGTGTCGGGCAAGCGCCACGCCACAATGTCGGGCATGAATGGTGTAGAGCTTCGGGCAGAAGCATTGAGCCTTCCCCGGAGTTATCCCCTCCTCGACACGAGGATATCGCTCCTCGCGAGGAGTCTTCTCCGTATACGCAGCGAGTCTTCCCCGCGAGGACATGTCTCTCCCCGCCATTCAAGAGTCCTCCCCGCGAGGACACGTTCTCACGTAACCGCCCCACTTCCTATGGAATCGGTCTGCCCTAATTCCGGAGATCTAGGAACGGTTACCCCAGGGTGAAGACCACGTGCTGGTCTTCACTACGCCACGTAAGCCCTGGCAGTTACTTGGATTGGGCCTGGCAATCCAGCCCAATGCAAGTAACCATTGGCCCCGCGCTTGGGGCTCTATAAATACCCTCTCACTTGAGAGGGTCAGGTTACACACTTTCTTACTCTCACTTCTGTACTTGCCTTTTCTCTGACAACCACCTCACTTGAGCGTAGGAGTGCCTTGCAGGTACACCCACCCCCCGGCCGTCTTTCAACTTCACCGGATCCAAAGTTCAACAGACGCCGTTGGCCATCAGAAACTGTCTGATCCAGGTACGATCAAAATGAATTATCCGATCTTAAACAGGCCGATTCATGAGGGTTTTGGATTTTTCAGAACTGGGCCAAAAAAAAACTTATTGTAATATATACTCAAAAATTACTATCCAAGCTCGGCCAAAAATAAACTTCTGGCTATCCGATTCTAAATGAATTTTTCTTTAAATAAAAGCCCAATAATATTTATTATAACTGAAATTAAAAATTATATTATTTTAAATATAATATATTTAAGTACTATATTATCTTTTTATAAATAATATAATGTGTTTTTAAATATAACACATATCTAAATTATATAAAATAATACTTAAATATTTAATATAAGAGAAGATAATAGAATACGAGGAATGAGTATTTATTATATTAATATATAAGATTTAAAAGACAAATATTGAATAGAATTTAGATAAAATTTAGTGAGGTGAGAAAAATCAATGTGTTATTTTGGAGTAAGAAAAAATACAGGCTAGTCCTAATGGGTAGCGGAATTTTTAGGATCGAGCTAAAAAAGTTCTAAAAAATATGGGCACTAATTTCAACGCCTAAGCCCTGTGATTTTTCGGGCCTAGCTGGCCGGTCCATATGAGCTAATCCATTTTGACAGCTCTATTACCACCCCTTCTATATAAAACCCTTCACATCCCAAGACTCAGAAATTCTACTCAGATTCATATTGCTTATCATCCAGTCACTGATTCGGACGTTGGAGTACTAATCTTGCAGGTTCACCCCGATTCACCATATCAGAAAGTTGCTCCACCGTGACTGAGTCCTATTTCACTCCATCATCAACTATTTTTATTTCCTGAATGAAACATTGATTTCGTTTATGAGAAACAATATTTGTTTCACGCAAAATTCTATGAAAAACCACTTCCTATTCGCTGCAACTCGACAAGCTCTGATCTCTTAATCAAAAGCTACTAGATCAACCATTCATCTAACACAGTTGATGTAGCCGCTCCAACTGCCAACATCTCAGATCCTACTAGTGAGATTCTGATCCATATACAATTGAGGACGATCTTATTCTGACGACTCCTCATTCCGCTCTTTCACCATAAGATACAGTCTGTTAGATGATAGGCTTCGATATAGAGGGGTGAATAGATCACAAATTTAAAATAAAACTTTTGGCAAAAATGGCTTTCAAAAGTTTTATGGCAGAACGGAAACAATCTCAATCAAATCGTCTAACCGAACCTCTATCAAAAAGCTCAGATATGCGTAAAGGTACACAAACGAATGATAATGAACACAAATTGTTCAACAACGAATAATCACTAACAATTAAATACTATGCTATGTGTAGAGCTTATTCCCAATTATCAAAAATCACAAAAACACGACAATACAATTTATCGAACACCTTGTGTGCAATCGATATCGTTTGGAAATTTAATTTATTATGTTGATTTTAAACCAATCACAATCAACCAGATTATGATTCTATCAATAAAACCTAATTCAAAAATTTGATAAAAAATAATTCCCAAACAAATTGATCAAACGAACAATGAATCTAATAATTTGCAAACAAAAAAATTAAAAGAGGGAGAAAGAAAGAGAGAGAGAGAGACAAGGATTTGTTTAGACAGTTCCCCAATCGGCCTCGCTATGGGTACGTCTGCCCTCAATTCAAACTCGAATTTAGATAATTGCAATTAACCTTACGTTGTAAAAAGTGTATATACAAGAGATGAAGAACTCTAACCCTACAAACCCTATAGTTTTTTGTTAATTCTACCACCTTCAAAACCCTTGATCAAAGATTGATCAAGTCACCAACAATGCCGCTTCAATTCACCAGTTGTTTCTACTACCTTGCAAGACCTCATCGTTTCAAGGCATTCACTCGGTCGAATTAATCTCAAGCACACACTTGTTGAACCCAAGATTTACCAACACGATCTAGCGTCTCACCCTACTCGCTTGCAAGGCACCCCTTCACCCAGGGCTTTCACTCCATCGGGTCCGAATTGCATAATCCTGTCCAAAACCTTCAAATCCTCAATGATCTTGAAGGAAAACCACAACTAGGTTTTCTTATTTGAAACCCTCAAAGAACTCAACCCAATATTCTCGATACACCAACCTAATTGGACGTTATCAACTCTAATCTAGGTGGTCACCCAGTCAAAAAATGATTATGTGTAGTTTTATTGTGTGTATGCATAGAAGAGAGAGTGAAGATGATGAGTATGCTTTGAAATCCTGTTTTCATGTAGGTTTTACTCTAGAACTTTACTAGATATAATGCATGTATCAAGTATCTATAAGTATGCAAGTTTGGAAGCAAGAGGAATGCAAAGGAATGGAGAAAATTAAGATTTTTGAAAAAAAATAGTGTATGTGTTGATCTATGAAAGCTATAGTTCGACCTATAAAAGTCATTGTGTCGACCTGTGAAGGTCTTAGGTCGACCTATGAAGGTTATGTGTCGACCTTGTGTTGACCTAAAGCACTCAACACATAGACAGAGCCTACATGCTTCATTATTGATCCATGAGCGTCGACCTATAGGTTTGCATGTGTCGACCTATAGTCGTATGTGTTGACACATGCTGTAAGTGCATTTTCTATGTGTCAACCTATGTTGTAGGAACTTCAAATAATAAGTTTTTAATGCAATTTTTTATGTATGAACTTTTTCAAAAACACTTTAATGCTTCCTAATGCCTAGATGCACAAATAGAATTAGAGGATACCGTCCAATATACGTTTACGCCATAATATTCTAGTTTTGACATCATTCAAAATATATCTAATGGGAAATTGCACTCATACAGTCCCTCCAACGAACGAACAATGTACTTTCAATGTCTTTCAAATTTACCTATCCTTCCAACAAACACTCCAAGGCCAAACTTAGAAGCAATCTTTGTTACAACCAATTTAGGCATGCAAGAGGCAAACAAGATGCTCTTTAGCATCTAAAACCTAGTGCAACAACAAAATTCACACATATCTGTAGCATCCCAAACTTTGCCCTACCTTTCTCTAGATTTTTCTGGCTTTTGTTCGCTTTCATCTGCATAGCTAGTAGATCATGTTCATTCATTTGCATCTCATGGGGTTCCTGAGATGTGGGATCAAAGCATCTTTCTTGTGATTTATGGTTTTTTCTATCCCAAAACATCAAGGTTATCTCAAGCAAGTTTTCTCAAGAGTATCAAGTAATTCCAGTCGGACATTCAGAGGATGATTAATTCTCAATGTCATAAACTGTTTCAAGAGAATAACATATAAGTGATCTTAGACTGTGGATCTATTTTGCTTAAATTCGAAGAAGGCAATGTTGAAGAGAAAGCCAAATATTATTGAACTTGAGCATTATTGTTCCTTTCATAGAGATTTTGGTGCTTTTCGTTCTCAGATCACAAATGTACATGCAAATGATGAATTGGAGGTTTTTTGATGTTTAAATACTTTCAGGCGAAGCATGCTACTCTTGTTCTAATTATTTATGAGATAGGCTTGTCCATGATGAAAAAGATACACTTGCAATCCGTTGATGAAAACACACATATGACCTTTCAAAATCAGAATTGTTTTGTTGATGAAAACATATGAATAGCAAGTTGAAGTCTGACAACCATCAACCAATTGAAGAGGTTCTCATTGGTCACCTTTAGATTTTATGCCATTCACCTTTTCCCTCTAAGCCTTATTTTTTCCAAGGAGTTAAAATTGGTCCATTAGAAGTCTGGCTCCCTATTTCTTCTCAATTAATCTTCATCAAAAGAATTGATCAAAAATTTCAACGAGGATGCCAAGTTCAGAAGGCAACACTAATTAAGGGATTTGATACATCATGTCAGCCGCGATCCAAAAGAGAGGTTCATAACAGAAAAATTAGAAAAAATTCCACAACAATTTTACACCAGAAAAATAGCAGAAGGAAAAAGTTCAAAACAGACTTCATCAGCCTACAGGTACACACCATGAAAGTTCAGAAAAATTCCATTAACTCCAAAAAAAACCAAACCAAATTAACTAACTCATAACAGAAAACCAACGGTTAACATTTCCTAACCTTCTCTAACTGATTCCATAACTACCATAACCAATTCTAACAGAGTCGCACCATAACCTCCTCTAACTACCACAAAAATGCTAACTGTAACATAACTGAATCTCTAACAGAATTTCAGTGAAAAGCCAATTCTACCCTCACCAATTCATTCTATATAAGAGCAGCTACCTCCAATCTTCATCTTCTTCACGATTATTTTCACAAGTCTTCATCACGTTCACCATTTCAATTTCTTTATTAACCTCAAGAATTCCTCATCAATCTCCATCAACTCACAAACTTTCTGCAACTCATCTTCTTCAATGTAGAGCTCTCCTTGAATTCATCTTCATCAACAATGCTTCACAACCTACAACCAAATTCAACACAACTCCATCAATCTCTGCAACTCAAGAATTCAGTAGAATCACATATCACTAGAACAAAGAATTCACGCACGCATCAAGAACAAGGATTTCTCATATTCAAAACAACAACACGAAGTGAAACCGCGAGAAGAATTCAGAAACTCGAGAAGAAGTTTAAGTCGTAAAAGGAAGAAGCGAAGAAGAGCGATGAGAAGAGTTCACGCGGAAAAGAGCAGAAGTAGAATAAATATTACCTCACCTCTGGTCTTCTTTTTATCATCTGAGTTGCGAAGAGTCGCCGGAACTGCTCCGGTAGGTACGTTAATATTGATCCAAACTTCGTTTAAGTGATAGTGCTGTTTTATTTTCAATTCGTGTTCGCGTCGTTTCTTTCGATCGCGTCGTGAGAGAGAGATCGAAGGTGTGAGATTCGCGTATTGTTCAGATTGAGAAGGAGAATAGGTCTTGGAGTAGTTTAGAGAGTGAGCAAGGGTTGATATATCGCCGACGATTCCTGGTGGCCGTGTGAAAGAAGGTGGCGGCGTGTTTAAGAAGGAACCATGGCGAGCTTGTTATGTCGAACGGAGAAGATGATGATGGGAAGGGGGGCGCCGGTGTGTCCTTTGTGATGGAGATGGTGGCGTTTTTAGGATGAACAGAGGAAGTTACGGCGGCGAAAGATTGGAGAAGAAGAGAGTGAGGATGTGTTTGTCCTCTAGGGTTTTTTTTCTTTTTATTGAACCGAGTTTAATCATCCGGGCCTGGCTCAGCCCATTCACCCGTTTTTGCTTCCCGTTTCACACCCCCATTTCACTTCTCACACCCCCTTGGCTGCACAGCAAACTCCTGGGCCTAGAATGACCAAGCCCAGCGCCTGATTTTCTACCCACACTCCCATTTTTCGCACGCACCCCCTCCTGGAATATGAGGCCCAGGCGCCTTCTGTTTGCACCCCCAGCCCTTGCTGCACCTTCTTTTTTTTATTATTTGTTTTGTTTAGATTTTAGTTTTGGTTTATTAATTGTTTTAGTTAATAATCTTAGGATAACCATTAGTTAATTAGACTTTAATTAGAAATTAGAATTTCATTTTAGTTTTTCTTTGGAACTAATTTCCCTTAGAATTAATAGTTAGATTTAACTTTAGAATTTGATTAGTTTTAATTGGAAATTAATTTTAGGTTTAATTTTAGAATTAATTTTCTTTAGGATTAGAATAGAATTTAATTGAAATTAATTTTAGGATAATATTAGTTTTAATACTAGAATTAATTTCAGGCCTAATTGTCCCTTAGAATTAGTTTAGATTTAACTTGAACTAATTTTAGGATTTATTTTAGAATTTTAGATTAACTCTTCTTGTTAGATTTAAATCATTTTTTTTTTACTTAGCATTTTGATTCTAGCTTGGATATTTTTTACCATGATTTTGATTGCCTATTCTTGATTAATTGTTGATTAATTTCTGTTTAGTTCATGATTAATTGTTTCTTTGCTCACTTAATTTTCTTCATCCCTTTTTAAGATCAACTTAACTTCCATCTTGGAAGTAAGTTGCTTCTTATGTTCTTCTCCTCTTTTTTAGGATAGTTTTCTCAAACCTCACAAACCTTTAGGATCACTCCTTTAATTAATCAATTAGGATTGAGTCTTAGTTCATATAGATTTTTACCTTTTCTCCTCTCTTGAGTCTCTCTTCTCATCTCAAAAGAAAAATGCAAAATACTTAATAAAGGTAGGCATTTATTGCATTTAGGCCTTTCATATAAAGAAAAGATTATAAGGGGTCTTCTCTTATTATCTTAGAATGTGTAGCATATAGCCCATCTTGGGTCAATGTGTTAAACATTTGATCTTGTATGAGGGACTTAAATGCAATACTTGTTGAAGGTACAAATAAAAAAAACTTCTTCACTTCATAATCAACAAAAACATTTAATAAACACAAGTATGCTAGTGTGTTTGAACCTTGACAATTGGAACTAAGTGTGGGGGTCTTCTTCACTCTTAGTGTGCTTTCTTACTCATTCCATCTTGGAATGTGAGAATGTACACATTCCAATGATCAAGATTTAGATACACTATCATATGCAAACAAATGAAAAAACTCTTAAAAGACAAAAACAAACAATAACGTCTTTCCTTCGGGAATTCTTTCCTCATCTCATTCACTCATTCCTTAAGGATGCGTCATTTCCGTTCTACCGCAAACAGGTAACGCCTAAGTCTCCCTACAGCGAGCTGCAACACCTAAACTGCTAGAATGCGAACGTTGACGTATTCCACTAAAAAACACAAACAACTTTCCCTAGGTGAGGGGAACTACGTCGCTCTGATTCTCATGCTCCCGATGAGATACGTAGGCAGTGGGGTAGGGCCCATGCGAGCACTTCTTTTATTTTCCCTACATTTATTTCTCTTTCTCTTTCCATTCCTTTTCCAGTTCCTTTTTCAGTATCCTTTTCTATCACCCTTTGATCGAAACAAGCAAGCGTGGATCCCATCGGGTACGATGGACGCGAGGGGGTGCTAATACCTTCCTCTCGCGTAACCGACTCCCGAATCCAGTTCTCTTGGTCGCAAGACCATGCTCTATCCTTTCCTTCAGGTTTATACGGTGTTTCCTTTCCCTCTCTTAGGATAAATACACATTGCTGGCGACTCTGTTCGGTGCCACTTTCGCGTTTGTACTAGGATGAAAATCCCGGGAGCGACAGCTGGCGACTCTGCTGGGGACAGGTTGACCTATTGCTGGTCCATCCTAAGCGAGTCAATCCTAGAGCTTGTTTGTTTTTCTTTCATTGGGTGTTTACTGTTGTATTGTATTTGCTGTTTACTGTATTTTATTACTTGTACCATATTTACAGCATGTTAGCATTTACATTTCATATATTATACTGTGTTGCACTGTTCTGTCTGTTTGGCGGGATGGGATTTCTGAGAGATAAGCCCAATACACAGGCTTGAGTATACACTTAGGATTAGAGTGGAGAGTAGTGGGACCTACGTGCCGTCTGGAGTGCGTTGGGTAATCACGAAATTCACAGCTTGACGAGGCTATCTTGGGACCCATCATGGCGTACGCATCTTGCGTATTCCAGGATGTCGATCTAGAGAGCTGTCGACTCTAGTGACCGATCATGAGGACCTTAGTGGAAACATCTCTCTTTAGTGGTGACAGTGGCAGACCACATTCTGTGGCAAACCCACTCGCACCCGGGGGCCCACTTTGGAACTTGCATAGGATTTCCTTTTTGGAAAGAGAATCAGTGGAGGCACTCCTCGATTGGCGATAGTACTGTACCCCGAGGGATGAATGTACTATTGCTTCTCGACCTCAGTGCCAGAAGCTGAGGAACTTTCGTTTTGGAGAATCAGTTGAGGCCTCCTCGATTGATGATGATGCCAAACCAGAAATGGTGAACGTATCATCATTTCTCGACCTGAGAGCCCGGGATACTGAACATCCTAGTACCCACATATGAGAGGGGCGGGTTGTTTACAGGTTTGCAGGTAACCTTGACCTTCAACATACCCGGTATTCTGGATTTCCTATCAGTGTGGACTTATCAGCCTGGTATTCTGGTATTTTGATCATCCGGTATTCTGGTTATTCTGGTATTCTCTTCAGAACAGACTCATGAACTCCTTCAGTCATCAACACAGCATACTGATTATTCAGAATATCTGGAAGCTTTGATCCCATGTCTTATTGCATTCTTTGCATTGCATTTGCTTTTGCATCTTGCATCATCTTTGCATACCCTTTCTTCAGGCCAGACCAGTGAGCTCATCCATCCTTTATCTGAACTGCAGTTTGATTTCCTGATTTTCGTATTGGACTTGAATCAGCTTCTGGAAGAATCATGAATTCAGGGGAGCAGAATTAGTTTGTGACTAGGGCCGATGTTGAATTGATGAAGAATCAGTTAGACCAACTTATGGAAGCTATGGCCACCATGACAAGGGGAGAGGCCAATGTTCAAAGAAATGAGAATGTTATTCCACCTCTGGTGAACAATGTTGCTCAAGCTCAACCTGTGCGGATTCCTGTTGAGGATCCTGTTATGCAAGAACATCCTATCTTCCGAGATGGACATTCTTCTTCTCTTGATGCCACAGATTATCAGAGCTTTGCCTTCTCTGTGCCAGATGTCCGAGGGGTAGTTCCAAAGATGAAACCTAAGGATCCAAGGGCTGCTCAGTTCGATGAAAAATACCGCGTGTTGGACGAGAAAATTAAAGCCTTGGAGAGGCGTGATACTCTTGATTTGAATGCTTCAAGCATGTGTTTGGTGTCCGGCCTGGTAATGCCTCCAAAGTTTAAAATGCCGAAGTTTGAGCAATACAAAGGGGATAGCTGTCCGAAGCTACATTTGGTGATGTTCTGCAGAAGAATGACCTCACATGTCGACAATGACAAGCTCATGATTCACTGCTTTCAGGACAGTCTGAGTGAGGCATCTTTGTATTGGTATATGCAGTTGCAGAGTGGCAGCATCCGATCATGGCCAGATCTAGCCAACGCCTTTGTGAAGCAGTACAATTATAATCTTGACATGGCTCCCAGTCGGATGCATTTGCAAGACTTGTCTCAGGCAGATAATGAATCATTCCGAGAGTATGCTCAGAGATGGAGAGAGTTAGCTGCTCGTGTTCAACCACCACTTTCGGATAGAGAATTGGTTGATTTGCTCATGGATACCTTGCAAGGGCCGTACTTGGAAAAGATGATTGCCAATGGGGCAACAAAATTTTCTGACCTGGTGATGGTGGGAGAACGTATCGAGAGCCTGCTCAAGTGTGGAAAGCTCCAAGGTGTCTCGAACTTCCAAGCTAATGAAAATGAATCAGTTGTCATTTCTCAGGAAGAATTCGAGGAAGAAACTAGTTCCGTTCAGGAATCTTCACCACCTCGTTCTCAGTGTTCAGACATATCAACTGTTCAGAGTCAACAATCTTATGGGTCTTCATATCAGGGACAATATTCTTCTGCAAATCAGAGACCTCCTCAGAGTCAACGATCATGTCGCCGTCAGCAGCGTCAGCACGCCCGAGAAAGACTAAGGAAGCCAGGGAGATATTTCACTCATTTGCCAATGTCATACAGTCAGATGCTGCCAGATTTGATTAGAGGTGGACTTATAGTGCCGAAGGAATTGAAGCCAGTGCCTTTTCCGTATCCACCAGGTTTTGATGTCAACGCCCGTTGTGACTACCATGCTGGGGCACAGGGGCATTCAACGAAAGACTGTAAGGTGCTCAGGAGCAAGGTTCAGACTCTTCTTGACTCCAACATGTTCTCATTCACGCCTCAGGGTATTCAGATAAACATTTCTCCTTCATCCAGTCAGGTGGGTTCATCAGTTCAGGTTATGGAAGAAGTCACTGAGAGCAGTTGTGCAGATGAGTATCAGGCTGGCTTTGATGAACAATTCTGAAGATGGCTAGCTCATTTGCAAATCAAGCTTGGAAAGCCCAGTTCCTCGAAGCTGGCGACCATTTAGATCATGTCATTTCTTTGTATTTGTAGTTTCTTTTCTGTTAAAAAGTGCAAACTCATTTGTAAAACTCGTTGTTTTCGATTGATAATGATAATGAAATGAATATGCATGTTTTGGTTAAATCCAGTCGTGTTCACTCTTACTTTTCTTTATTGGTATCTAACATTTGTTTAAGCAGGATCCGAGGGAGGATGATGACATTCAAAGACGCAGAACTTCCAATTGTATGCTTTGGAACAAAACCCTGCTGATGATGTATAGGCATTGTTTCAAATTCCCAAACACCGGAGACATAAGGAAGATAATCCCTTGTAAACCCCGTTGAGCCTAGTAGTAGGAGTTTCTTTCTGAAAACGAAAAAACCCCCTATCTTAACCCGGGGCAGGGTAGGTGTCAGTTAATTTGACTAAGCGTTCAAATTTCAAAGGAGTGTCCCGTTCAAGGATCAATTACATCCATGGTTATCCCTCACCAACTGAAGAGTGAGACGGTCACAACCCTTTACAAGTCAAGACAAACCTGTGTCACACGATTAGTTCAAAAAAAAAAAAGAATCGAAAGAAAAAAAGAGAGAAAAAAGCCCGCTAAGTCAAAACTTGAAAGCAAATGACTTGGGCAAAAGTTAGGGCATCCTGCTGGACTTCGAAATCGAAAAAAATTCAAAAAAAATAACAATCAGTCCAGGCAAGATCAGGGATATCAAAAGCAAAAAGAATGAAAAGCGAAAAGGATTACAAAAGAAAAATCCCCGAATAAAGAACAAATCGTGTGACTATAGACACCAAGGACAAAAGGGGTGACGTCACTCCAAAAATCGTGCGGGTTCCTTCCATCCTCATACCAAGCAATAAGCTTTTGAAAGGTGAGCGTTTGTGTCGAATTAGCTGAACGTAGGACTGGAGAACATCAAGGAGAATGGGGGGGGGGGGGGTTAAAATGAAACTTTGAGCCTTATATCCTTTCTTTCTTAAACCGTGAACCAGGCCACGTTACAACCTTCGAAAGACCTAATTGAAGAAGGGTTGTTTCGAAAGCATACTTCGGTTAAAATCGCGTCAGTTCAGACTCCCAAAAGGACTTTCTTACCATTCATGTTGGTATCAGTGACATTCTGATCAGTGATTCGTTCGCTACACGTCATAACATTTTTCCAGTGAACAGACTTGGATTTCAAAACTGTCATATGCATTGCATTAAAATTGTCATTTTCAAAACAAATTGTTTTACTTGCGAGTCAGTACTTGGCGTCAGGAAAGTTTCTACAATGGAAAGATTGATTAATCTAAGGTGCAAAGTGCCCGAGTACTCCGTTGAGCCGGGGCAAGTCATATCAAATGGGCGGTTCTTTCCAAGATTTAGTTAATCTGGGGCAATTGTGTCGAGAATCTGGGGCAATCAAGTCAAGATTCGACAAATCTCTCGAAGGTCAGTCAGTCAGAGGTATTCCTTCACAGATCAGCCAGATAGGGGCACAAATCATTTCAAGGCTGGGGCAGGCCCCCCAAGAGCAAAAAAAAGGTTATTCCCTCTGGAGGACGGTTAATCAAAAGCCATGGGGCAATATATGTCGGATCTTCACGAGACATCCTGAAGACATGTTCATTTACAGATTATGTTGCATCGGGGCACCTCTTTTGGTCATATCACATCTGCAGGGTTCACGTTGATAGTTAACACGAGATGACCCCAGTAGAGTCTCTCTCCCTAGCAGAGATAGCTGGAGTTTCGTCACTCGTGGCAGAGCATTATGTAGATTGTGATTATTCTCCCCAGAAAGAGTTCAGGAGTTCGCTCTCCCCTAGCCAGTGTGACGAAGTTATTGCTTTTTCAGCAAGAGTTTATATCCCCTTACAAGATAAGAGTGTTGGGTTTGTGCTTCCTTAGTTTGCGGTAAAGTTGTTCCCATCTCCCCAACATGGTAAGGGTAAGAGGCAAGCATCAAACAAAGGAGTAAGTCTGATCTGGTCCCCTAGCAGGGCTGACAGCATCAACCATTATCCCCAAGCCTATTTTTGGGTGGTGGTTAGCTTTCCCCAGCAATTCAAAGACTTGTCATTGGCACTTTTCTTCAGCAGATTCCTGGGATGTTTCCTCCGACAGAAGTTTGTTATTCATATTTTCCTGCAGAATAGAGGTTTGGTCAGGATCTCGAGCAGTTATGACACTGAAGGCGATTCATTTTGTTATTCCCCAGCGGAGTTAGCCTCGTCTCTTCAGCATTTATTTTGCTGGAGTGGTCTTGTTGCATATCATAAGCATCATGGCGTAATTATCATCGCATGTCATTAGCATAGCATTGCATGAAGCCTCGTAAAACCGAATAGCAAATCCACAGCCCACTTTGCTGGCATCTTTCCAAAAAACCTGAAGCCTTATTCCTATTGGCGTTTCCTTCAAACCTGAAGTCCAATCCCTATTGGCACTTCATACAAAATCCAATCCCTATTGGTACCCAGAAAGATTTCGCCTTTGAAAAAACAATCACCATCAGGTTTCACCTGTTCCTGCCAGCAAAGTTCGATTGTACTTGGCACATCCTTCTTTTCCCGGTTGCCCGAGCATGCGTCAGCATTTTTGCATATAGTTATCATTGCATCCTCAAATCGCGTAGCATTTCCATGTGATATGGAGCATTACGCCATAGAAAGAAAATTCAGACATATGCATGTGAAGCATAAGCCAGATTTGGTACCTTGCGCGAAAGCCCAAATCAATGTTCAATCAAGACGGTGACATATCCCCAGCAGACATTACAATTAACCCCTCTGCTTACCTTTCTTTTGGGTCGTAGATCATACGTCGATCTTACCCTCGACCAGTCATTGTCCATCAATCCCTTGATGACGGCATTTCGGTCAGGTTTCCTTTTCATCAAACCCCTTTGATGATGTGTTTCTGCGTATGGTTTTCTTTCTGTCATCCCCATGACAATGTGATCCCTCAGTCAGGTATTCTTTCTGTCATCCCTATGACAATGTGGCTCCTTTGGTTGATTTTCTTCCTGTCAACCCTTTGACGATGTGTTCCGAGCTCAGGTTTCGTACCTTCGGATATTTTCAATTTCTTTCCGTCAACCCTTTGACGATGTGTTCCGAGCTCAGGTTTCGTACCTTCGGATATTTTCAATTTCTTTCCGTCAACCCTTTGACGATGTGTTCCGAGCTCAGGTTTCGTACCTTCAGATATGTTCAGATTTTCTTTCCGTCATCCCCATGACGATGTGTTCCTACGGTAGAATTTCCTTTCTGTCATCCCTATGACAATGTGTTTCCTTCGGTTGAGTTTTCTTTCTGTCATCCCTATGACAATGTGTTGCTTTCGACCAGGTTTTCTTTCTGTCATCCCTATGACAATGTGTTCCTTCGGTCGAGTCTGCTTCCCGTCATCCCCATGACGATGTGTTCCTTAAGTTGGGTCTTTCTGTCATCCCCATGACAATGTGCCCCTACGGTGGAATTTTCTCCCTGTCATCCCTATGACAGTGGTTTATCTTTAGTCAGGTCTTCTTCCTGTCATCCCTATGACAATGTGTTCCTTCCGTTGTGTCCTTTCAATCGGGTTTCATTCTTCTTTCCGTCAAACCCCTTTGACGATGTGGTTCGCTGGGTATGTTGTCTTTCCGTCAAAATTCCTTTGACGAAGTGTGACTGGGCTCCAATTATATTGTTTCTCCTGGCGGTTAGCAAATTTTGTGGTTCATTTTGTATTCAATCAACTTCTACCTTGAATGTCTGAAAACAGTTGCTATCATCCTTTCCGGTCCAAGTTGATTGAATAGGGGCAACTGTAGCATCCCAAAATTTGCCCTACCTTTCTCTAGATTTTTCTGGTTTTTGTTCGCTTTCATCTGCATAGCCAGTAGATCATGTTCATTCATTTGCATCTCATGGGGTTCCTGAGATGTGGGATCAAAGCATCTTTCTTGTGATTTATGGTTTTTTCTATCCCAAAACATCAAGGTTATCTCAAGCAAGTTTTCTCAAGAGTATCAAGTAATTCCGGTCGGACATTCAGAGGATGATTAATTCTCAATGGCATAAACTGTTTCAAGAGAATAACATATAAGTGATCTTAGACTGTGGATCTATTTTGCTTAAATTCGAAGAAGGCAATGTTGAAGAGAAAGCCAAGTATTATTGAACTTGAGCATTATTGTTCCTTTCATAGAGGTTTTGGTGCTTTTCGTTCTCAGATCACAAATGTACATGCAAATGATGAATTGGAGGTTTTTTGATGTTTAAATACTTTCAGGCGAAGCATGCTACTCTTGTTCTAATTATTTATGAGATAGGCTTGTCCATGATGAAAAAGATACACTTTCAATCCGTTGATGAAAACACACATATGACCTTTCAAAATCAGAATTGTTTTGTTGATGAAAACATATGAATAGCAAGTTGAAGTCTGACAACCATCAACCAATTGAAGAGGTTCTCATTGGTCACCTTTAGATTTTATGCCATTCACCTTTTCCCTCTAAGCCTTATTTTTTCCAAGGAGTTAAAATTGGTCCATTAGAAGTCTGGCTCCCTATTTCTTCTCAATTAATCTTCATCAAAAGAATTGATCAAAAATTTCAACGAGGATGCCAAGTTCAGAAGGCAACACTAATTAAGGGATTTGATACATCATGTCAGCCGCGATCCAAAAGAGAGGTTCATAACAGAAAAATTAGAAAAAATTCCACAACAATTTTACACCAGAAAAATAGCAGAAGGAAAAAGTTCAAAACAGACTTCATCAGCCTACAGGTACACACCATGAAAGTTCAGAAAAATTCCATTAACTCCAAAAAAAACCAAACCAAATTAACTAACTCATAACAGAAAACCAACGGTTAACATTTCCTAACCTTCTCTAACTGATTCCATAACTACCATAACCAATTCTAACAGAGTCGCACCATAACCTCCTCTAACTACCACAAAAATGCTAACTGTAACATAACTGAATCTCTAACAGAATTTCAGTGAAAAGCCAATTCTACCCTCACCAATTCATTCTATATAAGAGCAGCTACCTCCAATCTTCATCTTCTTCACGATTATTTTCACAAGTCTTCATCACGTTCACCATTTCAATTTCTTTATTAACCTCAAGAATTCCTCATCAATCTCCATCAACTCACAAACTTTCTGCAACTCATCTTCTTCAATGTAGAGCTCTCCTTGAATTCATCTTCATCAACAACGCTTCACAACCTACAACCAAATTCAACACAACTCCATCAATCTCTGCAACTCAAGAATTCAGTAGAATCACATATCACTAGAACAAAGAATTCACGCACGCATCAAGAACAAGGATTTCTCATATTCAAAACAACAACACGAAGTGAAACCGCGAGAAGAATTCAGAAACTCGAGAAGAAGTTTAAGCCATAAAAGGAAGAAGCGAAGAAGAGCGATGAGAAGAGTTCACGCGGAAAAGAGCAGAAGTAGAATAAATATTACCTCACCTCTGGTCTTCTTTTTATCATCTGAGTTGCGAAGAGTCGCCGGAACTGCTCCGGTAGGTACATTAATATTGATCCAAACTTCGTTTAAGTGATAGTGCTGTTTTATTTTCAATTCGTGTTCGCGTCATTTCTTTCGATCGCGTCGTGAGAGAGAGATCGAAGGTGTGAGATTCGCGTATTGTTCAGATTGAGAAGGAGAATAGGTCTTGGAGTAGTTTAGAGAGTGAGCAAGGGTTGATATATCGCCGACGATTCCTGGTGGCCGTGTGAAAGAAGGTGGCGGCGTGTAGAAGAAGGAACCATGGCGAGCTTGTTATGTCGAACGGAGAAGATGATGATGGGAAGGGGGGCTCCGGTGTGTCCTTTGTGATGGAGATGGTGGCGTTTTTAGGATGAACAGAGGAAGTTACGGCGGCGAAAGATTGGAGAAGAAGAGAGTGAGGATGTGTTTGTCCTCTAGGGTTTTTTTTCTTTTTATTGAACCGAGTTCAATCATCCGGGCCTGGCTCAGCCCATTCACCCGTTTTTGCTTCCCGTTTCACACCCCCATTTCACTTCTCACACCCCCTTGGCTGCATAGCAAACTCCTGGGCCTAGAATGACCAAGCCCAGCGCCTGATTTTCTACCCACACTCCCATTTTTCGCACGCACCCCCTCCTGGAATATGAGGCCCATGCGCCTTCTGTTTGCACCCCCAGCCCTTGCTGCACCCATCTTTTTATTATTATTTGTTTTGTTTAGATTTTAGTTTTGGTTTATTAATTGTTTTAGTTAATAATCTTAGGATAACCATTAGTTAATTAGACTTTAATTAGAAATTAGAATTTCATTTTAGTTTTTCTTTGGAACTAATTTCCCTTAGAATTAATAGTTAGATTTAACTTTAGAATTTGATTAGTTTTAATTGGAAATTAATTTTAGGTTTAATTTTAGAATTAATTTTCTTTAGGATTAGATTAGAATTTAATTGAAATTAATTTTAGGATAATATTAGTTTTAATACTAGAATTAATTTTAGGCCTAATTGTCCCTTAGAATTAGTTTAGATTTAACTTGAACTAATTTTAGGATTTATTTTAGAATTTTAGATTAACTCTTCTTGTTAGATTTAAATCATTTTTTTTTACTTAGCATTTTGATTCTAGCTTGGATATTTTTGACCATGATTTTGATTGCCTATTCTTGATTAATTGTTGATTAATTTCTGTTTAGTTCATGATTAATTGTTTCTTTGCTCACTTAATTTTCTTCATCCCTTTTTAAGATCAACTTAACTTCCATCTTGGAAGTAAGTTGCTTCTTATGTTCTTCTCCTCTTTTTTAGGATAGTTTTCTCAAACCTCACAAACCTTTAGGATCACTCCTTTAATTAATCAATTAGGATTGAGTCTTAGTTCATATAGATTTTTACCTTTTCTCCTCTCTTGAGTCTCTCTTCTCATCTCAAAAGAAAAATGCAAAATACTTAATAAAGGTAGGCATTTATTGCACTTAGGCCTTTCATATAAGGAAAAGATTATAAGGGGTCTTCTCTTATTATCTTAGAATGTGTAGCATATAGCCCATCTTGGGTCAATGTGTTAAACATTTGATCTTGTATGAGGGACTTAAATGCAATACTTGTTGAAGGTACAAATAAAAAAACACTTCTTCACTTCATAATCAACAAAAACATTTAATAAACACAAGTATGCTAGTGTGTTTGAACCTTGACAATTGGAACTAAGTGTGGGGGTCTTCTTCACTCTTAGTGTGCTTTCTTACTCATTCCATCTTGGAATGTGAGAATGTACACATTCCAATGATCAAGATTTAGATACACTATCATATGCAAACAAATGAAAAAACTCTTAAAAGACAAAAACAAACAATAACGTCTTTCCTTCGGGAATTCTTTCCTCATCTCATTCACTCATTCCTTAAGGATGCGTCATTTCCGTTCTACCGCAAACAGGTAACTCCTAAGTCTCCCTACAGCGAGCTGCAACACCTAAACTGCTAGAACGCAAACGTTGACGTATTCCACTAAAAAACACAAACAACTTTCCCTAGGTGAGGGGAACTACGTCGCTCTGATTCTCATGCTCCCGATGAGATACGTAGGCAGTGGGGTAGGGCCCATGCGAGCACTTCTTTTATTTTCCCTACATTTGTTTCTCTTTCTCTTTCCATTCCTTTTCCAGTTCCTTTTTCAGTATCCTTTTCTATCACCCCTTGATCGAAACAAGCAAGCGTGGATCCCATCGGGTACGATGGACGCGAGGGGGTGCTAATACCTTCCTCTCGCGTAACCGACTCCCGAATCCAGTTCTCTTGGTCGCAAGACCATGCTCTATCCTTTCCTTCAGGTTTATGCGGTGTTTCCTTTCCCTCTCTTGGGATAAATACACATTGCTGGCGACTCTGTTCGGTGCCACTTTCGCGTTTGTACTAGGATGAAAATCCCGGGAGCGACAATATCAGCTGAAAAAGTACTTAGAATTATTTTTTTTACAGTATGCTCCTCCAAGGGATCACTCCATGCGCAAAAGGACCCCTCATGGAAATCAAATATTTGAGTCATAACTAATCTTTGTTGACACTGTAACACCCCAATATTTGATTAAATTATTAAATCAAATTATTCATGTTTTTATTTAATTAATTAGTATGTGGCATGCTTTTAATTAAATATATTGAATTGTATGTGTATATGGTAGGGTGTAGTGAGAGCATTGGTGGTGTGGTAAAAGGATTAGAATGAATATAATAATTAAAATATTTAGAATTGATATTATTTTTAATTTATTAATTAAAATAAAAATAAAAAAGGTTTTTGGGTGAAAAATAAGAGCTAAAAACAAAATAAGGGAGTGGTGAGAATTAAGAGATACGTTGGGTATTAGTATAATTACCAAAATATTAATCTTCGGTTTTGAGATAAAAAGGAGATTAGAGACCTAAGAATTGTCAGTACGTGAAATAGAGTTTGGAAGAGCAAGGGGGCTAGGGCTTGAAGAGGGAAGAACAAATCATCACCAATTCATAATTTTTCAAGGAGTATAAGGTATGGGAGGAGAAAGGGCTTCTATATGGGTATTTGGCATGAAAAGATAAAGAAGAGAGACCCTTACTCTCAATAGGATTATGTAAATTATGTTTTTATTCATTGTTGTTTTGAGATACTCTAAAAAATTGATGATTGATTATGTTGTTATGTGATTGGTTATGACTGAATTTGTGTTGTATTCTTCTGTTTATGAGTATGTGAATTTCTACCATGGTTTGGAAATTTAAACCGTTGAACATGAGTATGAATTTGATGAAAGAGATGAATGAATTGTATATCCAACTGCTATGATCCATGACTTAATATGCGTGCTTTAACATGTTTGATTATGGTGATACTATTATATGTTGTTCAATTCATGTTAAGGTGTATTTGGATGTTATAATGAGGATTGGTATGATGTATGTGGGATAGGGGATGAAAGGGATGGAGTTAATGTGAGAAAACTGAGAATTTTTGCATTATGGGTTGATGTCAGTCGATTGACACCATATATCAATCGATTGGATGCGTATTATTTTCGAAAAATATGAAAAAATTAACCATGACAATCGATTAATTTAGGAAATCAATCGATTGCATGCAGGTGAAGTGTGAAAAATTTCAAAGGCGGGATGTAAATTTTATTGATGTCAACTGATTGCACCTTGGTGTCAATCGATTGATGCTATTCTAATTTTGAAAAATTGCTTAATTAAAACCTAGTATGTTGACCGATAATTTGTCATAACTTTAGTTCCGCAAGTTCAAAAGAGGTGCGTTTGAAGCATTGGATAAATAAGAAGAATGTATTGATAACTACCAATGTTTGTAAGAAAAGACCAAAATATTAGAAAATATACATGTTTTTTTCCCTTTGGGTTGTTCTGATGGCTCCCCACTTTCGACTTGGTTGACTTTCCATTTCGTTTCTGCTGCGGCGATGGGTACAACTGAATTAGGTCGACCAAAGTGAGTAAAAGAGAACATACACGAAAGTTAAATTTTCCAAAGAGTCTTGCGTTTCACCTGCTAAGATGGGAGACAAAACTTGAATATGTTCTATGTCAACACGAATATGGCCTCTATAATTGTCCATGTGATACTTAGTCGAGACTACTCTATGACGAGGTTTTTCGAGTTCATTGTTTAAAGCTGATAAAGACCCACATGGGAGGAAATCTGGAAGAGGTAGACAAAAGTCCAAGCCAAATTCACAGGTTGGTAATGGTGGAAGTTTAGAAAAACAAAATTTTAAAGCAAAGTTATACATATCTCCGACATAGGGAGGAATTTTCAATTTTGGAAGTTTTTCAATGACTTAAAGTTTTAAAGAGACGCCCGCATCATAGATGGTTCGACTAAGATCACAAGGATTATTTGTAGTTTCAAAATAACATTGGAAAGCCTAAATTTCTTTGATGTGCATACCTATTCTCTTATTCGTTTGGTTCTACATAAATGAAAAGGCGTGTATTATGCATTGAACCATAATTAGATGGTCTGTCACACCACGATAGTAGGCAAACCAACATTCTTTGTAATCTTTTGTGCAGTGGAAAGAAGGTGATAATTCAAAGGTATTCAGATGCAAAACATTTTTTGGTTTGGAAGTTTAAACCTTCTTGATACCATTTTTCATTTGACTCATCAGTAGCCAAGAAAAGTTTCTCTTTTTTTGGCAAAGAAGGACTTAGGAAAAAATTTCCTGAAGCCAAACTGCTTGGCCACCAAGTTTGGACAATAAGTAGTCGCCTTAAAACCTGCCTTTGCTGAAGAGATTCTAGTCGACAAAATGGTAGGTTTGAAAAACTCCATCTAAGTGTCATGGACCTCTCTCTGGTCTTTAGGTGAAGAGGATGGGAATGCCAGCCTGAACAAATGTGGTCCATAGCTTTAACTAATAAAAGGTGCCATAGTCAAGACAAATGCTTTGTAGTGGTGGAACATGTAGAAGTACTTTTTGAAGACCTTTTTCGATGGAGCATTACCATCATCTAGTGTGACTATGGCAAGCCTTAGAGCTTTGACTCTCCTCTCTAAATCTTTTGAAATGTTGGCATTGAGATAAGGTTCGAAGGTGACATTAAGCCAAAGCTGAAAAACCCAAATCGGGCCAGAAACCAAAATATTGCCTTTAGGATTTTCCCATTCACTGAGATCACGAGTGGCAGTTCCCAAGAATTTGTATAGGTTACCCAAAATTAGTTTGCTCAGGCAAACATTCCTTTTCTCATGAAGTAGGGTGGATAAAGGAATAAATTGTTTGGCTACTTGAAGGGAGCTTGAGCAGAAAACGAAGTGGGATAACCAAAAGTACAAGCAGGCTATGTGTTTATGAGCACTGATAATGTCGGTGGAGGCATGTTGATCTTAGATGAAAGCACTAAAACTAGCGCGTGAGAAAGTGACATTGGGTTTAGTTTTGGTTTTCTGAGTGGAGTCGAATGTTTCCCCAGGTTGTCGAAGACCAACAATTGCTGCTAGGTCAAATAATGTAAGGGTAATCATCCTACAAGGTAGATGAAAATGGTTCGTCGACATCTCCCAATGCAAATAGGAGCGACCAACATATGAGGGTTATATTTAGGGCCAACTCGTGAGAGTTGTATCAAATCAAATATACCTTGCTCTTTCCATGTCTTTTCTTTTGTTGAACCCTATCTAGCAAACTAATATAGGAACTATTGTTAGGTGAGGGAACATAACAGAATACATGGCTTCTCAAGAAACTAAAATCAAGATTTTCGTCCTTAAACACAGGGTGTTCGCATGTTGGGAGATAAGGAAATAAACTCTTTAAGTTTTTGGGCTTCTTGTTGGAATTAGGTAGAGAACCCATGAAAGCATAAACACTACCGGCAATAGAGTAAGGTATTAATACCTGAGAGAACTATATTTTAAATTTTTCCTCTTGCATTGGAGGTTCTGGAATGTAGGTACGTCCATCTTTGAAAGTAGGAGCTTTGAGCTTTGTATCTTAAGGAACTTATGGTTGACGCTTAGGAAGAGAAATGGAATCTATTGAAATACAAGAGACTAATAGACATTTGAATAAACCATATGTTTTTTAAAATAACGATAGAGATATTATTATATATAGAAAGATTACAACTAATTACATGATATAGTTGATGTGGGAGTATTCTATATACTAATATTATTAACACTATATATTTACAAATATCAACACCCCCTCAATCTTGAGTATATAAGTCAAAGGCACCAAGCTTGTTACATATGTAATTAGTTATGGTGCTTCGCATGGATTTTGTAAACATGTTTGCCAATTGATCATTAGATTTGACAAAGATTGTGACGATTTCACCTAACTTGATCTTATCTCTGACAAAGTGACAGTCTATCTCAATATATTTGGTCCTCTCATGGAAGACTGGATTTGAAGCAATGTGCAATGCAACTTATTTATCACAAATAAGTGTCATTGGTATTACTTCTTTAATTTGAAGTTCCTTGAGTAATTATTTTAACCAAACAACTTCACATGTTTCCATTGCCATGGCCCTATACTCTGCCTCGGTGCTTGATCTTGCAACATAATTTTGCTTCTTACTTTTCCATGATATAAGGTTTCCTCCAACAAGTACACAAAACCCAGAGGTAGATCGCCTATCAATGGGTTACCATGCCCAATAAGCATCAGAGTATCCAACTATCTGAGTATGTCCTTTATCTTCATTAGACCTTTTCCTGGAGCACATTTGATGTATCACAAAATCAGGATAACAACATCCCTGTGTTCCATACAAGTGGAATTTAAGAACTGGCTTACCACACTAACTACAAAAGAAATATCCGAACGAGTGACTATGACATAATTCAACTTTCCAACCAATCCCATATACCTTCTTGAATCGGATAGAGGCTCCCTCTGACTGGGTAGTGACACTTGGATCCATAAGAGTATCAACTTGTTTAGCATTCAACAAACATGTTTCTTCCAAAATATCCATAGCATATTTCCGTTGAGAAATCACCAAACAATATTTAAATAGGGCTACCTCAATAGCCAATAAATAATGGAGTTTACCAAGATCTTTTGTTTGAAATTGATTCGAGAGATGTTATTTTAACTAGAGTATTCCATGTTCATCACTACCAGTTATGACAATGTCATCTACACACACTATAAGATAAATACACCGTAGGGCTGAGTGAAGATAAAAAAACTGAATGGTCAGCTTCACTACGAATCATACCGAACTGTTGTAATATAGTGTTGAATCTGCCGAACCAAGCTCTCGAAGATTGCTTAAGACCATAAAGATACTTGTGTAGCCAACACACCATATTCGATGACTCTCCCTGAGCAACAAACCCAGGTGGTTCCTCCATATAAATTTCCTCTTCAAGATCACCATGTAAAAAAGCTTTTTTGACGTCAAGTTGATGATGAGGCCAATGTCAAATAGCTAGAAGAAGTCTAATAGATTCCATCTTGGCTACAGGCGAGAAGGTATCACTATAATCCAACCTAAATATTTGAGTGTATCCTTTGGCTACCAAGCAAGCTTTAAATTGATAAATCTTACCATTTGGACCAACCTTTACTATATAGAGCCAATGACAACCTACTAAAAATTTCCTTGGGGGTAGAGTAACCAGTTCCCAGGTATCACTACTTTGAAGAGCACATATTTCATCAATCATTGTTTTCCTCTATTTAGGATGAGATAATGTTTCACATGGAATTTTAGGAATATAAACAAAAGACAAACAAGACAAACAAGTATACTACAAAGGGGAAAGACGATGATAACATAAATCAATATAATGTGGAGAAGGATTTCGTGTTTGACGTATACCTTTTTGAATGAAAATCAGAAGATCGGACTCAGACTGTAGGATCGGATCCAGTGATGGCGAGAGCATCAGAAGAGAGTCTGCAATGACCTCAGGGACATGTACGACAAATATTGGTTAACGATGCTGATATGTTTAAAGTGGGTGAGAAGTGGGGGTCAACTATATGGGTATCTAGTGGGCCAGGTTCCTTAGAGTGATGAGAGACAATGAAAGATGGGACTTCTAGAAAAGGTGTGAGAGTACTTTCCTAAAAGGGTTCTTGATTTGCTTGGTTGGACTCGAAGTATGGAACAAACTCGAAGAAGGTAACATCGGCCGATATGAGGTATCGTTGTAGAGTATGTGAATAACAATGATAACCTTTTTAGGATCAATGATAACCAAGAAAGACACACTTTAGTGACCGAGCTGATAGTTTATCAAGACCAGGAGAGAGATTGTTTAAAAAACATGTGGACCCAAAGACTCGGGGAGGAATTGAGTGAAGTGGGGAATTGGGAAAAAGGATTGAATGAGGGATTTTATTGTTAAGTATAAATAAGGGCATGCGATTTATAAGGTAACATGCTATTTGCACAGCATCCCCCCAAAATCGAAGAGGAACATTACCATGGAGAAGTAGGGTTCGAGTGTTTCTACGAGAAGTTGATTTTTGTATTCGGCTATCCCATTTTGTTGAGGTGCGTGAGGGAAAGATGTTTGAAATAAAATACCATTGTGTGACCTAAATTTTTGAAATTGTTGGGATAAATATTCATAGCCATGGTCACTTCTTAAGGTACGGATAGACACACTGAATTAAGTTTTTATTTATCGATCAAAATTTTTAAATATATAAATTAATTCTCTTATACCCCAAATTTGTCTACCTGTATATTACTTTCACCAGTATTTCCATCTACTAACTATTATTCAAAAATTCGAAAAATATGTTGCTTCTGCTTTCATTGCTCTCATTACTTAAGTCCAAGTTGTTCCAAGGTTGAATTGGGTTTCGGGCAAGGCTGTCAGGTCAGGTGTAAGTTTGGTATTTATTGAGATTTAGTCAGGTTTGACCTAATCTTGGTCAAACAAGAATTTGTTTCATGATCAAGGCATCAGGCTGTGTTAAAGTCAAGTGATTAATGGTTGAGGATCATCAAAGACCAATTCATTTCCAATTAGGGTTTTATGTAGTGTAGTTCATATTTCATGTCATGATTCTCTGATTTCAAGGTATGTCCTTGTCCAAGAAGATTCAAAATGAGGATTGTAGTTCATGATGATTCAAGTGGATATGTGTTCAAGATCGATTCATTTCTGTATCCATTCCTAAAGGTATCATTTTTTGTCATGGCATTGTCAAAGACTTTGCAAATGCACAATTTGGTTCATGTTGTGTTTTCATTTGATCAAGTGATATCCAAAGCATTCTTGTAAGAATGATTAAGATTGTTCAACATGGAATCAAGTCTTTATTTAATTTCAAGTGAAGATTCAAAGGTTGAAAATTAGTTTCAAATGTGAATATGGCATCAACATGAAATTTCAACTTTCAATTCTCATGGTTTCTTTCTAATCAAGTTTTACAAGTCATGGCTACAAACAATTTTCAATTAGTCACAAAAAAAAATGTTTCAAATAAATTCCAAGGGTGAGATAATACATTTCAAACCAAGATACAAAATTTAGCCTAAGCCTATAAGGAATTTCAAATACAAGTTGCAAACAAATAAAAAAAAGTGAGACAAGTCCAGTTGCTACAATTCCAAAACGACAATATGTTGAAAAGTATTTCGGGGGGTGTTTTATCGTATCCACAGGGATTGTATAGATATTACCGCCGTTCTATAGTCGAAATCGTTTTAAACTTTAAAGTAACAAAGAGTTTGGTTGATTTGTATCAGATTGTTTGCATAAGAATTTAATAACAACGGTAAAAAAATTGGTTTTAAACGTTTGGTAAAAACATTCCAAGATTAGGGTCCGATAATCCATTTTATAAGTATTTACTCGATAAAGTATGTGAACTTGTTAACGATGAATATAATCACATATCCTCTCAATAAGTTTATCTCTAACACTTGTTGTGGGATTTATCATTTTGATCCTTAGATGATCTCTCACTCTAACTATCAATATGATAACATTCAAAGATCAATATTTATGAACATCAACTCTCAAAACTATCTCTAGCCTCATCATTGTTGATGGATTAAAACTTAGGTCAAGTCTTAGAACATATTTCTCAATCATGAACCAAAACAAAATATAAACCATACAAACAAAGTTTTTTACCATATTTTAATCATCAACAATGTTCACAAACTAAATATCAAGATCAATACATAAAAATAGAGGATTACCTACCACTAATCTTGACACAAGAGATGTTTAGCTACCCATTGTCATGGTAGCTTGATCAACAAGTAATAGACAAAGATTTTATTGAATCAATCTTCAATGGATCAAGGATTGAATCATAAAAGCTTTGGATTCTAAGAAAAATAAATAAAGATGAAGTTTTAAGGCTCCAAATGTGTTTCTAGGTTACAAAGATCTTTTAAAAAAGTGTTATCTTACAAAATATCTACAAAACACCCTAAATACCACTTTCTGCCCCAAACAAATTTGCCAGGCGAGCTCCAAAATTCGCCAGGCGAAACCAATAAGCTCAGCCACGTGACAGAACAGTGCAGAGAAAGCTGGGAAAAATATCTGTACTCTCTAGGCGAAATTCAGCTTCGCCAGGCGAATCTCTTTCGCCTCATCTTCGCCTGGCGAATCTTCCAGCGAAGCACTTCCAGTAGCTACTGGAATCGAAATCAATTTTCGCTGGTTGCCTCGCCATGCGAAAGCCTGGAGAATTGCTCCTTTCGCCACGCCTTCGCCTAGCGAAGGTCATGTAGCTTGCAGGCACATGACTTTGTTCGTTTCTTCGCGTTTTCTTCTGATTTTTGCCGCGTCCTTTTTACAAAAATTGCTGCAAAACTAACCAAAACATCAAAACGACTAAATATAGACATTGATTAAAAAATCACTTAAAAATAAGTTGTTTCGCATTCAGACATCTGGAAACGAGCTTAAAATTCCGTAAATTGATCTAAAATTCATTCAAAACTAAACACCTATCAAACTCTCCCCAACTTGCCTCGTTCTTTGCCCTCAAACAAAAGTAACTTTCAACAATCACAAGCAAGTTTTCAAACCACCAAATCAACCGAAAAAAATATCAATGGTTCAAACCCGACAATCACACGCACAAAGTATTTTCACAAAGTTGCATAGAATCAAAACATGATTATGAATTAAGTTCTAAACACAACATCATACAATGCAAAATCAAGTACCTACAAGTTCAAGTTGAGTCACCTAAATTCACTTATTATCAAACACACTATGTACATAATTTCACAAGGGACAAAACACTCTCAGTAGCAATCGTGCCACATCCGGAATCATTCATGCATTCATCACACAAAGCTATCATAAAATAATAGAAACAAATATCACTAAGGACTTTTATGGTTGTAATCTGGCTTGGGTTAAAAACAAAGGTCATATCTACACGTCCATTGAACAAAAAACGGGTAATAACTATGAAGAGCATTTCTTTTTCAACTTTTTTATTCTTTTTCACTCCTTATTCTTTCCTTTCACAATGTGTTCCCTTCTTTTAATTTTCTTTTCTTTTTGTGATTTTTGTTCTTTTTCTTCCTTTTTGTTTTCATTTTTCTTTTCCTTAGAATGCATTGTATCACTAATTCCTTTTTCACCTTTCAAAGCAAACCATTCTCCTCAACTTCAACATTACTATAAGCTTAGCTTAAATGCTCTTCAAAACGGGTTAACTTCGGGTTCATGATATACAATAAACATTTTCTTTTTAGGCTCAAAAGGTGTTTCAAATATGCGCACACTCACAAGGTTACTTGAAGTGTTTTTGGAATGGTGCTTTTTCTCATAGTACTAAAAAATTTGCCTTGATCATTTCTAAGTTTCCAACATTTAAAACAAACTCACAAGATTTAACATTAACAAAACGAGTAAAACAACAATTACTTGAACTCTATTTTTGGTGAACAATGGAAAGCATCTCACTTTTGTGGTTTTGTCCTAATTGATCCACACATGAACAAGTATTTATAACACAATGCATTACCATAATTTTGTATAAAGCACTAACTCACAATCATGCTAAAAATCAATAAAACAAACATTCACACTTTGATTGTGCACATAATTAAGAATTCTATTATCACCATCACATGTTTAAGGTTAATAAAGCACTCTTTTTCTTCTTGTGCTAACACACAAAATTTTCAAAAAAATAAGGACAAACATCACTTTCTTTGCACAAACACAAACATAAAAAAACAGAATTTAAATTAAACCAAAATTTAACTAAACTGAAATTTTATAAGTTATGGTGTAAACACACCGAAGATGTACTCGCCGAAGCAACAAAATGCTACAACAAAAATTCACCGAAGCGACCCAAAAGTACTTGCTAATAATATAAAACTGAAAATAAAATAAACATAAAATAAATGACAAAATAGAAATTCTTCACTTTGTAGTCTCCAGCCTCTAATTAGCCATATCGTTCAAATCATCTTGCATCTCATCATCTCCATCATCATCACCATCAGCATCAGCTCCAGCTAGGCATGACAACGGGGCGGGTCGGGGACGGTTTTTACCTCTCCCGAACCCAAACCCGAATCCCCAAACAATCCCCGTTCCCCGCCCCAAACCCAATCGGGGATGGAGAATTAAAACCCCAACCCGTCTCAAACGGGTTCGGGTATCCCCGCCCCGCCAACATCCATTTAGTAAAATCAAATTTTTAATAGAAATATTTATCTTTTCAAAAATCAAATTACATTACAAATAATAAAATAAAAAAAAATCTCAAAAAAAATCTTACATACATTTGAAATATGTTAAATAAATAAAACAAATCAAAATATCAAAACATTGGCCACATATTTAATATTCTAAATTAACAAAATTAAATAATAATAATGTACATAATATAATAAACAGGGCGGGTTTAGGTTCGGGTTCAGGGTGGGTACTAGTGTCCCCATTACCCGACCCGTCCCCATATTTTTTAATTGGGGAAAACCCAAACTCAAACCCAAACCCAATCAAAGCGGGTTTTCCCCGTCAACTTCGGGGCGGTTCGGGTGGGTACCCGCGGGTATGGGTTTTGTTGCCATGTCTAACTCCAGCTGCTCCTCCCCCTGAAAAGAATGGTAGCTTGCCCACAGGCCAGTTTGCATAATTATCATAATCAGCCCGAGTAGGAAAAGGGGCAACTTCCTGCGGAGTTGTCTGAAATTGGTATAGCAGCTACATATAGTTAAAATTAAATTCTGATGATCTTTGGTATGCTTCCGTCATGTTCCAAGAATAATTGAATGCCACTCGCATCCTAGGATTCCAAGTTGAAAAATCAAGAGCCTCAGATGGCTCACTAGTTTGCGAACGAGATGATTGACCCACATTACCCTTCCTCTTCTCAATCAACTTATTTTTGCAATACCTCTCAATATAGTCATCATTGACTACTCCCCTCACTTTCTCATTAATCACATCAGGCATCAGTACCCACTTCTTAAGACAAAGAGCAGTGACAAAGCAAGGAAAAATGATAGGTGCACTAGAATGTACCTCAGGTCTTCGCGTGTTCTCAATAAAATTCTTCATTTCATTCGAAATCACCCAGGCTACATCAACCTCCTTATCTTCCCTAATGTAGTATAAGATTAGGGCAACATTAACTGGTATTGAGGATCAGTGCATCTTGGGCTTGATGTTGTACAGAATGAGAAGAAGAATGACTTGCACATCTGGAGGCATGTCTTCCCTCTTGTACTGGACTGCTTCTCCTTGATGACTCATTTCCAAACTTCTCCCTTTAAACAGAATGGTCTTGGATATTTTATCGTGATCCAAATGAGTGCCAAATTCCTTAGAGTAATCATCCTTTTCAAACATCCCTAAAGAATTGGGTTTTCCAAACAGCTCATTTATGGCCTCACGATCGAATCTGATTTCCTTGCCTCAGACATAAGTTTTGAACCGGAACACATTCATCTCTCCTTTGGCTTGGGGACTTTGGAGAGCATTTGCGTAGAATTCACGGACCAACTCGTAGCTGATTCGATCCAAAGGATTTATCAAATTCCCCCATTTCTTACTTTTGAAAATTGCAACCTGCCTCCTATACGGTCCCTCTGGATGAATCTCAAATCTTTTCTCAGACAGAATTTTCCAGCCTTCAAGCATGGTATATCTGGAAGCATGAACGTCACTCAAGAACCGAGTTAGATTATGCTCACTTTGCTACCCAGAACTGCTGCCTACCACAGTCTTTTGCTTCTTGCCTCCGGTTGCTTTAATTTTAGGTGCCATCTGAAAAAATAGGCAAGATACACAAAGTAATAGAATTTTTTCAATTGTAGCACAATTCAAACAGCAAAAACAAGATCAAAGCAAGAATTAAAAAAAAAAAACAGAACAAAATTGGAAACTGTACAGCAGGAAATTTTTTTGAAAAAGGCCATTCGGCCCATGCTAGCCAGGCGAAGCAGGGGCGAAGTCTCGCTGCATGTTCGCCAGGCGAAGCTGAAGCGAAGGCTCACCTCACGCTCGCCAGGTGAAATTTCATGTACCCAGAAAGTTTAACAGGGCATGGGTCATTTTCAACATCCACAACCCACAATTTCTGACCCTAAAAATAGCAAAAACAACAACACTTCTAATCCTACCATAGTTTCTAGGATTTCAACAATAACCCTAATAGTATGAAATTCTAACCCTAGTCTAACAAAAATTAACAAGTTAAACTAAAACAAATTAATAATAAGAAAACATACCTCAAGTGAGATTGAGAGTGAAAGTGAGTGGAGATTCGGAAGAGTAAGGTTTGGAGTGAAAGAGTGTGTGTGTGTGAGAGAGAGAGAGAGAGAAAGTGAGAGTGAGAGTGAGAGTGAAAATGAAAGGGTGAAAGTGAAAGTGAGAGGGAAAGAGAAAATAAGAAAAACAATTTATGGGCCCACGTGGACCCTAATTAACAATATTTTATTTTTATTTTTTTTCTCATCTCAGAACCCAAGCCAGCAGTGTCACACCTGCTTCGCCTGGCGAAGCAGGAGCAAGAGGCTAGAGAAAATTGGTTTTTCCAGGCGATATAAGGATTCGCCAGGCGAATTACACCAGATGCAGAATTCTCTACTGTCAAGGATGTAATGCATAATTTCCATGTTTTTCCAAATTCAACCACTATTATCACACAATTCAAAATTTAAAACAGCAAAGATGAAATACTTACAATGTTGGGGTGCCTCCTAACAAGCGCTTTGTTTAACGTTGTTTGAGTTCGACGGTCCAAGAAGACCTCAATGATCATCCAGAAACACAGCTCAATTTTCTCGATCAATCTCTCCTCCGAGATAGACTTTAAGTCGTTGGCCATTCACAGTCCAACTTTCCTTTTTCTGCAAGTCCTCTATCATAATAGCACCGTAGTGCTTCACCTCTTTAATAAAAAACGGTCCAGGCCACTTGGACTTCAATTTTCCCGGAAAAAGCATCAAACGGGAATTGAACAGAAGAACCATTTGGCCTACCCGAAATTATTCCTGACAAACTTTCTTGTCATGATACCCCTTAACTTTTTCTTTATAGAGCTTGCTAGAATGATACGCATTATTACTCATTTCTTCCAACTCGTGTAATGTTACCTTTCTTTTCTCGCCGGCCAAGTTCGGATCAAAGTTTAACAATTTCAACTCCCAAAGAGCTTTGTGCTCCAATTCAACCGGTAAATTATATGTTTTGCCATAAACCATTTGGAAAGGAGTAAAAACTATTGGAGCCTTGTAAGCGGTGCGATACGCCCACAAAGCTTCATCCAACTTTTGCGACCAATTCTTACGAGAGCTTGACACGATCTTTTCAAGAATCCTTTTTACCTCCCTATTTGAAACTTCGGCCTGACCATTGATTTGCGGGTGGTAAGGGGTTGCAACCTTATGCTTTACACCATAGTGCTCTAAAACCTTTTCAAGCGGTGTATTGAAAAAGTGCGACCCTCCATCACTAATCAACACAAGAGGGGTGCCAAAACGGGAGAATATATTTTTCTTTAAAAATTTGATCACCATTTTGCCATCTGTCCTCGGTGATGCAATTGCTTCCACCCACTTAGAAACATAGTCAACCGCAACCAAAATATACTCATTTGAAAAATATGGGGGAAATGGTCCAACAAAATCGATACCCCAACAATCGAAAACCTCAACTTCCAAAATAGTTTGTAAGGGCATTTCATCTCATTTTCTAATCCCGCCACTTCTTTAGCATATGTCACAACTTTTCTCGTGGAGGTTTGCATCTTTAAACAACGACGACCAATAAAAGCCCGATTGGAGGACTTTTGTTGTCGTTCTCAATCCATTGTAATGCCCTATATATGGCGAATTGTGAAAATGCCAAAGGATACTTTTAGCTTCGTCACTAGTGACACACCTTCTCAACAAATTATCACCACCTAACTTAAAAAGATATGGTTCATCCCAAACATAAAAATTGGCATCCGATAAGAATTTCCTTCTTTGGTTCCAAGTTTTATCTTCCGGTATAAATCCGGTTGCTTTGTGGTTAGCAAAATCTGTAAACCAAGGTCTAACTTGCACCCTAAACAGTTTTTCATCTGAAAACTCTTCTTGGACCTCATTTTCTCGGTGTGTTAATTCTACATTGACCAAACGGGATAAATGATCCGCTACCTAGTTTTCACAACCCTTCTTGTCACGAATTTCCAAATCAAATTCTTGTAACAAAAGAATCCACTGGATTAGCCTTTGCTTTGAATCCGGCTTGGTAAGAAGATATTTAATGGCCGAGTGGTCAGTGTAGACTACAACTTTTGAACTAATTAGGTAAAACCGAAATTTCTCGAGAGCATACACTATAGCGAGTAATTCTTTTTCTGTGCTAGCATAATTCACTTGTGCCTCATTTAAAACTTTACTCGTGTAATGTATAGCATGAAAAATATTGGTCTTCCTTTGCCCAAGCACCGCACCAATAGCATAATCGCTTGCATCACACATTAATTCAAAATTTAAAGTCCAATTAGGAGCAATGATTATTGGTACGGTGATGAGTTTTTCTTTTAAAATTTGAAAGGCATTTTAACATTCATCATCAAAGAGGAAAAACTTATCTTTGTTGAGCAAATTTCTCAAAAATCTTGCAACTTTAGAGAAGCCTTTGATGAATCGTCTGTAAAATCCTGAATGACCTAGAAAACTCCAGATTCCTTTAACATTGGTTGGTGGTGGCAACTTCTCGATCACTTTAATTTTTTCTTCATCCACTTCAAGGCCTTTAGAGGAGACTTTGTGGCTGAGCACAATCCCCTTTCGTTACCATGAAGTTGCACTTCTCCCAATTTAGCACCAAGTTTGTTTCCACACACCATTCGAGAACGGTCTCCAAAATTTTCAAACATAGATCAAAAGACGCTCTGAACACAGAGAAGTCGTCCATAAACACTTCCATTGTTTTCTCAATAAAGTAGGAAAAAAATGGCTTGTACACACCGTTGAAAAGTTGCTGGTGCATTGCACAAGCCAAAAGGCATCTTTCGGTATGCAAAAATTCCAAAGGGGCAAGTGAACGCCGTCTTCTCATGGTCTTCCGGATCAACCGAGATTTGATTATAACCAAAATAGCCATCTAGGAAGTGTAACACCCCAAAATTTTCCCTCTTGTTTTTAGTGCTAACTGGCTTATGTTTTTTTTCATGTGCATTAGCATTGCTGCATTTGCATGTTTCTGTAAGCATGGGATCAGGGCATTTTCTTCAGCAGTACAAGATGTTCTCAGCACCGATTTGATCTTTATCGGTAGTTAAGGCCAGGCATTTAATTCTCAAAGTCTTTTTGAGCATTTATTTTGATCATTTAGTGATTTGAAGATCAACAGTTCTGGCAGTCAAATTTTGATCAACAATTCAGCACCGAACAGCCGTCTCAGCAATTTAATTGGGGCCCGGAAAATATTTCACGGCATGTTTCAAATGCACTCAAAGTAGTGAGGTCCAAAGACAAGTTTCAGAGGCATATTGTGGTTCAGAACAGGTGGAATCAAGTCCGTCTCCATTTTCCCTCCTTTTGGTGCCAAGCAGAAAATTCAAATTTTCCTCAGAGTAACCGGTTACTCACCATTTGGTAACCGGTTACCCAGTGTATTTTTTGCCCAGAATCTACATTTTTCAGCACTGCAGAATTTTCAAATCATTTTAGTGGTGATGTGCATTGCTTGTGCCTACGTGGGAAGGATCTAGAACAACTTATTTTCATCATTTTCCACCCAAATTTTCCATTTCCACTCATCAATTTCCACCCCAATTCCACACTTCACTTCTTAACCCATTTTCACCTCATTTTCCACTCACTCCAAACCCAAGCCAAATTCATAAGCTAGAGGATATTTAAGCTCACTCATTCCAAACCAAGAGGGGACCTAGATCATTTTCACTCTCCAATTTTCAGAATTCTTTCAATTCTCTCAACTTTTCTCTCATTTTCCAAAACCCTCACTCAAAGTTTCATCATCAAAGTTCATCAAATTTCACCTTGGAATTTGTTGATCTTGAAACTAAACCACCATCCATTCACCAATTCTTGAAGGAATGTTGGATTTGCTACTGTTTTGGAGTGTGGAATCACTTTTGGAGCAGCTTTTCATTATTTGAGTTGTTCTAGCTTGGATCTTGGTTGTTCTTGCTTGGATCTTGAATATCATCACAAATATCTTTGGTTTTCTTGCTTGGATTCACCAATTTTCGTGCTCAACAATCACCAAGGCAAATCTCAGCCTTGTAGGTTGGTTTTCCTTAAATTTATGCTTGATTTAGCTTAATTTCAACTTATGTAATGTAGATCTTTGGTTTGTGATGTGATTTGATCCATTTGCTTGATTTGATTTGTGATCTTGTTGTTTGATTGATGAAAGTGATGTTTGATTGCTGTGATTGGACTTAATTCTCGTGCATTGTTGATTACATGATCATTGGATATGATTGCATAAGTGGTTTGATGCTGAAAAGTGCTTTTGAAACAGATTTTTTTGACTGCTGTCCCAGAGTAACCGGTTACTCACCGTTTGTTAACCGGTTACTCTGTGTATTTTTTGCGTAAATGGTCTGATTTTCAACTAAGTAACCGGTTACTCACCGTTTGTTAACCGGTTACTCTGGGACAGAATGTGTATTTTAGTGCATTTTCTTGGTTGTTTGAGATTCGATGCATGCCTAAACTTCATGGACTAATATGTTGATGATTTGTGGATTATTCTTGAGCTGTTGCACCTCACACTATTGCATGAACACATTTCTCCGCACGCGATGCTTGGATTTCACTGTTTATGTGTATGTTTGCGTTGTTGAACACTTGATGCTAGGAACACATACGCACACTCACTTGTTGATCATGTTCATTGTGCATTGCTGCTGGATTGATGATGATTGTGCATACTTACTTGCATCCAATTTCATGATGTGCATTCTTGTTTCATTTGATCATATTCTATATGTTGCATTCTTCAATGATGCTTGCAAGGTTATTCAACATGGTGTGTGGTTTGTTTATGATCATGATTAATTGAATGATGTATGTTGTTTGATGCATGTTTGCTCTGCCTTGATTGAATCGTATTCAAATGTGGTGCATGCTGTCCTGATTTCACATCTGAGTTTTGCATAAAGTGATGTCATATGTGCTGTCCATGTGTACATGTATGCTGTTTGACCTTTTTACACATGTTTTCACGCTGAGTTTCATGCTGTTGAATGTTGTTTGGTGTATGCGCATGATTTCGTTGCTGTTCTGAAGCAAATGTACTGTTGTAGGTGTTGTACCTTCTCTTTTTTCTCATTTCACTCCCTCGAGTCTCAAGACTTGTTCAAGTCTTGGACTCCTTTCCCTTTAGAGCTACCTAGTCCAACTTAATTTTTTATTAAGCTTGGAGTAGGATTAGCATTAGGTTTTAGGTAGTTGTCCCTCCTAAACCTCACTAACCCTAGGTTACCCGTGCATGATAACATTAACACTCTTAGTTTCCCTTTAGAGTTTCCTTTGTGTCTTCTCTCTTCTCATCTCAAAACTTCTTGAAAACACTTAATAAAGATAAAGTGTATTGAGCACGAGCCTTAAGCGTGGGGAATGAGAAATGAGGGGCTTCCTCTCATCTTTCTAGAGTGCTTGGGGGCGTCCTGTCTTGGGATGATTCGTTAAGTATTCGTCCTTGTGCCCTAGACTTTGGTGCAATGCAAGTTATAAACTAACTTAACAAAAACACTTCTGTCTAAAAAACACAAAAACAAATTCAAATATTTTTATCCTTCGTGATTGTTGGGTTTCAAACTTCATTTTCAGAAAAGAGCTCGTCGCTCACGTAAAAAACACTTACCCATTCGTGGTCGTACCCACGAACTACATTAGCTCTGATTCCTCTCTCTCGTCCGATTGAGGATATGTAGGCACAAGACAGCGATTGTCTTGGCGAGCAACCTTCCCCCACAGTTCCCGCCCGAACTACGTTGACTCTGACTTTCCCATTGCACAGAGGGAGTACGTAGGCCTAGGGCATCGAATATGTCCTACCGAGTCCGTCTTAGTCACCCCCATCCCCGTTTTCTTTTGTTCAGCCATAGATAGTAGGACAGCTCACCCTCCGTTTAGATAACAAGGGTGGATCCCATCGAGTACGATGGATGCGTGGGGTGCTAACACCTTCCCCTCGCATAACCGACTCCCGAACCCGGACTATGGTTGCGATGTCCATGTCTTTCCCCCTTTCTCTTCAGGTTTATGCAGTGTTTCCTTTCCCTCTCTCAGGATAAATACACATTGCTGGCGACTCTGTGTTTTCTGCACCACTCTCGCGTTTGTACCGTTGGATGCAAATCTCTCGGGAGCGACAATTGGCGACTCTGCTGGGGACATTGGTTGACCTCTTGCTGGTCCATCCCCTTTAGCGAGTCGGTCCTAGCGCTTGTTTGTTTCTCGTTGGGTGTTTATTTGTTGTGCTTTATTATTTTGTATATTACTGTTTTACAGCTTGTACTGCATTGCATTTCATCTTATTACTGTCATACTGGATATTGCTGTGCTATACTGGCTGGTTTCTGTTTGGCAGGTTGGGTTGTTCTGAGAGATAAACCCAATACCCAGGCTTGAGTACACCCTAGGACTAGAGTGGAGAGTAGTGGATCCTACGTGCCCGCTTGGTACGTTTGTGTGTTCACAAAATTCACAACCAGACGAGGCTATCTTGGGACGCATTCTGACGTGTGTGTCTTGCGCATGTTAGGGTGTTGATCTAGAGAGCTGTCGACTCTGGTGACCGTTTTTCCGATACCTCAGTTGCGCCTCTCCTCCTGAGATGTGACAGTGGCAGACCACGTTCCGTGGCAAACCCATTGCACATTCTCGATCCGAGGACCCAATGCTGAGGGACTCGCATAGGATGGCCTTATTTTTTAGGGGAATCAGTTGAGGCCTCCTCGATTGATGATGATGCCAAACCAGAAATGGTGACCGTATCATCATTTCTCGAACCCTCGCCTTTCTAGAACCCTCATGAGAGATGGGATGGGTGTTTGCAGGCTTGCAGGAAACCGAAACCTTCAACCTACCCGGTTTTTCTGGATTTCTCATCAGTGTTTGATTATCTGGGTTTCTGGTTATCTCAGTGGTTCGGTATTCTAGAATTCTGGTTTTCTGGGTTATGGTTCCCGTTCAGTTAACAGCACAGCACATCCAGCAGTGATGCCTTGATCCCATGCTTGCATGTGCATATCATTTTTCTTGCATTCTAACATGTTTGACATTTTTCAGGGCTTGCATCTTACTCTTGATTCCGGTTTTCTGAGGTTTCCTTAACATGGATGTCCATAGAAAGAAGACTGTTGCTTATTCGTTCCCAAACCCGACCTTGACGTTGATTCACAAGTTGATTAGTATGGCTGGTCCCGGAGTTCGTACAGAGTTCAGTGGAAAGTATGGGAGGCTTCTGAAGTTTGTCTACAGTATCTCCAAGTATGAGAAGGATGCCATTCATACACTTCTTCAGTTTTATGATCCGTCTTTGCGTTGCTTCACTTTCCTAGACTATATCTTGGCTCCAACGCTGGAGGAGTTCTCATTTATTTTGGGAATCCCCATCAGGCATGACATAGTATTCTTTTCTGAAGAACGCCTTGGGATAAAAGAAATGGCCACTGCTCTTCATATTGGTGAATCCGCTCTGAGCAATAATATTGTGGAGAAACAAGGAGCTAAGGGTTTCTTATTGAAGTTCTTGTTTGATCAAGCTTGTATACGTGTTAAAGAGAAGAATTGGACTGTTTTCCAAGCTATTCTGGCTATGTGCATCTATGGGATTGTCCTGTTTCCCAATGTTCCTGATCTGGTGGATATGCATGCTGTCAGAATATTTATTTCAAAGAATCCTATACCTACCTTGCTAGGTGATGTGTATCACTCAGTCCACTACAAAATTGAAAATAGGCGTGGAAAGACTGTGAGTTACTGTGCATCACTCTTATCTACTTGGTTTCTGAGTCATCTCCCCGAAGCTGGCCCTTTCGTTGATACGAGAGATTCTCTGAAGTGGTCAAAGAGGTTAATGGGCTTGACTGCTGACAACATTGTTTGGTTCAACCATGACTTGCTAGGAATGGAGATTATTTGCAAGTGCGGAGAATTCCCTAATGTACCCTTGATAGGGAGAAGAGGTGGAATTAACTATAATCCTTCCCTTGTTATCAGGCAGTTTGGTTATCCTTCGAGAGATCCACCTGAAGAGCGAGATATCAGAGAGTCCTTATTTTTCAATGGTATTGAGGATCAAGAGATGATAAGGAAGATTGTGAATGCTTGGAAGCAGGTGACCAAGAAGGGAAAAACTTCATTCGGGAAATGTAACAACCGGGCCTTTCCTTCCTATGAAGAGTGGATTAAGAAAAGAGCAGAAGAGGAGCTTCTTCCCTTCCCGGTGGAACCATCTTTGTATTCTTTGATTATCGAGGCTCCCACGACTGTTAATGCAGAGAAGTATGATAAGTTATGGGCTGAGAAGGAGAAACTCCGAGAGGAGAATCGTGAGCTGGGCAGAGAGGTTGGTCAGTTAAAGAACGAAAAAGGTGAAGCTATCCATGCTGCCAGGTTGAAATCAGAACTTTTGGCTGTGAAGGAGAAAGAATTGTCTAAAGAAGCCACAGCCAGAGAAAAAGTTGCTCAAGCGTTGAAAAGTGTTAGCAAGGCCCTTTCGTCCAAAAAGAAAGAGTTAGCTTATGCTATGTCAAGAATTCACAGGTTCAGTGACCGTCGTAATACAGCAATTACCGCCAACAGGTTGAAAGAGGACAAGTATCTGGAACAAATTGAAGGTTTGAAGACAGAGCTTCGTAAAAAGGATAAGGAGATTTTATCAGGGATCTTTGAGAGGAGAGCAGTTGAGGAAAAGCTCAAGGAAACCATGGCGGATATGGAACATATGAAGATCCAAGCCGAAGTGAAAAGAGCCAGGAGCGAAGGTCCAAGTTCAGGTGGAGCTTCTAGAGAAGATGATTGGGAGTTGCATAGTCGTTATTTAACAGGAATCTTGCATAGGAGAGATCTTTTGATTCAGGAGCTAATTCAGAGACCAGAGCATCCTAATACCAAGAAGCTTCTCAAGGGAGTGCAAAATTGGTGCAAAAAGAATGACGAATGGGGAATTCTAGCACGGCTGAGTCTTGATGATATGCTTTAGTTTCCTTGCTATTGTTTTCTTTGTATTTCCGGGATCACCGCCAGGCTTGTTGGTCGGGATCTTTGTTTATGCTTATTCAGACTTGTGTTGTAACAGATGCTTATTCTCTTTATATGATCAGGAATTCAGTTCTCTTCTGTTGTTAAAACTGGAATCAAGGGATAGATTGCCTTGATAATGTGCATACATGTTTGCATTTGCATTTGCATAGTCATCTCATTTTTTTGCATAGCAGGTTATCTTGGATTCTCTGGTTTTCTTATGCTCTCTTTTTGACAGTCAGGATTGATCAACCAACTCATCGGTATTCTACCAGGTTTAATCAAAGCAGAGTGATGGACAAAGTTCAGGCAGATATGGCAGCTATGCAAGCTCGCATCGATCAATTCATGGAGATGATGCAGGGTGTGGTGCAGAGTCAGAATGAATTCAGAACTCTAGTTCAGCCTTTGGTGTCGCAGGTTGATGAAAATGGTATCTTACACAGTGGTCTTCTTAATCGTATTATTCCTCCGGGCGGAGGTGGGGCTGGTATCAACATTCCTATTCCTGGCGCTGGTGGACAGGGTGGGATTCCTTCAGTGGTTGGAGAAGGAAGCACTATTCTAGCTATCCATGGCCATCATTTTGATGATCAACAGGATGATGTTTTTTCAGTCAGAAGCTTGGACGCTGGTCTTCCTGTGGACAGTGATGAGAGGATCCGTTTAATTGAGGCGCAACTGAAAGGGGTTGTGAAGCAGGATGATCTGGGAATATATTTGGACGACCTAGGGTTGGTCCCTGATATTGTCATCCCACACAAGATTCAGATTCCTACACTGGAGAAGTATAATGGTTCTACCTGCCCGAGAACTCATGTAAAGGCGTATACCAGGAAGATGGCTACCCATGCCAAGGACGAAAAGCTAATGATGCACTTTTTCCAAGACATCCTGTCCATTGCGTCTTTGGAGTGGTATATGGCACTGGAAAGTAGAGATGTTCGTACTTGGAGAGAGCTAGCTGCAGCTTTTATCAAGCATTACCAGTACAACACAGACATGGCTCCCAACAGAACTCAGCTGTTGAGCATGTCCCAGAAAAATGATGAAAGTTTCAAAGAATACGCACAAAGGTGGCGTGAATTGGCGGCTAGGGTGCAGCCACCAATGCTGGAAAAGGAAATGTTGGATATGTTTATGGACACACTGCCTAAGCACTATTATGAAAAACTATTGCCTTGTTCGCTAGGCAAGTTTGCAGATGTGATTGCTATCGGACAAAACATAAAGGTTGGAATTAAGGCTAGAAAAGTTTCCAGTGGTGACGGATCGTCCTCCGGGCATGGAAAGAAGCCATTTGTGAACTATAAAAAGGAAGAAGAAGCCAATTATGTCTCATCCTATAGGGTAAAGGGGAAACAACACAAAAACTATAACCAGCAGGTGGCTTCCGTGGTTATTCCTGCAGCACTCCCACCTCTGGCAGCACCTCAACGACAGAATCATGCTCCGTGCCAACAACAATTCACCCCTAAGCAGAACAGACACTTTGATACTCCACCTATACCATATTCACAATTGTTTCAGCATTTGCTTCAGTTGAAGATAGTTGAAAAGAAGACTTTGGCTCCTCCTGTTGGTAATCCGCCTCCCAGGTACAATCCTAACGCCCATTGTGATTTTCATTCTGGGGCACCGGGGCATCATCTCGAGGACTGTAAAGCTTTCAGGCATAAATTCCAAGACTTGGTAGATTCAAAGGCTATCAGCTTTGCTAATGATGAACCTAATGTTGTGCAAAACCCGATGCCTGATCACAATGGGCCGAGGGTGAATGCCATAATCGAGGAATGTGAAGCTTTGAATTTGATCATGGATGTTGAGGAGCTGAAGACTCCGCTGGCTGTGGTTAAAAATAGGTTATTGAAGGGTGGCGTCTATCCGGGTTGCGATGAGAAATGTTCAAATTGTTTGACAAAGGACAATGGTTGTGATTCGCTGAAGAGGGGTATCCAGAATATGATTAATGAGGGCGGCTTACAGTTTGATAGAGGTAATCAGCAAAAAGAGGTTCCGTATAAAAGTAACCAAGTCGTCCCTTGGAATTATGATGCTAGTGTATTTGTTAATGGAAAAAAGCAGGAATTAATGACTACTCCACCAGTGAGTACTAGTTCGGAAGCTAAAGTTAAGACCGATGCTATAACGAGAAGTGGTAGAGTGCTTACTCCTGTTAATGATCAACCCAGTACTTCTAGGCAAGATAGAGGAAAATAGGTAATGGATGGATCTGTTCAGACTCCAGTGATTATTGATTCTACAGTAAAGCTAGCTGACAACTCTTTTTCAGAGAATGTGGAAGAGTTTATGAGGCTTATCAGGAAAAGCGACTACAAATTTGTGGACCAGTTACATCAAACCCCGTCGAAGATTTCCATTCTGTCATTGTTGTTATGTTCAGAAGCTCACAGAAATGCACTTCTGAAAGTTTTGAATGCGGCCTATGTTCCTCAAGAAATATCTGTTAACCAGCTGGAAGGGGTTGTGGCGCACGTGAATGTAGGTAATGGCTTGGGTTTCACAGACCTTGATCTGACTCCCGCTGGAAGGAATCATAACAATGCCCTGCATATCTCGATTGAGTGTCGTGGTTCACTGATGTCACATGTGTTGGTTGACACCGGATCATCATTGAATGTATTGCCAAAGAAAGCATTAATGAAGTTAGATACCAGGGGACGTATTTGTACACCAAGTGACTTGGTGGTACGAGCTTTTGATAGCTCGAAGAGGTCTGTCTTTGGTGAGATTGTGCTTCCAATCAAGGTTGGGCCAGAAATATTTGATGCAACATTTTATATAATGGATATTCAGCCAGCATACAGTTGTCTGTTGGGTGGTCCTTAGATCCATGGTTCAGGCGTTGTAACCTCCACTTTGCATCAAAAGCTGAAATACATGATTGATAGTCACATAGTGACAGTGTGCGGAGAAGAAGACATAATGATTAGTCAGCTATCAACCTTCAAATACGTGGAAGTGGATGGTGAAATCCATGAGACTTTGTGTCAGGGGTTTGAGAAGGTGAAGGTTTCTGAAGAGGTTGTCCAGTCTGAAGCTATAGAGCAGCCTGCAGGGCCAAATCAGCCTGAGATCTCTATGTCTTCATTTAAAGACGCCAAAGTTGTGGTTGAGGCTGGTAGCTCACAAAGGTGGAGCCAAGTGGTTGAAGTTCAGGAGAAGAGGAATACCTATGGATTGGGGTACAAGCCATCCAGGAGAGATGGGGATCCTCCCAAATTCTATGGCCCAGTTCGTTTCACCAGTGCCGGTGTTTTCTTCGACAGAGTAAATGCCATTGAGGAAGAAGGGGACAGTGATTGTGACATGGATAGCTGGATCCGCCCTTGCGTCCCAGGAGAAAGTCTGTGCAACTGGTCTTCTGAAAAAGTCATTCAAGTGACTAGCTTCGAGTAATTGCTTTGTTTTCCTATTATGTTAATCCTGCGTTCTTCCCAAGACATAGTGATTTTATTTGGAAAGCCTTTAACTGTTGCATGTTTTGCTTTATCATCAATAAAGGACTTTTCACACTCAAATATTTTGATCCCTATCTTTCTGTTTTATTTTTATGCATTAAAAACCCACATCAAAATGGCAATGTGTTTCTTTTGTTGCATACATAATAAAATATACCTCATCAATCATGTAGGTTTCTTTGTACAGATGACACCGATCATGACTCAGCTATAGCTCGGTATGACTTTGACAATCCAATCTATCAGGCTGAAGAAGAGACTGACGAAGATTGTGAACTGCCCGAAGAGTTGGCTAGATTGTTGAAGCAAGAGGAGAGGGTCATCTCACCTCATCAGGAGGAAATTGAGATTGTGAATCTGGGAACTGAGGATGCCAGAAAGGAAGTAAGGATAGGGGCTGCATTGGAAGACAGTGTCAAGGGAATATTGATTGAAATGCTCTGAGAGTATGTGGACATCTTCGCCTGGTCTTACCAAGACATGCCTAGGCTCGATACTGATATTGTTGTACACCGACTACCACTTAAAGAAGGTTGTGCTCCGGTCAAACAAAAGTTGAGAAGAACTAAGCCGGAGATGTCTGTCAAAATCAAGGAAGAGGTTCAGAAATAGCTAGATGCCGATTTTCTTGCCGTGACAAATTATCCTCCATGGGTTGCTAACATCGTGCCTGTACCTAAGAAGGATGGGAAGGTCAGGATGTGTGTTTATTACAGGAATTTGAACAGAGCAAGCCCAAAGGACGATTTCCCGCTCCCTCACATTGACGTTTTAGTTGACAATACTGCTCAGTATTCGGTGTTTTCCTTCATTGATGGCTTCTCTGGGTATAACCAAATCAAGATGGCCCTAGAGGACATGGAGAAGACAACATTCATAACACCGTGGGGAAATTTTTGCTACAAGGTGATGTCCTTTGGATTGAAGAATGCAGGGGCAACCTATCTGCGGGCGATGGTGATTCTCTTTCATGATATTATTCATAAAGAAATCGAGGTTTATGTTGATGACATGATTGCGAAGTCACAGACGGAGGAAGAACATCTGGTGAATCTTTAGAAGCTATTTGAAAGGTTGAGAAAATTCAGACTGAGGTTGAATCCGAACAAATGCACCTTCGGGGTGAGATCAGGAAAATTGCTGGGGTTTATTGTTAGTGAAAAAGGTATTGAGGTTGATCCTGCAAAGGTAAAAGCCATACAAGAAATGACTGTGCCGAAAACAGAAAAATAGGTTCGTGGTTTCTTGGGGAGATTAAACTACATTGCTAGGTTCATCTCACATCTCACAGCCACGTGTGAACCAATCTTTAAGTTGTTGAAAAAAGATCAAGCGGTCAGGTGGAATGAAAATTGTCAAAAGGCGTTTGAGAGAATAAAGGAATATTTGCAGGAACCTCCGGTCCTTATGCCGCCATTACCAGGAAGGCCATTAATTAGGTATCTTACGGTTCTTGAGAATTCAATAGGGTGTGTACTCGGTTAACACGACGAGTCAGGTAGAAAAGAGCACGCCATCTACTACATGAGTAAAAAGTTGACTGATTGTGAGTCGAGGTACTCGATGCTGGAGAAAACATGTTGTGCACTCGCTTGGGTCGCTAAGCGTTTGAGGCAGTATATGTTAAACCACACAACCCTTTTGATTTCGAAGATGGATCCGATCAAGTATGTGTTTGAGAAGCAAGCACTTTCTGGGAGAATAGCCAGTTGGCAGATGGTTCTGACGGAATACGATATTCAGTATGTTTTCCAAAAGGCCATTAAGGGAAGTGTTTTGTCAGAATATCTTGCCGAACAGCCAATTGAGGATTATCAACCAATGAAGTTTGAATTTCTGGATGAGCATATCATGTATTTGAAGATGAAGGATTGTGAAGAGCCTTTGCATGATGAAGGGCCTGAGATTGGATCTCAATGGAAGTTGGTCTTTGACGGGGCTATAAATTCATATGGTAACGGAATCGGGGCAATCATTACGACTCCAAAGGGTTCTCATATACCCTTCACTGTCCGATTGGCGTTCGTATGCACCAACAACAAGGCAGAGTATGAAGCATGCATCATGGGGTTAGAAGAAGCGATCAATTTGAGAATCAAGAACCTCGATGTTTATGGTGATTCTGCGTTGGTGGTTAATTAGATTATAGGTGAATGGGAGACTCGTCAAGCAAATCTTGTTCCATATAACAACTATGCCAGAAGGTTGTTACCTTTCTTTGACAGAGTGGACTTCTATCACATTCCCCGGATAGAGAATCAGATGGCTGATGCGTTGGCAACGTTGTCATCGATGTATCAAGTGAATCGTTGGAATGAAACTCCTTCAATCAGAATCATGCGCTTGGGCAGACCTGCTTTTGTATTTGCATTTGAAGGGGTATCAGATGGCAAGCCTTGGTATCATGACATCAAAGTCTTTTTGAAGAGTCAGGAATACCCAGCTGGGGCATCTTCCAGGGATAAGAAGACATTGAGGAGGTTATCAGGAAACTTCTTTTTGAACAAAGACGATGTGTTATACAAGAGAAACTTTGACATGGTCTTGCTACGTTGTGTTGATGAACACGAGGCAGGCTTGTTAATGGAAGAGGTTCACGAAGGTTCCTTTGGTACTCATGCCAATGGGCATGTTATGGCAAGAAAATTGTTAAGAGCGGGGTATTATTGGATGACTATGGAGTCTGATTGTTTTAAATACGCTCGAAAATGTCATAAATGCCAGATTTATGCTGATAAGGTGCACGTACCGCCCACTCCTCTGAATGTTTTGTCATCACCTTGGCCTTTTGCCATGTGGGGAATTGACATGATTGGGAAGATCGAGCCGACAGCTTCGAATGGACATCATTTTATCCTGGTGGCTATTGATTATTTCACGAAGTGGGTAGAAGCAGCATCGTATGCCAACGTCACCAGACAAGTGGTAGCCCGGTTTATTAAGAAGGACATCATCTGCCGGTATGGAGTCCCGGAGAGAATCATTACTGATAATGGTTCAAATCTAAATAACAAGATGATGAAGGAGCTATGTCAAAGCTTTAAAATCGAACATCATAATTCTTCTCCCTATCGTCCGAAGATGAATGAGGCTGTTGAAGCGGCAAATAAGAATATTAAGAAGATTGTGCAGAAGATGGTAGTGACATACAAAGACTGGCATGACATGTTGCCTTACGCTTTGCACGGTTATCGTACTTCGGTACGCACATCAACTGGGGCAACTCCTTTCTCAATGGTGTATGGTATGGAAGCAGTTCTGCCATTAGAAGTTGAGATTCCTTCTTTGAGAATTCTGACAGATGTGAAGCTTGATGAAGCTAAATGGGTGCATTCCCGGCTGAATGAACTGAACCTCATTGAAGAGAAGAGATTGAAAGCCATTGCGCATGGCCGTTTGTATCAGAGCAGGATAAAAAAACATTTGATCAGAAAGTGCGTCCTCGGTGTTTTCAGGCTGGTGAATTGGTTTTGAAAAGGATCCTTCCTCCCCAAACAGATCACAGGGGCAAATGGACTCCAAACTACGAAGGGCCATATGTAGTAAGACAGGTTTTCTCTGGTGGAGCCTTATTACTCTCAACTATGGATGGCGAAGATTTTACGTCCCCTGTGAACGCGGACGTAGTCAAAAAATACTTTGAATAAAAGAGACCCGCTGAACATAAAAAGAAGATTCAGGCAAAAATGGGGCATCCCGGCGAACCATAAAAAGAAAAGAAAAGGTTTGGGCAAAAATTAGGGATAAAAAAGAAAAAAATAAACCCGCAAGGTTGAAAACCTGAAAAGGCAACTTTGGCAAAAATGGGTATCCCGATGGATTGAAACCCCGAAAAGGGCGATCCAGGCAAAAGTTAGGTATTTAAAAGCAAAGACTACGATCCGCGTTCGATCTGTGATCACTATTCACACTTGGAAAATTCGAAGGAAAGGAATCAGTCCAGTCAGTCATCTTCAAAGGCCAAAGTATCTGCGGATAAACAAGTCATATGGGTTATAGCTGAGTCGAGTCATGGTGGATGTCTAATCCCCACATTGCCGACATGTGTTATTTCTTTTACTTTTTGCACAATTACCTCTTTTCAGGAATTGCTTCCAGATGTAAATGCCTCTTTACAGGCCAATCCATTCAATAAAACTCTCATTTTAGTCAAAAAGCTTTCCATTTGTGTTTTTGTTTTACCTATTTTGTTCGTGAAAATGTCCGATATTTTTGATAAACATTACATGTTAAAATGTTGAGCTTTGCGAAGCATATTGGAAAACAGGGGAAATTGCTAGGGCGACGGTCATTGTAATGGTAATTGCAGTAGCTATTTTGCATAGAACATTCTGTGGATTTTGTTTGCAGGGTAACAGGTTTGTCCTTCTGTAATACCCCAAATTTTGACCACTTAGATTTCCCATCATTGTGAAAATCATCATCACAATATGGATGAACCATCATGCTTCATCAGTCTCCCCAAAGATGGGTGAGCATCCAATACAATCAAAATTAGGGTTTCAAGCCCTCTCTGAGTGCTTAGACAAAGGATCAATCAAGAAATGACATGATCTTTAACTTGTCTAATCTCTCAAACATCCACAATGGATCAAAAAGGACTCCCACTTCAAGGATTAAGCACAAGATTGCTCCCTTCTAGGTGGATCAAGTCTCAAGATCGGCAGTGTCACCAAATTAGGGTTTTGGTCGACCAGGGCCTCCAGATGGAAATTTTCATCTGGGCACAAGGCAATGATCCAAAACATGACCTAATATACTTCATGGAACCTCATGAACCCATGCATCAAGTCAATTTTGCCTCAGGAAATGCATTCATCAAAAATCAGGAATTAGGGTTTCTTGACCTAATTCACCCCTAGGTTTACTTTTGGGACAAACCATGAGCCAATACCTCAAGAGATGATTTGAGGGTCTCTAATACACCATATTGATCCATTTGGAACAATGGATTGATCCAAGAAGCTTGAGCAACAAGTTTCATTTTCATCTGCACCATAATTAGGGTTTTAAGGGAAAAGTCAACTGTAACTTTGACTTTTGACCTGGACATGCTCCCAAACCCTAATACATGATTGAATATACCCTATGACACCCATGGAACATGTCCATCAAGTTTGATTTAGGTCAAGGACATGATTTCCTGAAGAATTGCACAGTTTGGAATTCATCTGATAAAAAGTCAACTGTGCACAAAAGTCAACTTTGACTTTTTGAGATTTTTCACCAAAATGGATTTTTAACCCTAAAATGATGTTAATGTATGATTTGAATCATCATTCATCAAGAAAAATCAAGAAAAGTGAGATAACTTGTAAAAGGGGTAACCATAAAACTTAGAAATTTTTCTAAGTTAAAAATAAAGTGGCAAAGGTACCAACTTTGGAGGACCATAACTCCTAAACCACAAGGCCAATTTTTTTCATCCAAAGCTTGATTTGTAACCATCATTATCACCTACAAAAACTTCAACTACAAGTCATTCCAATTCATTAAGGATTTTGAGTTATGGAGTGATCAAAGTGGCTGAAAAGTGAAAATGTCACTTTTTCCAACACTTAGTGAAATTTTCACTAAGTTAGAATTTGCCTTCACTTTTTGCCAAATGTAGGGGGATTTTTCACTTGGAATCAAAAGAGATCAAAACCAAACTTGTTCAAACAGTTGTTGTATCATGTAAGAGCTTTCCAAAATGGCCAAGAACATTGCCAAATTCAACCTACATCATGAGATACAACATTGGCAAGTTGCCTTGCTGAAATCTGTCAAAGCAAGGCAGAATTTACATTTTGGCTTGATTTCCCAAAATCAGCCAATTGCAATTGCTCCAATCCACTTGGACACCTCATAGGATTGAATCCAAAGGCGACAATCACTGAGCCAAGCCTCCAAGGTCCAAGGAACAAAGAATAGCATGTTGAACCTAGAATGCCCAAAATAGGGACAAGACTTCAAATTTGGAATGAGGCATTCAATGGAACCATCAAGGTGGCATGGACTGAGCCATTCTCATCTGAAATCAGTCAAGACTTATCCAAGACCAAGGGGACCAAAGCTCTGTGCCCTAACCTCTAGTCAATGGCTAGAGGAGACTTTCATTTCCATTGGCCAACATTGAGGAAATCTACTTACCAGCTGCCATGCACTATTCCTTGCAAAACAAACTTGCTCTACTATAAATAGAGCTCAATTGTGGTCAGTTTGAGTACACCAAAGCCATCTAACAGATGCTTTCCTCAAAATCTCTTTCTCTTGGCAAAAATGCCTTTCTTAGCAAGGTAGCTATCAGGTTTTGAGTTTGAGAGCAATTCTGCACAAACCAATCACTCACACCTCACATACATCACATATGAGCTGATCAAACACTCACATAACTTCTTAAACATCAATTTCACAAAATCACTTGCCATCCACACAAGTTTGAAGTGAAGTTGCAGCTGAGGTGCCATAAACTGATCCAGTCCATTTCAATTCAATCCAAGTGTTCAAACACACTCCATATGGTGTAGGGAAGCTGTCCAGATCATCACAACTTGTCTGTAACACCTCCAACTCAAAATCACATCTGCTCTTGCTGTCACGACTTGAAGGTAAGCCTAAACTTGGGCATCTCTCAATCTATGCATATTTCCTCGCACAATAATTTGGCCATATGTTCATAATCATGCATGGAATGTTTTCCCTCAATTAATTGCATTGTTTGAATCTTGTATCAAAAATCCTAGCCTTCATGCAGAAATTAGGGTTCTTGAGGTTTCTTCGTGATTTCTTGTTGTATGTTTAATTTAAATGAAATTAAAGTATATAGACATGATCGTGAGGTTGAGACGAGCATAATGATATGTGGATTGCATGTTATAATTACGTATTCAGTGAGATTGGATGGAAAATGCAAATCTGGGCAAACTGAAAAAACGCGCGTGTTCTTGGTGTTGTTCTTGGCGCCATTTTCATATATTTGAATATTTGAATTTTGTGATTTTGTTTAATTGATTCAAAAATTAATTTCTCTCTGAGTTTTAATGATTTTGAGTTGATTCTTTTTTTAATAATTCACAAAAATGTTAAAATATTTTATTTTCTCAAAAAATCCCAAAAATATTATTTATTTCATATAATTGATATTTTTGTAAAGAATTAATATTTTAATTGTTTTTGGCATTTTAAATATTTTTTCTACATTGATTTTGCAACTTTTAATGCTTTCTAATTATTTTGTAGGTCAATACTTAATTTTTGAAGCATTAATCCAAGATCACAATTTGTTTTCCATGTGTTAAACAATTTTTGATCATTTTAATTAAATTTTTATTCAATTAAATACTTTTTGAAAACAAATTAGGGTTTTGGATTAATTCAACCCTCATAAATCATTTTCAAAACACTTTGGGCCTCTAATAGAGTGTAAGACCCAATCCTTTTTTTGACCAAATCATTTTGGGCCTCAGTGTATTGTATAAGTCCCGATACCGTCAAAAACAAACGGCGCGATCGTCGCCTTTTCAAAAAAACACTTTGGGCCTCTCCTTGAGCTATAAGACCCATTCAAAACACTTTGGGCCTCTATTAGAGTGTAAGACCCAATCCCCCTTTTAACCAAAACATTTTGGGCCTCACTTATTGTATAAGTCCCTCTGCGTTAAAAGAAAACCTCGGCGTGATCGCCATTTTTAAACGAAAAATCATTTGGGCCTACCCTCGTGTTATAAGCCCCACTCTTTTTCCTTTAAACCTTTTTGGGCCTCTTGAGAGAGTGTAAGACCCATCCCTTTGTACAGAAAACCATTTTTTGGGCGACAGTCACTTGTATAAGTCCCGCTGTACAAATTCAAACAGTGCACTCACTGATAAAACCCTGGGCCTCTCCTTGAGCTGTAAGCCCCAAATCTTTCTTTTTCAAAGCACTTTCTCCTTTGATTTTGAATATACTGTTGTTTTCAATCTTTCTTTGTTGAACAACTAACCAAACAGCATGGAAGCTCTACAACCGAATAAGTGGTTATCGCTTTCATTTACTGCTTTCATATTATAAACTGTATTGTGGGGCTGCTCACTGTAAGTCTCCTTTCATAAGCTCATATCTACTGTGTAATAATAGTATAGATATTTTGAGTTTCCCCGGCAACTACGTATAGAACTAGGTGACGCCGTTTCAATTATTCGTAGAAATAGACGCCTAGATCCCCAATAGGAGCACATGATACAGTCTTCTCTTCGGCTGTCCTCCTTAGGAATCGTCAAGAAATTCTATCCCCCAGAGATGAATTATTCTCGGTCAAACTTCTCTTGAATTTCTTCAAACCGCTGAACGGTTCGGACTCTCTCTAAAAGTTAAAGTCACTGGATAGTAAACCTCGCACGTTTACCAGTGGTTTTAACTCTAAAAGAGTTTTCCTGAACTTTTCTTTGGTTTGGGACCCACGGGCTTCTTAAAAGCATCGGCCTCCTCTTGGGCATCATACAAGGACCCACAGGCTTCCTAAAAGAAACCCCACCTCTTCTTGGGCATTATTCAAGGACCCTACGGCTTCTTAGAAGTATTCACAACCTCCTCTTAGGCTTCGTATAACGATCTCTTCCTCCGGGAATGATAGCCTCCTCTTGGGCTTCGTACAAGGACCCGTCGGCTTCTTAAAAGTTTCCAGCCTCCTCTTGGGCTTCGTACAAATTGTCCCGACGACCTCCTAGAGGTATAGGAACAGAACCTAGTCATCTTCATAGAACAGTCCTTTCATAGAGTCTACTACTGTTTCTCAAAGCATAGTACCAAAGATAAAACTCTAGACACGGACAGTCTAACTTCCTTGAGTCTCAAAGACATTCTCAAGCACCCTTCGTTAAATAGGAAGGAAACCCGCAGACTCGGCCAGTCTCAATACCCTTTGGATTTCCCGTTTCCTCAAAGAGAAGGAAATACCCCTGATCCTCAAATTAAATCCCTGAGTACAGTGTTGCTCATATAAGAACTGATTTTCTCTTTTAAATCAGTATATTGGATCTGTCACTCAACTGAAATAGTTACAATAGCCTCCATCTCGGGCTTCGTACGAGATACCAAAATTCTCCCTAGTGGAGTCAAAACAACCTTTTCGCCTCTCTCTCAGGCTTTGTATGAGACACAAAAGATTCCCTCGTTGAGTCAATCACCCCTTTTTGCCTCCATCTCGGGCCTCGTACGAGATATAAATCCCTTAAGCAAGAGTCGAACTCTTTTCTAGCCTCCTCTTCGGCTTTGTATAACGATATGCCCCACTTGGTCAAAAACCTTTAGCCTCTCTCTCGGGCTTTGTACGAGACACAAAATAGCCTTCTCTTAGGCTTTGTATAATGATTTTCCTAGCGGAAATTAGCCTCCTCTTAGGCTTTGTATAAACCACTGGTTGATCCAATCAATCTTTTAGCATCAAAGCTGTGCCATGTTCACAGTACACAAACATCAACAACTCCTTCATCTAATCGCTGTAAGCAGCAAGCCTCTGGATCATCTATATCCATGTCACTGTCCTTCTTTTATCATGAGAAATTCCTAAGGAAAGATGGCATTGCTCTACACTGAGTTAAAGTCTTCTCCTTCAGGTTAAAACCCTTTCTTCGAAAATTATGGCATTTCTCGGATCCGCGTATCCCAGTTAAAGTAATTCTCATTCCCCCTCTTTAGAGATGACAAATTCTCTCTAAAGTCGAGGTCTTTCAGCTTCACGTCTTGGGCTTTGAACAAGACACAAATAGACCTTTTAGCTTCACATCTTGGGCTTTGATCAAGATACAAATCACCTTTCGCTTCACGTCTTGGGCTTTGAACAAGACACCAAAAACCAATTTCCTCCCATAGAATAGGAGGAACTACGAATGCTCTGATTTCCCTGTTTCGGTAAACAGGAATACGTAGGCATAAGATCGAAAGAAAAGATCTTAGCGAGCGCAATCAACAAAAAACCCAAATCCCATATCCCCATCAATCAAAAGCAGTATTTTAAAAGCACCAGTCCTGAAATTCTGGTACCAGACGTGTGATGTTAAGGTGCGATGTCACAACAACACACTCTGCAATAATGGACAGAATAAGCAACAGGAAAACACAAGGAATTGTTCACCCAGTTCGGTCTAACTACCTACGTCTGGGGGCTACCAAGCCAGGGATGAAATTCACTACTTGTAGATATAATTTACAGACTCAACACACCAGTTGACAATCTCCTAAACTTATACTCTACTAGTGACTTTCTACCTAAGAAACCACTTAGATATGAGAACACTACTCAATCCCCTAAAACACTCAAAGAACAACCTCTTTGAGATCCCTTGATCTTGCTTCCTAGCTTCGATCAATCAACAACTCTCTATTGCTTCACAGCTTCTAGAGAGGACAGAAAATTCAACACCTATTCAAACCTAGAATAGTGTGATTACAAGTACTCTAAACAAACCCTAGACTCTAAGCCTCCAGCTCTTGATCTTCAATCTGTTTTCTGTACCTTCTTCATTGGTCTTGTGCGCTTTATATAGCTCCTTGAATTTGGATTGGATTTGTCACAATATTTGATCAGATTTGTTAATTAAAAACTGAATCTTTTAAAACAGATTTTATCCCCAAAATCTTTTTAAATCTTCCACCTTTTAATTCTCCAACAAACCTGCAATCAAATCTCCCATGTAACAGAAAATATCTAGCCCAAGATATTCTCATCCAACGAGTCAACACTCTCCACAATTCCAGCTAATACGCGACCCTAATAACAACAAGCCCATGCTGTCATTAGCTTCAGTTCAGCAGGTCTGATGTTACAACATCACCTATGTGACATCAGACATCCACTTCAGCAACCTTAACATAGCCCAGTGTTAAGTGCAATGTTATGACATCAAGCCCATGACATCAAACATAGTTAACCTTCACAACTTAGTACAGCCCAGTACTAAGACTCAATGCTGCAACATCAACACCATGACATCAGCATTGAACACCTTGTTGTTTTACCAAAATTCCAGCTAATCCAGGAACTTACAATCTCCCCCTTTGGCTAATTTTGGCTAAAACAATCTCTGCATCTTCAGAGACTTCAGCAGCGGAATATCTTCAATATTTTGAAACTTTAACTTGCAGCAGTTTGACAATCTTCATATAGTCTTCATTACTTGATCTGCTGCAGCACCATCTTCATTATTGTCAACAGCCAATTGGTGCTCCCCCTCAAAAACTTGAACCAGCATCACAGCTGTTCAGTAGCTCACAATGTGCAGCACATCTCCCCCTTGATGTCTGCTTTGCTGCACTCTCTACTCTTCAATGCTATGAATACTTCACTAGCAGCTCCACAACTATGCTGTCTATACTCCCCCTCCACAGCTGCATCATTACTTTTCAACTAAACACCTGTTATTTTAACTTTTCAACTAAACACCTTTTATTTTAACTCTCCCCCTTTTTAGCCATAATTAGACAACTATCCCAAATAAAGTTAGTGTACCCTAGCTCTCATTGTTAGCCTCTCAGATAGTAAACAGGCAAAACAAATCATAGAAGGAAACTAAAAACATAAACCGTGCACATAACAGCACAATATTCAAATTACAAACCAAGCACATCAAGTGCCATAACAAAGACAGAAATTAAAGCTACCACTACAAACAGTAGACGAAAATCAGTCTTCATCCGAGCTGGTACTCTCACCATCCTCATCACCTTCACCTGACCTGGACTCCTCAATGTCACCATTCCCAGCATCTTCTCCCTGTTCCAAGTCTTTGATCATCTGCTCAATCTTCATCTTCCTAACAGTGCTGGTACTGATAACCATATCAAGGTCCTTGCAGGTTGCCTTCAGTCCTTCAATCAGCTTTGTTTTTGTAGTGACATTCTTACCTCCAGAACTTGATGTCATGACAATATCTGGAACATGACTCCCAGAAAACAATTTAGGGTGAAGGGACACGGCTGTCTTCCTCTGGCAAACTATGTCTGAGCTTGTTAAAGTCTCAGGTTGCTGATCTATAATGATTCCACACACCAAAGAAGGGAACGCTATAGGTAATTTGACAGCATTGGTTTCAACATGTTTAACTACTTGGTTAAAGATGTAGCTTCCAAAGTCGAATTTCACTTTCTTTCCAATTGCATAGATAAACTTTGCAAGACCAACCGCAATTGTTGTTTTATGGTTGGTTGGCACCCAGTTAGCTGCACCAATCCTGTGAAGGATGGCATACTTGATGCTGAGCTTGCTAGTTTTTAGCTTCCCTTTCAAAGGCCAAATCTTCACTTGCCCTGCCGTAATCTCCCTGCAAATCTCGTTATCAGTAGACTCAAGAACATTGCATTCTCCATCATTTCTTCCTAGGTACCTGTTGATGATACTAGGAGAGAAATTAATACCCTTCCCTCTAACAAAGACTTTCATGAAGTATGTGCATCTCTTATCAGTAATGCCTACAGGGATGTTTACAACAAACTCTTTGACAAGCCCTTCGTAACATTTAGGAAGCTGTGTCACAGTCTTCTTTAGCCCAGCAGTGTTAATTAATTCCATAATTTCCTCCATACCCAAGGCTTCCTTACCCAGTTCCCTTTCCAGGGCTAGTCTTCTCTGACACACGAACTTCCACATCGATGCACTACTGGCATAGTGGAAGGAGATGTTATCAATTGGAACTTCAGGCACCTTATCAGATATTCTCTTTAGAATAGTTTTCCTGACAGGCGTGATGTCCTGAGTATCATCTTCGACATCATAGTCTGACTCAGAATGCTCCACAGCCTTCCTCTTCCTAAGATTTATCTCCACTTTACTCCAAGATTTTGCTGGTCCAACAGCAATGTTCTTCTTCTTATCATCCGATGACTCCTTAGGAGAGGGTTCAACCTCCTTTCCCTTCCTTGTTTTCAACCTCCTGGCAATGCTTGGAACAGCCCTAGCTATTACTTCATCATCTGATAAATCAACTACGTTTATTGCATCAGCATTGTCTTTACCACCAGAAGCAGGGTCAGGTGATGTTCTAACATTTTCTTCAACATTTGTTTCCTCAGCCATGTCTTCTCTCTGATCAGCGTCTTCAGACTCTTCAACAACAGACATAGCAAGTCTATGGAGATTCGTTGCAGCACTTTGCATGTCCTCCTTCTCCTTTTCAGCATGCATTTGTCTCAGTGGTCTCGATATACCTTTTACAGGAAGACCTTTATCAAGGATCTTGTCAACAATCTGATCTACGCTCTTGTCAACATCCACCCTTTCCTCAACATTTTGAGACGTGGATGACCTAGGCGCTGTCTTATCACGAAAGAGAACACTAGTAACAATCCTCTTTGTTTCATTATCTTTAAAGATAGTCCCAGCCCTTTTAGAAACAAATTTAGGAGGTCTAGATTTACCAGATTCTGGGAGCATCACAGAGATGGGTTCCACATTCAAAGCTTCTTCTGCAAACCCTTGTTCTGTGGAAACCCTAGCCATTCCTTTTGCCGACCTTTGACCCGCAGATTTCTTAGACGGAGATGCCATGAATCCTTTGAGATGGGTACGATTGAGTGAGGATTGATTCTTGAAGGCGAAGAAGATGAACCGTTGTGAGAACAGGACTTTGAAAAACCGTGATGTTGCTCCAAAAGAAAATGATGGTCTGAGGTATGGCGCCAAATTTTCTGTATTTATTAAAGACCAATTACTAATTTTCTCCCTCCATAAATACTTTCCTTTAAAAAAATTCACATCAGAACATACTAACTCTGAGTGCCCTTTCAGCATCCTGATGTCATAATCTGATGTTATAACATCAACCTGAGCATAAATAGTTGAATTTCCTTCAAGAGAAATCCACTGATAGCAGTTATCCTTGGTTCTGGCACCCTTCATAACAATCTGATTATGCTCATCAGAAACCACACACTCATGCTTAGTGTAGTTTACCTTGTACCCTTCATCACACAACTGGCTTATGCTGATCAAATTTGCACTTAAGCCATTGACAAACATAACATTGTCAAGTTCAGGTCTACCATCACCTTGGACTTTCCCAACTCCTGCAACAATACCTTTTCCCCCATTGCCAAACATGACCTCATGAGAGGGGCAAGGCCTAAGATCATCAAACATGGATCTACATCCAGACATATGCTTGGAACACCCACTGTCAAAATACCATGTATCTTCTTTAAACTCCTTGTTAGCCATGTGAGCCAATAAGCACTTCACCTTCTCCTTAGGTACCCATTGTTTAACAACTTTGGGCCTATCCTCCCTCCATCTGTTTTGAGGCTGAGGGTATCAATGCAGCTTGTAGCAAGAGTACTGCATATGTCCAAACCTTCCACAGTAATAACATCTCACCCTTTCATCTCTGAATCTTCTGCCATGATGAGATTGCTTAGGCTGCCATCCATAATGTGGTCTCCTCCTGCCATAACTAGCCTGCCTTTTATTATGCTGATATCTTCTTCCATAAGAAGACTGAGAATGCTATTTTCTGGATTGTCTCCCATGATGGTGAGGCTTTCTTCTTCCGTAGACATAAGGCACATCATTGTTAAATCTAAAGCCATGACTATACCCGTTGACCTGATGTTGAGACATCTGATGTGACATGCCCTGTTTGAACCTAGCAGCTTGCATGCTCTTATGGTATTGTGGGGGCATATACTGACTAGCTCTTTGTGGTTGCTTTCTCTTCTGATAAGGACCAGTCTTCTTCTCAATCCTCTTAGGTTGTGAAACATCAGCTTTCTTAGGAGTAGGATCCTGCACCTTTGGCTGATGTTGAGACAATGGTTGAGACATCTCCACTTTGGTTCCTGAAGTGCTTGCTTCAGTAGATACTTTTCCCTCAACCACAAATCCTAATCCAGTCCTTTCTCCAGCTATCCTTTCCGTCTGAAGAATCTTGTCAAGAGTGTCTGTACCACTGCTCAGCATCTTAACAGACTTGGTCATTTGATCAAGATGAGCTCTTACTAGCACCACTTCATTTTCCAGATAAGCTTTTTCATTCTCAAGCTGAGCAATCTGTTGCTTGTGGTACTTATTTTCTTGACAGACTTCAGCACTCTTAAAACACAGCTCTCTGTAGGTTGAAGCTAGCTCATCATAAGTGACTTCTCCATCACTATCATCATCAGATTCAACAATTCCTGTCAAAGCTGCAACATGCTTTGCTGACCCACTTTCACTTTCACTGTCAGAGTCTGACCAGGAAATTGTCAAGCCTTTATTCTGCTTCTTCAAGAATGTGGGACACTCTTTCTTGACATGTCCATACCCTTCACATTCAAAGCACTGAACACCTTTATCTTGGACAGTCTTCTCTTCATCTTTCTCTTTTGACTTGCTGATGTCAGAAGAGATGTTCTTGACATAAGGCCTGTAGTTATAGTTCATCTTCTTGAACACTTTGTTGAATTGCCTTCCCAACATAACTATAGCCTGAGGCAGATCCTCCTGGGACTCATCATCTTTAGCTGCTGCAGGAGTGGAGACTAAGGCTATACTCTTGGGCTTCTTTTCTGGTTCTTCCTCATTCAGCCCAAGTTCAAATGTTTGAAGAGATCCAATAAGCTCATCAACTCTCATCTTGCTGATGTCTTGAGATTCTTCAATGGCTGTTACCTTCATCTTATACTTCTTAGAGAGGGGCCTAAGAATCTTTCTCACCAGCTTCTCTTCTGTCATCTTCTCACCAAGAGCACTGGATGCATTTGACAGCTCAAGAACACTCATGTGGAAGTCATGAATAGTCTCATCTTCAAGCTTTCAAACTTAGATGTTAGAAGCTGAAGTCTAGACATCTTAACTCTAGATGTGCCTTCATGAGTAGCCTTCAAAATATCCCAAGCAGGCTTAGCAGTTTCACATGAGTTGATCAGCCTGAATATGTTCTTGTCAACCCCATTGAAGATAGCATTTAGGGCTTTTGAATTCCCAAGGGCAAGCTCATCTTCTTCCTCGGTCCATTCTTCTTCAGGCTTAGGCTTTGAGGTGCCTTCTTTATCCTTGCCAGCCTCATCTTTCTCACATACCTCTGGAGCTTTCCACTCTTTAATGACAGCCTTCCAAGCTCTGCTGTCTAATGACTTTAAAAAAGTAGTCATTCTAGGCTTCCAATACTCATAGTTTGAGCCATCCAAGATAGGGGGTCTGTTGACGAATCCTCCAACCTCTTTGTCCATCTTTCACCAGAAAGTAACTTCCCTAGATCTCACCCAGAGACAGACAGGATGCCTGCTCTGATACCAATTGAAATTCTGGTACCAGACGTGTGATGTTAAGGTGCGATGTCACAACAACACACTCTGCAATAATGGACAGAATAAGCAACAGGAAAACACAAGGAATTGTTCACCCAGTTCGGTCTAACTACCTACGTCTGGGGGCTACCAAGCCAGGGATGAAATTCACTACTTGTAGATATAATTTACAGACTCAACACACCAGTTGACAATCTCCTAAACTTATACTCTACTAGTGACTTTCTACCTAAGAAACCACTCAGATATGAGAACACTACTCAATCCCCTAAAACACTCAAAGAACAACCTCTTTGAGATCCCTTGATCTTGCTTCCTAGCTTCGATCAATCAACAACTCTCTATTGCTTCACAGCTTCTAGAGAGGACAGAAAATTCAACACCTATTCAAACCTAGAATAGTGTGATTACAAGTACTCTAAACAAACCCTAGACTCTAAGCCTCCAGCTCTTGATCTTCAATCTGTTTTCTGTACCTTCTTCCTTGGTCTTGTGCGCTTTATATAGCTCCTTGAATTTGGATTGGATTTGTCACAATATTTGATCAGATTTGTTAATTAAAAACTGAATCTTTTAAAACAGATTTTATCCCCAAAATCTTTTTAAATCTTCCACCTTTTAATTCTCCAACAAACCTGCAATCAAATCTCCCATGTAACAGAAAATATCTAGCCCAAGATATTCTCATCCAACGAGTCAACACTCTCCACAATTCCAGCTAATACGCGACCCTAATAACAACAAGCCCATGCTGTCATTAGCTTCAGTTCAGCAGGTCTGATGTTACAACATCACCTATGTGACATCAGACATCCACTTCAGCAACCTTAACACAGCCCAGTGTTAAGTGCAATGTTATGACATCAAGCCCATGACATCAAACATAGTTAACCTTCACAACTTAGTACAGCCCAGTACTAAGACTCAATGCTGCAACATCAACACCATGACATCAGCATTGAACACCTTGTTGTTTTACCAAAATTCCAGCCAATCCAGGAACTTACAAGTCCTAACATCCTAATCCTTATTCCCCGCCAGAAACCCTTTACCTAGGAAAAAAAGAAAGAAAGAACCTGTATTGGCAAAATACGAATAACCAGTACAAAGGCCCCCTACATTGATAGCATCCGTAACCTAACAGACCGCTGTTTAAATTCAGTATGCAAGCAGGGTTAATTGGAGACATCTATTTCCCTTCCTTATTTAGCTCACAATAGGATAAAAAATGAATCGACCTGTAGTTTTAAGCTCAACCGCAGAGAGCGACCAGCGCTTAAGAACCGCATCCAAAATCGCTCGCTACAGAAAAGTGGCGCCCACCGTGGGGCTGATCTTTCTTTCTGTTTCTGTTTTCTTTGAAAATGGCGACTCTGCTGGGGAGTCATTGCCAAGATCTTTCTGCCTTAGGGCATCATCCCCGTTTTCCACGGAAAATGGGAACTCTACCGAAGAGAAAGATTGACCTATGCTGGTCCATCTCTTAGGCAGGGAACCACAGATTGGGGCTTCCGCCGGGGAACCCATTTCTGTCAGGAACTTAAGATTCATAGCTTTATAAGTCTAGGATGATTAGGACAAATATACATATATACTGCTTTTCCTAATTGCTATACATGTTTATTTTTCTGCTAATGGGAATGCGGGTGATGCCGTATGTGGACAGAATGAGTATACACTTAAGAAAAGCCAACCTTTTTCGTAGTGCGGAAGCTATCGGAAATAGCTGTTACGCGATACTACCCTCATTTGAGGCTGGTGATCTATTCTCGGTGAATAGCACTTACTCTAAGATTGCACACAACTCGCTGGCGATCCGCTTGTTGTCTGCCTTCCTGGGAGGAGCTGATGATAATGAGTACAGGTACAAAAATCACCCTAGTATAAACCTTTGGGGATGGGTAGAGCTTTGACTTCATGACAACGACCCTTTGACCCCATGTTTTTTCTATGTTTTTGTGTGCTGCATTCATGCATCCATTTAATAAAACATTCAAAAAATTTCTCTTCTAGTCTCTCTGTTTTTCAAAATTAAACTAAGACTGTGATTGCAAATATCAGAGAAAAAGATTACGCTAATGGATTTCGGTAGAAGGAGAACTCACCAGTATACCTTCAAGGTTCCAAAACTAGGGGATTTGAGAAAGTTAACGAGGATGATCGTTAACCCAGAGGCTTTCAGAGCCAAGCACGGCGGTTTGCTACCACTGTTAAGAATCCATGTGATTAAGGTAATCATGGATGCGCTCATCCAGTTCTATGATCCAGTTTATCACAGTTTCACATTCCCGGATTACCAGCTGGCACCAACGCTGGAGGAGTACTCTCATCTGGCTGATTTACATATCACTGATCGAGCTCCATTTTCTGGACTGGAAGAAAATCCAAAGAATCAGACTATTGCAAGAGCAATTTATTTGGATGAGTCTGAGGTCAGGACTCACATGACCACTAAGGGTGGCATCCAAGGTTTGCCAGCCCAGTTCTTGACAAAGAAAGCTCTGTACTTCGCTAGTATAGGAAACGGGACTGTTTTTGAAAGCATCTTTGTCTTGCTCACCTACGGGTTATTTTTGTTTCCCAACATCAATAACTTCGTCGATATCAACGCTATTAAGGTTTTTCTCATTGCAAACCCTGTGCCGACTTTGCTCGCAGATGCGTATCATTTTGTACACTTAGGAAATTTGTACAGCGGAGGGGAGATCACATGTTGTGTACCTTTGCTTTACAAGTGGTTTATCTCTCACTTGCCTAAGTCCGCTGCTTTTTGGGATTGCAAGAGTGTCTTACGTTGGTCGCAGAAGATCATGTTCCTCACCAATTCTGATATAGATTGGTGTAATAGGATTTATGAGGGAATTAGAATCATTGACCGTTGTGGAAACTTCCCCAGCGTACCCCTCATAGGGACTAAAGGAGGAATCGACTATCATCCGATATTAGTTCTTCGTCAATTTGGATACCCGATGAGACACATCCCACTGGATGTTCATCTGGAAGGTCTTTTCTTCAAAGAAGGAGAAAGTGACAGAGCACTAAAGATGGAAATAGTGCAAGCTTGGAAACATGTTCATAAGAAAGGACGAGAGTCTCTGGGAAAACCGGACCGTGTCTCGGTGGAGCCTTATCTCCATTGGGTACAAACTAGAGCTCTCAAGCTAAAGATGCCTTATCCTCGTTACGGAATTCTTCCGCTGAGGGAAATTGTCATGTACTTCATGACGGAAACTGAAAGGCTTCAGGTTACTCTCAACAAAGTTCAAAAGAAAAGAAGATCTTGGAAGAAGAAGTACCGCACCCTCAACGTAGAGTGCATCCAAATACATCAATTACTGAAAGAGAAAGATGCTCTGATTGAAATTTTGGAGCAGCACGCTGTAGAGAAACAAGATGACCAAAGGAATTTGCTCACTCCTTTCACTTGGCAAAGGAATGACAACCCGACAACGGCCCAAGCGCCCCGGTCAAAGAAAAGGAAGATACCAGAATCAGCACCCGGTTTCTCCTCAGAGAGGACTCGGGACCCATTAGTTTAGGTTTCTGTTTCTGCACTTTGTAATCTACTGTATTTCCATTTCTGTAATCCTTTGGAATTCAATAAAAAGGGGTTTCCCCACTGTTTGATATTTGCAATCTAATTGTCGAAGTTTATTTTGATTAAACCTAAAAACAATTAATATAATCATTGCATTCATCATTCTCACATCGCGTATTCTCCTTACCTACGAATCTCACGTTTGTGTCTCGATTCTAGAGTCAAACTATCTCATTCGTATAATACTCGGGCCAATCGTCAGAAAAAGATGGATGATCTTGAGGAAGAAAACAGAGAGTTGAAAGAAGAGATCGACGCTCTGAGAGAGGATATGAGAAAGCTTCGTAACGACATGCAAGCCATGGCAGAAGCTCAGCTACAAAGAACTGTGATCTCAGAGATCACCTCAACGCCCATCATAGAAAAGTATGATCCTAGGTATCAGATACCGAAAGATCGTCCTTGGGGCATGCCTGTTAACTATATCCCGGAAGGATATGTTCCGCCGATCACTGAAGATCAGGGAATCGCAACAGAAGCCGCTGGGCCTGAAGGTTACAAACTTCGGGAAAGCGAAGATGCCAGGGGCATACTCAAGACTCCTGAAGGTAACAGACTTCGGGAGGCGCCAAGACTTACTGCCATAGTCACGGTACCACCCCCTGTGGTGCACACTGTCTCGGAAGGACAGATTCCACCAACACCTTCTGGTAAGAAGGAAGCTATGTTTGACAGAATGGAGGAATTCCAGGAGCAGTTCATGGAAATGCAGAAAGAACTGCAAGCCATTCGCGGTCAGGATCTATTTGGAAAGGACGCCGCAGACCTCTGCTTGGTCCCAAATGTGAAAGTCCCGCACAAGTTCCAAGTGCCCGACTTTGAAAAATACAAGGGTAACTCTTTCCCTCAGAGCCATCTGGTGATGTACGCTCGGCGGATGTCAGCTCAGACGGAGAATCAGGACCTGCTGATTCACTACTTCCAGGATAGTTTAACCGGTGCCGCACTCAAATGGTACATGGGTTTAAACCGTACTACGATCAGTACATTTAGAGATCTTGGTACTGCCTTCGTCCAACAATACAAATACAATTTGTACATGGCACCCGACAGAGATCAACTCAGATCAATGTCGCAAAAGGACAAGGAAGCCTTTAAGGAGTATGCTCAAAGGTGGCGTGAAATTGCCGCTCAAATTTGTCCACCTCTTGAGGAAAAAGAGATGACAAAAATCTTCTTAAAGACCTTAAGCTCATTTTATTATGACCGAATGGTTGCTAGCGCACCCAGTGATTTCACCGAAATGGTCGGCATGGGTGTACGTCTTGAGGAAGCCGTCCGAGAAGGACGTTTGGTAAAAGACACTGGATCGACGAGCGGTACTAAAAAATATGGTAGTGCTCTCCCTAAGAAAAAAGAGCAAGATATTGGGAATATCTCTCTCGGAAAGCAAAGGCGACGTTATCAGCCAGTAGCAGCTGTTGCTCCTGCTATCGGCCCCGCGCCTGTTCCTATGTATCAACCTCAGGTTGCACAGAGCCAACCTGACCAATAAAGGACACAACAACCTCTTCAGCAGGCTCGTCCTCCATATAACAACAACCGTACAACACGGCCATCGGGATTTGATCCTATACCTGTAACGTACGCAGAACTATTTCCGTTACTGCTAGCCAAGGGGCACATCCAGACTAAGTCTCCCCTTTCAGTTCTGGAAAATCCGCCTTTCTGGTTTAAGGTTGATCAAACATGCCCTTATCATCAAGGAGGTTCAGGGCATAACATTGAGACTTGCCTCAATTTCAAATCCGACGTGCAAAAGCTTGTTAGGAGCGGGCTCTTATCTTTCAAAGATACGAACCCTAATGTTCTCACGAACCCGCTGCCTCAACACGAGAAAGCTGCAGTCAATCTGATTGAGAAAGAGACTAACAATGTCTATCAAATTCACGATGTACTCTTATTGGGGACCAATCTGGTCAAGATGCATTATAGACAGAGTGGATATGGCCATGTGCCACCTCATAACTATCACCAGTGTGATATTTGCTCTAAAGATAACCAGGGGTGTTCTGTAGTGCAATCAGCTCTACAAGAACAAATGGATCTTGGATGGATCCAAGAGCACCGAGTTCATGGAGTTAACATGGTTTACACGAATTCCAACATCATTCAAAATCACGACATCCGTGTGATGAATGTCAACTTGGTGGCGATGCACTCAAGGCAAAGCCAGTATCATAATCTGCCGCGGCACGATTACAGTTCCTGTCTGATTTGCTCGGTAAACAAACAGGGATGCTCTTTCATACAAGAGGCCCTCCAGCGTCAGATGGATCTTGGATGGATCCAAGACTACCATGATAGGAACTCCTATCAAATCAACATGGTTCAGATCTTCGATATCTGCGTAATGAATACCAACCTGGTAGAGTTACATGCTGAGCAGGTCCGACTCGGATTCTTAATATCACATGGTTACCAAAACTGTAAAGCAGGTTGAGAAAACGATCGAGGTTGTACCCTTGTCCAGGAGGCACTTCAGCACTTGTTAAATCACTGGTGGATGCCAATCTACATGGATGAAGATACTCAGCAAATTAGTATCAATAACAGGAATCCTACTCGTCGTCAAAGTCAAGATGTCCGATCAATGGAAGGTAACCTAGTGAGGTTACATTGTATTCAAAGTGGGCGTGGCCAGGTGCCACCACACAACTATGACAGTTGCAGCGTCTGTTCGGAAAGTAATCAAGGTTGTTACCTTGTGAGAGCAGCTCTTCAGGATCAGGTCGATCATGGAGAAATTCGTCCATATCCAGGTTCTGGACCCATCAACTGGACGCCGAACTACCTTGCCGATCAAGTTGAGGATGTCGTCACAATCTCTAGTCATCATAGGACCAGGGATGTTTTTGCCATCATTCCTCTACTTGACGAATCTAAAGTTCCCAACCAGGAACGGATCGAGATTACTTATGATGGTCAGAAAAATCAGAAGGTACCCATAGTCATCTATCTACCGGGGCCACTACCGTATGAATCAGCTAAGGCAATCCCTTACAAATACAGTGCAACAATAATCCAGAATGGAAAGGAAATTCCATTACCCTCCGTCGTGAATATTGCAGACATCAGTCGTGTAACACGGAGTGGTCGAATCTTCAACTGAGGGGTTGGAGAATCCAACAAAGAAAAGGAACTTCAGGCAGAAATTCCTGATCCACCAGTCAGTCAATCTGGTAATCCCGACTTTTCAAAAGACAAAGATGAGATGCTAAAGCTCATCCAAAGGAGTGAATATAACATTGTTGATCAACTGTTACAGACTCCTTCAAAGATCTCAGTATTATCGTTGTTACTCAGTTCAGAAGCCCACAGGGAGGCTCTACAGAAAGTCTTGGAGCAAGCCTTTGTGGAACAGGATGTAACAATCAGACAGTTCGATAGCATTGTCTCTAACATCACTTCCTGCAATAATTTGGGATTTAGTGATGAAGAATTACCTGAAGAGGGTCGTCGTCATAATATGGCGCTCAACATTGCAGTTAACTGCCAGGGCGATGATTTAGCCAACGTACTGGTAGACACAGGGTCAGCCCTGAATGTTATGCCGAAGTCCACTTTGACGCAATTATCATTTAAGGGCCCTCTGATGAGAGTCAGCGAGGTCGTCGTCAAAGCATTCAACGGATCCAGAAAAATAGTTATCGGCGAAGTTGATCTTCCCATAACTATTGGTCAAATCACTTTCCAAATCACTTTCCAGGTCATGGACATCTGGGCAACATACAATTGTTTATTAGGAAGACCTTGGATACATCAGGCTGGAGCGGTTACTTCAACCCTCCACCAAAAGCTAAAGTTCGTCAAGAACGATCAACTTGTCACGGTTTGTGGGGAACAAGCCTTGCTTGTGAGTAACCTATCATCATCTGTTTGTGTAGAACCCGAGGAGGTTATTGGAACTCAGTTCCAAGCACTGTCGGTAAGCGAGAACAATCAGTTCAGAGGAGGAACCTCGATTTCCTCATACAAAGATGCTATCAAAGCGGTCGAGAGTACCGATACGACCGGATGGGGACAACTTGTCATTCCTATTGACAATAAAACAAAGAAGGGTCTTGGTTTTTCTGCAACCTGTACCCGAACAGCTGCCAACGATGAAAGTCTTCATCCCCTTTAAAACTTCTTCCACAGTGGAGGTTTTCTTCACCCAGTGTCTCAGACAGTTCATGCTATCAATGAGGAAGATCCCTCTGACACGGATGAAGAATGGAAGTCCTATCTTAACAAGGACGGCTATATGTCTCAGGAAGAGGTGCCTATGCCTTTTTGCTTTCTTACAGAAAGTCCGAGATTTATACCAAGATCAGATGTCGAAACGATCTACGGAGATTGTGATCCGAAAGGATGTCGTGCTCCGCCAAATTCATTAGAGGATGACACTCCGATGAAAGAAAACTTTGATCATAATTACTATGGCCCGATGGATGGTCTGCCAATGTGGCAGCCTTACCTAGGAAACTTGGGGCAAGAAAGTCAGCCGAGTAATGAAACTCAGCTGAGCATCATTGAACAAAATACCTGTGTCCCCGCCATGTCATGGGATCAACACTCAGGTCATTCGGAAACTACTCAACATGAAGATGAATTCGCAACGTTTGCAGGACTAGAATTCATCAACTATTCTTTTCCTGAGGTCAACGTCATTGAGAGAGATGACTCCTCCAGTTCCAAAGAAATTTGGGACACTCTGGGACAACCAAGTGGAAAATACGACTTTATGGTCAAGTACACTGCTCCCGAAAGCTCTCGTATCAGGCTCGAAGATATCCAGTCAACTGGATGGGGAGATGCAGCTGAGAGCACCAATGCTATGCAAAATGCAACAGAGGAATCCTCCTACGAGAATTCTGCCTGGGAGACAGATTCCAATGATCCTACTCCACCAGAAATCAGCGTCATTTCTGAAGACAAATCAAGGAAGGTGCCAGACTTTGTCATTCACCGAGGAGTTCGCCGCCAATGGGTTGCCGTTGAGGTTCCGAGGGTCGTTCGTCAGTCAAAGTAATTGCCATCTTTAAGCCTTTCACCCTGCCCAGGTGAAACAGATGTTTTGATAGGGCTCGCTTTTTGTAAATTTCCCTCTTCGCTTTGCCCGAAGCGAGTGAGTTTTGTTTTATAGGGCTGTAGTTTCAAGATTCGACTTGTTCATTAATAAAATAATGTCGTTCTGTAATTTTCGCATTAATTGCTGTTTTCTCTTTTTGCTTTTTCAGAAAATGGTAATCCTAAAAAACATTCAATATTAAAAACAAGCAGTAAATCAAAACAATGCACACACTTACATTTTCTCTATCTCTTCTAAACACGAATCATCACGTCATGCAGATTGCTTGTTTTATACCCCGTTGAAACATACGATCCGATGCCTTCTTCCAACTTTGAGTTCCCGGTATTCGAGGCTGAAGAAGAAAATGACAACGAAATTCCAGAAGAGATCTCCCGACTACTCAGACAAGAGGAAAGGTCCATTGAACCTCACAAAGATCCATTGGAAATGGTAAACTTGGGTTCAGAAAAAGAGAGAAAAGAAATCAGGATTGGAGCATTGCTCAGTCCAACTGCCAGAGAGGGTTTGATAAAGCTTCTCAAAGAATTCCCCGATGTATTCGCTTGGTCCTATCAAGATATGCCAGGGTTGGATACCAGCATCGTGGAACATCACTTACCGTTGAGATCGGAATGTCCGCCAGTAAAGCAAAGGTTGAGACGCACTCACCCGGACATGGCTATCAAAATCAAAGAGGAGGTACAGAAACAGATCGATGCGAGTTTTCTCGCTACATCTGAATATCCTCAATGGTTAGCCAACATCGTACCCGTTCCCAAAAAGGACGGAAGGGTCAGAATGTGTGTTGATTACAGAGATCTAAACAAGGCAAGTCCAAAGGACGACTTTCCTTTACCACACATTGACATGTTGATTGAAAGCACAACAAAGTTCAAAGTATTCTCCTTCATGGAAGGATTCTCGGGCTATAACCAGATCAAAATGGCGCCGAAAGACATGGAGAAAACTTCGTTCATTACCCCATGGGGTACCTTTTGTTACATGGTAATGCCGTTCGGTTTGAAGAATGCCGGGGCAACCTATCAAAGGGCCATGACTACTCTGTTTCATGACATGATACACAAAGAAATCGAGGTGTATGTCGATGATTTGATTGCAAAATCAAGAACAGAGGATGAGCACGTTGAACATTTGTCAAAATTGTTCGAACGTCTAAGAAAATTCAAGCTCCGCTTGAATCCCAACAAGTGCACCTTCGGTGTCCGTTCAGGGAAACTACTAGGGTTCATCGTCAGCCATAAAGGAATTGAAGTTGATCCTGACAAGGTCAAGGCCATTCAAGAAATGCCTTCTTCGAAAACTGAAAAACAAGTCAGAGGATTCCTGGGACGTTTGAACTACATCTCCAGATTCATATTCCTTATGACCGCCACTTGTGCGCCGATTTTCAAGTTATTGAAAAAGAACCAGGATTGCGTTTGGTCAGAAGATTGCCAAACCGCCTTCGATAGTATCAAGGAATACCTGTTGAATCCTCCAATTCTATCACCTCCAGTGGAAGGAAGACCACTGATCATTTACCTCACAGTACTAGAGGACTCAATGGGATGTGTACTTGGCCAACAAGACGAAACTAAAAGGAAAGAGTCTGCCATTTACTATCTAAGCAAGAAATTCACTGACTGCGAGACTCGTTACACAATGCTTGAGAAAACTTGCTGCGCTTTGGCTTGGGCAGCCAAATGTCTTCGCCAGTACATGATTCGTCATACTACTTGGTTGGTCTCCAAAATGGATCCAATCAAGTACATTTTCGAAAAACCTGCTCTCACGGGAAGGATTGCCCGTTGGCAGATGTTACTATCAGAATATGACATAGAGTACCATGCTCAGAAAGCCGTTAAAGGAAGTATTTTAGCCGATCATTTGGCTCATCAACCGATTGACGATCAAGAATCAATCGGGTTTGACTTCCCAGACGAAGATGTCATGTATCTAAAGATGAAAGATTGCGATGAACCGCTACCCAGTGAAGGGCCAGAACCAGGTTCCCAGTGGGGACTTATCTTTGACGGAGCAGTCAATCATTATGGAAACAGAATTGGGGCAATCATTGTTACCCCTCAGGGTTCCCACATTCCTTTCACTGCCAGACTTACGTTCAAATGTACGAACAACGAGGCCGAATACGAAGCATGTATCATGGGTCTCGAAGAAGCGATTGATTTAAGGATCAAAAACTTGGACGTATACGGCGATTCAGCATTGGTTATTAACCAGATAAAAGGAGATTGGAACACATACCAATCAGGATTGATTCCTTACAAAGACTATGCAAGAAGGTTGTTACCTTTCTTCAACAGAGTTGAGTTTCATCACATCCCTCGTGATGAGAATCACATGGCTGATGCATTAGCCACTCTCTCTTCCATGATTAGTGTAGGTCGATGGAATGACATACCTAAGATCGACATCATGCGCCTTGAACGGCCCGCTTACATCTTCGCGATTGAAGCAGTCATAGACGACAGACCTTGGTATCACGATATCAAATGCTTCCTTCAGAAACAAGAGTACCCATCTGGGGCACTCAGAAAAGACAGGAAGACCCTCAGAAGATTGGCTGGAAACTTCTTCCTGAGCGGTGACACTCTTTATAAGAGAAATTTTGACATGGTTTTGCTCTGATGCGTCGACAGACCAGAAGCAGACATGCTCATGAAAGAAATTCATGAAGGATCCTTTGGCACTCATGCCAACGGACACACAATGGCGAGAAAAATTCTCAGGGCCGGGTACTATTGGTTGACAATGGAATCTGACTGCTACAAGTACATGAGGAGGTGTCACAAGTGTCAGATATACTCTGACAAAATTCATGTACCGCCATCACATCTCAAAGTTCTTTCTTCCCCATGGCCTTTTTCCATATGGGGAATCGACATGATTGGTATGATTGAGCCCAAGGCTTCAAACGGACATCGGTTCATCCTGGTGGCCATTGACTATTTCACCAAGTGGGTCGAAGCAGCGTCATTCGCCAATGTAACCCGACAAGTGGTGGTCCAATTTATCAAAAGCAATATCATCTGCCGTTATGGTGTTCCAAGCGAGATCATTACTGATAATGGATCTAACTTGAACAATAAGATGATGAAAGAGTTGTGTGTTGAGTTCAAGATTGAACACCATAACTCATCTCCCTACCGACCCAAGATGAACGGAGCGGTAGAAGCAACTAACAAGAACATCAAGAAGATCATTCAAAAGATGGTTGTAACCTATAAAGACTGGCACGAGATGCTACCCTTTGCTCTTCACGGTTATCGTACACCTGTCCGCACTTCAACAGGGGTAAACCCTTTCTCTCTAGTATATGGCATGGAAGGAGTACTCCCCATAGAAGTAGAGATCCCGTCAATCAGGGTATTGATGGAAGCTCAGCTCACCGAAGCTGAATGGTGTCAAAGTCGACACAACGAACTGAACCTGATCGAAGAGAAGCGAATCACGGCACTATGCCACGGTCAGTTGTATCAACAGAGAATGAAAAGGGCGTTCGACAAAAAGGTCCGACCTCGTATTTTCAGGAAAGGAGACCTCGTGCTCAAGAAGATACAATCGTTTCTCACTGACTCTCGGGGCAAATGGACCCCGAATTATGATGGCCCCTATGTGGTCACGAAAGCTTTCTCAGGCGGCGCCTTGAGACTTGCAACCATGGACGGAGAGGAATTTGCCTACCCCACGAATGTTGATGTAGTTAAGAAATACTTCGCCTAAACTAAAAAAAAAACGTCTCGGTGGATTGAAAACCCGAAAGGGCGGTCCAGGCAAAAGTTAGAGACATGAAAAAAAAAGAATCATCCCGATGGATTGGAAATCTCATAGTACAATCCAGGCAAAAATTAGAGATAATGGCAAGTAACTATGTTCAACAGAGGCAAGTCCCTCAGCAGCAGTAGTTACATCATCTATCGGAGGAAATCTCCAGTCAAAGGTCATCTTCGACGGAAGCTCAGGATGCCCCGAATTTAAAGTTGGTAGAAGGATAGTGGTCGTTATGTTTCAACGTAGCCCTTTTCCCTGTAAATTACCATTTTCTAACTTTGTATATACTCTTTGGAATCACGCATTTGGCTGATCTCCATCTTATCAATAAAATTTGAGCCTTTGTGCTTTTGTTTGTAATTCTTAACTTGCTTTAGCTTCACAAAACGACGTTGTTTAAACTTAATCAGCGATTCTTGAAATAAAACAAAAATGAATTTACTTGTTAAAACTTTTTCTGCTTTTAAATTAAAGATGGCATTTCTTTTGACTGTTGAACATCAGAAGAATCTCGATCGCTTCTCCAAAGGTGTTTGAACCTCAAAGTGCAGAATCAAAGTACTCCTTCTAAACCAGTTCGCCTGAATGAAGGGATCAACTGTGTTAGAGACCTTGTTTCGTCTGACACCCTCGGCCGAGTTCTCATCTCTTAAGCCCGATCAACATAGCTCCCCGCGTGGACTATCTCTCCTAAGCAAGGTGGAATTGCTATTTTGAATCAACGGTACTTCTTTGCCCCGCGATGGCCGAGTATCCAAATGTGTTCATCCATTAGTCTGTTTGTCGCGTCTGTTTTGTCAGCATAAACATACATACTTCATGCATTTTATTTGCGTTCGCATTTCGTATTGCATCACTATCACTTGAGTCGGTCTTGTCCCCTAGTGATAAACAATTTTCTCAATCGAGTTTGTCAGTTCTTTCCTCGTCAGGAAGTGTTGCGTCTGCACAATCTCGCCACCAGTGTATCTTTAGATCAGAGTCGGCACTTGGCCACTTTGATAACTTGAACCTCTGAAAGATCAGAGAACCTTCAACAGATGTCACTCTTCGCCATTGAAGATGATATCCTTGCTTTCCCGGATTAAGGAAAATCCACAGAGAAAGCCTCGTGATCAGAGATTCGGCAGTACATCGGTATTTCTCCGAAAAGTCGTTGATGAGAAGGTCATCGGCACCTCAAAATTGGATCCCATCATATGACATTTCTCTGGGAAGATCCCGAGAAAAGTATGATGTAACCCCAAACGAAAACAGTCTCTCAAGAGACTCGCTTTCCCCAGTAGAATCGACAAATGGCGTCTCCAAAGCAGAGAAGTTTGTGTACCTCTACAACTCAGACGAATGGGTTCCCCAGCAAGTCTGACATCAAAACTTTTTTCACCCAAATGGCATCTCCCTAGGAAAATTCGGCGAGAAGTTTGAAGGAAAGCCGCTACGGATAGCGTCCCTTGTCAGTATAGTTTATTGACAAAAGAAACTAAGACCAGTTCCTTGGTAGGAAACCAAGATCGAGGGGAAGTTTATATCAGAAACTAAGACCAGTTCCTTGGTAAGAAACCAGGATCGAGGGGAAGTTTAAATCAGAAACTAAGACCATTTCTTGGTAGGAAACCAAGAACGAGGGGAGGTTTATTTCAAAAGAAAACTGAGACCAGTTCCTTGGCTGAAGACCAGGATCGAGGGGAAGTTCACTATCAAAATTTCGGATATTCCGATATTTAATCCTCTTGCACCCCGAATGCTCGAATACCTTCGTCATTCATACCTTTGGGTCCAAGAAGATTGAATAGGGGCATCTGTAATACCCCAAATTTTGACCAGTTAGATTTCCCATCATTGTGAAAATCATCATTAGAATATGGATGAACCATCATGCTTCATCAGTCTCCCCAAAGATGGGTGAGCATCCAATACAATCAAAATTAGGGTTTCAAGCCCTCTCTGAGTGCTTAGACAAAGGATCAATCAAGAAATGACATGATCTTCAACTTGTCTAATCTCTCAAACATCAACAATGGATCAAAAAGGACTCCCACTTCAAGGATTAAGCACAAGATTGCTCCCTTCTAGGTGGATCAAGTCTCAAGATCGACAGTGTCACCAAATTAGGGTTTTGGTCGACCAGGGCCTCCAGATGGAAATTTTCATCTGGGCACAAGGCAATGATCCAAAACATGACCTAATATACTTCATGGAACCTCATGAACCCATGTATCAAATCAATTTTGCCTCAGGGGATGCATTCATAAAAAATCAGGAATTAGGGTTTCTTGACCTAATTCACCCCTAAGTTGACTTTTGGGACAAACCATGAGCCAAGACCTCAAGAGATGATTTGAGGGTCTCTAATACACCATATTGATCCATTTGGAACAATGGATTGATCCAAGAAGCTTGAGCAACAAGTTTCATTTTCATCTTCACCACAATTAGGGTTTTAAGGGAAAAGTCAACTGTAACTTTGACTTTTGACCTGGACATGCTCCCAAACCCTAATACATGATTGAATATACCCTATGACACCCATGGAACATATCCATCAAGTTTGATTTAGGTCAAGGACATGATTTCCTGAAGAATTGCACAGTTTGGAATTCATCTGATAAAAAGTCAACTGTGCACAAAAGTCAACTTTGACTTTTTGAGATTTTTCACCAAAATGGATTTTTAACCCTAAAATGATGTTAATGTATGATTTGAATCATCATTCATCAAGAAAAATCAAGAAAAGTGAGATAACTTGTAAAAGGGGTAACCATAAAACTTAGAAATTTTTCTAAGTTAAAAATAAAGTGGCAAAGGTACCAACTTTGGAGGACCATAACTCCTAAACCACAAGGCCATTTTTTTTCATACAAAGCTTGATTTGTATCCCTCATTATAACCTACAAAAACTTCAACTACAAGTCATTCCAATTCATTAAGGATTTTGAGTTATGGAGTGATCAAAGTGGCTGAAAAGTGAAAATGTCACTTTTTCCAACACTTAGTGAAATTTTCACTAAGTCAGAATTTGCCTTCACTTTTTGCGAAATGTAGGGGGATTTTTCACTTGTAATCAAAAGAGATCAAAACCAAACTTGTTCAAACAGTTGTTGTATCATGTAAGAGCTTTCCAAAATGGCCAAGAACATTGCCAAATTCAACCTACATCATGAGATACAACATTGGCAAGTTGCCTTGCTGAAATCTGTCAAAGCAAGGCAGAATTTGCATTTTGGCTCGATTTGCCAAAATCAGCCAATTGCAATTGTTCCAATCCACTTGGACACCTCAGAGGATTGAATCCAAAGGGGACATTCACTGAGCCAAGCCTCTAAGGTCCAAGGAACAAAGAATAGCATGTTGAACCTAGAATAGCCAAAATAGGGACAAGACTTCAAATTTGGAATGAGGCATTCAATGGAACCATCAAGGTGGCATGGACTGAGCCATTCTCATCTGAAATCAGTCAAGACTTATCCAAGACCAAGGGGACCAAAGCTCTGTGCCCTAACCTCTAGTCAATGGCTAGAGGAGACTTTCATTTCCATTGGCCAACATTGAGGAAACCTACTTACCAGCTGCCATGCACTATTCCTTGCAAAAAAAACTTGCTCTACTATAAATAGAGCTCAATCGTGGTCAGTTTGAGTACACCAAAGCCATCTAACAGATGCTTTCCTCAAAATCTCTTTCTCTTGGCAAAAATGCCTTTCTTAGCAAGGTAGCTATCGGGTTTTGAGTTTGAGAGCAATTCTGCACAAACCAATCAGTCACACACCTCACATACATCACATATGAGCTGATCAAACACTCACATAACTTCTGAAACATCAATTTCACAAAATCACTTGCCATCCACACAAGTTTGAAGTGAAGTTGCAGCTGAGGTGCCATAAACTGATCCAGTCCATTTCAATTCAATCCAAGTGTTCAAACACACCCCATATGGTGTAGGGAAACTGTCCAGATCATCACAACTTGTCTGTAACACCTCCAACTCAAAATCACATCTGCTCTTGCTGTCACGACTTGAAGGTAAGCCTAAACTTGGGCATCTCTCAATCTATGCATATTTCCTCGCACAATAATTTGGCCATATGTTCATAATCATGCATGGAATGTTTTCCCTCAATTAATTGCATTGTTTGAATCGTGTATCAAAAATCCTAGCCTTCATGCAGAAATTAGGGTTCTTGAGGTTTCTTCGTGATTTCTTGTTGTATGTTTAATTTAAATGAAATTAAAGTACATAGACATGATCGTGAGGTTGAGACGAGCATAATGATATGTGGATTGCATGTTATAATTACGTATTCAGTGAGATTGGATGGAAAATGCAAATCTGGGCAAACTGAAAAAACGCGCGTGTTCTTGGTGTTGTTCTTGGCGCCATTTTCATATATTTGAATATTTGAATTTTGTGATTTTGTTTAATTGATTCAAAAATTAATTTCTCTCTGAGTTTTAATGATTTTGAGTTGATTCTTTTTTTAATAATTCACAAAAATGTTAAAATATTTTATTTTCTCAAAAAATCCCAAAAATATTATTTATTTCATATAATTGATATTTTTGTAAAGAATTAATATTTTAATTGTTTTTGGCATTTTAAATATTTTTTCTACATTGATTTTGCAACTTTTAATGCTTTCTAATTATTTTGTAGGTCAATACTTAATTTTTGAAGCATTAATCCAAGATCACAATTTGTTTTCCATGTGTTAAACAATTTTTGTTCATTTTAATTAAATTTTTATTCAATTAAATACTTTTTGAAAACAAATTAGGGTTTTGGATTAATTCAACCCTCATAAATCATTTTCAAAACACTTTGGGCCTCTAATAGAGTGTAAGACCCAATCCTTTTTTTGACCAAATCATTTTGGGCCTCAGTGTATTGTATAAGTCCCGATACCGTCAAAAACAAACGGCGCGATCGTCGCCTTTTCAAAAAAACACTTTGGGCCTCTCCTTGAGCTATAAGACCCATTCAAAACACTTTGGGCCTCTATTAGAGTGTAAGACCCAATCCCCCTTTTAACCAAAACATTTTGGGCCTCACTTATTGTATAAGTCCCTCTGCGTTAAAAGAAAACCTCGGCGCGATCGCCATTTTTAAACGAAAAATCATTTGGGCCTACCCTCGTGTTATAAGCCCCACTCTTTTTCCTTTAAACCTTTTTGGGCCTCTTGAGAGAGTGTAAGACCCATCCCTTTGTACAGAAAACCATTTTTTGGGCCACAGTCACTTGTATAAGTCCCGCTGTACAAATTCAAACAGTGCACTCACTGATAAAACCCTGGGCCTCTCCTTGAGCTGTAAGCCCCAAATCTTTCTTTTTCAAAGCACTTTCTCCTTTGATTTTGAATATACTATTGTTTTCAATCTTTCTTTGTTGAACAACTAACCAAACAGCATGGAAGCTCTACAACCGAGTAAGTGGTTATCGCTTTCATTTACTGCTTTCATATTATAAACTGTATTGTGGGGCTGCTCACTGTAAGTCTCCTTTCATAAGCTCATATCTACTGTGTAATAATAGTATAGATATTTCGAGTTTCCCCGACAACTACGTCTAGAACTAGGTGACACCGTTTCATTTATTCGTAGAAATAGACGCCTAGATCCCCAATAGGAGCACCAGATACAGTCTTCTCTTCGGCTGTCCTCCTTAGGAATCGTCAAGAAATTCTATCCCCCAGAGATGAATTATTCTCGGTGAAACTTCTCTTGAATTTCTTCAAACCGCCGAACGGTTCGGACTCTCTCTAAAAGTTAAAGTCACTGGATAGTAAACCTCGCACGTTTACCAGTGGTTTTAATTCTAAAAGAGTTTTCCTGAACTTTTCTTTGGTTTGGGACCCACGGGCTTCTTAAAAGCATCGGCCTCCTCTTGGGCATCATACAAGGACCCACAGGCTTCCTAAAAGTAACCCCGCCTCCTCTTGGGCATTATTCAAGGACCCTACGGCTTCTTAGAAGTATTCACAGCCTCCTCTTAGGCTTCGTATAACGATCTCTTCCTCCGGAAATGATAGCCTCCTCTTGGGCTTCGTACAAGGACCCGTCGGCTTCTTAAAAGTTTCCAGCCTCCTCTTGGGCTTCGTACAAATTGTCCCGACGACCTCCTAGAGGTATAGGAACAGAACCTAGTCATCCTCATAGAACAGTCCTTTCATAGAGTATACTACTGTTTCTCAAAGCATAGTACCAAAGATAAAACTCTAGACACGGACAATCTAACTTGCTTGAGTCTCAAAGACATTCTCAAGCACCCTTCGTTAAATAGGAAGGAAACCCGCAGACTCGGACAGTCTCAATACCCTTTGGATTTCCCGTTTCCTCAAAGAGAAGGAAATACCCCTGATCCTCAAATTAAATCCCTGAGTACAGTGTTGCTCATATAAGAACTGATTTTCTCTTTTAAATCAGTATATTGGATCTGTCACTCAACTGAAACAGTTACAATAGCCTCCATCTCGGGCTTCGTACGAGATACCAAAATTCTCCCCAGTGGAGTCAAAACAACCTTTTCGCCTCTCTCTCAGGCTTTGTATGAGACACAAAAGATTCCCTCGTTGAGTCAATCACCCCTTTTTGCCTCCATCTCGAGCCTCGTACGAGATATAAATCCCTTAAGCAAGAGTCGAACTCTTTTCTAGCCTCCTCTTCGGCTTTGTATAACGATATGCCCCACTGGGTCAAAAACCTTTAGCCTCTCTCTCGGGCTTTGTACGAGACACAAAATAGCCTCCTCTTAGGCTTTGTATAATGATTTTCCTAGCGGAAATTAGCCTCCTCTTAGGCTTTGTATAAACCACTGGTTGATCCAATCAATCTTTTAGCATCAAAGCTGTGCCATGTTCACATAACACAAACATCAACAACTCCTTCATCTAATCGCTGTAAGCGGCAAGCCTCTGGATCATCTATATCCATGCCACTGTCCCTCTTTTAGCATGAGAAATTCCTAAGGAAAGATGGCATTGCTCTACACTGAGTTAAAGTCTTCTCCTTCAGGTTAAAACCCTTTCTTCGGAAATTATGGCATTGCTCGGATCCGCGTATCCCAGTTAAAGTAATTCTCCTTCCCCCTCTTTAGAGATGACAAATTCTCTCTAAAGTCGAGGTCTTTCAGCTTCACGTCTTGGGCTTTGAACAAGACACAAATAGACCTTTTAGCTTCACATCTTGGGCTTTGATCAAGATACAAATCACCTTTCGCTTCACGTCTTGGCCTTTGAACAAGACACCAAAAACCAATTTCCTCCCATAGAATAGGAGGAACTACGAATGCTCTGATTTCCCTGTTTCGGTAAACGGGAATACGTAGGCATAAGATCGAAAGAAAAGATCTTAGCGAGCGCAATCAACAAAAAACCCAAATCCCATATCCCCATCAATCAAAAGCAGTATTTTAAAAGCACCAGTCCTAGGAAACCCTTTGCCTAGGAAAAAAAGAAAGAAAGAACCTGTATTGGCGAAATACGAATAACCAGTACAAAGGCCCCCCTACATTGATAGCATCCGTAACCTAACAGACTGCTGTTTAAATTCAGTATGCAAGCAGGGTTAATTGGAGACATCTATTTCCCTTCCTTATTCAGCTCACAATAGGATAAAAAATGAATCGACCTGTAGTTTTAAGCTCAACCGCAGAGAGCGACCAACGCTTAAGAACCGCGTCCAAAATCGCTCTCTACACCTTCCCCAGTAGAGCTACTCTCCTCGACATTGGAAAGTCCATCCTCCTCAGCAGGTTGTTGTTTCCCCAGCAAGAGACTTACAGAATATCTTCTTGGGACAAAGGAGTTATTTTCCCCACAAGATCTGAGCACTCGGCTAGTTAACAAATGTTTTTCTTATTAGCCACGATATGAATTAATCCCCCCCGGATGGGTAAGCTCGATGTTATCCGCTAGTAGGGCGGATGTCAGCATCTACCATTCCCCAAGCAGGTTTGCTGATCATGGCCAGTGTTCCCCAGCAGGGTAAAAGTACTAATATTCCCCGACAGGGTAAAGGGAAGAGCATCTCCCAAGCAGGTTCAAAATTATTGACTTGTCTCCCCAAGCAGAGTTTGGCGGTGATCCTCTTAGTGGTTTGTTCAAACAGCTATCCCCAGTAGGTCTTAAGTCTAATTGTTATTAGCATCCTTTCAGATCCAGGTAGAAGTCAGTTGGTAATTCTCAGCGGAGAGAATCTCTCTTTGGGTTCCATCTTCAATATTCGTTCATAGCCATCCCCAACAGAGTGGGTTTTCTCTCAGAGCTTTCATCTCCAGCAGAATTTGTGATCAATGTCTTCCTCTGCAGAGTGAAGTCTTTCTCAGCAGGGTCTCTTATTTTGGAGGACAATTTATTTTTTCGTCCCCAATGTAGTTTGCCTTCGCCTTCAGCATTTATTTTGCTGAGGCACCTCTTTTGCATTGCATAAGCATTCTTGCATGGCATCCTCCCAAACGCGTAGCATTTCCATTTCGTATGGAGCATTACGCCATAGAAAAATTCAAACATATGCATTCGAAGCATACGCCAGGTTTGATTTCCTTACCAGTTCCTTTCCCTAGCACAAAGTGACATGATTCAGGAGATTTTGTTCAAGCATCGCACCGCAACCAGTGGATTCGTCCTTCTTGTTGGTCCTTCCTACACTCCCCCGCAGAGTTGTCTGTTTAGATTTCTCTATTCCCCAGCGGAGTTATCTTTGTAGATCCATTGATTCTACTTATCTTGGGTTGGAAAGTCCATCTTCGGCTGGGTCTTTCTTTTCGAGTTCGCTTTCGGTCGTCCTTGCACTCTTTGTTATTTCGTTTCCCCAGTAAAAGTTATTCTATGTGGTATCCTTTCTCTGAAAGTCCGCTTTCGGTCGATCTTTCTTTTCGAGTTCGCTTTCGGTCATACTCGTTTGCTATTTGAAATTCCGCTTTCGGTCGGTCTTTCTTTTCGAGTTCGCTTTCGGTCGTACTCGTTTGCTGTTTGAAATTCCACTTTCGGTCAGTCTTTCTTTTCGAGTCCGCTTTCTGTCGTACTCTTTTACCTTTGTATCCCCACTGAGTCTGCTTTCGGTCGTACTGATTTGGTTGTTGAAATTCCCCTTTCGGTCGATCTTTCTTTTCGAGTCCGCTTTCGGTCGTACTCGTTTATCCTTTTCGAGTCCGCCTTCGGTCGTACTCGTTTATCCTTTTCGAGTCCGCTTTCAGTCGTACTCGTTTATCCTTTTTGAGTCCACTTTCGGTCGTACTCGTTTATCCTTCTCGAGTCCGCTTTCGGTCGTACTCGTTTATCCTTCTCGAGTCCGCTTTCGGTCGTACTCGTTTATCCTTTTCGAGTCCGCTTTCGGTCATACTCGTTTATCCTTCTCGAGTCCGCTTTCGCTCGTACTCGTTTATCCTTTTCGAGTCCGCTTTCGGTCGTACTCGTTTATCCTTCTCGAGTCTGCCTTCGGTCGTACTCGTTTATCCTTTTCGAGTCCGCTTTCGGTCGTACTCGTTTATCCTTTTCGAGTCCGCTTTCGATCGTACTCGTTTATCCTTTTCGAGTCCGCTTTCGGTCGTACTCGTCTATCCTTTTCGAGTCCGCTTTCGGTCGTGCTCATTTTCATTTTCATTACCACCAGCTTGCAAATTTCCAAGTGTTTTTGGTATTCAATCCCCTTGTATCCCGATTGTCTGAAAGTCGTTGCTTCCACACCCTCGGATCCAAGGAGTTTGAATAGGGGCAGCTGTAACACCCCAAAATTTTCCCTCCTGTTTTTAGCGCTAACTGGCTTATGTTTCTTTTCATGTGCATTAGCATTGCTGCATTTGCATGTTTCTGTGAGCATGGGATCAGGGCATTTTCTTCAGCAGTACAAGATGTTCTCAGCACCGGTTTGATCTTTATCGGCAGTTAAGGCCAGGCATTTAATTCTCAAAGTCTTTTTGAGCATTTATTTTGCTCATTAAGTGATTTGAAGATCAATAGTTCCGGCAGTCAAATTTTGACCAACAATTCAGCACCGAACAGCCGTCTCAACAATTTAATCAGGGCCCGGAAAATATTTCACGGCATGTTTCAAATGCACTCAAGTAGTGAGGTCCAAAGACAAGTTTCAGAGGAATATTGTGGTTCAGAACAGGTGGAATCAAGTCCGTCTCCATTTTCCCTCCTTTTGGCGCCAAGCAGAAAATTCAAATTTTCCTCAGAGTAACCGGTTACTCACCGTTTGGTAACCGGTTACCCAGTGTATTTTTTGCCCAGAATCTGCATTTTTCAGCACTGCAGAATTTTCAAATCATTTAGTGGTCATGTGCATTGCTTGTGCCTACGTGGGAAGGATCTAGAACAGCTTCTTTTCATCATTTTCCACCCAAAATTTCCATTTTCACTCATCAATTTCCACCCCAATTCCACACTTCACTTCTTAACCCATTTTCACCTCATTTTCCACTCACTCCAAACCCAAGCCAAATTCCTAAGCTAGAGGATATTTAAGCTCACTCATTCCAAACCAAGAGGGGACCTAGATCATTTTCACTCTCCAATTTTCAGAATTCTTTCAATTCTCTCAACTTTTCTCTCATTTTCCAAAACCCTCACTCAAAGTTTCATCATCAAAGTTCATCAAATTTCACCTTGGAATTTGTTGATCTTGAAACTAAACCACCATCCATTCACCAATTCTTGAAGGAATCTTGGATTTGCTACTGTTTTGGAGTGTGGAATCACTTTTGGAGCAGTTTGTCATTATTTGAGTTGTTCTAGCTTGGATCTTGGTTGTTCTTGCTTGGATCTTGAAGTTCATCACATAAATATTTGGTTTTCTTGCTTGGATTCACCAATTTTTGTGCTCAACAATCACCAAGGCAAATCTCAGCCTTGTGATAGGTAGCTGATTGTAAATGAATTGTAGAGTAATTTTCTGTATTTTTAAGCTGTTTTCTATGTGCCTTAAATGCGAAACTGCTTATTTTTAAGTGATTTTCGAATTAATGTTTTATTTTGGGCCATTTGATGTTTTTGTTTGTTTTGCAGCATTTTTTGTAAAAGGGACGTGGCAAAAATCGAAAGAAAACACGATGAAATGAGCAACGTCGCGTGTCTGCAGCAAACAGGGAATTCGCCTGGCGAATGGGTGGCGGAAGGAGAAATTCGCCAGGCGAATGTCTGGCGAGTCAGCTGGCGAATTTGTTTTCAAATTGGGTGCTCTCTGTAAGTGTTTCGCCGCTGCATTCGCCAGGCGACTTGGTGGCGAAAGTAATTCGCCTGGCGAGTTTGGAATTCGCCTGGCGAATTTCTGATTTTTTTCTCAGGTTCTTTGCACTATTCTGGCACGTGGGCTGTACTTAAAGGTTTCGCCAGGCGAATTTTGTAGCTCGCCTGGCGAATTTGGCTGGGCAGAAAGTGCTATATAGTGTGTGGTTAGATATTTTTGGATACACTTTGGATTTTATCACTCTTTTGTAACCTAAAAACTGGTGTGAAGAAGAAAGAACACCATTGTTACCTATTTTTCCAAGTTCCAAGCTTTTATGCTTCAATCCTTGAATCTTTGAAGATTGAAGTTCCACAAGCTTTGAAACTTTACTTGTCATCCAAGCTACCATGAGAAGTGGTAGCTAATCACTCAATGTTGAAGTTAGATGTAGTTGATTCTGTTTTTATGTATTGATATTGATCTCTTATATATGAACAAAGTCTTTGATCAATATAGATGATGTTGTTTTCTCTTAATGATCCATTTGTGAATTGTTTTGCTCTAGACATAGACTTTACAACTCTTGACCTAACAATTTCATCTCTTGAAAACCAAACTCTAGACATAGATTTGGGATTTGCTATTCGCATTGTATTGATCTTAATGATCGTTGCTTAGATTGTTAGCGTGAGACATTATCTAACGGTCTAAACAACGGTACTCACGATTCCGCTTTAGACATAAACGTAGTCGGGAGGATACGCGGTTATATTGGTCGGAAACCGAGTTCATATGCTTGATTAATTGTTTATACATGAAAAGGATTGATGAAACCTAACCTTAGCATGCTTTTATAAAAATTTTCTTAAAAATCTTTGTCACAATTTAATCTTTGCTACAAGTGAATGATAACAACAAGTGAAACTTTTGAAAACATTAACTTAGAATATCGCAACTATTGAACGGCAAGCATCAAATATCCGACAATCCCTGTGGATACGATAACAAAAAACCCACACTAATACTCTTCTAACAAATTGGCACCGTTGCCGGGGATTGTTAGTTGATATTGCAAGCATTGCGATAGTTGAGTTATTGTAAGCTGTTACCGCTTTATCTTGAACTTGTTAATCTGTTTGTTTAGTGTGCATACTTAGTTTATGCGTGGGAAACTACCGGCGGACCAACTTCTTTTCGATCCTGAGATTGAAAGAACCGCTCGTAGAATCAATAGCCGAACTAGAAGAAGGAGGCAGCTAGCGAAACAAAGGCGAGAACAAGAGGAAAATACATATACACCACCACCATTTCCACAAATACTTCCAATTATGGAGGGAGATCCACCACCACCTGCTTCTAGGCCTTGTACAAATAGTCCAAGGCACAATGCTCAGTTCGCCCGTCATGCAAACAACAGTCGTCATGCTGAGATGAAGACCGGAATCCTCCAACTGTTATACCAAAGTCCCTTTACAGGTATGGATCATGAAGATCCTTTCACCCATTTGACAAAATTTTATGAAATCGCTGGAGCGACGGGTGCACCGGAAGCAGAAGAGGAGTCTTTGTTCAAGAGACTATTCCCGCATTCCCTCATTGGGAAGGCCAAGGAATGGTACCTTGATCATTCAACTGCCATCATGACTGATTGGAATGCTTTGGAAGAAAAATTTTTGGAAAGATTTTTTCCGCACACTCGGTTCATGGAAGCGAAGACCGCTATAGCGGTATTCACACAAGGAGCTAACGAATCTCTCAACGAAGCTTGGGAGCGGTTCAAATCAATGTTACGAAAGTGCAAAGGCCATGGTTTCGATGAATTGTCACAAATTCATATATTCAGAAATGGGCTGCAGCTAGTACACAAAACCTTGTTGGATGCCACCGCGGGTGGTTCTTTGTTAAGCAAAACTGCTGCGGAAGCCACAACTATCATTGATAAAATGGCCTTGAACGATCATCAAGGTAGTCACAACCATGGACCAGCTCAACGAACGCCGGGTGTGTTGGAATTAGGAACAAGTGACGCTATCCTTGCACAAAACAAATTGTTATCACAATAGGTTGAGCTGTTAACAAAGAAAATGTCTAAGCTGCCTCAACAATTCAAGGAGATGCATGAATCTTCAAGTAAAAATGTGCAAGTGTTAGTGTGTGAGTTATGCAGAGGTGACCATTTGACCGGTTATTGTCCTCCGGTTGTGGAGGAAGCAAACTATGCGGGAAATCAAGGTTACCAACCCCGTCCTCCGTATCAACAAGGCAACCAAGGTTACCAACAATGTGGTAACCAAGGTTATCAACAACCATGGAGACCGCAAGAAGCCGGGCCATCAAACCGTCAACCTTACCAAAATTACACCCAACCTCCGCAAGCTCCCGTTGGAAATACAAAGATGGAAGATACTCTAACACAATTTATGCAAATATCCATGTCTAATCAAAAGAATACAGATGCTGCGATAAGGAACCTCGAAACACAAGTCGGGCAATTATCTAAACAATTGGCCGATCAACAAAAAGGTCCCTTTACGGCAACTACTCTTCCAAATCCGAAAGATTGTAAAGCGATTATTACAAGAAGTGGACGTGAGATTGACATGAATGTGGGTGAAAGAGTAGTGGAGGAAGAGGTTGTGGTTGAAAAAGAACATGTGAGTGAGGAATTAGAAGTAGAAAAGAATGTTGAGGGTGTTGTAGTTGAAAAAGAAAATGAAAAAAGTGAGAATGAGAGAAAAATTGATAATGAGGAAAGAGTGAAAAGAACGAAAAAAGGAAAAGAGCCAGTGAGCAATATTCCGATACAACACTTACCTTATCCGCATGCTCATACAAGGAAAGATAGTGCAAGGCATTATACTCGGTTTATGGATATTTTTAAACAGTTACAAATAAATATCCCATTTTCCGAGGCCTTGGAACAAATGCCCAAATACGCTAAATTCATGAAGGACATCCTTAAGAAGAAGAAAAGATACACAGATCAAGAAACTATTATGGTGGATGCAAGTTGTAGCGCAATCATTCAACGGACTCTCCCTCGGAAAGAATGTGATCCGGGAAGAGTTACATTGCCGGTTACGATAGGAAACATGTATGTGGGCAATGGGTTGATTGATTTGGGTTCTAGCATCAACTTGATACCATTATCAATTGTGAGACGGTTAGGCCATATGGAATTAAGGTCCACTCAAATGACTTTGCAACTCGCAGATAAATCCACTACCCGTCCTCACGGTGTAGCAGAAGATGTGTTGGTCAAAGTGGACAAATTTTTGTTTCCAATTGATTTTGTTGTCATTGAAATGGATGAGGATGAGGATACACCTTTGATTCTTGGAAGGCCTTTCATGAAAACTGCCCGTATGGCAATTGACATGGACGATGGTCTCATGAAAGTGAGAGTCCAAGATGAAGAGGTTTGTTTCAATCTTTATGATGCCATGAAGCACAAGAAGGATAAGGGTGATTGTTTTCGAATTGATGTAACGGAAGAGGCAAGTTCGGGGGTGACAAATCAAATTCATGTCATTGAACCGTTACAAAGAGCTTTAGATGAGTCCTTGGAAATATTCTCGGTTGAAGAAGAACAAGCTTTAGAAGAGTGTTTATTAGAACTTGAAGCTTTGGATGACATGCAACCATGGGAATATGAAGAAAAGATTCTAAAAAAATTAGTTAATGATGATGAACCACCAAAAATTGAATTGAAAATGTTACCTTCCAACTTGAAGTATGCTTTCCTTGATGACGGAGGGAATAAACCGGTGATCATAAGTAATATTTTGTCTGAAAACGAGGAAAACCGATTAATTCAAGTGCTGAAAAAGAATCAAGATGCAATGGGATGGACATTGTCCGATCTCAAAGGCATTAGTCCGTCATATTGCATGCACCGTATTTTTATGGAGGAGGATTTTAAACCGGTTGCTCAACCTCAACGCCGCCTTAATCCAATCATGAAAGAAGTGGTAATAAAAGAAGTGGTGAAAATGTTGGACGCCGGAATGATTTACCCGATCTCTGACAGCCCGTGGGTAAGTCCGGTGCATGTGGTGCCAAAAAAAAGTGGAATGACGGTGGTCCAAAATGACAAAAATGAGCTTATTCCAACAAAGACTGTTACCGGGTGGAGGATGTGTATCGACTACCGTAGGTTGAACAAAGCTACGAGAAAAGATCATTTTCCTTTACCTTTTATGGATCAAATGCTCGAACGTCTCTCCGGTCAAGAATTTTATTGTTTTTTGGATGGTTATTCGGGTTATAACCAAATCATTGTTAACCCGGATGATCACGAGAAAACTGCTTTTACATGTCTGTTCGGAATCTTTGCTTATAGGAGGATGTCGTTTGGATTATGTAATGCACCGGCTACTTTTCAGCGGTGTATGCAAGCTATCTTCGCGGACTTGATCGAAAAGACAATCGAGGTCTTTATGGATGATTTCTCAATTTTTGGGCAATCGTTTGATTTGTGCTTGAAAAATCTGGATACGGTGTTGGAGCGGTGCGTGGAAACTAATCTGGTTCTTAACTGGGAAAAATGCAACTTCATGGTTAAAGAGGGAATTGTGCTCGGGCACAAAGTGTCTTCAAAAGGCCTTGAAGTTGATAAAGCTAAAGTGGACTTAATCGAGAAATTACCACCGCCGATGAATGTCAAAGGAATACGGAGCTTTCTTGGACATGCCGGGTTCTACCGGAGATTCATCAAGGACTTCGCAAAGGTCGCGAAGCCGTTGAGCAACTTGCTTGTCCAAGGTAAGGTTTTTAACTTTGACGAGTCATGTCTTTTTGCTTTTAATTTTTTGAAAAACAGTTTAACAACTTCACCGATAATCGTTGCACCAAACTGGAAAATGGATTTTGAATTAATGTGCGATGCTAGCGATTATGCGGTGGGGGCTGTTTTGGGACAAAGAAAAACGAAGGTTTTCCACGCTATACATTATGCGAGCAAGGTGCTAAATGAGGCTCAAATTAACTATGCGACAACTGAAAAAGAGTTGCTCGCCATAGTGTATGCGTTGGAGAAGTTTCGTTCTTACTTGAATGGTGCGAAAGTCATCGTTTACACTGACCATACCGCTATAAGGTATCTGCTTACCAAACCTGATTCTAAGCAGAGGCTTATTAGGTGGATCCTTTTGTTACAGGAATTTGATCTTGAAATTCGTGACAAAAAGGGATCCGAAAATTTGGTAGAAGATCACTTATCTCGTTTGGTAAACGTTGAGGTGACCAAGAATGAATTTGAGGTAAAAGAGGAATTTCCAGACGAAAAACTGTTTAGAGTGCAAGTTAGACCGTGGTTCGCCGACATGGCTAACCACAAAGCCACCGGATTGATACCGGACGGTCTAACGCACCACCAAAAACGGAAATTTTTGTCTGATGCCAAGTCATTTGTATGGGATGAACCCCATTTATTTAAACTTGGTGTCGACAACCACCTCAGAAGGTGTGTGTCAGTGGAGGAAGCCACGAGTATTCTGTGGCACTGTCATAACTCTCCGTATGGAGGGCAATTTAATGGGTTAAGAACGGCTACTAAAGTCCTCCAGTCTGGATTTTATTGGCCGTCCTTATTCAAGGATGCGCATTCGCATGCCCTTAGTTATGACAGGTACCAGAGAAGTGGAGGAATTTCACGGCGGCACGAGATGCCTTTACAAAATATGTTAGAGATTGAAGTTTTTGACTGTTGGGGGATCGATTTTGTCGGTCCGTTTCCATCTTCATTCTCTAATGAATATATTTTGGTCGCCGTTGATTATGTGTCAAAATGGGTGGAGGCGATAGCTTGCGCTAAAGCCGATGGAAAAACAGTGGTAAAATTTTTGAAGAAAAATATTTTTGAGCGTTTTGGTACACCTCGAGTGTTAATAAGTGATGGAGGATCTCACTTCTGTAACACTCAGCTTGACAAAGCTCTTGAGCAATATGGTGTGAAGCACAAAGTTGCTACACCATATCATCCTCAAGCTAACGGTCAAGCAGAGGTGTCCAATCGTGAGATTAAGCGTATTTTGGAGAAAACTATTTCAGCCTCGAGAAAGGATTGGGCGAACAAACTTGATGACGCGTTGTGGGCGTATCGGACCGCTTTTAAGGCTCCGATCGGTCTCACACCGTTCAAAATGGTTTATGGTAAGAATTGTCACTTGCCGGTAGAGTTGGAGCACAAGGCATTTTGGGCCTTAAAATTTTTGAATTTTGATCCAACTTTATTCGGCGAAAGAAGAAAAGTGCAATTACACGAGCTGGATGAATTGCGCCTTCAGGCGTACGATTCCAACAAATTGTATAAGGAACGTGTAAAGTCTTACCATGACAGAAAAATTGTCATCAAACAGTTTGAGGTCGGACAGCTGGTCTTATTGTTCAATTCCCGATTAAAATTGTTTCCCGGAAAATTAAGATCTAAATGGTCCGGTCCGTTTCGGATTGTGGAAATCAAGCCCTATGGAGCAATCGTAATTGAGGACACAAAGTCAAAGGAAAGTTGGATTGTCAATGGACAGAGGCTGAAAGTTTATCTTGGAGGAGATTTCGAGCGGAATCCCGCCATTGTTCCTTTCTGCGATCCGTGAGATTGCGGTGGTCCGTCGAGCTTAGCCGACGTTAAACAAGCGCTGGTTGGGAGGCACCCCAACATTGTAAGTATTTCATCTGTTTAATTTATAAATTGTGTGTTATTAGTAGTTATCGTAGAAAGTGTTGGAAAATTCTGCTCTGCACCAGTGCCTTGTGATAATTCTGTTTCTGGTGTAATTCGTCTGGCGAATCCTTAATTCGCCTGGCGAATTCAATTTCGCCAGTCTCTCGCCAGACACTCGCCTGGCGAATTTGGCGTGACCTGTCCTTTTTGTCTGCAGAGGGAAAAAGAAAAAGAATGTTTTTTTTAATTAATTAATTGTTATTATTATTTTAGGGTCCAATAGGGACCACATACTCCCCACCACTTCTCTCATTCCCTTTTTCCATTTTTTCCTTTCAATTTCTCGCCTGTCACTTTCTCTTCTCCCAAACCCTACACTTTTAACTTTTCCTTCTCCTTCTCCATCAACTTCACTTCCATTTAAGGTATGCTTACATTCTAATTGTTGTCTCCATTTTTGTTTATTTTTGCTTTGTTTAATTTGTTCAATTAGGGTAAATTAGGGTTTGATTCACAATGGTTAGAATGTTGTTAGAAACCCTTAGGAAATGCTTGAATGTAGTGTTATTAAGTTGCAGGTGTGGGATTAGTGGGTTCCTGATATGAAATTGTGAAAACCCCCTCCACTGCGTGTTAAATTTTTGGAACTCGCCAGACACTCGCCAGGCGAGTGAGCCGCGAGAAGTCGCCAGGTATTCGCCTGGCGAGCTTGGGGCGAATGGCAATTGTTTATTTATTTTGATTTTTCATATTTTTCTGTTCTGTTCTGTGTATATGTCTTATGTTTTATGCCATTAATTTTTGATGAATTTTTGGTTGTTGTTTGGGTTGTGCTGACATGAGACAACGATTCCTTTGCTTTGTGTTTTCCGTTTGTTTTCAGATGCCGCCAAGAACCAAAGTAACCGGTGGAAAGAAACAGAAGATGGCTGCAGGAAGCGGTTCCGGGCATCAACCTGATTTTGATCCAAGCCGGTTCTTAAGCGCAGCTCATGCTGCCCAGTACCAAATGCTTGAGGGCCGACAGTTTCTATCCGAAAAAAGATTTGATATCAACCCGGTTGGTCCGTACCGTAAGTTGGCCAAGATTTTCGACAACAAAAAGTGGGGACATCTCATTAATCCTTTGGAGGCACTTAACTACGAGATGGTGCGTGAATTCTACGCAAATGCTCTCGAATTCCCAGAAACCCAGGGAGATACGCAGGTGTTCCGCTACATCATGTACGTCCGTGGCAAGGAAATCAGGTTTGATCGTGAAGACATCAATGCTCTTTTTGGGAAGCCGAGTTCGTTGGGAATGTTCGAGAAGGATGCCTATACTAAGGAGATTGGCACACGTCTTGATCATGATAAGATTGCCAGGACCATTTTGTTTCCTGGAAAAAGTGTGGAAAGAAACGCAGTGGGTGATCCTATCCGTTATCGGAGGGAGGACATGCCTCCGGATGTGCAAGCTGTTCTTCTTCTAATTCTCCACAACATTAACCCCAAATCGCACCGTTCTTCGATTCCGCCTGAGGTTGGCCTCCTTCTTTATTACATCATGGAAGACAAAGAGGTTGATGTTGCTCGGATCATTGTGTCTGAAATGAAAAATTTTATCGAGAATACTCGACGCCCTGAGGTACATTCTACTGCCCCTATTATTTTCCCTTGTTTTGTCACAGCTCTTTGTCTCAAAAAGTGGACCTTGATGCCTGATGTGATTAACGAGAAAAGGAGGGGGGTGATTAATGATGATTATATTGAGAGGTATTGTAAGAACAAACTGATTGAGAAGAGGAAGGGTTCGAGTGTTGGTCAGTCATCCCGTGAGCAACCTAGTGAGCAGCCTAGTGAGTAGCCCGAGGTTCTTGATTATTCGACATGGGATCCTAGAATGCGGGCTGCATTCAATTACACTTGGGATATGGCTGAGGCTTATCAGAGATCATCCGAGTTCAATTTCAATTGCATGCAGCAGCTGTACCAGTTTCAAACCAATCCGCAGGAGGTTGTTCCTTTTCCTACTAGGACGGACTATGATCATTATGCAAGCTGGCCTGTGGACAGGCGTCCTTTCTTTACAGGGGGGTGGTTCAACTGGAGCTGTTGATGCTGGGGGTGATGGTGGAGCTCATGATGATGATGATGATGGTGGTGACGAGATGCAGGATGATCTCCATGATTTGGTTAATTAGCGGAGGCGTCAAAGTGAAGGATTTTATTTTATTGCGTTTTTAAAAAATTTTATTTTCAGAATTTTATTTGCAGTTTTAAAATGACAGTTAGTATTTTATTTTCAGTTCTTATATTTCAGTTAGAATTTTGGATCGCGTCGGCGCGAATTTTCGGTTGTAGTATTGTGGTTCGCTTCGGCGAGTAAAATTTTGGTGTATTTAAACCAGTACTTATAATATTTCAGTTGGTGTGAAATTTTGTTTAGTAAATTCTGTTGTTATTTTATGTGTGTTTGCGCAAAGAAAGTGAAAATTGCCCTTAAGAATTTTGAAAATTTTGTGTTAGCACAAGAAGGGTGCTTTGTTAGCATTAAACATTGATGGTGATGATAGAATTCTTGGTTGTGTGCACAATCAAAGTGTGAATGTGTTGTGTATAATTTTAGCATGATTGTGAGTTGGTGCTTTATACAATTTATGATAACGCATTATGTTGTAACTACTTGTTCATGTTTGAATCAATTAGGACAAAACCACAAATGTGAGTTGCTTTCCATTGTTCACCAAAAAGAGAGTCGAGTAATCGTTGTTTTACTCGTCTTGTTCATGTTTAATCTTGTGAGTTGTTTAAATGATTGGAAACTTAGAAAGGATCAAGGCAAATTTTGAGCACTATGAGGAAAACCACCGTTCCAAAAATACTTCCGAGTAACCTTGTGAGTGTGCGCGAATTTGAAACTCCTTTTGAGCCTAAAAAGAAAGATTGTTGTTGTGTGAATCATGAACCCGAATGTTAACATATTTTGAAGAGTTTTAAAAATGAACTTGTTGTAGTGTTGAGGTTGGGGAGCATTCTCAATTGAATTCAATAGAAAAAAAAAGGGGGGGCTGAAAAGTGAATGTATTGTGAGAATTATTGTCGGTGGTTCAAGCAAGAAGGTTTCTGTTAAAAAGTGAAATGCTCTTCGTAAAGTTAGTTTTTTTTATTCAAGAACCGTGTACATATGTCCCTTGTTTTTATCCCGGCCAAACTACAACATTAAAAGTCCTTTGTGATCTTAGTTTCTACTTCTTTTTTATAACTTTATGAGATGAATGCATGAATGATTCCGGATGTGGCACGATTGCTTGTGAGAGTGTTTTGTCCAGTGTGCAAATTATGTACATAGTGTGTTAATAAATAGTATAGTTAGGTGATTCAACTTGAGCTTGTGGAAACTTGATTTTGCATTGTGTCAATTGTGTTTAGAACTTAACTCATAATTGTGCTTGGATTCTATACAACTTTGTGGAAATGCTTTGTGCGTGTATGTATCAAGTTTGAACCATTGGGGTTTTCTGTTGATTTTGTGCTTGGGATTCTTGTTCATAGTTGATTAACACTAATTTTTGTTTGAGGACAAACAACAAGGCAAGTTGGGGAGAGTTTGATAGGTAGCTGATTGTAAATGAATTGTAGAGTAATTTTCTGTATTTTTAAGCTGTTTTCTATGTGCCTTAAATGCGAAACTGCTTATTTTTAAGTGATTTTCGAATTAATGTTTTATTTTGGGCCATTTGATGTTTTTGTTTGTTTTGCAGCATTTTTTGTAAAAGGGACGTGGCAAAAATCGGAAGAAAACACGATGAAATGAGCAACGTCGCGTGTCTGCAGCAAACAGGGAATTCGCCTGGCGAATGGGTGGCGGAAGGAGAAATTCGCCAGGCGAATGTCTGGCGAGTCAGCTGGCGAATTTGTTTTCAAATTGGGTGCTCTCTGTAAGTGTTTCGCCGCTGCATTCGCCAGGCGACTTGGTGGCGAAAGTAATTCGCCTGGCGAGTTTGGAATTCGCCTGGCGAATTTCTGATTTTTTCTCAGGTTCTTTGCACTATTCTGGCACGTGGGCTGTACTTAAAGGTTTCGCCAGGCGAATTTTGTAGCTCGCCTAGCGAATTTGGCTGGGCAGAAAGTGCTATATAGTGTGTGGTTAGATATTTTTGGATACACTTTAGATTTTATCACTCTTTTGTAACCTAAAAACTGGTGTGAAGAAGAAAGAACACCATTGTTACCTATTTTTCCAAGTTCCAAGCTTTTATGCTTCAATCCTTGAATCTTTGAAGATTGAAGTTCCACAAGCTTTGAAACTTTACTTGTCATCCAAGCTACCATGAGAAGTGGTAGCTAATCACTCAATGTTGAGGTTAGATGTAGTTGATTCTATTTTTATGTATTGATATTGATCTCTTATATATGAACAAAGTCTTTGATAAATATAGATGATGTTGTTTTCTCTTAATGATCCATTTGTGAATTGTTTTGCTCTAGACATAGACTTTACAACTCTTGACCTAACAATTTCATCTCTTGAAAACCAAACTCTAGACATAGATTTGGGATTTGCTATTCGCATTGTATTGATCTTAATGATCGTTGCTTAGATTGTTAGCGTGAGACATCATCTAACGGTCTAAACAACGGTACTCACGATTCCGCTTTAGACATAAACGTAGTCGGGAGGATACGCGGTTATATTGGTCGGAAACCGAGTTCATATGCTTGATTAATTGTTTATACATGAAAAGAATTGATGAAACCTAACCTTAGCATGCTTTTATAAAACTTTTCTTAAAAATCTTTGTCACAATTTAATCTTTGCTACAAGTGAATGATAACAACAAGTGAAACTTTTGAAAACATTAACTTAGAATATCGCAACTATTGAACGGCAAGCATCAAATATCCGACAATCCCTGTGGATACGATAACAAAAAACCCACACTAATACTCTTCTAACACCTTGTAGGTTGGTTTTCCTTAGATTTATGCTTGATTTAGCTTAATTTCAACTTATGTAATGTAGATCTTTGGTTTGTGATGTGATTTGATCCATTTGCTTGATTTGATTTGTGATCTTGTTGTTTGATTGATGAAAGTGGTGTTTGATTGCTGTGATTGGACTTAATTCTCGTGCATTGTTGATTACATGATCATTGGATATGATTGCATAAGTGGTTTGATGCTGAAAAGTGCTTTTAAAACAAATTTTTTTGACTGCTGTCCCAGAGTAACCGGTTACTCTGTGTATTTTTTGCGTAAATGGTATGATTTTCAACTAAGTAACCGGTTACTCACCGTTTGTTAACCGGTTACTCTGGGACAGAATGTGTATTTTAGTGCATTTTCTTGGTTGTTTGAGATCCGATGCATGCCTAAACTTCATGGACTAATATGTTGATGATTTGTGGATTATTCTTGAGCTGTTGCACCTCACATTATTGCATGAACACATTTCTCCGACACGCGATGCTTGGATTTCACCGTTTATGTGTACGTTTGCGTTGTTGAACACTTGATGCTAGGAACAGATACTCACACTCACTTGTTGATCATGATCATTGTGCATTACTGCTGGATTGATGATGATTGTGCATACTTACTTGCATCCAATTTCATGATGTGCATTCTTGTTTCATTTGATCATATGCTATATGTTGCATTCTTCCATGATGCTTGCAAGGTTATTCAACATGGTGTGTGGTTTGTTTATGACCATGATTAATTGAATGATGTATGTTGTTTGATGCACGTTTGCTCTGCCTTGATTGAATCGTATTCAAATGTGGTGCATGCTGTCCTGATTTCACATCTGAGTTTTGCATAAAGTGATGTCATATGTGCTGTCCATGTGTACATGTATGTTGTTTGACCTTTTTACACCTGTTTTCATGCTGAGTTTCATGCTGTTGAATGCTGGTTGGTGTATACGCATGATTTCGTTGCTGTTCTGAAGCAAATGTGTTGTTGTAGGTGTTGTACCTTCTCTTTTTACTCATTTCACTCCCTCGAGTCTCAAGACTTGTTCAAGTCTTGGACTCCTTTCCCTTTAGAGCTACCTAGTCCAACTTAATTTTTGATTAAGCTTGGAGTAGGATTAGCATTAGGTTTTAGGTAGTTGTCCCTCCTAAACCTCACTAACCCTAGGTTACCCATGCATGATAACATTAGCACTCTTAGTTTCCCTTTAGAGTTTCCTTTGTGTCTTCTCTCTTCTCATCTCAAAACTTCTTGAAAACACTTAATAAAGATAAAGTGTATTGCGCACGAGCCTTAAGCGTGGGGAATGAGAAATGAGGGACTTCCTCTCATCTTTCTAGAGTGCTTAGCGGGTGCCCTGTCTTGGGACGATTCGTTAAGTATTCGTCTCTATGCCCTAGACTTTGGTGCAATGCAAGTTATAAACTAACTTAACAAAAACACTTTTGTCTAAAAAACACAAAAACAAATTCAAATCTTTTTATCCTTCGGGATTGTTGGGTTTCAAACTTCATTTTCAGAAACGAGCTCGTCGCTCACGTAAAAAACACTTACCCATTCGTGGTCGTACCCACGGACTACATTAGCTCTGATTCCTCTCTCTCGTCCGATTGAGAATATGTAGGCATAAGACAGCGATTGTCTTGGCGAGCAACCTTCCCCCACAGTTCCCTCCCGAACTACGTTGACTCTGACTTTCCCATTGCACTGAGGGAGTACGTAGGCCTAGGGCATCAAATATGTCCTACCGAGTCCGTCTTACTCACCCCCATCCCCGTTTTCTTTTGTTCAGCCATAGATAGTAGGAAAGCTCACCCTCCGTTTACATAACAAGCGTGGATCCCATCGAGTACGATGGATGCGTGGGGTGCTAACACCTTCCCCTCGCATAACCGACTCCCGAACCCGGACTAAGGTTGCGAGGACCATGTCTTTCCCCCTTACTCTTCAGGTTTATGCAGTGTTTCCTTTCCCTCTCTCGGGATAAATACACATTGCTGGCGACTCTGTGTTTTCTACGCCACTCTCGCGTTTGTACCGTTGGATGCGAATCTCTCGGGAGCGATAGGAAGTAATAAAATTCTTGACCCGACAATCTCTCAAGTATTTGATCCATAAACGGAAGTGGAAAATGATATTTTCTAGTAGAGGTATTAAGCCTCCTATAATTGATACACATTCTCCAACCCGTTACAGTTCTCGTCGGAATCAATTCATTTTTTTCATTTCTTATAACGGTCATTCCCCCCTTCTTGGGCACAACTTGCACAGGACTCACCCATGAACTATCGGATATCGGATAAATCATTCCGGCATCCAATAGCTTAACAACTTCCCTTCTCACCACTTCCTTCATAGTAGGATTCAAACGGCGTTGAGGTTGAGCTACTGGCTTGAAATCCTCTTCCATTATATCGGAAAGAACCTAGCCTATAGCTTGTCGATTCTTCTTCAAAACTTGAATCAAACGGTTTTCCTCTTTGTCGGTCAAAATGTTACTAATGATAACCGGTTTGTTACAATCTTCATCAAGGAACACATACTTCAAATTAGAAGGCAACACCTTCAATTAAAGTTGAGATTTATCATCATTCACCTCTTTCTTCAACACTTCTATTTCACTTTCCCATGGTTGTAACTCTTTTAAAGATTCAAGTTACTTCAAGAATTCTTCAAGTTCCCTTTCTTCCTCATTGGTAAGTATTTCAAATGATTCACCAAGAGCTCTTTCTAAGGGACATGCTATTTGAACTTGCTTTGAGACTTCCATTATGGCTTCTTTCGTTGCATCAATACAGAAACTATCATGCTTATCTTTGGAATGCTTCATTGCTTCAAAAAGATTAAAGCACACTTCTTCATTTGAAACTCTAACTTTCATAAGCTCGTCGTCAACATCAATCATCATTCAAGCGGTCTTCATAAAAGGGCATCCAAGAATCAATAGAGCATTCTCGTCTGCCTCCATATCAATTACAACAAAGTCAACCGGAAAGAAAAGTTTATCCACCTTTACCAATACACCTTGAGCCAACCCATGAGGATGAGTTGTAGATTTGTCGGTCAATTGTAATGTCATTCGAATTGCTTTCATTTCAATGTTCCCAAGCCTCTTCACAATAGACAATGGAATTAATTTGATGCTTGAGCCTAAATCAATTAAGCCTTTGCCAACATAAACATCACCAATTGTTACTGGAAAAGTAACACGTCCCGGATCAACTTCTTTCTTTGGTAGAGTTCTTTGAATTATTGCACTATAACTTGCATCAAGGATAATTGTTTTCAGCTCCGAGTATCTTCGCTTCTTTGTAAGAATATCTTTCATGAACTTAGCGTATTTGGGCATTTGCTCGAGCGCTTCGGAAAAAGAAATGTTGATTTGCAATTGTCGGAATATGCCCATGAAACGAGTGTAATGCCTTGCATTGTCTTTCTTGGTGGGTACATGGGGGTAAGGAAGATTTTAAATAGGAATAGGATTCACTTTCTCCTTCTCCTTTTTGAATCTTCTCTTTTTTTTTCTTCTGTCTTTTCTTTCTCAAGGTTATCATTTTCAACTAACTTCTCATTTTCATTTTTAACTTCTTCCTCGTCATTCTTTTCAACTTCTAACTCATTATTTTTGTCTTTCTCCACAATCTCATCCATTCTCACATAAACATTTTTCTCATTTTTCTCCTTCCCCCAACTCTCTTCCACTCCTAGTCACAATGTATTTCCAATGTTCCTTTGGGTTGGTTTGAGTATTTTCCGAAAAAGATGGCCTCGGTTGTTGATCGGCAAATTGTTTTGCAAGTTGCCCAACTTGGTTTTCAAGATTTTTAATTGATGCTCCATTAGTCTTTTGATTGGCCATTGACATTTGAATGAATTGGTTGAGAGTTTCTTCTAACTTTGAACTCCCACCTTGAGGCTGTGTCGGTTGATAAGGATTTTGACGGTATCCTTGTTGATTTTGATAATTCCCTCTTGGTTGGTATCCTTGATGATTTTGATAAGGTTGTTGTTGCCTTTGATAACCTTGTTGTTGATTTTGATTATTAATGTAATTTGCTTCTTCATTCTCCGGAGGACAATAGCCTGTGGGGTGGTCTCTTTTGCACAATTCACAAACGACTATTTGCACATTCTTGCTCGGTAAATCTTGCATCTCTTTAATTTGTTGAGGGAGTTTTGACATTTATTGTGTTAAATAAGTTAAAGAAGTTTTTATGGATGACATACTTCTGAGAAGAAGTTGCATCTCTTTAATATGAAGGCAATGTGATTATGGTCTATCTTTTAGTGGATGACATACTTCTGACAAGAAGTTGTACTTTTGAGATAAACAAGTTAAAGAAGGTGATGATGCATGCATTTGATATGACTGACCTTGGAAATATGGTATATTTTCTAGGGATGGGGAATTTACATTTTGAGAAGGGAATTATTATGCACCAACTGAAGTATGAACTTGATTTTCTAAATAGGTTTTAGTTGATGAATTGTATGTCAGCAATCACACCTATTAAGACAAATTATAAGCTAGCTCTGATTCTAATGAAGAGGATGTAGATGCTACAACCTTCAAACAGTTGGTTGGCTGTTTGAGATATCCATGTAACACCAGACCTGACATATGTTATGCAATTGGAATGGTGAGTAGGTTTAGAGTAAAACAAAAGTGGTTATATTAACAAGTTGTAGTCAGGATTCAAATGATGCTGAGCTAGTATACTACTCAGACTCTGACTGGTGTGGCGACAAAGTATATAGAAGAAGCACTACAAGATACATGTTTATGTATCTAGGAGCTCACATTTCTTAGTTTCCAAAAATCAACCGCTAGTTGCAATTTTAACCTGTGAAACTGAATACAAAGTTGGTATGTTGTCAGCTTTTCAAGCTTATGGATGATGAATTCACTGTAGGAATTGAAGTTCAAGGTGAGAAAACCAGTCAAATTGATGATTGACAAAAAATATGACATAAGACTTGCTAAGAATACAGTGTTGCGTGGAAGAAGCAAGCACATTGATACAAAGTACCGTTTTATGTGCAATCAAGTTCGTAATGTAGTACTTGTGGTTGTTCATGTCAGTACTCAAAAGAAACTTGTAGATGTGATGACCAAGGCGATCAAAATGGAACATTTCATCAATTTTACAAAGTTTTGAAAGTTAGTTACGTTTGTTGCTCTTTCTGCAAATCTTCTTCATCTTCTTCAATTTTTGTGCATCAATGGTGATTCATTGTTGAACTCCAACAATCATGATTTCGCAGGATGCATGTCATTCATTGGATGACAATATTCAAATATTTTATATTGTTGAGGCATCTCCTATTTTCTCTAATAATTATGTTTGACTGTAATATATAAAACATATTAAACAATGTAATTATGTTTTATATGGAAATTGTCTTCATTAAAAATGTGTAAAAAAGATATTGTTCTGGACTAGGCCGCGGTCTGCCCAACCATCGAGCAGGCCCAATCCAGTAATGGGTCAGCCCAACGGGATCCTTCTAATGGCCAGCACCGAGCACAGCTTCGCAGGGACGAGGACCCCACGTGTCCTCCACTCGTTAGTCACCTAGCAAACACCTCTGTGTCGGGCACGTACCAATTCCCGTTGGCGTCGGGCACGCGAGGCAGCGACCGTCAGGCAGAGGTGCATAGCCCGCAGGGCACACCTCTCCCCGACACCCACGTGCTCCTCCCCGCGAGGATACATTCTCTTGTAACTTCCCACTCCCGAAGGAATCGGTCTGCCCTACTTTCGGAGATTCAGGGATCATTACACCATGGCGAAGACCATGTGCTGGACTTCACTAGGCCATTTAAACCCTGGGAGTTACTTGGATTGGGCCTTGCAATCCAACCCAGTGCAAGTAACCATTGGCCCCGCGCTGGGGCCTCTCTATAAATACCCACGCACTTGAGAGGGTCAGGTTACATTACATTCTAACTCTCACACCTGCTTTTTTGTACTTGCTTACTCCCTTTTTCTTACTTGAGCGTCGGAGTACCTTGCAGGTACACCCCTCGACGTATCATCATCACCGGAGCAGAAGTCCATACGACGTTGCTGGCCATTGAATAACTGTCTAATCCAGGTACGATCAGTGGCGCCGAATGTGGGGACCATTGCTTCCCCTTTTTTCCTTCAACCATAAACCAAAGCAATCCTCTCGTTCATCACCAGCATGGCCAACAACCCGTCTGCGAACAAAACTCTGGACAACGTCCTCGCGCAACTCGAGAACGGAAACCACCGTGAGGACGCTGCTTCCCTTAACATCAGAGAAGGAGACGTAAGAGATGGGCATACCACCTCCTCAGACTCCCAAGACATGGCTTACGACGCCACCCAGCAGGACGACCGACAAGCCGCCTTTCAACTAGTTGCTCCTCTGCCCAATGCAGATTCGAGCATCGTGGCCCTATTTGCCTTGGTCAATCAGACCAACCAGCTGATCATACACCAAAATCTCAGAATTAAAGCACTTGAGCGAGGGCGAACACAGCGATCTTCCCCGCGAAGACATCATCGTCCACCTTCACCTCGCCGTTCTCCTTCCCCGTGAAGGACTCCTTCGGAAGAATCTCGAACCCCCTCGCCGGTGCACGAGGGTCATCGGCCACGCCTCGAACGCCCCCAGCCGGCGATCTCCCAGAAGCGCCATCGTTCCCCGCCTTGGAAGGAACCCAGGCCCTCCTCAACTACCAAAAGGAACAAGACCGTCGAGGAGAGCCCGAGGAACCGTTCTAGAAACTCCCCTTCATGACAAGGACCTGGTCGACATCACCGATCCCCTTCAAGGTCCCCAGCCGGAAGCGACGACGACGACCAGAGGACCCCCCTGTCATGGGAGATCATGGACGCTCCAATTCCTGCGGGCATGGAGAAACCCCCGCCACTGGGGACCTACGACGGCGTGGCCGACCCAGACGATCACGTCGAAAATTTTAAAGCCATGCTCGACTTCAGAAACATCAGGGGAGCCATTAAGTGCAGACTCTTCCCCACCCCCTTGCGGAAGGGCGCCATGACTTGGTACAAGAGTCTGGCACCCGGGTCGATCACATCCTGGAACAACTTAGAAAACGCTTCACCAAACACTTCACAGCGTCTCGTCGACACCCGAAGACGGAGGCCGCACTAGAAAGCATCTTCCAGGAGAAGAACGAATCTCTCAAGAACTACATTGAGAGGTTCAACAGGGAAGCTGTCGAGGTTCATATGACCGACGACATGAAGAAGTTTTTAATCATCCACGAACTATGTCTTAGATCCGATTTTGCCAAGTCCGTGGGCCTCCGCAGACCTCGCCGTCTGGAGGACCTCCTCCAACGAGCTCAGTCGTACATCGAGTTCGAGGAGTCGGAGGCAGCACAGATCGCCCTCGACTCGAGGCGGAAGGAAGGCCCCTGCTGCCACAGAGAATAAGACTCTCATCCCCAACTTGGAGGAGAAAGAAAGAAGGAAAGCCGCCCCTGGGACTCTCGTGAACAGAGAGGACCAGCTGGCCGGTTCACCGAATACACGCTGCTCAATGCTCTCTGCGTGCGTATCCTCTCCGAGTGCTCTAACTCGGAATTTCTGAAAGGAGGTGTCCGCTTCCCGAAGCCAACTGCCCCCAAACCAAAAACGGATAAGTCCAAGTACTGCAGGTTCCACCGGAGCCACGGACATGTCACAAAAGACTGCATCCATCTCAAAGATGCAATTGAGATCCTGATCAAGGAAGGGCACTTAAAGAAGTACGCCCAGAAGAATGACGTCCCTCGTCCCAGTTCCCGGGAAGCCCAAAACGTCGAGGAGACAACACCTCCTCCCGACGAGAGTCGGCTTCAAATCGCCCTCAGCGTCAATCGACCTGAAGACTTCTTCATCCCCGAAGGCATTGTGGACCAAGAAGCAGTTCGCAACATGTGGGCAAACTTCCCCCACGAGGACCCCGTCGTTGCCCGTAGCACGTGGGAAGGCTTCCCCAAGACAATGGTCATCTCCGGGGGTGGTTAGGAGAAGTTGTCTGTCGGGTCGATCAAGCTGAAATTTGACGAACTGGAGTCCGCAACATCGGCGAAGACCACTACTCTCGAGAAGGTGCAAGGGAAATCAAACCCTATCACCTTCTACCTTGAAGAGCTCCTAGGCGAAGCGCCCAACGCCACTATCCCCCTCCTGATCAGGGCACAGATGGTGAATTTTGACGTTCGAAGGATCCTTGTTGACCAGGGAAGTTCGATCGACATCATGTACGCTCACCTGTTCGGGACTCTCCAGCTCAACGAGAGACATCTGACCCATACGTCGGTTCAGATCTGCAGGGGTTCAACGGCACCACCACCAGACCATGGAGCTACATTGAACTGATGGTCACATTCGGGGCCGAAGAAACTGCCCAACAAGTGAAGACCCGCTTCCTGGTGGTCGAATGTCCATCCCTCTACAACTCCTTCCTCGGGAGGACCACCCTACCCGAACTTACAGTAGTGTCGTCAATGATCCACCTCAAGATGAAGTACTACACGGCCAGGGGACGCGTAGTTACGATGCATGGGGACATAGACGCGGTCAGGAGGTGCTTCGACACTGCCATCAAAGGCATGAGTTCCATCGGCACCAAGCCCAAGACAGGAGCAAATTCATCCCCGGACACCGAACAAAGGCCTCTCCCGCGCATCAACGCAGTCGACCTCGACAGCAGGTTCCTTGGCGAACCCGATGAGGACGGAGCAGCAGACCTCGACCTCCAGGCAGAAAACAATGGGCAACCTCTCCACCCAACGCGCCCTATCCCAGACGAATACTTTGAGCTCGTCGCCCTCGGGGACGATCCAGACCGTAACGTGAAGATTGGCACCGGGCTCCCTGACCTGGCGAAGAAGCAGCTGAAGACATGCCTCCGGGAGAACGCTGACCTGTTCGCGTGGAGCGTATCCGAGATGCCTGGCCTCGACCCCGAGGTGGCCTGCCATCAGCTCGTAGTAGATCCTTCCGCTAGGGCCATAGCTCAACCTAGGCGTAGGCAGTCTCCCGAAAAAGCAGAGGCTACTGAAAAAGCTGTAAAAGACCTCCTTAAGGCAAATTTTATTTCGGAGGCCAGGTACACGACCTGGCTGTCCAACGTTGTACTTGTCAAAAAGAATAATGGAAAATGGAGGATGTGTGTTGACTATACTGATCTTAACCGGGCATGCCCGAAAGACTGCTATCCTTTGCCTAACATCGACCAGCTGGTCGACAATTCTGCAAGTTACAAACTATTATCCTTCATAGATGCCTACTCGGGGTACAACCAAATTCCCATGGATAAGGTCGACAAACAGCACACGGCCTTCATGTCCGAGTCAGGAAATTATTACTACAACGTAATGCCCTTCGGCCCGAAAAACGCCGGCGCGACCTACCAACGGATGATGAACAAAGTCTTCCGGGGAAAGATCGGCGACATGCTCGAAGTCAATATGGACGACATGATCGTCAAATCCGTAGAAGAAGTCGATCACGCCGCGCACCTCAAAAAAGTGTTCGACACAGCGAGGAGATGCCGCATGAGGTTCAACGCCGACAAATGCACCTTTGGCGTTCGAGCGGGTGAGTTCCTCGGTTTCTACCTCACAGAGCGAGGAATCGAGGCCAACCCCGACAAGTGTAGGGATTTTTCTGAGATCCCTACTCCGAACTCAAAGAAGTCAATACAGTCACTGAACGGGATGCTGACCGCCCTCTCCCGCTTCGTCGCCAAGTCTGCACAATACGCGCTCCCATTTTTCAAACTTCTTGGGAAAAAAATGACATTTGAATGGAGCGAGGAGTGCGAGCAGGCGCTCCTCCACCTAAAACAAGTCTTATCACAACCCCCGGTCCTCTCACGACCTGATAAAGGGGAGACACTATTCTTGTATCTCGCAATCACGAGTGAAACGATCAGCGCTGTTCTTATCCAAGAAACCCCAGAAGGGCAGAAACCAATTAACTTCACGAGAAAAGCCCTCCAAGGTCCCGAGCTCAGGTATCAGCAGATCGAGAAAGTCGCCCTGGCCCTCGTCACCGCGCCCAGGAGGCTGCGTCATTACTTCCTAGCCCACACTGTCGTCGTGAGGACCGAACAGCCTATAAGGCAACTCCTTGGACGACCAGATATGGCGGGGAGGATGCTCAGGTGGTCGATCGAACTCTCCGAATTCGACATCCAATACGAGGGAAGCAAAGCCCTGAAGGCTCAGGTATTGGCCGACTTTGTGGCGGAGATGACCGTCCTGGAACCTTCGACGAACGGATCCCAAAAGTGGACGATCTATGTCGACGGAGCATCCAGCACGAAGGGAAGCGGGGGTGGGCATTATCCTCAAAAACGAGGAAGGCATCCTGATCGAGGTATCCCTCGAACTATCCTTCCCGACGTCGAACAACCAAGCAAAGTACGAGGCTTTCCTCGCCGGGCTTCGGTTGGCCGAGGACCTCGGCACCAAGGAGGTCAAAATCTTCACCGACTCCCACCTCGTGGCCTCGCAAGTCCGAGGAGAGTACCAGGCCAAGAAAGACAGCCTCATCGAATACTTGACCTTGGTGAAAAAAAAGATGAAAAAATTCTCCTCCCGAATCTTAGCGATCAAATCCGCACGGCTGGCGAAAGGTTTTTCCTCGGCTGACTCGTTTTCTGCAGGACGGGTAGCAACTTCCAACTCCGCAATTCTGGTTCAAAGGTGGTCACGCTCCTCCTGAGTCCCCTTCAGTGCAGCGTTGGCCTGGTTCAACTCGTCGAGGAAACGGGCGTGTTCCTCGCACTTGATCTGGGCCTCTCGCAAGTCAACCTCAATTTTGTCCTTCTCCTTCTCAAGGGCAGTGTATTCATCTTTTATCTTCTACAGTTCAGAGGCATAGGGGGTCCCCTCGCTTAATATCAAGGTTGTCTCAAAGACTCGAATCATCGCCGCCAGGTCCTCGACAAGTGCCTCTTTTCTGGCCGCTCCATCCATTTCCAGGACTGCATTCACCTCGGCCTCAGCGACGACGGGAGGGCTTCCCCCGAAGAAGTTCCGCTGAAGATGGCAGGCAGGCAGTAGAAACTTCTCCGTGGGGACATGCTCCTCGAGGTCCATGAGGACGGGCCCCTCAGTCCTCGCCCTTTTAGCAGGGGTGCTCTCCGGAGGGGGAAACTGGCTGCAATGTGGAGAAGACGAGCTGCTCGTCGTGCCGATCAGCACCACTGTCTGGATAACATCGCGAACACGGCCCTTAGCTCGTTTGGGAGCTCGCTTAGCAGCCATCTTCATGATGCACTCGGTGGCGTTCGACATTTGAGCTGCAAGGGAAAACACGATACAAGTTAGCACAAGGAAACAATACTAAGTGCACGAACGAACAGAACAATTGGTTCCTACCTAAAAACCTCTTGGCCTATTCAGGGGATTTGCACTCAAGGAGAGCCTTGGTGTCTATATAACGGGCCTCGGTCTTAACCCTTCTCCGCTAGTTGAGGATACATTTTTCGTCCCTCGTTACACACACCGCCCGGCTGAAGCCAACGACATACGCGACCAGCTTTGCATACCCCTCTTTGTCCTCCTCCGACACTTCGCCAGGTTTCATGAGGTATTCGTCTGTACCAAGCGCGAAGTGTCGGTCACGAGGTATTCCTCTCCTACCCGAAACTACCTGTCACGATGTCATAAAGTGTGCCCACAGCCTCGTGCGTCGCGGGCATGACATAGTAAAACCTATCTTTGAAATTCCTAACCGAATCCGAGTATGCCTAGAACAACTTCCTCGGCTGTTTGAAGGAGACCCAGCTATGTCGCCCCTTGTCAGTTGCCCATTGGAGGTGGAAGACGCGGAAAAAGAGCGAGAGGGTGGTCCCGACGTTGAGATAGTCACACACGATCTCAAAGGCCCGCATGAAGGCGAGTGCGTTAGGATGGAGCTGAGACGGCGCCAGGTGCAGCCGGTTGAACACCCCCAACTAAAAGCTGTTGAAGGGGAGACGAATACCGGCCTCTTTAAAGGTGAACTCGTACATAGGGAACCTTAACCCCCGGTAATTCGAGCAGATTCGGTGGTGTTCCCGAGGCTGAAAGACCGTCCATTTTGCTTGCTCGCCCGCTGCTGTCGCTCCCGAAAGATTCGCATCCAACGGTACAAATGCGAGAGTGGCGCAAAAGAACACAGAGTCGCCAGTAAAGTGTATTTATCCCAAGAGAGGGAAAGGAAACACTGCATAAACCTGAAAGGAGGGAAAGAGCATGGTCTCACGACCAAGAGAATGGGAACGGGAGTCGGTTACGCGAAGGGAAGGTGTTAGCACCCAACACGTCCATCGTACTCGATGGGATCCGCGCTTGCTGTCTGCATCAAAGGGTGTCGTCATCTGGAGCTCCACTGCTACTGGACCGGGGAAGAAACGAGAACAGAAAGAACAAAGAAGAAAAAAGTAAAAAAAAAAAAGAAGTGACTCGATTAGGACATTATCGTTGTCCTAGGCCTACGTATTCCCTCGTGCAATGGGAAAGTCAGAGTCAACGTAGTTCGGACACGAATTAGGGGGAAGGTTGCTCGCCAAGACAATCGCTGTCTTGTGCCTACGTATCCTCAATCGGACGAGAGAGAGGAAATCAGAGCAGTCGTAGTTCGACCTACGGGTCGAAAAGAGACAAAGAGGTGATAAAGAAAGGTTGTGAAAGAAAAGTGGAAGGGTCTCAATCGCAAGGGTACGAGAGAAGGGTCTCAATCGCAAGAGTACGAGAGAAGGATCTCAATCGCAAGGGTGCGAGAGAAGAGTCTCAATCGCAAGGGTGCGAGAGAAGAGTGCTCGCCAAGGATAGGGATCCTCGTGCCTACGTATCCTCAGTCGGACGAGAAAGAGGAATCAGAGCTGACGTAGTTCGTGGATACGACCACGAAACAAGGGGAGGAAATTGGTGAAAAATGGAGAAGGTAGCCCGCCAAGATCTATGCAATCTTGTGCCTACGTATCTTTACTCGGACGAGAATAAAGAATCAGGGCAGTCGTAGTTCGTGGGAACGACCACGAATTGGGGAAACGGGATCAGTCTCGATCGCACGGGTGCGAGAAAAGAGTCGGGACTCGCGGAAAGTCTAAAGGGAAACTGAATCCTATAAGTTATCATGCAAAATGGCCCTAAGGTCAAGGATTAGAAGGGAATTCTACCTAATGTTATCATGCTTGGATTGAGAGCCTAATGTCTATCCTACTCCGAGCTTAATCAGAAATTAAGTCGGACTAGGAGCCTTAAGGGAGCATGTGAAATCAACAAGTAAACATAAGACAGCTCAATCACAAAGAGAAAATCACACAAGAGACAAGTCAAGTATTTAATCAAAATATCCAAGATAAAGTGCAAATTAAAATCAAGACTAAAAGTTAGTCAACAATTAACCTAAAAATTAATATCTAAACCTAGTGTTAATTCAAATTAAATTTCAATAAAAAATCTAATTCTACCTAAACAAATTCTAAAGTTAAAATTAAGTATTTAAAAAAAACTAAATCTAATTCTAATTTTAAAATATTGAGAAAACTAATATTAAAACAAACTTCTAATTAAAATCTAATTAATTAGCATTAACTAATCTAATTATTCGCCAAAAATGTTCTAAAAATTATTGTTAATAAACCTAGTTATCTAAACCTAATTGTCAAAACTAAAATAAAAGAAAATCACAAAAGGGGTGCAGACAGATAATTAAGAGGTGGGAACAGCAGATTGGGCCAATGTCCACCAACAACAACTTCGCGCCGTCGTTCTCTACCCTCGTTCTCATCACCGTCGCCGGAAACACCCTCATCCCCTCGCACCAAATCTCCTCCGTCGCGCCTCCGTTTTCCACAAATCAAACCATTAACCTCAATGACCTCATCGTCCTCTCCTTCGTCTCGCTCAAACTTCTTCGCGATCTCCTTCACTCTCCAATTCGTACTCGCCTTCATCGATAACCTCACCGAAACACCTTCTTCTCCGAACAAACCTCACCTTCCTCGCCGTCTCTCCTCATCTCCGCTCTACTTCTTCTCCGTCTCAAGCTCACCTTCGCCGTGAACTCCTCTCCTCAGTTTTCGCCTCTCACTCGACAAGGTTCAATGGTTTATCCGCCGGGGATACAACAACATCGTTAGCTCTCCTCGACTCCAATTCCTCGACTCAGTTGGAAACTCACACAAAAACAAGATTCAACAATAGACCTCAAAAAAATAAATCAAACGATGCTCAGCAAATTTCACATTAGTCAAACATAATGAAATCGAAACTGCGTGATTGGAAGTCGCAACACCATATTGGAGCTCAAACAGACAACAAATAATTCAACCAAACCGAACAGAATTGACATTTACGCGAAGGAAAGAAAAACTTACGGATCGGAGTCGCTCCGATGGCGTCTTCAACGGCAGCAAAGCATCAACAGAAACCAGGTACCTCGCTCGTTCACTTTCTCTTCGACTCCACTTCTGTTCCTTCTTTGCGATCAATAAATCGCGTCTGATTGTTGTTGTTGATGCGTGATGGATTAGAATCCCCGAATTCGTTCTTCGCCTTGCATTCTCCTTCCTGCTCAAACTCCTTCTTCTACTCTTTCTGTCAATCTTGATGAACGCCTTGTGTTGAGTTTATTTGTTGTTGTTATTGAATCAGCTGAAGGTTTCATGTGTGGTTGAGAACGAAGATGAAGAAGGGTGATTTTGGCAGAGTGTTTGGATGCTTCTTGAGCTTCTCTTTCTGTGAAGGATTGTCGTCCGTTTTATAGGGAGATTCAAGGGTGAAGTAGTGAACGTGGTTGTTGCCGTTTTGGTCCATTTCAGCGTTTTGCAAAAGTTTGTTATTGTTGTCGTTTACGCGTTGCCTTCTTGACTTGCATTTTGCACTTTTTCTTTTGGTGAGACATGTTTGTTGCTACAAAACGGTGTTTGGCAAGGTTGTTGCTTGGCACAATTGGTGGGCGTGTTGTGCGAATGGTTTTGAGGTGTGGATTGAAGAGGTTTGTCCAGAATGCTGCTGCGTGCTTTGTTGCTGTTATGGAAGGTACAAGTTTTTGGTTCACGTTGTGTGGTGGAAAGCTGTAGTGGGAATAAAGTTTCTTTTGTGTAAACTGTGGTGTGTTGAGACGTGGCTCATGGTACATTTTTGTTAGCAGGTGTTGTCTGTACGGTAGCATTGTGTAGCAGGGAGTGGTATTGTGATGGCTAGGCTTGAAACATGACTTATAAATGAATGAATTTTTTTGTGGTTTATTTAATTGGATATTTGATGAATATGGATAATTGGCTCTTTGAAATGGATATGGATTAATAAGTGGATAATTGAATAGAAATAGATTAAAATTGGATAAAAATGAATTTGGAATATGAATATAAATGGAAAGAGATAAAAAGATTTGGATAAAAAGTAAAAATGGATATTTGGTTAGAAACAAAATGGATATAGACACTTGGATGTAGAATTGGAATTGAATATGGATATTAGCTTTAAAAATGGATAATGAAATTGATTAAAAAAATGGAATTGGATATTGGAAATGTGGATATTTGTGAATGGTTTAGAAAATAGTTGTGGAAAATGGTTAATAAAATAAAAATGGATAATGGATTTTTGGTTTAAGTGAAAATGGATATTAACAAATGGATAATGGAAATGAATAACGGGTTTATGGTAGAACTTTGAATTCCAAGTAGCCCACACGATTAGTCTCTAATTCCAATCACACTCTCAGTCCACACCAAACTTACATCTTCATTGAATCCCAACAATAGATCAGTAAGCTTAATTGACCATGACTCAATGCCATTCAAATCAGTCCACAACTGCTTTGTCCACAAACTCATCCATGAGTAATAACCTTAATCTGTCCTCGAGACGTACACCCTGATTCACACCAATGCAAACCTGACCCAACACCTCTAATGAATCCTCTAAAATAGGAAAACCTTAGGCTCTTGATGTACATTGATGACCTGTTGAATCACCCCTGAATATAACAAACACTGTTAATAAGAAAACTCATCGATCCCATGTCTTAAGAACCCAATGCAATGATACGATTATGAGTTATGACCTAAAGATGCAAAATGAGAAAGAAACATAAGCCAGAAAAAGGTAGGGTAAATTTTGGGGTGCTACAGCTGCAACGTCCTCGATGGCGGCGAAAGCGTCTGTGTCATCGATGGCAAAACATGAACGAATGCGTAGAGGCTCCTCGCCGCCCCAGTTGACGGCCGGACGCAGGAGCTCCTCCCCGGGAAGCCGCGCGGGGCCGTCCACGTCGGGTTTGTTGTCTATTTGGATAATCCCCGCAAGCCTCACGACCATTTTTACCTGAAAAGCAGAGGAAATAGGTGAATTCGTTGGCCACGACCAAATCCAACCTTCCACCGCCGATCAAGTGAAAGGATAGCGAGAGCACGGGAGATGCTCGGGACAACGGCGAACTACCCGATACCGTTACCCCCGGACCTTCTTCATGTCTCTGATCCTCTCTCACCTCACTTCCCAGGGACATTCATCGCATGTCCTCGGGGTTTTCATCGGGTCCTCAGGATATTCATCCCAAGCCTCCGCCAAATCCGACGGAACCCTAGAAACGTCCTGCCGTTTCTTGCCGGAAGCTCCACAGCAGTGCCGAAAACTTTACCGGTTTGTCGGAAAACTACTAAAAGAAACAAAAACGAAACAGTAAAGGATTAAAAGCTTACTTGAAACGGTGGAGGAGAGCGGACCGGTACGAAGAAAACAGCGGCACGCGGTAGTGTACGGCGGTGGAGCAGCGACGGTAAATAGAAGATAAGTCCGGAGCGAAAAAGGTGGGACCGTGCATATGGCACGAACTCAACCCTTTTATAGGTCTCTCACGGGACTTGAGGAGTCCCTAAGATTTTGAGTGCCCTAGGCCTATCCGCCCTAGGCATTAATGACAGACGACACGTGGCACATGCATTCCCGAGTTTACCTCTTCGAATGCCTTGCTCCTCGGCCTCACAACCGTCCTTCTTCCACGCGTCACCGTCTTCACGAGTCGAGCAGAGTCACAGATACCTGCCCTCTTAACATCCCATACTCGTGGCCTCCTTTCCGCATTCTAGCTCGAGGACACTTCATCGACGACACCCATACGGCTGAAGGCATCAAGGAAATTCGAACGAGGAGCCTGGCGTCGAGCCGATCCTAAAGTCATCACTCCGACATCTCGGAGCAACGACTTGGGGGGCTCTTGTTCCGGACTGGGCCACGGTCTGCCCAACCATCGAGCAGGCCCAATCCAGTAATGAGTCGGCCCAGCGTGATCCTTCCAATGGCCAGCGCCGAGCACAGCTTCGCAGGGACGAGGACCCCACGTGTCCTCCACTCGTTAGTCACCTAGCAAACACCTCCGTGTCGGGCACGTACCAATTCCTGTTGGCGTCGGGCACGCGAGGCAGCGACCGTCAGACAAAGGTGCATAGCCCGCAGGGCACACCTCTCCCCGACACCCACGTACTCCTGCCCGCGAGCACACGTTCTCTTGTAACTTCCCACTCCCGAAGGAATCGGTCTGCCCTACTTCCGGAGATTCCGGAACCGTTACACCAGGGCGAAGACCACGTGCTGGTCTTCACTACGCCACGTAAGCCCTGGAAGTTACTTGGATTGGGCCTTGAATCCAGCCCAGTGCAAGTAACCGTTGGCCCCGCGCTGGGGGCTCTCTGTAAATACCCACTCACTTGAGAGGGTCAGGTTACATTACATTCTAACTCTCACACCTGCTTTTCTGTACTTGCTTACACCCTTTTTCTTACTTGAGCGTCGGAGTACCTTGCAGGTACACCCGCCCCCCCGATCGTATCATCATTACCGGAGCGGAAGTCCATACGACGTTGTTGGCCATTGAATAACTGTCTGATCTAGGTACGATCAGATATTTTAAAAAAGTAAATGTATTTTCAAAAAAGGAACTTTTCATGCTAGTAAAAAAATGTTTTTTTTTTTTGTTTTAAAAATATATATTTTCTTTATATTTTAAAAATAAATTTTATGAATTTCTTTTAATTTTTTAAATTTTATATAATTAATTTTTAACATTCTATAATAGAAACGTACATTATTAAAAATTAAACGTAGTCAAAATAACACAATATTTTAAAAACATGTTTTAAAATTGTTTTTTTAACTTTTAAAATTAGCTTTAAATTTAACTTATTTTTTAAAAAATTTGATATCCAAAAAAAAATATAACAAAGTTATGAAATTAGTAAAATAATATTTTAATAAAACTATTAAATCTAATTTTTCATTTTAACATTAAAAAAATTTCTTTGTAAATATTTTTTGAATAAAAAAATATACATTACTTTTAAAACAATAATACAATGTTTCTAGAAATAGCATTTCTTTGTATTTTATTTCATAATATGATTTAAATTAGGAGTGTTCGTTGTTTGGTTTGGGATGAATGATTAAATTTTTTTATCAAATCCGATTCAATATCCTACATTTTAATTTAAAAAATATTTTGAATATCAAAATTATAAATTATTATCTTTTTTTATAGGCTTAAATAGTGTTTTCGTCCTTGTAAGTTAGCGAGATTTTGGTTTTCGTCCTTGTAAATTTTTTTTTTTGGTTTTCGTCCCCATATTTCACATTCGCATTCGTTTTAGTCCCTAAAATACAAATTCGCTGGAAAATCCGCAAGCAAAAAGTAAGATATAGGGACGAAACCCAAAAATAAATTTACAGGGACGAAAACCAAAAACTCGCTAACTTACAGGGACGAAAACACCATTTAAGCCTTTTTATATTAAAAAATATTAAAAAATTATTTTTTTATGAAATATATAACATATAATATATTTAAACTTAATATTACAAAATGAGAATGATCTATTATGGTAGAAGCAAATTAAATATTAAAAATAAATAGATTAAATCAAATAAATAGATATTGTTAAAAATAAGTATTATCAAATAATAAATTAACACATACTATTCTGATAAAAAATAATAAAATATAAAAGTATACAGACACGGCTCGATTCGGGTTGCATTAGTTTTAAAATAACAATTTAAAATCTGATTTGAACCGATTGATTATCTTAAAAAGACTTCCAAAAATGTAATACCCATATATAACAACATACATGAAAGCATATATATTATACATGAATCTAAGTTTTGGTACTGAAATACCATAAGTTCCTAGTTAACACATTGTATACATTAAATGCCCTAATTACAAAGTACAAAAAGACTACAGCATAACATATACAAGATGTCCCAAAATGCACTAAGAACTAGATCAATACAATGATCTCAAAATAAAACGTCATAGCGGAAGCCATGCCATCCCAAAAGCTACGATTCGTAAGGAAAAGTCAAACTACTTTATCCTTACCCTTCGCGGAACCTGTAGTACCTGTAATATAATCAACAACATGGGGTGAGATATTAAATCCCAGTGAGTTCCCTATCTTATGGATTCTCTCGTCTTTACAAGGTTCTAGCCAAATCCTAACTCAAGTCAAGGGGGAAGGGAAGTGACCTTGAGTACTCACACACACTATATGGATCCATGTTCATGAGTCTTGTTAACTCACATTATCACTAATCCATAACCTTACCATAAGACTTTTGCTGGAGACAACTTTTCCTTATATCGAGAGACACCGCATTTAGGACACTCATTTAACGATGCATACTCATTTCGAAACAAAACGCAATCGTTTGGACATGCATGTATCTTATCATAGCTCATGCCAATAGAGCACAACATCTTTTTGGCCTCATATGTTCGATTGGGAAGAACATTATCCTCTGGAAGCATATCTTTCATAAGGGCAATTAACTCTGTGAAACTTTTATCCGACCATCCATTGCCCACCTTTAAGTTGTACAACTTTAATACCGCAGACAATCTTGTGAATTTCGTGCAACCATTATATAACAGTTTCTCTGCATCGCTTACCAACCTCTCAAACATTTTGGGACAATCCTTAAGATCTTCTTCAAGTGCTTATGCAATCTCTTCGACTCGATCAGAATCGTATGTATCTGTGCCATTGTCGTTTGAAGCATAAGCCGTATTATCCCCCGGTTCAACATTCCCGTTAATTTTCTCACCATGCAAATTCCAACATGTATAACTTCTTTCAATTCCACTCCTCATTAAATGCAATGCCAACTGAACCGCGTCAACCCGACTCCCAAAACAACAACCCAAGCAAGGACATCTCATTCGACTGGGGTCTTTGGCGTGCGCAACAGCAAACTTAACGAATTCGGATACCCCATTCTCGTACTCTTTCGACAATCGACTTGAAGACATCCATTTCTTATCCATAGTTATACTAATTAAACTAAACAAATACAAAAATAAAAAATATTTACCTGTAGGGAAACGATCCGACTTTCACACTTTGATCACAAGTAACCCCTAATTACAGTGGCGAGAGAGAACAACTAATTACCTTTAGAGATGTAAACAACTTCTAGACCCACACAGTGTCCAGATAGGTTAGAATTACCAAGATCCCCCTGTACACGTATCATAAAATGAAATATCATTAATTTACCAATTATGAGTCATAACTTGATAAGTGGCAACATGTAATCACAAACAAGCAACATACTTAAGAGAAAGCATACTTAAACAAGTAACCAAGCATACTTAAACAAGTAACCAAGCATTAGAGCAATTCATCCTAAACCTAACAAGATTCAAATCTAAGCAATACCTAAACAAGTAAACATGCATCAACTTAAACAAGTAAAATTCATACGATAACCTAAATCTATCAAGAATCAAGTTTAAATCATACTTAAACAAGTAATCATCATATCACAAAGATAACCATCAAAGCAATTATTGAGCAAGATAAACATCTCATGCAAAGACAAATATCATACTTTCTTTGACCATGCAATACAATAACTATCATAACTCCACTTTCATGGATCTATATATCATAACTCCATCAATACAATAACTATCATACTTTCTTTAATCTAGAATATAGAAACAACAACTAATGAAAATAGAAACAACATGTTCAATATTAGTCATTCTGAAATCTGAATCTTTCACTTCTCATCTCCTTACCTCTCTTCAAAGCTTTGGAATAACTCTTTCAAAGAAAAACACAAGAATGAAAATCGTTTATTCTTTTTTTTTAAATAGTTTAAAAGATAGAGGATAAAGATAAGTTTGGAGTTCTCCTTTATTCTTGTTATGACTTTTAATGTAGAAGGTTCTATATCTTCAGGTGATACTAATGAGATATATCTTCACTATCATTTTTATTTCGTGAGTTTTATTTTTTACTTTTATTGATTTTATACTCAGCATATTTAGTGCTTATAGCTAAGGGTTAAGTTTTGGAGGAATGCATTTACGAATATATGTGAATACAAGGAAGTTAAGGCAAACAAAATGAAAACAGAGAAGAACGATAGCAATGGCGAATGAAAACAAGAATGAAAACAAGAATGAAATCAAGAATGAAAACAGAATGAAAATCGTACCTCTTCTTCGTTTCGTCTTCTTCTTCACGAAAGCAATGGCGAATGAACAACCAAAATGACGGAAAAAGGTGAACGATGGCAATGGCGAATGAACGAAGGCAATGGTAAATGAACAACGACAATGGCAATGGTTTTCAGCAGAGAAGAATGATAGCAAGGGTTTCAGTAGAGAAGAACGGTCGAGAGAAGAAAATGAAAAGAAGTGTCTGAAAATGATTAGAAATTGTTTTATATTTTAATTCATAAATGACATTTAGACAGCGCTTTTTTAAAGCGCTTTCAAAAGTAATACCTATAGCAGCGCTCTGTTCAAAAAGCGCTTTCTAAGGTTAACCTTTAGACAACTCATTTTTAAAGCGCTTTCTAAAGTAATACCTATAGCAGCGCTTTGTTCAAAAAGCGCTTTCAAAGGTGGCTTCCATTTTGGGCATTTAACAGCGCTTTTAAAAAGCGCTTTCTAAAGGCTGTCTTTTACAGCACTTTTTTTAAGCGAAAATTTTTAAAGACTTATAGAGCGCTTTGTCCAAAAAGCGCTGTCTAAGGTGGCTTCCATTTTGGGCATTTAACAGCGCTTTTAAAAAGCGCTTTCTAAAGGCTGTCTTTTACAGCGTTTTTTTTAAGCGAAATTTTTTAAAGACTTATAGCATCACTTTGTCCAAAAAGCCCTGTCTAAGGTGGCTTCCATTTTGGGCATTTAACAGTGCTTTTACAAAGCGCTTTCTAAAGGTTGTCTTTTACAGCGCTTTTTTTAAGCGAAATTTTTTAAAGACTTATAGCAGCGCTTTGTCCAAAAAGCGCTGTCTTTTTTGCGCTGTCTTTGTCCAATTTTGGCGTAGTGGACGCATTATCTCCTTAATTCGCCACTTCACATGGCCTCTCTTCCATCACAAGTCTCTACCCGTAGGTTCCATTCGTACTATAATATTAGGAATCAAACCTGCCAAGTAATTGTGCCTGCATTTCAAAGGAGCTCGAGACTCATGAATACCTCTCAAGTGCAATGGTTACGATTATGTGATCATACACACAAATGTGATTATATTCGACAATCACAAGGCCACATTCGCCTTAAGACCTCTTTTGTCTTTTCTCAATTTAAACATAATTAACCATGATCCATACTAGTGTAATTCTTTCCATATCATTCGGTAATAGACGCACGCCTCGACCTCTCTTGCACGAGCCTCGTCATTATGTTATTTAACAATTTCTTAGCCATTACCAGGTTCCAACATAATTCATGGTAAGGTTTCCTCACTCTACCTATTCCATATTTTAACATGCATTACTCTCAATCATGTTCAACATCAATATTAGGTAAAGCATAATACAATTGCACATTAGAATTACATGTAATAATTCAAACATAAGTTATACCACTTTTTGATTTCCTCCGATTATTTAATCGGGCAATAAAACCGACATTTTTCACCTTCATCATATGGATTATTTCCACAACTTTCTATCAGTACCAAGAACATTTAAATCAGATAAATGAGTCAAAAATTATGTATTTTAAAAGAAAAGGAAACATTTGAAAAAGTCCCAGGAGCGCCCGGCGCTCCAGACATCGCCCGGCGCTGCCCCCTTCACCTCTACTTCGCCCGGCGAAGCAGAGGCGTAAGACCCATGCCAAAAATGCCAAAGTTACAGAATCAAAACCTGCTGCGCCTCTTGGTTGTCGCCCGACGAAGCAGCGGCGCTCAACTGGCGTCGGCCGAGAATCCAGGCTTCGCCCGACGCTCTGTACCAGAAGCAAAAATTATGCTTGCGTTTTCCATAGCTCCATGGTCCAAAAATCCATCTTTCTTAAACCAAAACATTTCCAAACAACCAAAACAAGCATCAACAATGTTCATATACGTATTACGATTATACTACATAATTTATACCGATTTTCAACCGTTAGATTCATGATTTTAGCAAGATTACTCATTTTCTCATAATATCAAACCTAACTCTAAAACTCAAGAAATTCTACAACTAAAGCATCTATCTTGAACCCACCTTGGTTAGAAGATGATGATGAAGAAGATGAGATGATTTGGTGAAGAATGGATGATGATTCTTGATCTTGAGCTCTTAGGGTTTTTTCCTTTTTTCCTTCCTTTCCTCTTCCTTCTCTCTAACCTCTTTCTATCTTTTTCTTTCTTTGTTTCTAAGTGTGGAAAAAGGGTGGAAAGGAAATGATATAGTAAAATATCATTAATTAGTAACACTACTAATTGTCCTAATAGTCTCTAAAGCTCCAATAATTAAAACCTCAGAGTCAGATAATATTAATTTGATTTGCTCTAAACTCAACAGTTACTCTAACTATCTTTGCAGATAATTTCTTAGAGTAAACTGGAACTCAGTTGATCACTACTAATATTATCCAGAGTAATTAAAATACGGAATATTACATCCTCCCCCCTTAAATAGAAATTCGTCCTCGAATTTAAAGATTACCTGAAAAGATGAGGGTAAGCATCTCGCATCTCTGATTCTAGTTCCTAAGTTGCATCGCCCGGATGCGTCTCATCCCACTGAACTTTCACAAGAGAAATATCTTTATTCCTTAGTACCTTAGTTTCTCTTCCTGTGATACGGCTTGGTTGAGGTTCAAACGTCAAATCTGTTTCTATCTCAACTATATCTGGTAGAATTGGCTGAAGAGGATCTGGGACAAACTTTCAAAGCTGTGACACATGAAAAACATCATGCATTTCTGACAGAGTAGGCGGTAAGGCTAATCTGTAAGCTACTTCACCAATCCTTTCTAAAATTTGATACGGTCCCACGTATCTAGGACTTAACTTCCGTGACTTAAACGGTCCTTTCAACCTCAATCTCGGAGTAACTTTCAAAAACACATGATCATCCTCATCAAACTCCAAATGTCTTTTACAGTTATCCGCATAACTTTTCTGACGATCTTGTGCTTGTTTAACTTTATCACGGATCATTCTAATCTTTTCAGTAGTCTCTTGGATAATCTCGGGTCCCAAAATTCTATCTTCTCCAACTTCCGCCCAACACAATGGCATCCTACACTTCCTTCCATTCAATGCCTCATAAGGAGCCATACCAATACTTGCATGATAACTGTTGTTATAAGAGAACTTAATCAACGGTAAAAGTTCTATCCATTTTCCTCCACTTTCAAGTACACAAGCCCTTAACATATCTTCTATTGTTTGTATTGTCCGTTCCGCCTGACCATTCGTTTGTGGATGATTCGACGTGCTCAAACACAACTTCGTTCCCATAGCTTGTTGGAAAGCTCTCCAAAATCTTGAAGTAAACTTTGGATCTCTATCCGAAACAATATTAGAGGGAATAGCATGTAACATCACAATTTCTGAAATGAACAACTTTGCGAGATGACTCGCCTTGTAAGTAGTCTTTACGGCTAAGAAATGTGCAGATTTCGTCAACCGATCTACAATCACCCATGTAGAATCATAACCACCTTGGGCACGGGGTAATCCAACTGCAAAGTCCATGGAAATACTATCCCACTTCCATACCAGAATTTCTAACGGTTGTAATAAGCCACCCGATCTTTGGTGTTCAATCTTCACTTGTTGGCATACCGCACATTCCGATACGTACACCGCAATATCCTTTTTCATATCGGACCACCAATAGTCCCTTTTTAAATCTTGATACATCTTCGAAGAACCAGGATGTATAGTAAAAGCACCCTTATGCGCTTCATCCAAAATCCTTCTTTTCAACATCTCATCATCCAGTACACAAATCCTTTGGTTAAACAAAATGATTTCGTCGGTAGCCCGCACGAAACCCGGTTAAACTAACACTTCTTGTAACTTCTCATCCAACCCTTTTCCTTGTTGGATTTCCTCCCTAAGAGTAGAATTGATATTCAAATTCCCCATAATTACACAATTAGAAGTCCAAACAAATTGGAGATTAAGATCTCGAAACTTTTCCAATAAGGTATACTCTGAAATTCTGGTAAAGATGTGTGATGTCTTTGTGCAATGTCACAACATCGCAATCTGCTGAACAAGGTAATAATAGAAACAGTAAATAACACACTGAATTGTTCACCCAGTTCGGTTCAACAACCTACATCTGGGGGCATACCAAGCCAGGAAGGAAGTACACTATTAGTAGTATCAAATTACAGACTCAACAGACTAGTTGACAATCTACCTAATTTAATCACTACCCAATGACCCTTCTACCTAAGTCCTCCCTAGGTAAGAGACTCCATCTCACTTCCTATCATCACAATGATGTCTAGCAGTCAACTACACCATCACTGCATCAACAACTTGTTTACCAATGACTTTTCTAACACAGAAAACCAGAAGACACACTTCCATGACTTACATTGGAGTTGCTTCAAAGCTTTCTCCAAGAACAAACCCAAACTCATTACCTACAGGTTTCTGAGTTAACCACAGTGATCATCTCACAACCCGAGTGGTTCACTTTGACAAAGCCCTAAAGATCTACATCTTGGACCCGTGTCTATTCTAGGTTACAAGCATTCTATTTATAACATAATCCCAACAAGATTTGGGCCTTCAAATCATATCATATCTTCTGTAACAAATATGCTTCTAAATAGATCTTCAATCATATCTTTAATTAAATCTTCAATTATTAACTCTGAATATTCTCCATATCTTTATGCTTTAAATGCGCAACAAACTGATCTTCATAACTGATTGCAACAGAATATATCTCTCCCTTGATCTTCGCCTGCATTCTCTGATTCTCTTTAGCAGAATATCTCAATCACACCAGAAACACGTGCAGCCCTAAACACATTACAGTCTGATGTTTTAATGTTCTGGTATAGTGATGTTAAGACATCGCATGTGACATCACTCTTCAACACTTTAACTGTTCAACAATAAACCAGAATGTTAGCTAAGACATACCTATACTGTTAGAAGCTCATGTTGTAACATCAACCAAGACAACACATTGTTTTAACAAAATTTCAGCCAATTACAAGAACTTACAATCTCCCCCTTTGGCTAATTTTGGCTAAAACAACTATATACACATTACAACTCAAATTACAACTCTATACTCCTGTCAGTAGTTATCAGTAACCACTGAACCTAACAGTAACCATCAGTAGCTACTGTGAGCAGCAATCCTGGAGAAACATCTTCTAGGGAAAATTTGAATGATGTTAAGACATCATGTCTGACAACTTCTTTTGGCAGCACAGCCCACCACAATCACTTCAGGCAGCACATCAGGAGGAAGAAGTAGAAAGTCCCAAAGTTATGCACTCAGATTACAGATATCTGGTGCACATGAGGAAGAAGATTTTAGACACTCCCCCTTAATACAACACATTTCTTTTTCCTTTCAACTCAGACCCGGAAACATTTTGGAAGACTTCCCCAGAAAAGAAATGTTTGTCTATTCATCAAAGACCAATGGTGGCATAAGATAATTCTGCACACCATCATTGATCAGACACTGGGTTTAGTCCATGGCATAAGAGGAAACTTAAGAAGTGCCATTCAGCTAACCCAGGTAACTCAGAACACAAGTCACAACTGTGTTCATAACTCAGGACACAAGTCACAAAGACTCAACAAGAACTTAGGGATATACCATCTTCTTCTGCTGCATTAGAAACTGCATACTCCAGGCATAACATCTGCACAAGGCACTTAGCCAGATCCTCTCCTTTCTCCCCCTTTTTAGCCTCAAATTGGCAAAGGAAACCCTCACAAAACCAGACCCACGAAGTGCTCACCCAAACACGAATAAATGCCATATGACTTATGAGATAAAAACACTCACTGGCTGAAGGTGAACTAACTAACCCCTATAAATAGCTGACCAGTAACTTAGAAATTAACGAGCCTTGAATATGTCAATGTTCTTGGTCAAACAAACGCTATTTTAGGTATCAAATACTGCATTCAAATTCAATGCCTACCTTCCAAAAACTGCCCTGACTGCCTTAAATATTTCACAACTGAATCTTACCATAAATTAGGCCAATAACGCTCCATGCAAAGTCGAAGCCACGTGTTTCACTTTATCCTAACACCACCGTCCAAAATACTTCCCTGTTTGGCTCAAGAAAAACATGTCCTGTATCATGTTCTGACATCTCTTCAGACATTGCCTGCTGGCTCATTAACCCAAGACTCTACAAACACATCTTCTTATCTAATGGGTATTGATACAACTTCTCATAACTTCATCTAGATTGCTTCCAACCATCAGCCAAGTACACCACTTTTCCTATTCAGACCTCTACTGTATAGGCACTATCTTCACACAGCTATGACAGGTCCCATCATCACACTGGACAAGTTTGATCAGTACACATGCTGCAATAGGCTAAAGTAAACAGCCTTACACTCAATGCCCTTTATGATATCCCGCCAATAATGCCACATTCCTCATGGGGATTTTAGGTATAAGATATGCCAAGTCCAATAGACAAAGGCCCATTTGATTGGAAATTTCTCACACAAGATAAACACCCTTCTGTCCTTACATTCACCAGCTCCTAATGAAGTCTTCAACATGAAAGTAGCCATGTATTTCTTGAACTACTTACCATCAAGATTAGAATCTGCCCATTCTAATCCACACTATGTCAGAACTTCCACTTCAGACTATAATGCTGCTTCTTCAAACTCCATAAGTATGGTACATACCCAACCATAATGTTGTAACAACATGTAGGACATCAGCATGAGACAAAAGACCATCCCACTTAACTAGACAAGACCTAGCCTTATCCTACTAGGACCACTTCCACCCAGGCACCAAGCACGAAGTTTTGGTAACCAATATGTCAAGAAAAGCAGGTTCCCAAGAAAAACAGATTCCCACACCAAAGACTACTCTGACTGGTCAGGCGATACAAACAATGCCATATTATCCATTATAAATACCAAACCTCCTTGCTCCTATCAGCACACCAAGGAAGGAAACATGAGTCAGTCTAACAAGAATGCAACAAAGAGACGCATGCAAGAGGACAAGAAGCCAGATCCTCAGAAGTTGAAGGACACAACACTGTCCAAAGCTGGAGCATCTTCTGGAGCAACAAGAACACGCAAGACATCAGAAACCAGGATGAATACTATCAAGAAAAACCAAGTGCAGCTTCAAGCATCTGATGATGAATGGGATGAAGATTGGAAGACTTTTCTTGATTCGGGGGGTTGGGATAATCTTTAGACACTTTGTTTGTTGTTTTTACTAATCTTGTAAGCTTTCATCAATGCAATAAATTTCTGTTTTACTTTCTGTTCCATTTACACAACTGTACAAGACACTAAATCCTCATGTAAATAACTTTTTAATTTACTTTAACCTAAGTGCCAACACCAAAAGTTCCCATAATATCATTCTCCCCCTATCAAGGATAACCAGTGCCCTTTTGCAAGAAGAACACCTTCCATCAACACAAACCCCTACTGAGTTCTTCCAGAAATTGCATAGAAACGCACATTCTCCACAAACAAAGTTGTCCTTCAGACTCCTCCTCAGAAGCATGTGCACATATGATTCAAATAATTAGCTTTACACGGGTAGAACCATTTATGTCCATACCAACATGCCATCCAACAGCCTAATGTCATAACATGTTATCTGACATTATCTCCTCATAAGATTCAACCAATTTTCATAATCTTGATCAGCATATATACCTTTGCAGCCAAAATCCATAGACAAGTATTCCCCCTGTCATGGTTAACTAATGCTCTAGATGAGGATGAACAATAGAGCACACTTCTGAGCACATGCATTTTCGTACCACTGTCCTTTTCTCTCAAGGCAGTCATTCTCTCTTAAACTCTTCATCTAAGGCAGACCTTCTACTTCATCATTCTCCCGTATGATTATGTAGATGCTCCTTAAGTATGATGTAGACATCAATCTTCTGAACCAGGGCATAATCTTCCTCTCATCCTTCTTCAAGAAGAATAGTCTCCTTGAGTCTTCCACTCATCGACCTACTGCCCAAGAATAACTCAAACTCATCCCTGACAAATTGGATGATACTCCATAGTCACCAATCAACCCACCAGTTGATTCATATCCAAAGTGCTTAACCATTGAAAACACTTCTGCAGTCCTGCACTTTAGACAAATACAAAGTCTCCCGTCAATGTATACTATCATCAGTTGACTGCACAACTTTATCCAAAGCAGACAAATATGCAAGATACAACATTTTATCTGGTCTGTCATCCTTTTTCTGCAGACTTGAGGCACTGATTGATCCTTCTTTTGCTAATCCATCCCACTGATCACCTTAGATTAGGTAAGTGGCTTGACCTGATACTTCACCGTGAGCATAATGTTTCAACATCACCAGTCACATGACGCAGCATACTCTAATCTTCCAAGAATCTTCAAACCTTTGATGCCATCCTTATTAGGTTACCACAACTAAGCTCAAGAGATAACTTATCAAGATCTTCACTCCCGCATGAAAACTTTGACAGTGACACTCTTTTGCTTTGTCTCTATCTTCTTCTGATCCTTCCAGCCACAAGACTGATGCAAACACCAATTCCAATTGACCAAAGGCTGATTGACATATTAAGCTCAGCTTCTTTCTTTATGAATCTCCACACCACCCAGATGCCTCCTCTTCCAAGTCAGGAGTAGGTTCCAAACAGATGTGATCAACACATTTGTTTAGCCCCCAAGCATCTGTTATGTCACAATCTGCTGGTAGGACATAATTTTTCTTCACACCCAGAAATTGACCTTGTAAGGTTGGAGGCAAGAAAAAATTGCTTCTAACTTTCTTCAGACCCCTTTTCAGCAAGCTCATATAAGAGTTCCTTTATGAGTGGACTTGGGATAAACCACAAGTATCTTTGGGAACTCTAACACGCTAGTTAAGGATATCCTCAAGTATCACCTCACCATGTTATACATCTTCAGAGGAGAACAGAATGTTGCAGCCTTAACATAAAACCACTAGGAATTTTCCATCAGATAAATAAATGCAGCGGAACACACACCAGAAAACTCCTATACAACCTTCAGGCAAAACATAATAACCCTTGTACAAACACGACACTCCATGTGCACTAGGATAACATAGGTTTGAAACTAAGTCAAACCACATAGCAGCTCACCACCAAAGCTACAAGCCTAATAACAATAGACAGTTCCAATACACACCCTATCATGAACAGTTCATCCTCCACTTCAAGGGATCATACTGACCAAGTTCATACACCATCTCAGTAAAACTATCTTCCTTGCTCATGAACCAGAAAGTATCTTCCCTAGATCTCATCCAGAAACAGACAGGAAACCAGGCTCTAATACCAATTGAAATTCTGGTACAGATGTGTGATGTCTTTGTGCAATGTCACAACATCGCAATCTACTGAACAAGGTAATAATAGAAACAGTAAATAACACACTGAATTGTTCACCCAGTTCGGTTCAACAACCTACATCTGGGGGCATACCAAGCCAGGAAGGAAGTCCACTATTAGTAGTATCAAATTACAGACTCAACAGACCAGTTGACAATCTACCTAATTTAATCACTACCCAATGACCCTTCTACCTAAGTCCTCCCTAGGTAAGAGACTCCATCTCACTTCCTATCATCACAATGATGTCTAGCAGTTAACTACACCGTCACTGCATCAACAGCTTGTTTACCAATGACTTTTCTAACACCGAAAACCAGAAGACACACTTCCATGACTTACATTGAAGTTGCTTCAAAGCTTCCTCCAAGAACAAACCCAAACTCATTACCTACAGGTTTCTGAGTTAACCACAGTGACCATCTCACAACCCGAGTGGTTCACTTTGACAAAGCCCTAAAGATCTACATCTTGGATCGTGCCTATTCTAGGTTACAAGCATTCTATTTATAACATAATCCCAACAGGATTTGGGCCTTCAAATCATATCATATCTTCTGTAACAAATCTGCTTCTAAATAGATCTTCAATCATATCTTCAATTAAATCTTCAATTATTAACTCTGAATATTCTCCATATCTTTATGCTTTAAATGCGCAACAAACTGATCTTCATAACTGATTGTAACAGAATATATCTCTCCCTTGATCTTCGCCTACATTCTCTGATTCTCTTTAGCAGAATATCTCAATCACACCAGAAACACGTGCAGCCCTAAACACATTACAGTCTGATGTTTTAATGTTCTGGTATAGTGATGTTAAGACATCGCATGTTACATCACTCTTCAGCACTTTCACTCTTCAGCACTTTAACTCTTCAACAATAAACCAGAATGTTAGCTAAGACATACCTATACTGTTAGAAGCTCATGTTGTAACATCAACCAAGACAACACATTGTTTTAACAAAATTTCAGCCAATTACAAGAACTTACATACTCTAACATCATCAACTCGGCACTATGTAACACTTACCTGCTTAATGCATCCGCCACTTTATTCGCTTTACCTGGATGGTATTTTAGTTCCAAATCATAATCTTTCAAATACTTCATCCATCTCCTTTGACGCATGTTCAACTCTTTCTGGTCAAAAAGATACTTTAAGCTATTGTGGTCGCTGAACATCTCAAAATGTACCCCATACAAATAATGACGCCACACTTTCAGTGTAAACACAACTGCCGCCAATTCCAAATCATGTGTAGGATAATTCTCTTCATGAACTTTTAACTGTCGAGAAGCATAACCCACCACATAACCATCTTACATTAACACACCTCCTAATCCCATCTTTGATGCATCACAAAATACCTCGTACAACTTGCTAGGATCAGGAATAATCAAGACAGTAGCGATCGTCAATCTTTCCTTCAAACTCATAAAACTTCTTTCACAAGCCGAATCCCACTCATACGGACAATCACTACAAGAAAATTGGCAGATTGCGACGGTTATTTTTGCAGGTTACGATGGTTAAAACCGCCGTAATTTTCAAGTCACGACGGTTGCTGTACTGTTATAGAAACGTGCGTCGCGAGGCCGTATCGCGTCGGTTGTGAAAACCGTCACACCAACTGTCGTTATCTCTCACGACGAGTAGGGAACTGTCATAATTTGAATATTGCGACGGTTTCAACCGTCGTAATTTCCATTTAATTTTTGTTTTTATTGTTGATTACAACGGTTCCAACTGTCGCAAATTTCTGTTCCACAGTTACATCTGCAGGTAAATCCATTGGAAATTTCTTTTCCACAGGTAAATCTGCGGGTAATTTATTTTTAAAATTAAAAAAAAAAATTATTTGTAGAATTATGAACAGAATGGGAAAGAAAATCACATATATTCTTCATTCAACTAAACATATATATCATATTACATTTATACAAGCATCATGTCACTTTATATGTTAGAAGCTTATCATATTACAATTCAGATAAGGAATCAAATACATTGAAGAATATTTTCACGCTAAGATGCATTGTTGGCATGACTTAAAGAATCCCTTGAACACAGCAGGTTATTTTAGGACAGAGAGTATATCTTAAATATATGCATGGTTAAATTTTTCACTATATGTTTCCTTCCTCATGCAGTTTCCTTTTTGACAAAATCTCTCAACATAGATAGAACCCAAAATTAGTGCCAATACTAACATCCTATTAACTTGCTAATGAACTGTAATCTGAATATCCAGATTTTTATATGGCAAGGAAATGGATGACATGATTAAGAGTTTTTACTTCACTGAAGCCAAATTTTACTCAATTAAAAAATACAAAGAATTTATTTAAGTGAATATTAAGAAATATATATAATTAAACCTACAAAAACAACTGCCGAATTTCGTTGTGATTTCAAAGTTTAACAGCATGAGAAGCAAATAAACTTTTTCTCTTAAACATCTTCATCGTCATTTTGTCTGGCATCAAGTATGTTGTTGTGATTGTGCTTCTGAGCTATATACATTTTAGCAATCTGAAAGAAAATGGCAAAAGAATGAAAAATATAAATCAATTCCATTTCCCTATTACTCTTTCTTGGTCTTCTGTCATATACCTGTTTGGTTGGTTAATGAAAGATTGTATGTACTTTACCTGCTCAGAAGAGGTAGCCTGTTTCGGAGCTTTGTCAGGCCGAACTCGAAGTAGACGCGGAAATCGTAGAGATATTCCCTTTATTTAGAAGAAAAAAAGTAAAAGTACCACAAATAGAAGTTAAAAGTATTCATTATCATTTACACAATGTTAACAGGTAAAACTCCAAAATTAATTGTGACACTTTAATCATCAATTCAATTTTTTTCAAATACCTTATTGGGGTCTACTGTGCGCACTGCGACTCAGTAAATAGGGCTAATGGTCAGATTTGCGGCCTTTACCACCCACACCTAAACGAAATAAGATAATATATAACTAATGTAGAAAAGTTTGCCTATAAGCACAATGCAATTTTGGGCCAATTTGTAAAAAAGATTTACACCAAAATATGTTAAACTCAAAAGCTACAAATTCTAGCTTCAAGTAGAATCAATTCTTGAGGCAGATTCAATTCTACTTTAGAAGAACCAAACACTTCAAAATCATTCCAAAATCAAGTCTACGCCTCTAGAATTTCTTTGGCTCATCCAAAAGCTAAACCAAACAAACACAGTAGAGGGAAAATCAGTTGCAATAATAAGTTAGTAGGAGGAATATCACATTGCCGCAAATGATGAAACTGTTCAGTCAAGAATGTTGTTACCTCACTAGCTTCAAACCAGACATCAGGCATGACTAATTCTCCATATTGATAATATGACTGAAATGGAGGATTATGTTTGAATTAGTTCATAAAATACTAAGCTCACTCAGAGAAGACTCAGAGAGAGATAGGAGACAGGGACCTTTGGTTTGGGAATCACTTTAGAACCAAGGCTAGTAGAACGTTCTTCAAGCACGTTTTCTGTGAATCCAGTTCCAGCCCACCATAATATGAATAAGTGAGAAAATTAAGTTTAATAAATAAAAGAACTCTATACAGCATAAAGTGTTCACCTATCTTACAGAGACTTTGAAATTCTTCCCTATCGGTGTCATAGCAAGCAAGGAGAAAAGCACCATACACTCCTACAAAACATCATGTAACTAATTCATTTCAGACCCCTTTGAGCTAAAGGTAGACGTTAGCTGCACATAAAAAACTCCCAAGGCCTGGCCTTACTCAGATGTAAGTGGTGAAATACCGACTAAAAATGATAAGAAGCAAAAATAGGCCTCAGCACATTAAAGAGTATGTTTCATAATCACCTGTGTGTTTCCCTTGACCGGCAAAAGCACCAATAGGTACCAAATCTAGTGAGTCCCCTATACTGCAAAGTTGAGTCAATATATAATTGGAGCCACATTAAATCAAAAGTGAAATACGAAAAAATGAGTAAATCAGCATTCTAGTATGCAATTTTAAGGATCAATCAAGTTAGTCCCTCAAATTTACGAGTAGCAATCTAGTCCCTTACAACTAAAAATCAAGAGATAAGGTAAATGATAAATGATCAAAATTCTAGCTGAATTATTTACGAGAGACCAAATTTGGAAGAATTGGAGTTGGATACACAATGCCAATCAAATGTTTCTGATAATAGTGTAATCACAAGAAGACAACTCGAGAGTAAATTAGGCAGAAATATTGCCATATAATTTCAACTGAAATCGTGAAATTTCTATCCACATGAATTTAAATTAACTATAATAATTTTAAAACCTTGCATCAATAGCTTCGTCAAGAAATTTTTGTATCTCCTCAACATCATTTGATGTAGTTGTTGTCGCAAACTGAAAGAATCCAGTCTCTTCCACAAAATAGCCATAGAGATCCTGAAGAGAGACAATTAGGCCCTCATCAACATATAGTTCTTATATAAAAATATGAGAAGCAACTCATTTCAAACACATGATATACAATCAAAAATTATTTCTAAACACTATTTAATCGGCCTGGCTTCTCTGGCAAAAACTAAAAAATCTGTATGATCCCAATCTCATGTTTCCAAGCTAGAAACTATTGCATTTCCACCTTTCAGCCAACTCTATCATGATTTCAACTATTTAATAAAGAAAAATAGTACAATGAGACTATTGGCAATGTAAAGATAAAAGGTGTTACCTCTCTACGGATTTTCAGGTTTTCTTGGAGAAGTGCTTAGCCATTGAGGTACAATAAATCAAAAGCAAATATGCAAACTTCAACCTTTATGTCACTCACGCTGACATTTTTGCAGGCCCGAGTACTAAGCACCTGGCAAGATATAAGATTAATACTCCCTCAGTTCCTTTTTAATTGTCATTTTTTTACTTTTTACGCATACCAAGAAATCCAATAATTGTTATTACATTTTAGACTATGATTTTTCTTTTGCCTATAATGTCCCTAGCTTTTAATTATTTTAATATACATTTTTCTCTCTCCATAATAAATAGTTAGGGGCAATTTTGACAAATCTATAATCATTACTACCTTGAATTTTGAAAATGACATTTAAAAAGGAACAAAAAATTATTCCAATAGTGACACTTATAAAGGAACGGAGGGACTATAACATTATCTATTCACAACTCGCACAATATCACAAATGGAAAGCTGGATCCCCAATATAGGTAAAAGTAAAACAACGCATGCATCAATTACAAAAGGATTTTATTTTGATAGCGTGACGATATAAAAGTTTTTAGGCTAATTAAATGATGTATTGACACCCATAAAATAAAGGATTGGCAATGAGATTACCTGGAAAGGAAGGATTCTCTGTTTTGCACTATCATATGCAACAAGTTCACAATCAAGGATAAAGGATGATACAGTTGTTTTCTTTAACCTGTTCACTGACAGCAAATATCAGAAACCATGATATTGAAAAAATTGTATTGGAAAACAACCAGAATACTTGTTTCAATATAATCAACAGTTAGTGAGTTTTTTTCTGCAAGAATATTTTAAAAACACCTCAACATATTATCTCTTAAAATTTGTCCTCGTACTTCCTTATAAATCATGGTTTGTTACCTTATTATTAAGATTCAAAATCTAATATCTCAACATGACCGCCAACATATAATTCACATATAAATTTTAATTTTATTATCCCCAGTGTTAATTTCCTCCCTTTAAATCTAAATGATTAAACCCTATAATTTCAATATAGTATCATAATTGGTACCATCCTATTTCCGCCAACACTGTGATTCACAAAACTAGTGAAGCTTGGCAAGATCCTTTTTGCATAAGCAATGTAGCAAAACCCTAACTTATAAGTATTAAATTCATTCAAAGTAGAGTTATACTTTAGTTCGTTTCAAAATCTAGATAAACAAAAATTGAAGTGTTCATAATATAACATATTGTGAATTGGTATATGACAATACGACTTCTCTACAAGTGAGTGCAATAATTTGTTGACTGATTAAGGAATTGGAAGATGAAGAAATTGCTAACAACTTTTTAGTATTATGAATTTTGCAGTGGCCCTAACTGGGCTTACATATAGATATAGAGGGACTCACCGTTAACCGTGGTGACAACTCTGTATCGCCAAAACCTAAAAATAACAGAGGAAGCTAATATTGGGCTTGTGAGATAGAGGAAAAACGAGCAAGATGTTAAATAGTGAAAATTGCAATAGCTCATTTTGTGTTTCTCACGAGCTGTGTTCGTTTATTCTGGGTTTTCTCACGGCCTACTTTCGTTTAGCTTTCTCCATTCTACATTGAATTTGAGGGTTCAGGGGTTTTTCTCGCATCGTGTGTGTGGTGGGTGTGGGGATAAGGAGTGATATGAAAATTAGTTTTTTTTATAAATTTTATTAGATTGAAATTAAAATTAAAATTGATTTGTGAGTCAAAGGAAAATATGAAATGGAAATTGAAATTGGTTAGAGTGAAAGAGAAATATGAGAGAAACATTGAAATTGAATTTTAGTGAGAGGAAAATTGACAAAAAAAAGGTTAATCATTTTTTAAGTCAAATTAATCATATTTCTATGAAAAAAATCAATTCGTTAGACTTTCATTTTCTATCCATTAAGATAATTTTTATTTATGTTAATTATGTAAATAAATAATTATAATAATTATTTATTAAAATTAATTAATAAAATTGAAAAGGTTGGAAAATAAAAATGAAAGAAAAAAGTGGGAAATTAAAGGAATAAAAAAATAGTGATTATGATCGGCTAAAGTAATTGCGACAGTTCGCCTTAACTGTCGCGAGTGTGGAAAGAGTGCGGTTCTTTGGTAACTGTTGCAATTATTTTATACAACATGCCGAAAAAATCTGCGACTGTTGGCTCAAACCTTCGTGAGAACTGTCGTGGTCCAGGAATAAGGACGGTTTTTTGATAATTGTCGCAAAAAATCTACAACAGTTGACCCTAACTGTCGTGACAACCGTCGCAATCCAGGAATAAGGACGGTTTTGTGATAACTGTCGCAACTCAAGTGTCGTAAATCTCCTTTTTTCTTGTAGTGAATCCTTTCGAGTAAGTTTCGTCATTGGTAAAGCCAATTGTGAAAAGCCTTTGATAAACCTTCTGTAATAACCTGCCAATCCCAAGAAACTTCTAACTTCATAAACATTCTTTGGTCTCTCCCAATTAGTCACTGCTTCAACTTTTGATGGATCTACCGCTACACCTCCCTGAGATATGACATGACCAAGAAAATTAACCTTCGACATCCAAATCTCACACTTGCTTAGCTTAGCAAATAGTTGTCTCTCTTGTAAGATGGATAAAACGATTCTTAGGTGTTCTCCGTGCTCTTGTGAATCACGAGAATAAATAAGAATGTCATCAATGAAGATCACTACAAATTGTTCCAAGTAAGGTTGAAATATCCGATTCATATAATCCATAAAAACTGCCAGAGCATTCGTCACACCGAAAGGCATTACTAAGAATTCATAATGACCATAACGGGTTCTAAATGAGGTCTTTGGTACATCTGAACTCTTCACACGAATCTGATGATAACCGACCGTAAATCAATCTTCGAGAACACACAGGCTCCTTTCAATTGATCTAACAGACTGTCTATCCTTGGTAATGGATATTTATTCTTGATGGTGACCTTATTCAACTGAAGGTAATCGATACACAACCGCATTCCACCATCCTTCTTCTTTACCAACAACACTGGACCTCCCCATGGTGAAACACTTGGTCGAACAAAATGCTTAGCCATCAATTCTTCCAATTGATCCTTTAATTCTCTTAACTCAAGTGGTGCCATCCGATACGGAGAAACGGATATTGGAGTCGTTCCCGGTATCAGATCAATAGAGAATTCCACTTCCCTCTCGGGAGGAAGAGAAGTGATATCCTTGGGGAAAACTTCGCGAAACTCACAGACTACCGGAATACTCAAAACCTGAAGGTTGTTACTCTCCTCCTTAGTGAGAACCAAAAGAACAGATTTTTCCTTCTCAAACAATAAATTTATCATTCCAACCGTACCTTCCAAAATCGTAGTCAACACATCCTTCGGAGTAGCCTCTACGGATGGAATAATTATTAGCTTTTCCTCACAACCGATAAATACCGAATTAGCAGAAAGCCAATCCATTCCCAAAACAACATCCACTTTCTTAAGCGGCAAACAAATAAGATCAATCTGAAAAACTCTTCCATCCACAGACAAAACACAATTTTCACACATTAAAGGTGTTTCAACTATCTCATCCATGGCAGTAGTAACCACCATGGGTGGAGACAACGGAACGGCTTGCAACCCAAGTCGCTTCACACATTGCATCGATACAAAAGAGTGTGTGGCTCCACAATCAAATAATACAAAGCAAGGATTCCCATTAACGAAACATGTACCAGCAATCAAAGAGTTGTCACCCTTTGCTTTCTTCGCATCCAAAGTATAAACTCGACCGATACTCCTCCCTTGTGGTGGATTCTTATTCTGAGGATAATCCCTCGCTAAATGACCCATTCTATGACACCGATGACACTCCACTCCTTCGAAGTGACATCTTCCACCATGCATCTTTCCACAAAAATGGCACACAGGAGGTGCACTATTCCTAGAACTTTGAACTTGCTTCCCTTTGAAAGCTTGTTGTCTCGTTCTAAATTGTTGATTTGATCTCCCTCGAACACTTTGATTCAACTTACTTAATTCTCCTTCCGCTTGCACCTTCTTCAAGCTGTGTTCTGCCACGTAACACTGCCTTACAATTCGACATAACTAGTGAACTCCCTCTGAGACACACTATGCAAAATTTTAGCCCTAAAACAAAAAAGAAACTGATCAATTTTACACCTTTCGTCCGGAGTATACAGGGCTTGCCTAGAATAAGCAGACATTACCTCAAACCTCTCAGCATATGTGGCTACAGTCAAAGTACCTTGTCTCAACTGTTGAAATTCAAATTCCTTCTGGGTCCTTAGGGATCTCGGGAAATACTTCTCCACAAAATTAATCTTGAATTGCTCCCATACCTTATGTCTCTCTTAAATAGTCATCAAGGCCGAGGCACTCTCCCACCATCTCATGGCAGGACCCTTCAACAAATGAGAAGTGAAAATCACCTTGTTTTCCTCACTACACTGGACTATTAAGAAAATTCTCTCCATGTCGGCTATCCATTCGTGAGCCTTTATAGAATCTAACCCTCCCTGAAATTCTGGAGGATTCATACGGATGAAATCCCTAAAGCTTCCCCCTGCAGTTTCTGAAACAATCACTGGAGGATGCAGACCCCCAGTCATCTGTTGTACCATTTGTTGCATAAACTGATTCTATTGTTGTTGCATCTGCTGCCGAAACTAAGGCCATGGGACCTGCTCCTCGCCGCGTGGAGGATTTATCCATGCCGGAGTGGTTCTGGGTCTACCACGGTTGTTTTTGCGCCCTTCGGCCATGTTCCTAAATGTCATACAGATAGGATTAAGTTGATCATGTTCAATACCATAAATATAACACTTAAGACCAATGGCGACACAACGCATATGAAATGAAAAGAAATACTTATACTATTTCATGGCTAGGTCGAGGATACGACCTACTCTGATACCAACTGTAACACCCATATATAACAACATACATCAAAGCATATATATTATACATGAATCTAAGTTTTGGTACTGAAATACCATAAGTTCCTAGTTAACACATTGTATACATTAAATTCCATAATTACAAAGTACAAAAAGACTACGGCATAACATATACAAGATGTCCCAACATGCACTAAGAACTAGATCAATACAATGATCTCAAAATAAAACGTCATAGCGGAAGCCATGTTATCCCAAAAGCTATGATTCGTAAGGAAAAGTCAAACCACTTTATCCTTACCCTTCGCGGAACTTGTAGTACCTGTAATATAATCAACAACTTGGGGTGAGATATTAAATCCCAGTGAGTTCCCTATCTTATGGATTCTCTCGGCTTTACAAGGTTCTAGCCAAATCCTAACTCAAGTCAAGGGGGAAGGGAAGTGACCTTGAGTACTCACACACACTATATGGATCCATGTTCATGAGTCTTGTTAACTCACATTATCACAAATCGATAACCTTACCAAGGCATCCCCTTTTCCCGTCTGCTTCTACGTCTAGACGTCGACCCGAGTCATGGATCATTGTAGTTACTTGGCATATGAAATGGATTCGGAATTAAGGGACGCATTATCTCCTTAATTCGTCACTTCACATGGCCTCTCTTCCATCACAAGTCTCTACCCGTAGGTTCCATTCGTACTATAATATTGGGAATTAAACCTGCCAAGTAATTGTGCCTGCATTTCAGAGGAGCTCGAGACTCATGAATACCTCTCAAGGGCAATGGTTATGATTACATGATCATAGACACAAATGTGATTATATTCAACAATCACAAGGCCACATTCGCCTTAAGACCTCTTTTGTCTTTTCTCTATTTAAACAAAATTAACCATGATCCATACTAGTGTAATTCTTTCCATACCATTCGGTAATAGACGCACGCCTCGGCCTCTCTTGCACGAGCGTCGTCATTATGTTATTTAACTATTTCCTAGCCATTACTAGGTTCCAACACAATTCATGGTAAGGTTTCCTCACTCCACCGATTCCATATTTTAACATGCATTACTCTCAATCATGTTCAACATCAATATTAGGCAAAGCATAATACAATTGCACATTAGAATTACATGTAATAATTCAAACATAAGTTATACCACTTTTGGATTTCCTCCGATTATTTAATCGGGCAATAAAACTGACATTTTTCACCTTCATCATATAGATTATTTCCACAGCTTTCTATCGGTACCAAAAACATTTAAATCGGATAAACGAGTCAAAAGTTATGGATTTTAAAAGAAAAGGGAACATTTGAAAAAGTCCCAGGAGCGCTCGGCGCTCCAGACTTCGCCCGGCGCTGCCCCCTTCGCCTCTACTTCGCCCGGCGAAGCAGGGGCGTAAGATCCATGCCAAAAATCCCAAAGTTACAGAATCAAACCTTGCTACGCCTCTTGGCTGTCGCCCGGCGAAGCAGCGGCGCTCGCCTGGCGTCGCATGGCGCTCCAGGCTTTGCCCGACGCTCTGCACTAGAAGCAGAAATTCTGCTTGCATTTTCCATGGCTCCAAGGTCCAAAAATCCATCTTTCTCAAACCAAAACATTTCCAAACAACCAAAACAAGCATCAACAATGTTTATATGCATATTACGATTATACTACGCAATTTATATCGATTTTCAACCGTTAGATTCATGATTTTAGCAAGATTACTCATTTTCTCATAATATCAAACCTAACTCTTAAACTCGAGAAATTCTACAAATAAAGCATCTTTCTAGAACCCACATTGGTTAGAAGATAATGATGAAGAAGATGAGATGATTTGGTGAAGAATAGATGATGATTCTTGATCTTGAGCTCTTAGGATTTTCTCCTCTTTTTCCTTCCTTTCCTCTTCCTTCTCTCTAACTTCTTTCTATCTTTTTCTTTCTTTGTTTCTAAGTGTGGAAAAATGGTGGAAAGGAAATGATATAGTAAAATATCATTAATTAGTAACACTACTAATTGTCCAAATAGTCTCTAAAGCTTCAATAATTAAAACCTCAGAGTCAGATAATATTAATTTGATTTGCTCTGAACTCAACCGTTACTCTAATTATCTTTGCAGATAATTTCTCAGAATACACTGGAACTCAGTTGATTACTATTAATATTATTTAGAGTAATTAAAATACGGGGTATTACAAAACACATCCAATAAAACTTAATATTTTATTGGTTTTTATTTTTTTAATTAGTTTTTGGTTTTTATTTGGATTGAATTACAAGTGGACACCTCTATATTAATTAATTACTTATCTTTATAAATAAAAAATATGATAATAATAGTAATAATAATAATAATAATAATAATAATAATAATAATAATAATAATAATAATAATAGAAAATTGTTTTTCAATGATAAATACTTGTATACTCCACACAATGTTTATAAATATTTTATCCTTAGAATATTGTTCCTAGATAAATTTATTTTAAATGTGTAAACATTATGACCAAACTATATAAATAACATCTTAAAAATTAAAATAAAATAAGAACATACTCAAATAAAATATCTTCCTAATGATAAAAATTCTATGTCAAAATAAATATTATCTTTTGGTGCAATAGAGTATTTGCATTATTCTTCTCGAATGAATTTAGTGCAGAAGTTATTGCAACAAGAATCAAACAAGTTAGAACGCGTTGTAACAGAACAATAGTTGAATGATGAATAAAACTCAAAGGCAAAGTGTAAAAAGAAACTGATTAAGGAATTGTCTCTCACATGAATGATGATTTAATGGTGTTAATTGAAACCATGGAAAACCATGTTTCCCTTGAAAGTTAAAATTGAGATCAATGTAAACTTAATTCAATGCGTTTATTTTTAATTTTTATTGATAATAGTATTCGTACAACATAAACTTGTACAGAGGCATAGAGCTAGATTAGAGTGTATTTGTTTGGCAACAACATAGTTATCCTTGACAACTGCCACTATCCGAACCTCGTGCTTGACATCTCTGTGAACAATTATCATTCGATGATGGACAGTCCTGTAAATCAAAACAATCAACTGTCCTACCGTCACTCATAATTTCATCATATCTTCTTGCACCACCTACAATCAATACGAAGAATTTTTATATTGAGATGGTGTTTGTGGCATAAATGATATAGTAAATTATTTTGGAGAATTGCAATGAAAAAGTGTACTCGGTTGATGCCGATAGCCATGTTCTCTTGAATGATGAATGGAGAAATCGGATAACTATTTATATAACAATTATGCTATCAAAATTGAACATTTCATCGATTTGAGGGAAGGAATTAGTGTCCTTGACTTTTAAACTTGAATGTGAGTTAAGGAATACTGTTGAAATGTAATTCAAATTCAAGTTGTAAGTTTGGATATGCATTTGATTTTAGGTTCAGTTTTCATTTCAGTTGCAATTAGTTTGCTTTAGAATTTGGGTTAGCATATAAACCCAAGTGAGATACATTTGTTACTGAATTCTAAATTTTAGAATGTTTTGAAAGTTAGTTATGTTTCATCCTTTCTCTGCAATTTTTCTTCATCTTCTACGATTCTTGTGTATCAATGGCGGTTCATTGTTGAACTCAAATAATTGGTATCCAAAGCTTCATTTCAATTTAGAGGGAAACATGAGTGTATTGAGGTGTGTGATTGATTTCGTTCCTAAAATTTGCATTGAAGTGAAGTTTAAAATCGAAGAGAATAACATATCTTGATTCTGAGGGTTTGAGAAACACGAATGTTAGTGAGAAATACGAGATTTGAACAAGAACAAAGATGAACGGCGAAAACTGTAGCTTGAACACAAAGCTTCCAGTATTCAATGGAAAGAATTGGAATCGATAATCGATTCAAATACGTGTGTTGTTTGGAGCTCAAGATGTTCTTGATCTCGTCAAAGACGATTACACTGCAGTTTCAAAAAACGCAGCAGAATCAGAAAGAAATGCACAAAGTGAAACAAGGAAGAAAGATCATAAGGCTTTGTTCTAAATCCATCAGTGTGTGGATGCATAGGTGTTTGAGAAAATTGTTGATTCGACGACGTCAAAGGCGACGTGGGATACACTTGTGCGGTGATATGGTGGTGACACATCAGTGAAGAATGTGACGTTGCGGTCCCTATGCAAGCAATATGAGAATCTCAGCATGAAGAACAATGAGAAGGTACCTCATTAAATCATGAGAGTAATTTTGGTCACGAATGATATGGAGTCTTGTGGAGAAATGCTCTCGGAACAAGTAATCTTCGAAAAGGTACTGAGATCACTTACTCCTTAGTTTTCTTACATAGTTGTAACCATAAAACACTCTAAAGACATTAACACCATGAGAATTGAAGAGCTTTGGAGTAGTTTAGAGTAACAAAAGTTGCGTCTAACTAAAAGAAAATATGAAAAAAGGAGATAGAATAGGCTCTGAAAGCTCAGACTCTGAAAGCTTCTTCTAGAAAGAAGAATCATAATAAGCAATTATGGCTAAAGAACAAGAAAATTACGGTGTTGGTGTTCAGAAGTCATAACTCCCCAATTATAATAACAAACATCATAATGGTTAGAAGGAAAGGAGAATTTTGGCAAGTGAAAGGTCCAATGTTACAATTGCAACAAGTTTTGTCATTTTGCTGCTGATTGCTGGTCAAACAAGGTTAGCAAGGGTGAAAAAGACAACATAACAAGAGAAGATTCTGATTATGAGCCTATGTTATTAATGGCATATGAGAATGTAGGTGGATCAATGGTAGACTGGTGGTATATGGACACTAGCTGCTCAAATCACCTAACAAGAAAAAAGTAGTGACTGATTGATTTTGACTCTTATAAAAGGACAAAGATTAGACATGCTGCTGATGAGTATCTGAATACTAAAGGAATGGGAAATGTCATAGTGAAATTGAGTAATGGATAAACTGTACTGATCAAGGATGTATGTTATGTTCTTGGCATGAATAACAATATGATGAGTGTAGGTCAGTTGATTGAAAAAGGTTTTTCATTAACCATGAAGGACAATCTCTTGAAGTTGTATGACTGTAATCAGAAGCTTATTATGCAGTATAAATAGGGAAGAAACAAGACATTCAAAGTGAATGTTGCTAAAGAGATTTGAGCTGATAAATTGTAAGTCATTTGTCATACTTGTCGAGACAAATCATAAGTTGCACTTAGATTTTGATGGTAAGGATGTAGATGTTATAACCATCAAACAGTTAGTTGGTTGTCTAACATATCTGTGTAACACCAGACCTGACATATGTTGTGCAGTTAGAATGGTGAGTAGTTTTATGTGAAATAAGAGATGATGTTGAAATGTAATTCAAATTCAAGTTGCGAGTTTGCATTTGCAATAGAGTTTAGACTCAGTTTTCATTTCAGTTGCATTTAGTTTGCATCATAACTTGGGTTAGTATATTATCGCAGGTCAAATACATTTGTAACAAAATTCTAAATTTAAGAAAGTTTTGAAAGTTAGTTACGTTTCTTTCTCTCCCTGCAATTCTTCTTCATCTTCTTAAATTCTTGTGCTTCAATGGCGGTGCAATTCTTTTTCATCTTCTTAAATTCTTGTGCTTCAATGGCGGTTCAATGTTGAACTCCAACAATAATAATTTTACGGTATACATGTAATTCATTGAATGACGGTATATAATTATTTTATACCGTCGATGCATCTTCTATTTTCTTTAACAATTATGTTTGACTGTAATAAATTAAAACTATAACACAAAGTAATTATGTTTTAATGGAAATTATCTTTAGAAAAAATGTCTGAAAAAATACTATCTTAAAAAATAAAATATATTTTCAAAAAAGGAACATTTCATACTAATAGAGGATATGTTTGTTTTAGTCTTAAAAATGGTTTTTTTTTCTTTGTACTTTAAGAATAATTTTTATGATTTTTTTTTAAATATTAAGAGTTATTTTAAGAATATTTTTCTAATTTATAAAAATAATATTTAACATTTTATAACATAAATATACATTATTTAAAATTAAACATAGTAAAAATAACATAATTTTGTAAAACTATGTTTTAAAAATGATTTTATAAACCTTTTAAAATGATTTAACCTTATTTTTATTTTTACATCAAAAAAAAGTTTTGTGAAAAATTTCTTTTAAATGAGAATATGTGCCTTTCTTTGTATTTTTTTTCATAATGCGATATAAATTAGGGTTGTTCGCTGTTTGGTTTGGGATGATTAGTTAAAAAATCTTATCCAACCTGATTCAATATTATAAATTTTATTTTTATTTTTATTTTTTAAATATACAAATTATAAATTACTTTATTTATTAATATTATAAAAATTAAATAATTTGATATATTATATAACATAATATATATATATATATATATATATATATATATATATATATATATATATATATATATATATATATATATATAAACTTAATATTAAAAATGAGAATGATATATTGTGATAGAAACAAATAAAATACTAAAAATAAATAGATTAAATCAAATTTATGAATATTATTAAATATAAGTATTATTAAATAATAAATTAACACATAACATACTAATAAAAAATAATTAAATATAAAAGTATATACACATGGCTCGATTCAGTTTACATCGTTTTTAGAATATCAAAATGAAATCTAATTTGAACTTATTGATTTTCACAAGAAGACATCCAAACACATCCAATAATATTTAATATTTTTTTGTTTTTTTTTGTTTTTTTTAATCAATTTGTGTTTTTATTTTAATCAAATTGCTTGTGGACACCCTTATATTAACTAATTATTTTTATTTATAAATAAAAATATAATAATAATAATAATTTAAATAATAATATTTTTTAAAATCGTTTTCATGAAATTTTCTTTTAAAATAATTTTTTTCAATAAAATATACTTGTAAATTCAACAAAATATTTATAAATATTTTATCTTTAGAACATTGTTCCCAGATAAATTTATAACCAAAGTATATAAATAATATTTTTCTATCAAAACAATTATTATCTTTTGATGCAATATAATATGGGTAATGCTAAGTCGTACCCTAATGGCACATGTTAAGAAACCTACAAATAGAAAATTTATATTGAAAAACTTAATAAAAATTCAATTATCAACTTTTAATTAAATCAATACACAATTTTTAAAAAAATTATTTACATTTAACTCTTAATATGCCCCTTTAGAATACATGTTAGCATTACCCCTATAATATTTTTGCAATATTCTTCTGGATTAGATTTAGCGCAGAAGTTATTGCAACAAGATTCAAACAATTAAGTGGTTTAGTTGAGTGTAAACAGAAATTGTCTCCCACATGAATGATGATTTAGTGGTGTTAACTGAAACAATGGAAAACTATGTTATCCTTGAAAATTAAAATTAAGATCAATGTAAACTTAATTCAATGCGTTTATTTTTTATTTTTATTGATAATAGTATTCATACAACATAAACTTGTACAAATGCATAGAGCTAGATTAGAGTGTATTTGTTTGGCAACAACATAGCTGTCCTTGACAACTGCCACTACTAGAACCTCGTGCTTGACATCTCTGTGAACAATTATCATTAGCTGATGGACAATCTTGTAAATCAAAACAATCAACTGTCGTATCGTCACTCATAATTTCTTCATATCTTCTTGCACCACCTACAATCAATACAAAGAATTTTTATATTGAGATGGTGTTTGTGGCATAAATAATATAGTAAATTATTTTGAAGAAATAGGTAGAGAATAAGTAAGGGTGTTACCTGGATGCAAAACTAAAGCAATGCAAAGAATTGCAATGAAAAAGTGTACTCGGTTGATGCCGATAGCCATGTTCTCTTGAATGATGAATTTTTGAATGATGAATGGAGAAATCGGGTAACTATTTATATAACAATTATGCTTTTTTTTCAATATGGCAACTATAAAAAATTTGTATAATTGACCAGAACTAAAAAAGAACTATGTTAAAAAAATAGTATATTTAAAAAAAAAAAAAGTGTACATGATAATAAAGAATATGTTTGTTTTATTCTTAAAAAATAGATTTTATTTTTGTATTTTTAAAATAATTTTTATGACATTTCTTTTCAAAATATAAAAAATAAATTTCAAATTATTTTATATAACAATTAGAGTTTAATAGACATGCATTATCGTTGTAAATTCTTTTTAAATAATCGTCCAATAAAAACCACCAATTTACTAAATCGTCCAAATCATTTTACAATATCATAATGATTTAAGAGGATGTATGTCGTTCATTGATAGTATAAAATTATTTTATAATATTTATCTATAACAACTATGTTTGACTGTAATAAATTAAAAATATGAAACAAAGAAATTGTGTTTTACATATGGATATTATATTTATCAAAAATTTGTAAACTAACTATAATAAAAAAAAATAATACCATGTTAAAAAAGAAAAAATATTTTTAAAAAAGGAAATGTTCATGCTAATAAAGAATATGTTTCTTTTAATCTTTAAAATAGATTTTTCCTTTTTATTTTAAAAATAATTTTATGAAAATTCCTTTTAAAATACTAAAAGTTATTTTTTATATTATTTTTATAATTTAAATAACTAATTTTAACGTTCTATTATATAAATGTTCATTATTAAATATTTTAACCTACAGACTTTAATATTGCCGCATGGGTGTCGACCTATGGAATAGATGTGTCGACCTATAGACAAGAAAATTGGTCTATAGGTCGACCTGTAGATGTATGTGTCGACGTATGATGCAATTTTTCATAAAAAGGTTTTATTCATGCAATTTCTATGCTTCAGAATGCTAAGATGCACTTTGAAAAATAGAGGATATGGTGCAATATACATTACTGCTAAAATATCCTAGTTTTAACATTATGCAAAATACATCTAACGAAAATTTTCCCTCACAAAAATTATAAAATTTTTAAAAAACATGTTTTAAACTTTTTTAAATCTTTTAACGTTAGCTTTAAATTTAATTGATTTTTTAAAATTTTTATATTCAAAAAAATTATAATAATGTATTGAAATAAGTAAAATAATATATTAATAAAACTATTTAATATAGTATTTGCATTATTCTTCTCGATTAAATTTAGTGTAGAAGTTGTTGCAAAATGAATCAAACAAGTTAAAACGTGTTGCAACCGAAGCCATTGCGGCCATAGAATTTCAACCAAACAATAGTTGAATGGACAAAAGAAGCACTATATGATACATGTTTATGTTTCTAGAAGCTCCCATTTCTTGGTGCTCCAAGAAGAAACCAGTGGTTTCACAGTTAACTTGTAAAGCTGAATACATATATAGTGCTTTTTCAGCTTGTTGTCGCTCCCGGGATTTTCATCCAAGTACAAACGCGAAAGTGGCACGAAACAGAGTCGCCAGCAATGTGTATTTATCCCAAGAGAGGGAAAGGAAACACCGCATAAACCTGAAGTAAAGGAAAAGCATGGTCTTACGACCAAGAGAACTGGGTTCGGGAGTCGGTTACGCGAGAGGAAGGTATTAGCACCCCCTCGCATCCATCGTATTCGATGGGATCTACGCTTGCTGCTCGATCAAAGGGTGTAGAAAACTGAAGCTTCGCCGCTACTGGAAAGGAAAAGGAACAGGAAAAAGGAAAAAAGAAAGGAGAGAGAGAACAAGAAACAAATGTAGGGAAAATAAAAGAAGTGCTCGAATGGGCCCTACCCCACTGCCTACGTATCTCATCGGGAACATGAGAATCAGAGCGACATAGTTCCCCTCACCTAGGGAAAATTGTTTGTGTTTTTTAGCAGAATACGTCAACGTTCGCGTTTCAGCAGTTAGGTATTGCAGCTCGCTGTTGGGAGGCTTACGCGTTACCTGTTTGCGGTAGAACGGAAATGACGTATCCTTAAGGAAGAAGTGAATGAGATGAGAAGATATTTCCCGAAGGAAAGACGTTATTGTTTGTTTGAAGTTTTTTAGAAAGAAGTGTTTTTGAAGTTGTTTGTAACTTGCATTGCACCCAAGTCTACGATATAGGAACGAATACGTCGCGTATCGTCCCCAACAGGACGTACACTAGGTACCCTAGAAGAATGAAGGGAAACCCCCCATTATTCACTTCCCACATTTAAGGCTCATGCGCAATACACGTTTAACCCTTATTAAGTGTTTTTTTACTTTTGTTTTGAGATGAGAAGAAGAAACTCAAATGGTCGAGAAAGGGTAAAATCTAATAAAGGAGACTAAGACTCAATCTTAATGTTATCATACATGGTGATCCTATGGTTAATTAGGTTTAGGAAACCTAATCCTAAAAGAAAGGAAAAGAAGAGCAAAAGAAGCAACTTACTTCCAAGATGGAAGTTAAGTTGATCTTAAAGAGGGATGAAGAAGAAGTTATTCAAAGAAAGCATGTCTATGCTTATCAAAATCACAATTTGAATTATTAAAAGAACTAAGAGAGGATGAGAGAAAAAAAATGCATGCGGAAGCATATCCACACACTTACTTACCATTTACACCTACATGAAAAAGTTAGTTCAAGATTATTTACAAGCAATCCTAAGTAAAAGAACTTGATCAAACAAGCAAATGGAAGGAAATAATGAAAACAGCAACTATTACAACCCACATGCAACAAAACAGCAGTAAATTCAACATCATATACGAAACAACAAACAACAGCTCATGTTCAGCATACAAAAATGGGTATAACAAACATTTGGCAGCACATACTACAACATATATGTGTATAAACAGCAGTGGAAGATTAGAGACAGCATGCATTAACGAACAATTTCAATCATGAACAACCATTATCATGCATCAAGCCTTGCACATTCATCAAACAAACACGATCAAAATCACATTATGAATCATGATGAACAATCTTTGAAATTAAACATGTTATAATGCACATTACAAAAGAATACACATTGTCAAGAATATGAGCAAGTCAAAACAAGTATACATCTCTTGAAATGGAAAGAAAATGAACATGCGCATAGTGATTCCAGCAACATAACATCAATTAGCAATTAATAAGCTCAAAGTGTGTGCATCATGTGTTCATCACATCAATTGATCTACAATGCAAACATTATGCCCAATAATGAAAAACAAATGCACGCATGTCGTAAAATCATGTTCATACTGTGGTGTGAGTTAAGATAGCTCAAGAATAATCCACCAATCATCAATGCATTGATCCATGAAGTTTAAACATGTTAAGGATGTCAAACAAGCAAAAAAATGCAAGAAAATATCATTCTGCAGCAGGGGTAATCGATTACTCACTTTGAGTAATCGGTTACTCAATTGAAATTTGGCTGAAAACATGAAAATGAGGCTGAGTAATCGATTACTCTATTAGGTTAATCGATTACCACTGCAACAGAGACAAAAATTCAGCTTTGAAAAGCACTTTTCAGCAGTGAATGACTTATCCAAACATCCAATTGAACATGTAATCAATTAAGCACGAAATTACATTGAATTATGATCCTCAAACATCAATTAAACTCAATAATCAACCACAACAAGAATCACATTCAATCATATGGATCCAAAATCGAAACTCCACAAAAATCTACATCGAATAAGTTGCGAATAAGCTAAAAATAGTGTAGATTTAGGGAAAACCAACCTACAAAACGGAGACTTGCTTTGGTAATTGTTGCAAAGTGATCTTGGTGCAGAAAATCAAAGAAAACCAGAGACTCCTCGATTAGTAGCCAAAATGCATCGAAACCGAACAAAATCGCGAAAATTCAACGAGATCGAACTTGCACCAAAATAAATGGTGTGAAACCTTTGAATTGAAGAAGAATAAGCTGAAATTCCAGAAATCCAACCAATGCAAACCAAGGGATGAAGTTTAGCTCAAGAATTAATCACTTTTCAATGTAAAAAGTGATTATTCTTCAAGAAATAAGAGCTTTTGTGTGTGGTTTTGGAAGAGAGAAGTAGAAGTTGTAGCAAAGTGAAGAGAGAAAATGAGAGTGAAATGTGAGAAATTTGAGAAAAAATGGTTGAAGTCCTTGAAAATGAGTGAAGCATGTCTTAAATAGATTTTAGGTTTGGAGTATAAGTGGTTTGGAGTGAGGTTTGGAATGAGGTTTGGGTTTGGAGCTAGGGTCGGAGTTAGTTAGACTCAACTCACCGAGTCAAGTTAGTTAACTCGGTTAGTTAGAATCAACTCGGTTGCTTGGAAAACAAGGAACCACAATTGGTGCATGTGTGTGTGACTTGGGCTGCAAGCAAGGCCTTGGGACTTGTGAACTTTCAGCATGAACCCACCATGTTCGAGCCCTCATATGACCTTCATAACTCGTTCAAATGAAAAAATGTCCAACATCAAAGTTGAAGAGGGCATGGAGATGAACAACTTTGATGTTCAACAATTTTTCATTTGAAGCCTTCTTGATGGAGAAAATTGGCTTGACATTTGGCACGCCAACTGTTCGATGAAATTATGGCCTATGGGCCTGCACTTGCCTTGCCATGACTTGATTTTTGCCTTGATTTTACCAAACTTTGATTGATCATAACTCCCTCAATTTTAATCCGATGGAAGAGTTCTTTATATGGATTTGAAGCTAAGAACATGAACTTTAATTGGCTCAACTTGGGCCTGAGGTTTAGCTCTTTTATCTTGGAGAAAAAGAGCCTCAAAGTGTGGTGCAAAATGGTCCAAACTTGCCATTTTTGGAAACCCCAAAGTTTCTATTTTTGGCAGTTTTGTAATTTCTTGATTTTTCATTATTCCTCCATCATTCCTTGATCAAATCTTGTCCGATGAACATATATAACTTGAATTTCACGAATTTGACCTTAAAAAGTCAGGAGTTGACTTTTTCACTGTACAGTTGACTTTTTCCCCAATTTCTTGATTATCAAGCAACTGATCAATTGAACCTCTTTTGAAATGAACCAATGGCCAATCTTCCATCCTTAGACACTTGACATCATGTAGAAAACATTGAGATCAAGTTTGAATCAAAATTTCATCAGGAAACCACTTGAATCCAACACCCTAATTTTGACTATTTTTGATAAGAGATGCTGCACTGTTCAATCCTCTGGATGATTTCCCTTCTTTCAATGACTTGCGAGATCAAGGGGAGTGATATATGACATAAGAGACCCTTGAGGCTTGTGGGAGACCTTTGGCTCTTGATCTCCTGCTTTGGACAATCCACATCTTTGAGAAACAACTGATCCCATGCCCTTATGCAAGATGCAATGCAATGCTTAATGTTTTGTTTTTCTATGCTTGAATGCAATGCAATGAAATGAAAGCTCATGCTAAATGATATGAAGAAATGAGAGGGCAAATTTTGGGGTATTACAGCTGCCACTATTCAATCACTGTAGACCTGAACGGATGATAGCGATTGCTGTCAGACTTTCAAGGTATGGAGGGATTGAATACCGAAAATAACCAGAAAATTTGCACTCTGTGGAGAAAAAGAAAAGGGGTATAAACCCAATCAAATGAACTCTTCTTGAAGAAAACTCTGATGATGAAGAATAACATTAAAGGGATGTCTTTTAGCACAACGCCAGACGACTACTGGCTTGCAACACTACGGGTGGACTTTAACAATGTCTTTTAGAACAACGCCAGATGACTACTGGCCTGCCACACTACAGGTGGACTTTAGCAATGTCTTTTGGAGTAACGCCAGACGACTACTGGCTTGCCACACTACGGGTGAACTTTAACAATGTCTTTTAGAACAACGCCAGACGACTACTGGCCTGCCACACTACAGGTGGACTTTAGCAATGTCTTTTGGAACAACGCCAGACGACTACTGGCTTACCACACTACAGGTGGACTTTAGCAATGTCTTTTGGAACAACGCCAGACGAATACTGGCTTGCCACACTGCGGGTGGACTAACTTTTTGAATGGAGTCAGACGACTACTGACCTACCACACTGCGGGTGGACTTTCGCCAATCTGCGGTTGGACTTTGTAGCTGAATTGCCACACTGCGGGTGGACTTTTTCCAATCTACGGTTGGACTTGCCAATGATTTTCCACCCTTGGATGGACTTTTGCCAATCTACGGTTGGACTTAGCTGCGGTCTTTTAAAGGGAGTCAGACGACTACTGACTTGCCACACTACGGGTGGACTTTCGCCAATCTACGGTTGGACTTTAAGAATTTGCCACCCTTGGATGAACCTTTTGCCAATCTGCGGTTGGACTTTAGGAATTTGCCACCCTTGGATGGACCTTTTGCCAATCTGTGGTTGGACTTTAAGAATTTGCCACCCTTGGATGGACCTTTTGCCAATCTGCGGTTGGACTTTGCCTTGCTTTGCCACCCTTGGATAGACCTTTTGCCAATCTACGGTTGGACTTTAAGAATTTGCCACCCTTGGATGGACCTTTTGCCAATCTACGGTTGGACTTTTGCAAAAGCATTCAACATTGGATTACGCTCTGCATCCATATCAGACATCTCTGCTGACTCTGTTGAGGAACAATAATTAATGATTTGATCTTAGAGACTCCTGAAAGGATAATATCTCTGCTGGAGAATGAATGAATAATCCGTCTACTTCGAACTGTCAGGCTTGCCAAAAATAAATTGGACTTTGGGGATATGAGGGGAGTGATGATTCTGCCAGGAATTACTTCATCTGCTTGGGGATGAATTCTGGTCACAGTAACTCTGCTGGGGATGAGAATTTTCTGAATGACATTCTGCTGGGGAAGAAACGTCGTCAAAACTCTGCTTGAGGATCTATCAAACCCGAGATCCCTTGCAGGTAGAATCAACCTTCTACTCGGCTGGGGAAGAGACTCTGTTGATCAATAAGCCTCATGTGGGGAGGAAAATAACTCAGCTGGGGAGTATTGTTGACAAGATTCAATGCTGAAATTTGTGGGGAGTACAATTATCAGAGATACGATCTTGCTGGGAATCAGGGCTACTCTGTCGGGGATATGCGAATCCTAGTTGGAAGACATCCCGTTGCAACATGCTGGGAGAGAGTTCTTAGAGATCTGCTGGGGAAACCCAAGGCAATTCAATGGTAATCTGCTGAGGAATAAGACTGTCGAGCTTAGGATAAATGTCACAATGCCCCAAGTTAGGCGAACTTTCCGTTTGATGACTCCGCTGGGGATGATGAGTTTATAAAAAACTCTGCTGGGGAGAATCGCTTTCAATCATCTCGTGCTGGGGAATGCCTTTTAAGAGGATTTTACAAAAGACCAAGTGTCCTCAACTCTACTGGGGATAATAGATCTGAAACATCTTCTGCTGGGGAAATTCAATATGCCCCATGTTTGGGAGGGTCACAAACTCGCTTTTGCCCCAGATACAAGACTGATCTGAAGAAAACGTCATAAGAGGATTTTACAAAAGATTAAGCATCTTCAAACTCCTGGCGACTTCACTGGGAATTGACCATTAACTTCGGCGTCTGCGAAGCAACTCTACTAGGGAATTTGCAACCGTTATCGACACAGAAAAGCTCGTAGCTGTTGGAAGTACTGAATAGGAGAATCGACTTAATAAGATACAACACTACCTAGTTGGAATAGACTTGTCAATATCGTCTAGAAGACACGACCCATGCTCTTGGAATACTTGTACCTGTTACCTGCAACAAAAGAATATACACACATGCCCCAGGATATTGCGTGGTTTGAATCCACCATCCAGGATTATTCAACATTCAAAGTGATTTTAAATGTTTTTCTGCGCATGTTATTTGTAAGGCTACAGTGTTTTCAAATGCAATGTTTTATCAAAATTAGGACGTTTTTGCAAACAAAGCAGTAAAACACAAAATAAGAAGCATTTGACTGAAATTCAATTTATTGATTGAAAGGCCCAGAATAGGCAATTACATTAGGAAGCAATCCCTGGAAAGAGGAGAGTGCTGTAAATTGAGAAAAGAAACTATCCTAATGGCAATGTGAAAACGGAATTCCACTGAGTTTCAATTCTGCTATGGCCAGTATGTCTTCGAGACTCCCCGACATTGCCTTCTGAGGAATGATTAGACCGATTCCTACCCTTTGGAACGTCAGTTGCTGAAATGGTGATGGAGTACGGATAACTCAGACCGTAGTCGTTCGCTTAAATCCCTCTTTTGCATGGACCGCCCTTTCGGGTTTTCAATCCATCGGGATACCCTTTTTTGCCTGAGTTGTCCTTGCGGATTTTCAACTCACCGGGTGTACAATTTTTTTTTATTTTATCCCTAATTTTTGCCCGAACCCTTTTATTCTATTTTTGTGGTTCACCGGGATGCCCTTTTTTGCCTGGACTTTTCCTTTTTTATCCAGCGGGTCTATTTATGCGAAGTATTTTTTGACTACATCTGAGTTGACAGGGGATGAAAAGTCTTCGTCGTCCATGGTTGTAAGTAATAAGGCTCCGCCCGAGAAGTCCTTCTTAACCAACCACGAATGGACCTTCATAGTTGGGAGTCCATTTGCCCTTGTGATCTGTACTAGGAGGAAGGATCCTTTTGAGTACCACATCTCCCACTTTGTAAACCCGAGGACGCACCTTTTGGTCGAATGCCTGTTTCATCCTCCGCTGGTATAACTGCCCATGACACACAGCTGCAAGTCGTTTCTCTTTAATAAGGCTCAACTGATTAAATCTGGCGCGAACCCATTTATCCTCGTCTAACTTGACATCCATCATGACTCTGAGGGATGGGATCTCAACTTCAACCGGTAGTATTGCCTCCATACCGTATACAAGTGAGAATGGTGTTGCCCCAGTGGACGTGCGTACTGACGTTCGGTACCCATGCAAGGCAAATGGTAGCATCTCATGCCAATCTTTATATGTGACAACCATTTTCTGCACAATATTCTTAATATTCTTATTGGCCGCCTCCACAGCGCCATTCATCTTCGGGCGATACGGAGAAGAATTGTGGTGTTCAATTTTGAAGTCCCGGCACAGCTCAACCATCATTTTGTTGTTCATATTAGAACCATTATCAGTAATGATTCTCTCGGGCACTCCATAGCGACAAATGATGTCCCGTTTCAAGAAATGAGCTACCACTTGCTTAGTGACATTGGCATAAGATGCTGCTTCAACCCATTTAGTGAAATAATCAATGGCGACCAAGATGAAGCGATGGCCGTTTGAAGCAGTAGGCTCAATCTTTCCGATCATGTCAATGCCCCACATGGCAAAGGGCCAAGGAGAGGACATGACACTCAACGGATTTGGAGGTACATGCACTTTGTCTGCATAAATTTGGCATTTGTGACACTTGCGGGCGTACTTGCAACAATCCGCCTCCATTGTCAACCAGTAATATCCCGACCTCTATAATTTCTTAGCCATTGCGTGACCCCCGGCATGGGTACCGAAAGAGCCTTCATGTACTTCCTGCATTAACAGGTCTGCTTCGTGTCTATCCACGCATCTGAGCAGAACCATGTCAAAATTCCGTTTGTACAGCACGTCATCCTGATTCAAAACGAAGCTACCAGATAACCTTCTCAACGTCTTCTTATATTTAGTAGATGCCCCTGGAGGGTACTCTTGACTTTTCAAGAAACACTTGATGTCATGAAACCATGGCTTGTCATCAGACGTTGTATTAACCGCAAACACAAATGCAGGTCTGTCAAGATGAGATACTTCGATCTTAGGTACATGATTCCATCTTTGCACTTTGATCATGGAAGATAACATGGTCAAGGCATCTGCAAACTTATTTTCATCTCGAGGAATATGGTACAACTTCACCTTTGTGAAAAATGTCAGCAATCTCCTTGTATAACCTCTATACGGAACCAGATTTGCTTGGTGCGTGTACCAACTCCCTTTCACTTGATTGATTACCAAAGCTGAATCACCGAAGATATCAAGGGTCTTAATTCGTAAATTAATCGCCTCCTCAATCCCCATTATACAAGCTTCATATTCTGCTTCATTGTTGGTGCATCTGAAAGTTATTCGGGCAGTGAAAGGCATATGAACACCTTCCGGCGTGATAAGAACTGCTCCAACTCCGCATCCATTCATATTGACGGCCCCATCAAACATCAAACTCCATTTGGATTCAGGGTCTGGCCCCTCCTCCGGGAGTGGTTCCTCGCAGTCTTTAACTTTGAGAAACATGATGTCCTCATCAGGGAAATCAAATTTCATGGGTTGGTAATCATCAATAGGCTGTTGCGCAAGATAGTTTGACAAGATACTTCCTTTGATGGCCTTCTGAGAAGTATACTGGATATCATACTCTGTCAAAACCATTTGCCACCATGCAACCCTGCCTGTTAGTGCTGGTTTCTCGAAAATGTATTTGATAGGATCCATTTTTGAAATCAACAAAGTTGTGTTCCTGATCATATGCTGCCTCAATCTCTTAGCGGCCCATGCAAGTGCACAACATGTCTTTTCAAGCATTGAGTATCGGGACTCGCAGTCATTGAACTTTTTGCTCAGGTAGTAGATAGCATGCTCCTTCCTACCTGTCTCGTCGTGTTGACTGAGAACACAGCCCATAGAACCTTCAAGCACTGTCAAATACATTATCAAAGGTCTTCCTGAAACTGGCGGCATGAGGATTGGAGGTTCCTGCAAGTATTCTTTTATTTTATCGAATGCCAATTGGCAATTGTCATTCCACCTGACCGTTTGATCTTTTCTTAGCAGTTTGAATATTGGTTCACATGTGGCTGTTAGGTGAGATATGAACCTTGCAATGTAGTTCAATCTACCCAGAAAGCCACGAACCTCTTTTCTGTTCTCGGTTCAGGCATATCCTGTATTACTTTCACTTTGGCAGGATCAACCTCACTCCCTTTCTCGCTCACAATGAAACCCAGCAGCTTTCCAGAACGCACCCCAAAAGTGCACTTGTTTGGATTTAACCTTAGGCGGAACTTTCTCAACCTTTCAAACAACTTTTTCAAATTAATCAGATGTTCTTCTTCTGTTCTCGACTTTGCAATCATGTCATCCACATAACATTCAATCTCTTTATGAATCAAGTCGTGAAACAAAGTTACCATTGCCCGTTGATACGTTGCCCCTGCGTTTTTCAACCCAAAAGGCATCACCTTATAACAATATGTACCCCATGGAGTAATGAACGTGGTCTTCTCCATATCCTCAGGTGCCATCTTAATCTGGCTGTAACCGGAGAAACCGTCCATAAACGAGAACACTGAAAACTGAGCTATATTGTCAACCAGCACATCGATGTGGGGTAATGGAAAATCATCTTTCGGACTAGCTTTGTTAGGATCTCGATAATCCACACACATTCTCACCTTTCCGTCTTTCTTTGGTACCGGCACGATGTTGGCAACCCAAGGAGGATAATTGGTCACAGCAAGAAATCCTGCATCCCACTGCTTCTGAACTTATTCTTTGATCTTTATGGCCATATCGGGATGAGTCCGACGAAGTTTCTGCTTGACTGGCGGGCATTCTTCTCTCAATGGCAGCCTGTGCACAACAATATCAGTATCAAGCCCTGGCATGTCTTGATACGACCATGCGAAGATATCGACATATTCACACAACATCTCAGTCAAAGCTTTCTTCACATCTGTTTGTAGGCTGGCGCCGATCTTGATCTCTTTCTTAGCATCCTTGGTACCAATATTGATGATCTCTATGGTCTCTTGATGAGGCTGGATGGTCCTTTCCTCTTGTTTTAACAATCTAGCCAGTTCCTCAGGGAGTTCACAGCCTTTCTCATCCCCTTCTTCGGCTTGATAAATCGGTTTGTCAAAGTCATACATAGCCATATCAAAATCGTTATCAATGGAATCCGAAGGATCAAGTCTGTACGAACGGGTTCATGCTTTATTTTAGAATTTATTTTTAAAACAAAAAGAAACAAAACATTGCCATTTTATTATTTTGTGCAAAATAAAAAGAAAGACAGGGAACAGAATTTGAGTGCAAAAAGTCCTTTATTGATGATTAACATTGCAAATGCAAACAGGGTGGCCCTATAAATGAATCTATACGCCTTAGGCAGAGCGCAAGATTTTAACATGCATTATGGTTAGAAAAACAAAGAAAATTACTCTGTTTGAAGAGTAACTCGGATGACTTCTTCAACGGACCAATTCTGCAATGATTGTCCCGGAGCACGTGGGCGTACCCAGTTGTCTAAGTCACAGTCATTGTCAACATCATCCTCTGTAGCTGCACAAGACTGATCTGGGTAAATGATCCCCCCACTGCTGAAAGTGATGGGTCCACTGTTCTCTGCAACTAAAGTCATAGAGGGATGATAGCCAATACCAAATTTGTCCTCCTTCATTGGTGTCTCTATCAGCTTGCCCCAGCCATGGGCATTGCCTGCTCTGACAACCTCAACAGCTTATTTATAGGATGAAATGGATGTACCGGATCTATCTGGTGCAAGGGAAGATTCAGGCACGTTGTCAATATTCACTGCTTCAAATGACTGGCAAAGCGTCCCGTGAATTTCCCCATCCGTCTCAATATACTTGAACGTGGACAAATGACTAACAAAAATGTCTTCCTCACCACTTACCATCACAACTTGTCCCTCGAACTCGTACTTTAGCTTCTGGTGTAAGGTGGATGTAACAGCCCCGGCCGCATGAATCCAAGGGCGACCTAATAAGCAGCTATACGCCGGCTGTATATCCATCACATGGAATGTAGATTTGAACACATGCGGTCCAATTTGCACGGGCAATTCCACTTCACCAAACACAGATCTCTTCATTCCGTCGAATGCTCGGACAACCAAATTGCTTGGCCTTAAAATCAAACCATCAACTTCCAGCTTCATCAGTGCCTTTTTAGGCAAGACATTGAGCGAGGAACCAGTGTCTACTAGTACGTGAGACAACACTGCACCCCTGCACTCCATTGTAATGTGCAAAGCTTTGTTGTGGTTTCTTCCTTCAGAAGTCAGATCCCTGCTTGTGAACCCCAATCTGTGGCTGACATTGACATTAGAGATCACACCTTCAAGCTGATTAACGGTGATTTCCTGTGGAACATATGCTATCTTCAATACTTTCAACAAAGCCTCTCGGTGCGCGTCAGAACACATCAACAATGACAAAATTGAAATTTTCGAGGGCGTCTGGTTCAGTTGATCAACAATCTTATAATCACTTTTCTTTATTATCCTCCTGAACTCTTCTACCTCGTTGTCAAAGGTAATCTTTGTCTCTGTTTCAGGCACAGGCACACTTTCAACCACCTATTTTCCTTTAGCTTTTGCTGCAGCTTCAGCTTCTTTATCACTTCGCAAAGTTTGAGGAGAAAACAACCTTCCGCTCCGAGTAAAGCCACCTACACCACCCACATTATCAATATTTGAACTGGCTGATGTCCCAATTTCCTGCTTTTTCCCTTCGTAGTACACGTCTGCCTTATAGTGCCATGGGACTGCCTTCGTAGTTGTAAATGGAACTGGTCCTGGCACCGTGATGGTAACAGGACTAGATCTTTCTTGCACAACACTTGCTACGGGAGTTGTACCTGCAGGCACCTGGATCTCAGCAGAAGTATAATAAATGGTCACAATTGACACCTCATCAGTTTCTTTCACAGCCCGGTCAAACTGTAGACGTCCCTCGTCAATCAGACTCTGCAAACCAATTCTCAACTTATCACAACCATTCTTCTGACTCATACATTCAGAATAATTTTAATCACAATCCGGGAACACCTGTCCCTTCAACAAACGATCCTTCACCACAAGCAATGGAGTCTTTACTTGACTGATATCCGTTATCAAATTTAACCTCTTTCCGTCTTCAATAGCACGCACATCTGCCACACCATGATCAGGCATGGGGTTTTGAAGAACATTAGGAGGTAACGAGAAATTGATTGCCTTAGCATCAATCAAGTCTTGCACCTTGTTCTGAAATGCCCAACACTTCTCAGTGGTATGCCCCTGAGCACCTGAGTGGAACTCACAGCGAGCATTAACATCAAAATTAGGTGGCAAGTTGCCAGCGGCAGGAGGTCTCATAGTACGAAGCTCAACTAACTTCAATTTGAGTAACTGAGGTAGCAACGCTGAATAAGTCATAGGGAGAGGGTCAATATTACGGTCCCTCTGTCCAGATCTCTGTTGGAAAGGAGGTTGCTGCTGTTGCTGTTAAACTTGCTGTGGTGGTTGTTGCTGCTGAACAGATGGTGCTGGGATTGTCACTGCACCTACTTGATGGTAAGCCTGAGAACGTCCTCTGCCTCGTCCTCTATATACAGCGCTAGCATCACCTTCTCTTCTTTTCTGACCACTAGCAAACGGTTTCTTCGTCCCAGAAGAGCCAACCCCACTTACATCTTGGATCTTCCCAAGTTTCAACAGATTCTCTATTCTTTCTCCAGCAATCACTATATCAGCAAATCCGGTTGATAGACACGCAACCAATCTTTCAAGAAATGCCCCTTGCAGGGTGCCCATAAACATGTCTGCCATTTCTCTATCCAACAAAGGAGGTTGAACTTGTGCAGCCATCTCTCTCCACCTTTGAGCGTATTCCTTGAAACTTTCCTTAGCATTCTGTGACAACCCTTGCAGCTGAGTGCGGTTGGGCGCCATGTCAATATTGTACTGGTACTGCTTTAGGAATGCTTCTGCCAGATCTTTCCAACTACTCACAGCAGCTCTGTTCAATTTCATATACCAGGTCAAAGAAGCTCCAGCCAGACTGTCTTAAAAGTAATGCATCCATAACTTCTCATCATCTGTATGGGCTGAAATTCTCCCAAAATAAGCTCTAATATGTGTCCGAGGACACGTATAGCCATGATATTTGTCGAAAGTAGGCGGCTTGAATTTTGGAGGAATTCTTGCACTCTATGGCCCGGATCTTCTCAGCTAACTCATCATACCTTCGATCACCAGGGTTGCCCATATCAGCATCCAGCAGGGTAAATTGGTCTTCCAGAACATCTACTTGAATTCCACCAACATTTCTGCCATTTCCATTACCCAGATTACCACCTGGAGGAGGATTGCCACCAGGAGGAGGATTACCAACAGGAGGAGCAGTGCCCCTTGTCTATAAGTTGTCCACTTGATTACCTTCAGGCGTAATTTCCGGACGCTCGACCAGAAGACTCAATCTTTCCTGAGCCTGTGACATACCAGTCATGAGAGTCATGAACTGGTCCATGCGTGCCCTCATTTCAGCCAAATCATTCTGCATTTGATCCATAATCCTTGCTTGATTTCTTCGAGTTGAGTATCGGTGAATGTGATTCTCAGCTATAATGCCTACAACCACATAAAGGTTAGAAAGACCGGAGCAAGTACCTGCTATGCAAAAATGCTTATGATTATGAGGATGCAAATGTAAATGCAAACAATCATATTTAAACATTTCCAGGGCGTATCTGCTTTGATTCCAGTTTTGAAATTGGGCAAGGGATCGGACACAACATCGGAAAATAAATCCGAATCCAAAAATATTGCATAATCAATCAAAGGAAAACATCTTTCAAATAACTGAGAGCTATTGAGACAAATACGGCTGAACCAAATATTGTAATATCATAGCATAAGGAATCATACAAATAGGTTCGATACAATCAAAAGTGATTCCATCAACAATCCTGATGGTAATCATAGCAAAATACAAACAACAGAATTACTACAAGTCAATTCCAAATAAACTGGCTTCAATCTCCTCAAGAAGGTTCACAGTGTCTGGATGAGTAGGTCTTTCTAGCAACCCTTTGATCAGTCTGTTTCTCTTCTCGACGTCCTGATTCAGCCTAGCAATCTGCTCTTCAACATCATTGCCTTCGTGCTTTGATTACTTGATTCCCGCTTGCATTTTGAGCACTTCAATTTCTTTCTGGGCTTCTTTCCACTTACCGGAGAAGTGTTTCTTATCTTCCTTCATTCTTTGAAGTTCTTCTTTTAACTCCTCATTATCAATCTTGAGCTCCTCCCACATCTCCTGATATGTGGCAAGCTCGTCTTTATTTTTGGTCAAGAGCTTCTTGGTTTCCCTGTAGGCTTTGCCGGATGATTCAGCAGTCATACTGATCTTTCTACAGTGCTGAGCTCTGTCATCAAGATCCTTCTCCCTTTTTTCCAAACGCTCTGTCAAATCTTGGACCTTCCATTTCAACTCCAAGTTGTCATGTAAAGCGCCCTGAAGTCTACTGCTCATACTAGCATTTTCCTCTCTCAAATCTTGCACCACTTTTCACTGCTTATCGAATTCTTCAATTGGTACGGTGATTCGTTCCTCTATCACTTTGGGATATAAGGGAGGCGCCCAATCAAAAGGCAAATAGTACTCTTCGACTCTCTTTTTTATCCATTGATCATATGGAGGAAAAGTTTGATTGTTAGGCACACCCCAAATGGTTTTTCCTCTCTTCTGTTTACTGAGCCATGCTTTGGCAGCTTTCTGCGCCATATCTAATCCATCGTCAGCCATGTGAAAATACAGAGACTTTTCCAATTCCTTTTCAATTGGGGGACTTCTTAGAGCATACATACCCAAACTGCCGGATAGCCAAGGAAGGGTTATAGTTAATACCTCCTTTTCTCCCTATCAAAGGGACATTGGGGTTTTCACCACAACTGTGCAAAATGTCTTTACCCAGCACTCTGTGATTCACCCAAACAATATCCTTAGCATCTAGGACCATCAGATGCTGGCTCCATTTCAGAGAATTCTTAGTATCCTTGAAAGCACCTGACTGGGGTAGACGATTGGCAAACCACTTATAGAAAAGAGGTGCACAACAATGAATTGTCCCACCTCGTTTCTTCTCGTTCCTGTTGTATGAAGCATAATGGAGCTCTCCTAATAAGGTCGGCACCGGATTCTGAGTTACAAATATTTTGATAGCATCTGTGTCAACAAAATCAGGCTCGTTCGGGAACAAGACAATACCATACACACAGAGAGCCAACACTGCATTGAAGGTATTCCACTTCTCCTCCTTTGCTGCCTCTTGAGCTTTGCTTGCCAAGTATGATAGGTGATAGCCACGGACTTTTCCTTTGTCGAAAATATCAGCTTCCAAAGTTGACTTGCTCAAATAAAGAGCACCAGCTACAGCTTGGGAATCAAGATCTGCCTTCGACCCACAGAAAGGAACACCTTCTTTGATGGAAATTCCCAGGATGTTAGAATACTCCTCCAGAGTGGGAACCAAAACATAATCTGTCAACACAAAACATCTCAGGGACGGATCATAGAACTGCATCAAGGTGTGCAAGCCGTTATATTCATATTCACTGATGTTATGAACAAAGGATAGGATCCAACCATACTTCTCTCCGAACATTCCTAACACTTCCGGACTGGCCATCTCTTGTAATTTACAAATCTGACCCAGGATGAGCTTCGGGAACTTGTACACAATAATATTCTTCCTACCCTTCTTGGTGTTCATCCCTATGACTGCCCTTTGACTGGAATCAAAATCAGATACTACCTGGAAAATGAAAAATATGAATGTTAGAGAAGAAGATGCAATGCAAGACATGGGATCAAGGTGCCACGTGTCTGTGCTGGACTGTAATAGTTGAATAAATTCAGGGCTCAAGTTCTCCAGAATTCCAGAACAACAGAGTAACCACACAGATAAACCATACTGATAAGAAATCCAGTGTACCAGGTATGTTGAAAGTCAAGGGTACCTGCAAACCTGCAAACAGCCCGTCCCTCTCACATGTTGGTACTAGAAAGGTGAGGATCCTCAGTATCCCGGACTCTCAGGTCGAGAAATGATGATACGTTCACCATTTCTGGTTTGGCATCATCATCAATCGAGGAGGCCTCAACTGATTTCCCTAAATAAGGATATCCTATAGCAAGTTCCCAGCATTGGGTCCCCGGATCGAGAATGTGAAATGGGTTTGCCACAAAGTGTGGTCTGCCACTGTCACAACTCGGGAGGAGTGCCGCAATTGAGTCCTCGGGAGTGGTCACCAGAGTCGACAATTCCTCCAGAGAATATCTACTCGCCTGTATCAAACATACAGTAGCAGATAGCTCCGGATAGAACCTCGTCTGGTTGTAGGTCTCGTGAACACCCACACGTGGCCAAACACCACGGGAGCGACACGTCCACCTACGCTAATACCTATGTGTATGCTCAAGCCTGGGTAGTGGGCTTATCTCTCAGAATACCCTGCCCACCAAACAGATAAAATCCAGCACAGCACAGTATAATAATGATATGTAATGCAGTAAATGCGGTAAATACAGTAAAGTGTAGTAAAGCAGTAATACAGTAAATAATAGTACAGTAAGACAGTAAAATACAGCACATCAGTAAACACCTAATGAAAGAAAACAGACAAGCGCTAGGATTGACTCGCTAAGGAAACCAGAGATTCTGGGTTCGATCCCCAGCAGAGTCGCCAGCTGTCGCTCCCGGGATTTTCATCCAAGTACAAACGTGAAACTGGCACGAAACAGAGTCGCCAGCAATGTGTATTTATCCAAAGAGAGGGAAAGGAAACACCGCATAAACCTGAAGGAAAGGAAAAGCATGGTCTTACGACCAAGAGAACTGGGTTCGGGAGTCAGTTACGCGAGAGGAAGGTATTAGCACCCCCTCGCGTCCATCGTACTCGATGGGATCCATGCTTGCTGCTCGATCAAAGGGTGTAGAAAACTGGAGCTTGGCCGCTACTGGAAAGGAAAAGGATCAGGAAAAAGGAAAAAAGAAAGGAGAGAGAGAACAAGAACAAATGTAGGGAAAATAAAAGAAGTGCTCGAATGGGCCCTACCCCACTGCCTACGTATCTCATTGGGAACATGAGAATTAGAGCGACGTAGTTCCCCTCACCTAGGGAAAATTGTTTGTGTTTTTTAGCGGAATACGTCAATGGTCGCGTTCTAGCAGTTAGGTGTTGCAGCTCGCTGTTGGGAGGCTTACGCGTTACCTGTTTGCGGTAGAACGGAAATGACGCATCCTTAAGGAAGAAGTGAATGAGATGAGAAGAGAGTTCCCGAAGGAAAGACGTTATTGTTTGTTTGAAGTTTTTTAGAAAGAAGTGTTTTTGAAGTTTTTTGTAACTTGCATTGCACCCAAGTCTACAATATAGGAACGAATACGTCGCGTATCGTCCCCAACAGGACGTACACTAGGTACCCTAGAAGAATGAAGGGAAACCCCCCATTATTCACTTCCCACATTTAAGGCTCATGCGCAATACACGTTTAACCCTTATTAAGTGTTTTTTTTACTTTTGTTTTGGGATGAGAAGAAGAGACTCAAATGGTCGAGAAAGGGTAAAATCTAATAAAGGAGACTAAGACTCAATCTTAATGTTATCATACATGGTGATCCTATGGTTAATGAGGTTTAGGAAACCTAATCCTAAAAGAAAGGAAAAGAAGAGCAAAAGAAGCAACTTACTTCCAAGATGGAAGTTAAGTTGATCTTAAAGAGGGATGAAGAAGAAGTTATTCAAAGAAAGCATGTCTATGCTTATCAAAATCACAATTTGAATTATTAAAAGAACTAAGAGAGGATGAGAGAAAAAAAATGCATGCGGAAGCTTATCCACACACTTACTTACCATTTACACCTACATGAAAAGGTTAGTTCAAGATTATTTACAAGCAATCCTAAGTAAAAGAACTTGATCAAACAAGCAAATGGAAGGAAATAATGAAAACAACAACTATTACAGCCCACATGCAACAGAACAGCAGTAAATTCAGCATCATATACCAAACAACAAACAACAGCTCATGTTCAGCATATAAAAATGGGTATAACAAACATTTGGCAGCACATACTACAACATATATGTGTATAAACAGCAGTGGAAGATTAGAGACAGCATGCATTAACAAACAATTTCAATCATGAACAACCATTATCATGCATCAAGCCTTGCACATTCATCAAACAAACACGATCACAATCACATTATGAATCATGATGAACAATCTTTGAAATCTAACATGTTATAATGCACATTACAAAAGAATACACATTGTCAAGAATATGAGCAAGTCAAAACAAGTATACATCTCTTGAAATGGAAAGCAAATGAACATGCGCATAGTGATTCCAGCAACATAACATCAATTAGCAATTAATAAGCTCAAAGTGTGTGCATCATGTGTTCATCACATCAATTGATCTACAATGCAAACATTATGCCCAATAATGAAAAACCAATGCACGCATGTCGTAAAATCATGTTCATACTGTGGTGTGAGTTAAGATAGCTCAAGAATAATCCACCAATCATCAATGCATTGATCCATGAAGTTTAAACATGTTAAGGATGTCAAACAAGCAAGAAAATGCAAGAAAATATCATTGTGCAGCAGGGGTAATCGATTACTCACTTTGAGTAATTGGTTACTCAGTTGAAATTTGGCTAAAAACATGAAAATGAGGCTGAGTAATCGATTACTCTATTAGGTTAATCGATTACCACTGCAACAGAGACAAAAATTCAGCTTTGAAAAGCACTTTTCAGCAGTGAATGACTTATCAAAACATCTAATTGAACATGTAATCAATTAAGCACGAAATTACATTGAATTATGATCCTGAAACATCAATTAAACTCAATAATCAACCACAACAAGAATCACATTCAATCATATGGATCCAAAATCGAAACTCCACAAAAATCTACGTCGAATAAGTTGCGAATAAGCTAAAAACAGTGTAGATTTAGGGAAAACTAACCTACAAAGCAGAGACTTGCCATGGTAATTGTTGCAAAGTGATATTGGTGCAGAAAATCAAAGAAAACCAGAGACTCCTCGATTAGTAGCCAAAATGCGTCGAAACCGAACAAAATCGTGAAAATTCAACGAGATCGAACTTGCACCAAAATAAATGGTGTGAAACCTTTGAATTGAAGAAGAATAAGCTGAAATTCCAGAAATCCAACCAATGCAAACCAAGGGATGAAGTTTAGCTCAAGAATTAATCACTTTTCAATGTAAAAAGTGATTATTCTTCAAGAAATAAGAGCTTTTGTGTGTGGTTTTGGAAGAGAGAAGTAGAAGTTGTAGCAAAGTGAAGAGAGAAAATGAGAGTGAAATGTGAGAAATTTGAGAAAAAATGGTTGAAGTCCTTGAAAATGAGTGAAGCATCTCTTAAAGAGATTTTCGGTTTGGAGTATAAGTGGTTTGGAGTGAGGTTTGGAATGAGGTTTGGGTTTGGAACTAGGGTCGGAGTTAGTTAGACTCAACTCACCGAGTCAAGTTAGTTAACTCGGTTAGTTAGGATCAACTCGGTTGCTTGGAAAACAAGGAACCACAATTGGTGCATGTGTGTGTGACTTGGGCTGCAAGCAAGGCCTTGTGACTTGTGAACTTTCAGCATGAACCCACCATGTTCGAGCCCTCATATGACCTTCATAACTTGTTCAAATGAAAAAATATCCAACATCAAAGTTGAAGAGGGCATAGAGATGAACAACTTTGATGTTCAACAATTTTTCATTTGAAGCCTTATTGATGGAGAAAATTGGCTTGACATTTGGCACGCCAACTGTTCGATGAAAGTATGGCCTATGGGCCTGCACTTGCCTTGCCATGACTTGATTTTTGCCTTGATTTTACCAAACTTTGATTGATCATAACTCCTTCAATTTTAATCCGATGGAAGAGCTCTTTCTATGGATTTGAAGCTTAGAACGTGAACCTTAATTGGCTCAACTTGGGCCTGAGGTTTGGATATTTTATCTTGGAGAAAAAGAGACTCAAAGTGTGGTGCAAAATGGCCAAACTTGCCATTTTTGGAAACCCCAAAGTTTCTATTTTTGGCAGTTTTGGAATTTCTTGATTTTTCATTATTCCTCCATCATTCCTGGATCAAATCTTGTTTGATGAACATATATAACTTGAATTTCACGAATTTGACCTTAAAAAGTCAGGAGTTGACTTTTTCACTACACAGTTGACTTTTTCCCCAATTTCTTGATTATCAAGCAACTGATCAATTAAACCTCTTCTGAAATGAATCAATGGCCAATCTTCCATCCTTAGACACTTGACATCATGTAGAAAACATTGAGATCAAGTTTGAATCAAAATTTCATCAGGAAACCACTTGAATCCAAAACCCTAATTTTGACTAATTTTTTATAAGAGATGTTGCACTGTTCAATCCTCTGGATAATTTCCCTTCTTTCAATGACTTGTGAGATCAAGGGGAGTGATATATGACATAAGATACCCTTGAGGCTTGTGGGAGACCTTTGGCTCTTGATCTCCTGCTTTGGACAATCCACATCTTTGAGAAACAACTGATCCCATGCCCTTATGCAAGATGCAATGCAATGCTTAATGTTTAGTTTTTCTATGCTTGAATGCAATGCAATGAAATGAAAGCTCATGCAAAATGATATGAAGAAATGAGAGGGAAAATTTTGGGGTATTACACTTGTTAAGCGATTTAGCTGATGAATTTGCTATAGGAACTGAACTTCAAGGTGAGCAAACCATCCAGATTGATGATTGACCAAAAATTTGTCACAAGTCTTGCTAAGAATATAGTGCTGCATGGAAGAAGTAAGCATGTTGATACTAAGTACCATTTTCTGTGCAATCAAGTTCAGAATGGAGTACTTGAGATTGTTCATGTCGGCAGTCAGAAGAAACTCGAAGATGTGCTCACCAAGGCGATCAAAATTGAACACTTCATCAATATGAGGGAAGGAATTAGTGTCATTGACTTTTAAACTTGAATGTGAATTAAGGGATAGTGTTGAAATCTAATTCAAATTCATGTTGTAACTTTGGATTTGCATTTGATTTTACGTTCAGTTTTCATTTCAGTTGCATTTAGTTTGCTTTAGAGTTTGGGTTCGTATATAAACCCAAGTCACATACATTTGTAACAGAATTCTAAATTTTAGAATGTTTTGAAAGTTAATTATGTTTCATTCTCTTTCTGCAATTTTTCTGCATCTTCTACGATTCTTGTGCATCAATGGCAGTTCATTGTTGAAATCAAATAATTGTTATCCAAAGCTCTAGTTTGATTCACAGGGAAACATGAGTGTATTGAGGTGTGTGATTGATTTCGTTCCTGAAATCTGCATTGAATTGAAGTTCGAAATTGAAGATAATCACATATCTTATTTCTCAGGGTTTGAGAAACACGAGTGTTAGTGAGAACTGCATGATTTGCACAAGAACTAAGACGGACGGAGAAAACTGTAGCTTGAACACAAAGCTTCCAGTATTTGATGGAAAGAATTGAATCGATAATCGATTCAAATGCATGTGTTATTTGAATATCAAGATGTTCTTGATCTCGTCAAAGACGGTTACACTCCAGTTGCAAAAAATGCAGCAGAAGCGAAATGAAATGCATAAGGTGAAACAAGGAAGAAGGATCAGAAGGCATTGTTCAAAATCCATCAGTGTGTGGATATAGAGGTGTTTGAGAAAGTTATTAATTCGACGACGGCAAAGGCGGCGTGGGATACATTAGTGTGGTGCTATGGTGGTGACGCATTAGTGAAGAAGGTGACGTTGCAGTCCTTAGCAAGCAATATGAGAATCTCAGCATGAAGAACAATGAGAGTGTGCCTGATTAAATCTCGAGAGTAATTGTGTTCACGAATGATATGGAGTCTTGTGGAGAAATGCTCTCTGAACAAGTAATCATTGAAAAGGTACTGAGATCACTTACTCCTCAGTTTGCTTACGTAGTTGTAACCATAAAACACTTTAAAGACACTAGAAACATGAGAAATAAAGAGGTTTGGAGTAGTTTAGAGGCACAAGAGTTGTGTCTTACAAAAAAAAATGAAAAAGGAGACAAAATAGGCTCTAAAAGCTCAGACCCTGAAAGCTTTTTCTGGAAAAAAGAACCGGAAGTAATTATGGCTAGAGAACAAGAAAAGTATGGTGGTGGTGTTCAGAAGTCACAAATCTCAAATTATAATAAGAAACATCATAATGTTCAAAAGGAATGGAGAATTATGGCAAGTGAAAGGTCAAGTCTTGCAGTTGTAGCAAGTTTTTTTTTTTGCTGCTGGTTGTTGGTCAAACGAGGTTAGCAAGGATGAAAAAGCCAACATAGCTGGAGGAGATTCTGATGATGAATCTATGTTATTGATGGCATATGAGAATGTAGGTGGATCAATGGTAGACTGGTGGTATATGGACACTAGCTGCTTAAATCACCTAACAAGAAACAAGCAGTGACTGATTGATTTTGACTCTAGTAAAAGGACAGATATCAAATGTTTTGATGACGAGTATCTGAATACTAAACCAATGGGAAATGTCATAGTGAAATTGAACAAAGGAAAAAATGTACTAATCAAGTATGTATGTTATGTTCTTCGCATGAATAGCAATATGATGAGTGTAGGTCAGCTGATTGAAAAATATTTTACAATAACCATGAAGGACAATATCTTGAAGTTGTATGATTGTAATTAGAAGCTGATTATGCAGTATAAACATGGAAGAAATAGGACATTAAAAGTGAATGTTACAACATCATACACTTAATGCCTTTGTGAAAAAAGTGCTGAAGGGGAAAGTGAGTTGTGGCACAAAAGATAGGGGCATCTGAACTACAGAGTGCCATGATGGTGCACTGTGAACCTGTCAGCATCAATGAGGCTCTCAAAAAGAAGGTGTGGGTGAACACCATAAAGGAAGAGCTTGAGGCCATTGAAAGAAACAAGACATGGGAATTGATTATTCTACCTGAGAACAAGAAATCTATCAGTGTGAGATGGGTTTTTAAGATAATGCTGAAGCTAGATGGTTTAGTTAATAAGCATAAAGCAAGTTTAGTAGATAAAGGATTCCTATAAAAGCATCATTTAGACTACTTTGAAGTGTTTGCACTTGTAGCTTGACAAGAAGCTATAAGGTTGGTTATTGCTATAACTAAAAATAGTGAAGGTGTGAGAAAAACACAAGACAGGGGGGATTTGAATTGGGTTTTCCATTTTGAAAGCTTTTTATGAAACTCAAACAAAGATCATAAATAAACTAACAATAAGAAAGACACACGATATATCCTGGTTCACTTGAAAACTATCAAACTAATCCAGTCCACCTGCCAAGGTGATTTTGCCTTAGACAAGGACTTAATCCACTATAACCAAATCTGATTACAATTGCACGAGCCAGCTGCTGGTGACTAACAACCTCTAAGACTCACCGGTCCTAGACTTCTTAAGAATTCTGACCCAACTGGTCTCTTAAGGAATACAACGACCAAGCCAACTACAAGTGACTAACAACACTAAGACACACTGCCTTAGTCTCCCTAAAAATTCTGACCAAACTAGTACTTTAGGGAACGCAAACAACTGTCTGCTACAAGGTTTGTTTACAATAATAATGCTTCTACACAAGCAGGGTAAACATACATTTTAAGCTCAATCTAACTTAGAGAGAATCTACAGTAATTACATTCTTCTTCTTTGTATTGTGGTGCTTTACTGCTCACTCATAAGTTTCTTCATTTCTTAAGTTCTTTCTTCATATACACTAGTGTTTCTTATACTTCTTCTTTTACATTGAGTATTACATTGTTTGCTACTCACTTCAGACTTTCATGCTTTCGCATGCATTTTCTCTTTCACGCTCATGCTCATCAGCATCTCATATTCAATCATGCTTTCGCATGCGTTTTTGCTCTTACGCTCATCATCAGCATCTCATGCTTATTAGCTTCTCATACTCTTCAACTTTTCTTCGTTGAGTGATCAAGTCTATATATATAGCCAGAAAATAGATTCGTTGGAGGGCATATCAGTAATATGGTAAGAATACTGGTGACTTGAAATAATGCAGTTTTGCTGGGTTGAAAATCATACAATGAAGTTGTCCTTTGTACCACCAAATCAGGGTAGTGGAGAGGAACGTGCCTTATCGGCACTATGTACTATTTTCCCACGCAAACGTTTCATTTTCTTCTATTCATCAGAGGCTTCTCAATTGATTTGATTGAAGCGTGATCATAAGAATGAATCATTGGGTCTTCAGAGTCTTGAGTCTTCAGAGTCTTCAGAACTTGTTCAGCCGAACCTTGTCTTCAGAGTCTTCAACACTTCTAGTTCAGAACCCTTGGTTATCGGAATACTTAAGTCTTCAGAGTCTTCAGAACTTCGTTCAGCAGAACCTTGTCTTCAGAATATTCAACACTTAGTCTTCATAATCTTTAATCTTCAGAATCTTCAACACTTAGTCTTCATAATCCTTAATCTTCATAATCCTTAACTCTTCAGAGTCTTTAGAACTTCTTTCAGCAGAACCTTGTTTTCAGAATCTTCATCACTTAGTCTTTAAAAGTTAGCGACCTCAGAAGCAATACAGGCTTCATAAATAGATCATCAGAGTCATGCTCAGAGACTAGATCCAAGAGACGTTACAACAACAACATAATGTCTTCTCAGAATCTTTCTGACGCACACTAGATTAGAACCAATTCTTGCTTCTTCACATAGAAGTAACCATAGAGAATATCTGAGTGACGTAGCACATGGTCTTTATCAGAGTTAGAACCTGTTTGTTAAAACCTATCATAATAACAAACGTTAGAGCACCATAATTGTTCTCACACAAATACTCCATTGTTATCATCAAAACATCAAGACAAGATGCAGAACCAAATCTTGTTCTAACAATCTCCCCCTTTTTGATGATGACAAAACCATGTATTTTGATAGAACAATTTATATAGAGTAATCACCATAGTCTACAAATTCATAGTTTTAAGCGCTCAGCTCCCCCTGAATCTGCTAATCTCAAAATTTCATTTATGCTTGTTCAAAGTCTCCCCCTGATCCCAAGACTCACAAAATAAAATCTGAGTTATTTAGAATATAACAATATAGAAGGAATATTTCCCTATATCAACTCATCAGAGTGTGACTAGAACATTAGGTCTTCATCTCAGAACCTGGTTACTATCAGAACTTTAACGACAAATCACAAACTTGATTTTAAGTCTGATTGGATGATGCAGCGCATCTCTTATCAGGACTTGATGAATAATCACAACTTCTTAAGAGACTTCTCTTTTGACAATCTTTCCTTAGATTTACCAATCTTATCAGATTCAGAGCCTGATTGATTTAATCAGAATATCATCGTTGTAGAGCGTATCTTCTGAATTGACTTGACTTGCTTTCAAGAAGATTTCTGCTTCTGATGCTTTAAGTTTGCATTTCATACTTTCAGAAAGTTTACAACTCCTGAACACTATGATATCAAACAAGATTTCTTTACTTTCAGATAGTTCACAACTTCTGAACAGTATTGGAACATCTGTTTGATCAAACCAGATATCTTGACTTTCAGAAAGTTCACAACTTCTGAATAGTATTGGAACATCTGTTTGAATAAACAAGATTTCTTGACTTTCAGAAAGTTTACAACTTCCGAACAATATTGGAACATCTGTTTGACTAATCATATATTCTCAAAGTGTACAACTTCTAAACCATGAATTATCAGAGTTGAAATTATCCATAAGATTTTCCATGTTCAGAGATTAAGATCTTTATATTTAACCTTTCTCGAATACTAAGTGATATTTTTCAGAGTTCCTTAATTGAAACATCAAACAAACGGTTAGTTGCAAAAGCATATCATCATGTAATGTTTGAGTTCGAGATTCTGAGAATAAGTACTATCAAAATTATTTTACTTTCTCCCCCTTTTTCTCATAATCAAAAAGATAATACAATAAAAAATGCAGTATTATGATAAATATGTGAGAAAGAAGTTCATAAGATAAGCCATATCACTGAGAAATAAAGACAGTGTCATTAATAATGAGTTAACAATACATGACTTGACACAAGGTATCCTAGAGATAAGACAGAAACCACAAGATACGACATGCTATAGATTAACCATCAAAGACTTCACAATGTTTCTTTAATAAATCATTGTCTAGACCTTCTGACTGGACAAGTTCAACAATTCCTTCTTTAAAGAAGATTTCAGATAGAACTCTTCCAAAAGGTATGTAGGGCTTGATGAAATCGCCATTTCTAGAATCAGTAATGGATTTTTGCAGAAAACTAAAGATAGTCTGAGGTAAATTAATTCGCATCTGAGCCATCAGGAGAAAGATGAAAACTTGATCATCATTAAACATGATATTTTTGTTTTCTTCCCGAGGACGAAAATTTGTCAACAGAAGCTTAAACCAAGCTTTGGGAATGGGAAGAAGGTTTTCAGGATTGAGAGGTTCATATCTGGAAGATGTGTTGTGAAGAGAGGCTAGTTCCTCAGAAATAAGATACCTAGACTTAACATGTTCAACAGTGAAACTAGTGTTCTCACAGCCAATTGCTAGAGCAATGGTAAATGGAGTGATGTTTATGGGAACACCAAGGACACGGGAAGAAATTGAGTGACCTTCTTTATTAATGTAGGCATGTTTCCAAAAATCTTTGACAAGATTTAAGTAGATTGGTTTATCCAGAATCATGAAGTATTTTGCCCATTCTTGAAAGTGCATGATTGGGGTAATGCTGCTAGGAATTTCTCTGTTTCCAAGATGAAGGATATTGATTTGTTCTTCTAATATGACCTTAAGAAGGTTTTCATCTCCTTGGAAAGTAATTAGGGACATGATGAGAAGATTTGGACAGTGAAGGTATTTTTGAATCAGTGAGATGAAACACCACAGATCATGATAGGAGGGTTGAAATGTGTGTGTGTGTGTGTGTATATATATATATATATATATATATAAGAGGCGTGACTCACTGAGAAAATGACATAGGTCAGAGTGCGTATCACGCAAAATATATGCCACTGGCATAGTGTCAGAGTAAGAGACAAAAGTATCAAGGAATAGGAAAGAAGTGTAGCAGTCTCTTAACACCGAATATCCAAAAAGGTCATAAATAAGGTTACAATATTTAAGTTCTAACAGGAGTCAATAAATGTATACTTATAAGTGGCAATTGAAAACTAACGCATAGTAAAGACAGAAGAGAGTATAGCTTATTTTCAAGAAAATATTAACTCACATGTGTCTTATCATTTATGTATGCACAGTTGTGGTCATAGGGGAATACGTAAAGATTTTATCCTATTCTCAAGTGTAGCGCGATTTTTGTGGTTTCGAGTCACAATTGCTTTGGTACTACAGTTTGATTCATTTTTTATCCTGTGAAGCTGATTAAGGAAGGGAAATAGATGTCTCCAATTAACTCTGCTTGCATACTGAGCTTAAACAGATGACTGTTGGTTTACAGATGCTATCAAAAAGGGGGGTCTGACTTAGGTTATTTTTCTTAAGAATACATTGTCTGGACTATTTGCGAGGCTTTTGGTGAGGTATTAGGGCTGATGCTTTTTGATTGATGTATGGAGGTACTGGACTTTGAGTTTTTGATTAGTATGCTCGCTAAGATTTTGCAATCTTATGCCTACATATTCCCGTTTAACGAAACAGGGAAATCAGAGAGATTGTAGTTCCCTCCTATTCTAAGGGAGGAAAAAGATGTTTTGGTGTCTTGTTCAAAGCCCAAGATTGAAGCTAAAAGGGTATTCGTATCTTATTCAAAGCCCAAGATATGAAGCCGAGGGGTTTTTTGGTGTCTTGTTCAAAACCCAAGATTGAAGCTAAAAGGTTTGAGTGAGAGAGAACTTGTCATCTCTAAAGAGATATTCTTTGATGTTCGTATGCATTGATTAAAGCACAAGTTTGATGCTAAAAGGTTGATTGACTCAACCGGGGATTTCTCTATGCAAAGCCTAAGAGGAGGCTATTGACCCAACAAGAGGGTGTTTGTTATTTGTCGCGTACGAAGCCCGAGATAGAGGCTAAAAGGGTTCACTCAACAAGAGAATACTAACAAGTGGATGACTCAACAAGAGAGTGCTTTTATATGTCTTGTACGAAGCCCAAGACGGAGGCTAAAAAGGCTTGACTCAACAAGACAGTACTTTTATCTGTCTTATACGAAGCCCGAGACGGAGGCTAAAAAGGTTCGACTCAACAAGAGAGTACTTTTATCTGTCTTATACAAAGCCTAAGACAGAGGCTAAAAAGGTTGTTTCAACAAGAGAGTCTGACAAGTTAATTGACTCAACAAGAGAGTCTTTTATACTCAACAAGAGAGTGATATGATGTCTCGTATGAAGCCCGAGATAGAGGCTAGAAGGAAAGTGACTCAACAAGAGAGTCTTGAAAAGTGATGGACTCAACAAGAGAGTGTGAAAAGGTTAACTCCGCTAGGGGGAATCATTGTATAAAGCCCAAGAGGAGGCTGACTTCGCTGAGGATGGATCATTATACAAAGCCTAAGAGGAGGTTATACTTCTGTCGGGGATTCTTGAGATCCTGAGGCAGGTCTAAGAAGGGAATCGATCCTTGTAGGGGAATGCAAAAGGAATTGATAGATCAGAAACCTTGAGGCTCTAGTTTGAGATAATATTATCTGACCCAGTTTGGGGAATTTTGGGAGAAGGGCGGGGTCTTAGAACCCGCAAAGTTCTAACTCGGCTAGAGATTAATCCAGAATATAGGGTTTCTCCTATGTTTGAAAGGTGCTTGAGAATGTCTTCGAGACTCAAGGGAATTAGACTGCCCAAGTCTACTGGTAGAGTTTTATCTTTTGTATGATGCCCAAGAGGAGGCCGACTCGTTTAAGGGATGCATATCAACCCTAAAATTGGTCAGAAGATTTTGACTCCTTTTAGAAAGACAGCTCTAACAAAGGATGACTAAATTCTGTCCTATACCTTTAGGAGGTCGTGAAGGTCCTTGTACGAAGCCCAAGAGAAGGCTTGAGAACTTTTAAGAAGCCGAAGGGTCCTTGTACAACGTCCAAGAGGAGGCGGGGATAATTTTAGGAAGCCCGTGGGTCCCCAAACCAAGATAAGTTCAAGAAATGCAATTCACAGAGAAGAGATCATTCCAGGAAAGTTCGAGAATTTAGAAGAAACTCAAGAGATGCTTTTCACAGAGAATAGATCAACTATGGGGAGTAGAGTTTCTTTGACAATTTCTAAGGGTGACAGTCTGAGAAAAGCTTCATCAAGAATACTGACTTTCTCTTTGTTCCATATTGTTTAACCCCAAGATAAGGGAAGACTGTATCTGGAATCCTATGGGGATCTAGTTTTGTTTGTATTCGAGAGTGACCAACAGGCTTTACCTAGGTCTAGTCGTAGTTTCCGGGGAAAACTCTAAATAACTATACTAGTATTACACAGTTGATATGTGACAAGTATATAAAAGGATGTTGTTGTACCCCAAATTTTACCCTCAGATTCGTTGGCCTTTGTCATATCATTTTAAGTCAACCATTTTCGTAATTTTTAGTCAAATAGTCCCTTAATCAATAATCATGCATTTTTCATTAGAATTTAATTTGTTTTATATTTTTTTATTATTTTTAGTTGTATTATTACTATTTCTTTTTTATTATTATTATTATTATTAATTTTATTATTACTATTTCTTTTTTATTATTATTATTAGTTTTTTATTATTATTAGTTTTATTATTACTAAGCTTTATTATTATTATTATTATTATTATTAATTATTATTATTACTTTTATTTTGTTCATCTTCATAAAGGGAAAAATGGTGGGGACCACTACAATACAAACACTTCACATGGATTGCCAACTTGGATTTATCAATGGCCAAAAAACATTCTTACATTTCACTTATCAATGGCCAAGAATCATTCTCATAAAGTCACATGGATTGCCAACTTGGATTTATCAATGGTCAAAAAACATTCTTACACTTCACTTATCAATGGCCAAGAATCATTCTCATAAAGTCACATGGATTGCCACATCAACACTCCCACTTTATTCACACTATAAATAAGATCTCTCATTCTCTCATTTGACACAAAAAATTCACCACACACAAAGGCTGAATACTCTCTTAATTTTCTCCCTTAATTATTCTTGCAAATTTTCTGGAGAGAAGACTCGTCTTCATTTTTCCATAACTCGTGTCATTGAAGAGGCAGTGGACCGTCTCCACTAGGTAACATTCACCTCTTTTATTTCTCCATTTTCAAAGTACCATTATCATTTATCTATGCTGTTATCAAGTTCATTAGCATGTTAATATTTTTCTGAAAAAAGTATTGTAATATCCTATAATTTTTGTTTGGTTTTATTATGAATGATGTTTAAAAAATAAGATAAAAATTAAAAAAGACAAAATACATGCTTCATCACCACCCTTTTATTATTTCATACTATTTTTATTTTATTTTCCATTTATTTCTTAATTTTGTTTCTCTAGTTTTTATTTTAGGAGCACTTTGAATTTTTAGTTTCAATTTATCATGTTATTTCTTGAATTCATAACTTTTTATTTCGAATTTTGTTTTGATTTTTATTTTTCTCTTACGATCTTTATTTCGATTTTTAGGGCCAATGATATTACAAAATCATGACTTAGTTGATTTATGCAAAATGACTAAAAAGTCTTGATATGTATGAGGCTCATTTCTTTATTTTTGTTGGTCAATGAAAGTCGAATATCAAAAGATTATCGATCCTCCGATTAAATCTTGATCAAGACGAGACTAACTTTATTCTTCATTTCGAGTCCATTTTCTTTACTTTGGGCCAATGACATTGCACAAATCTTGACTTTGATTATTTCAAATCAATAAAGTCTTGATAAATATGAGGCCACTTCTTATTTATTTTTATTGGTCAATGAAAGTTAAGAATCTAAGATTATCGATTAATCGATTTAAATCTTGATTTAAACGAGACCAACTTTATTTTTCATTTCGATTCCATTATCTTTATTTTGGTCGATGATATAACGAAGTTCATGGTTTGGTTGATCTCATCAAAGCGACAAAACTTTGATCAATATGAGACCACTTTCTCTTTATTTCAGTTTCATTCACTTTTTAGTCGATGAAAGTCAAGAATCATTGATTATCGATTTCTTGGTTAAATCATGATTAAGACGAGACTATTCTTATTTCCTTAGCAAGCAAACATAACATAACACAAACTAAACAAGAGGTTCCTGTAGAGTACTACAGATATTAAGCGTGCTAATACCTTCCCTTTGTATAACTAACCCCCGAACCTTAGATCTCCCCCACTCAGGTTTTCTTCGATCTTGGACCTTTCCTTTGGATAAATCAAAGTCGGTTGTAAAAGAAAAGTGATGCAGGTTAATTAATAGCTTGTTATCCGATTTTCACCGCAACAGAAATGGCGACTTCACTGGGGAAAGTTAGACCTATTGCTGGTCCTTTCCTAAGAGGGTTAAGCCTACCCTGTTTTTATGTTATTCATGTTTGCTTATTTATTTGTACATGCTTATGTATGTCATATTTGCTTATATATCTGTATATCTGTTCTTGCTTGACATTTTTCTGTTTAATGTGGGTTGATATGATATCTATGAGTGAGATAAGTCCTAACCCGGACTTGAGAGAACACGTATGTTTAGGAACCGTAGACATAGTCAAGGGAACTTCGAGGGAGAAATCCCAAAGGAGGGAACTTAAAGCCCACACTCAATTGAGGCCCTCTTGGAGGTGGTAATGTTGAATGAGCAATCGTGAATGCGTTACTACTTTCGACCTAGGAGCCAGAGATACTGATGACCATTAGTTACCCTTTACCCCACCTGGCCTATTTAGGATGTAGTGCGATGATTATGAGGGAGTAATCCTAAATAGTTGCTACGCGATACTACACTCAGACGAGACTCTCTTGAGGATTTTATCGATCACCGAGCAATTGGGAAGTTGATAAAATCTGAAAAATGGGTTGTCGACTCTGGGAACTCTTTAGAACCTTGCTCTACAGATACAAGAACCCTAGTACACACCCTTGGTTTAGTTCTTTACCCAGACTTCATGCTGTGATCTCGAACCCTTGATCTTGTTGCATGTGTTTTGCTTCCTGTTTGCATCGCATTGCATATCATTTGTATCTTTGCATGATTCATTGCATGCGTCTGTTTACCCAGTAACTCATTTCCAGTGGTCTCTATCTTCCAGTGTTTGTCTGTTAGTCGTCAAGTTGATTCCTCGACACCGATACCGGACTAGAGCTAATTACAGACGCAAGATGTCAGAGCAAGAGATACACAATGTTGAGGTCCGAATGGAGATCGATGAACTTAAGTCGAGCATGACTAAAATCACTGAGATGCTCCAAGTTTTGATTGCTAGGGGAGAGCCACCCCAAAGGACTGTCATCCAAGAAGTTTTAAGCGCTGATCCTCCACCAGTTCAGATGCCGCCTTCAACTTGGCCTGAGTTTGGTCTGCCACACAACTATTCTCCACCTCTTGCATCTACTGCTATGATTGGTCAGACTGCTGGACCAATATTTCAAGCTCCTGTTTTCGCCGGGCCTCAACCTATAGTTTAGGCTACTCGAGCTCCCTTTGAGAATCCCCTCTATGAGTACAATGCTGCCAGTGCTCAAGGTGAAGACCGTGAAGACTTTGTTGAACCTGAAGTTGTCCGAGAGCAGTTTCAGAGCATAGAGAAGCGCTCAAAGCCATTGAAGGCACTGATTTCTTTAATGTGGATGCCGAAAACATGTGCTTAGTATCAGACCTTGTTATACCTGCTAAGTTCATAACTCCAGATTTTGTGAAGTACAAGGGTCATTCTTGCCCAAGAGCTCATTTGGTCATGTATCTTCGCAGGATGACTGCTCATGCCAAGAATCAGAAGTTTCTTATCCATTGTTTTCAGGGCAGCTTAAGTGGAGCATCACTCAAATGGTACATGGGTCTCGAGCAAAACTCTATCCATAGCTTCCAAGACCTCACAAATGCCTTCATGAAGCAGTATAAGTATAACCTTGACATGGCTCCTGATCGTCGTCAGCTGCAAAACATGTCTCAGAATGATAAGGAATCTTTTAAGGAGTACGCTCAGCGCTGGAGAGAGTTGGCTTCCCAAGTTGAACCTCCCTTGGCCGAAAAGGAATTAACTGGAATGTTCATGGATACTATGTCCCCATTCTATTGGGAGAAGATGGTTGGAAGTGTTTCCTCCAATTTCACTGATTTGGTTACTATCGGGTCAATTTGATCCTATTCCCATGACTTACACTGAACTTTATCCTGGTTTGGTTCAACAAGGTTTGATTACCACAAGGCCTTTGCCTCCTCCTCCAAATCCTCTTCCAGCCGGCTATAGGGCTGATCTTCAATGTGAATACCATCAAGGTGGTGCAGGCCATAACTTGGAAAGTTGCTTTGCATTGAAGGCTAGAGTACAAGAGCTGATAAGGAACAAAATCCTCTCCTTTAAGGACAATCCCAATGTTCAGAGCAATCCTCTGCCAGGGCACTCCAAGTGAAGCCTCAGTCGACTTCGGCTCAGTTACTTCTTAAATACAGGACAACTCATCCTTGTGTTTGATTAGTCACTAGGCCTTGTTTCTTATTGTTTGCATTTTCTTTATTTTGTAATGGTTGTTTGCTTTCAAATTATGTTTGTACTTTGACAATTAATGAAATGAGCATTTGCAACTTTTTGATTCAATTCATTTGTGTTTGCTATTTACATCTCCATGCTTTCTTTTTCAATAAATATTTTATCTCTTTCGGAGGGAGGATGATGAAAACAAAATACTCATAACTGCTGTTGGCATGCTTTCAAATTAAGACTTTGTTGACGATGTAAGGCATTGTTTCAATCCCCAAACACTGGAGAAATAAGGAAGATAACCCCTTGTTAACCCCCTTTGAGCCTGGAAGTAGGAGTTTTTTTTCTTTACAAATAGAAACCCGCAGTTTTAACCTGGGGCAGGGTAGTTCTCAGTTAACTGGATTGTGCATTCAATTACAAGAACTTCATGCAAGACACCTTTCAACAAAATGTTGAATTCACAAATTTTTCTTCGCACACAACAAACAAGTGTCGAAGATGTCTTTCAAGTTCAAACGCCAATGATGGTTCACCGTAGTCATTAAGCCAGAAGTTCACAACTAAATGAATAAATGTAGTACAAGTTGTTCCCAAAGTGACAAATGAAGAAGAGTCATTAAGAAATACTTACTCAAAGAATGAGCCAAGTCTCTTTCGAAGCAAAAGCTAAGAAAGATGTGAAGCTCGTGACCTTACCTTATACAAAGAGAAGAAAGAACAAGCGTGTACGACAACCAAAAGTTGTAAGGAAGCAGTGATCGCCATCTCAAGTCCATTGAATTTTGAACCATCATCATTACTATCATCAATGCAATTCCTGACTCATGGGAATTTGAGTGCATAGTTTGAGTTAATTAAGCATAGGACTGGAGTTCATCACGTAGATTGGGTGGGTCACAAATAAACTTTGAGCCTTTATCCTTTGTTTCTTAAACCATGAACCAGGCCACGTTATAACCCTCAAAAGACCTAATGGAAGCAAGGTTATTTTGAAAGCATACTACAGCAAGGTTGCGTAAACTGACTCCAAAAGATCTTTGCAGATCATCTATTTTGAGCATACACCCTTTGCTTAAACTTTTCACTTTAATGTCTTGAACCACCGTGTTCAGACCAGTGACTCATATACTTTGCTACCTCTTTCAAAATGATTTTGATTTCAAAAGTTGCTTGAACTTTGCATTTACCATGTTTGTACAAATACTTTTGTTTGCAAACTAGCTTTCTTCTTAAGGAATTTTCAAACATTTGAGAAACTTGGTCGGTGATCCAATCAGGGGCAAGTTCCTTCCATATCCTGTTGAGAATCAGTTCAAGATTTGTGGTTTAATGGTGACTTCTTAGAATTGGTTTATATAGAAGATTTTACAAGACTCATATTGGGGCAAGCCTTCCCAGTGTACAGTAGAACAATCATCTTTCAAGACTCTGACTGGGGCAAGCTTTCTAAGAGCACCATGAAACGGTCATTTCCTGAATCGATCGAGCTGAAGCAATGACCAGTTCATCTACAACAGTCAGTTAATCTGGGGCAGTTAATTTGAAGAATCCCCAAGCAGCTTTTCATCCTTCCTACAAGGATCAACTTGATACAGTTAACCAGTGTGGTTGAGATATGTTCAGCAGTAGCATCCCTAGTCCCAAGCAGAATGACATTGATCTCCGTGTTGAGGAATCAGTCTTCCAGTCTTGTCTTTTCTCAAGAGTCGAGCCATGTCGTCGACATCTGCATCTGCATTTGACCATATATCATTTGCATAATTCATATACATATGCATATCATGAGTGTTTCATCCTCATTTGCATTTCTCCTGAGCTCGTGTCGTTATCCACGTCTTACCTTACCAAAACGTTACCTGTCCTTTCATTCAGTGCCATTCCTAAATGTTGTCATTCTCTTGCGCATCTAATCCTGTTGATAGATGCTGTTCTACTCTCATTCCAGTGCTATTCCTGGATCTTTATATTCTCTCACTCTAGTGCCATTTCTGGATGTCTGTCTCTTGTGATCTCCAGTGCCATTCTTGGATATCTTGTTCCTCTTGTTTCTCCCAATGCTATTCCTGGAAGTTTTGTCTATCTTCTATAACCTCCATCAAATTTGCTTGGATATCTCTCAGTGTCATTCCTGAAAGTCTTTTTTGTCCATTCAGTGCCATTCCTGGATGAGTTTTCTCCTTTGCATTCAGTGCCATTCCTGGATGTCTTTCTCACTATCATTCGATACCATTCCTGAATATAGTGATCCACCTTTACTTTCAGTGCCATTCCTGAAAGTTCACAGTCATCCAATACTTTCTTGGATATTGTGATTCCTCTTATCCAATGCTTTCTTGGATCTCTACCTTTCTCATGTTTATCTGATGCTTTCTCAGATGTCGTGATTTGTACCTTTCATTCAAAGCCATTATTGGATGACTGGTGTCCTTTTGTCCAATGCTTTCTTGGATTCTTACTATTCACATTCATCTAAAGCTATTATTAGATATTGTGAGTCATACCTTTCATTCAAAGCCATTATTGGATGTCTGGATTTTCTACCATCCGATGCCTTTCCGGATGTGTCTCTCTATCTGATGTTTTTCAGATCGAGTCTTTGTTCACTTTCATCTAAAGCCATTATTAGATATTGTGAGTCATACCTTTCATTCAAAGCCATTATTGGATGTCTGGTTTCTCTACCATCTGATGCCTTTCCGGATGTGTCTCTCTTTCTGATATTTTTCCAGATCGAGTCTTTGTTCACATTCATCTAAAGCCATTATTAGATTTTGTGATTTGTACCTTTCGTTTAAAGCCATTATTGGATGATTGGTTTCTTTGCATTCAATGCCATTCTTGAATGTAGTCTCTGTTCACATTCGTCTAAAGCCATTATTAGATATTGTGATTTGTACCTTTCGTTCAATGTCTGGTTTCTTTGCATCCAATGCCTTCTTGGATCCCTGCTTTGTTCACTTTTATCTAAAGCCATTATTAGATATTATGAGTTTACCTTTCATTCAAGGCCATTATTGGATGTCTGATTTCTTGACCACCTGATGTTTTTCCGGATGTGCCTTTCTCTGTCTTTTCTGGCTTTTCTTGAAGATCCCGTTTGAACTCTTCAGTATAAGAAAATTCCAGAAAATCTTTTGTTGATGTCTATTCTTTTCAAATTGATCCACAATGGAGATCATGTCTTCTTTCTGGTCCATGCCCAGTAAATAGTGTACTTTCATTTCCCCAGTGTCGTCCGGTCACCTATAAACCATTCGTCCATCTCCTTAGACTTTTCCCCAGTGAAGAGCACCTCTCTGGCTCCCATTCCCAGTGAGGACCTGTAGGACTTCCTCTTTATGTTTTTATCCCTGGTGCATCCTTAGAGTATCCCCATTGAGTCTCTTTTGTTGATCGATCTGTATCCCCAGTGAGTCTTTCTCGTGGATGCTAACCTTATCCTTCCCCAATTAAGCTCACCTGTGGTGGATTGCCCTTCATCCTTGGTGTCTGCACCTTTGCATCTATCATAACATCATATCATCATACTAGAAGTTCATGGGATGTCAGCATTTGCATGTCTGTTGTTTATCCTTAGCATTTGCATTCCATCTAAGGGAAAAATTTTTGGTTTGCTATATTTAAATACCTTTCACCCTGATGTACCGAGGATTTCCATCCCTCCTGTTATCCGGTAAAGCTATTTAATAGGGGCAACTGTTGTACCCCAAATTTTACCCTCAGATTCGTTGGTCTTTGTCATATCATTTTAAGTCAACCATTTTCGTAATTTTTAGTCAAATAGTCCATTAATCAATAATCATGCATTTTTCATTAGAATTTAATTTGTTTTATCTTTTTTTATTATTTTTAGTTGTATTATTACTATTTCTTTTTATTATTATTATTATTATTAATTTTATTATTACTATTTCTTTTTTATTATTATTATTATTAATTTTATTATTATTAGTTTTTTTTATTATTATTAGTTTTATTATTACTAAGCTTTATTATTATTATTATTATTATTATTATTACTTTTATTTTGTTCATCTTCATAAAGGGAAAAATGGTGGGGACCACTACAATACAAACACTTCACATGGATTGCCAACTTGGATTTATCAATGGCCAAAAATCATTCTTACACTTCACTTATCAATGGCCAAGAATCATTCTCATAAAGTCACATGGATTGCCAACTTGGATTTATCAATGGTCAAAAAGCATTCTTACACTTCACTTATCAATGACCAAGAATCACTCTCATAAAGTCACATGGATTGCCACATCAACACTCCCACTTTATTCACACTATAAATAAGATCTCTCATTCTCTCATTTGACACAAAAAATTCACCCCACACAAAGGCTGAATACTCCCTTAATTTTCTCCCTCAATTATTCTTGCAAATTTTCTGGAGAGAAGACTCGTCTTCATTTTTCCATAACTCGTGTCATTGAAGAGGCAGTGGACCGTCTCCACTAGGTAACATTCACCTCTTTTATTTCTCCGTTTTCAAAGTACCATGCTCATTTATCTATGCTGTTATCAAGTTCATTAGCATGTTAATATTTTTCTGGAAAAAGTATTGTAATATCCTATAATTTTTGTTTGGTTTTATTATGAATGATGTTTAAAAAATAAGATAAAAATTCAAAAAGACAAAAAAACATGCTTCATCACCACCCTTTTATTATTTCATACTATTTTTATTTTATTTTCCATTTATTTCTTAATTTTGTTTCTCTAGTTTTTATTTTAGGAGCACTTTGAATTTTTAGTTTCAATTTATCATGTTATTTCTTGAATTCATAACTTTTTATTTCGAATTTTGTTTTGATTTTTATTTTTCGCTTACGATTTTTATTTCGATTTTCAGGGCCAATGATATTACAAAATCATGACTTAGTTGATTTATGCAAAATGACTAAAAAGTCTTGATATGTATGAGGCTCATTTCTTTATTTTTGTTGGTCAATGAAAGTCGAATATCAAAAGATTATCGATCCTCCGATTAAATCTTGATCAAGATGAGCCTAACTTTATTCTTCATTTCGAGTCCATTTTCTTTACTTTGGGGCGATGACATTGCACAAATCATGACTTTGATTATTTCAAATCAATATAGTCTTGATAAATATGAGGCCACTTCTTATTTATTTTTATTGGTCAATGAAAGTTAAGAATCTAAGATTATCGATTTATCGATTTAAATCTTGATTTAAACGAGACCAACTTTATTTTTCATTTCGATTCCATTATCTTTATTTTAGTCGATGATATAACGAAGTTCATGGTTTGGTTGATCTCATTAAAGCGACAAAACTTTGATCAATATGAGACCACTTTCTCTTTATTTCAGTTTCATTCACTTTTTAGTCGATGAAAGTCAAGAATCATTTATTATCGATTTCTTGGTTAAATCATGATTAAGACGAGACTATTCCTATTTCCTTAGCAAGCAAACATAACATAACACAAACTAAACAAGAGGTTCCTGTAGAGTACTACAGATATTAAGGGTGCTAATACCTTCCCTTTGTATAACCAACCCCCGAACCTTAGATCTCCCCCTCTCAGGTTTTCTTCGATCTTGGACCTTTCCTTTGGATAAATCAAAGTAGGTTGTAAAAGAAAAGTGATGCAGGTTAATTAATAGCTTGTTATCCGATTTTCACCGCAACAGATGTGAAAGAAGAGTTACAGTGAAACAGCCCCACAATACAGTTATATACATATGAAAGCTGTAAATGAAAGCGGATAAACAGTTACCCGTTGTAGAGCTTCCATACTGTTTTGTTAGTTGTTCAACAAAGAAATTAAAGAAAGTTTTGATAATAACATATATTTGAATTCAAAATCAAAGGAGAAAGTGCTTTGAAAAGATTGTTGGGGCTTACGGCTCAAGGAGAGGCCCAAGTTTTAACGATGATCGCACCGTTGTCTTGAAAACTGTACAGAGGGTCTTACGCTCTAATAGAGGCCCAAAGTTTTATTTTTGTACAAGAGATGGGACTTACAACTCAAGGAGATGCCCAAGGTTATTTGTTTGAAAACGGCGATCGCTCCGAGGTTTTTGAAAACACAGTGGGTGTTATACAACATCTGAGGCCCAAATCATTTTGGTTTCAAAAAGGGGTTGGGTCTTACACTCTATTAGAGGCCCAAAGAGTTTGAAAATGAATAGAGATGGGTCTTATAGCTCAAGGAGAAGCCCAGTTGATTTTGTTAAAAAGGAGACGATCGCGTCGAACGTTTGAAAATATACATAGGGACTTATACATTGTCTGAGGCTCAAAGGTATTATTTACAAAGGGGTTGGGTCTTACACTCTATTATAGGCCCATGAGTGTTTGAAAATGATTGATGAGGGTTGAATTAATCAAAACCCTAATTTTGTTTTAAAAAGTAATTAATTTTGTTAAAAATTTTAATAAAAAGTATTGAAAACATGTGAAAAATGAGTGGTGATCTTGGATCAATGTTTCAAAAATCATGTTTATATCCACAAAATGATTAGAAACCAATTAAATTTGGAAAATCAAGGAGGAAAAAATATTTTAAATGTTAAAAAACAAATAAAAGATTAATTCTTTGCAAAAATATCAATTACATGAAATAAATAATATTTTTGAGAATTTTTGGCAAAATAAAATATTTTATCATTTTTGTGAATTATTAAAAAAAGAATCAACTCAAAATCATTAAAACTCAGAGAGAAAATATTTTTTGAATCAATTAAATAAAATCACAAAATTCAAATATTCAAATTTGGGAAAAAGGCGCCAAGAACATGGGCCAAGAACACGCGTAAGGGAGTTTTGCTCAGATTTACATTTTCTATCCAATATCACTGAATACTTGATGAAATTACACAATCCACATATCAATTTGCTCGTTTTCACCTCACGATCATGTCTATGGTCTTTAATTTCATTTATTTTAAGCATGGAATAAGAAATCAAGACAAAACCTCAAGAACCCTAAAATTTGCATGAAGGCTGAGAATTTTGATACACGATTCAAACAAAGCAATTAATTAAGGGGAAACATTCTATGCATGATTATGAGCATTTGGCAAAAGTATTGTGCGAGGAATTATGCATAGATTAAGAGATGACCAAGTTTAGGCTTACTTGAAGGTTGTGACAGCAAGAGCAATGTGATTTTTGAGTTTGAGGTGTTACAGATGAGTTGTGATGATCTGAACAGCTTCCCTACACCATATGGAGTGTGTTTGAATGCTTGGACTTGATTGGAAATGGCTGGATCACTTCATGGCATCTCAACTGCAACTTGGTTGAAAACTTGAGCAACTGGCTTGTGATTATGAGAAATCAGTATTACAGTTGTGTGTTTAGTGTTTGATCAGCTCGCATATGATGTTTATCAGGTGTTAGAGCAATTGGTTTGAGTGGAATTGCTCTCTACTGAAAAATTTGATAGTGACTTGCTAAGAAAGGTATTTTTGAGAGTGAGAAGATGATTTTGAGAAAGGCAAGTGTTGTAGGCCTTTGGTGTGCTTAAATTGAGCACAAATGAGCTCTATTTATAGTAGAGTAAGTTTGTTTTGCAAGCAATAGTGAATGGCAACTACAGCAGCTCATTGTCCAATTGCATCACTTTGGAATCTTAAGTCTCCTCTAGCCATTGACTAGAGGTTAGAGCACAGGCCTTTGGTTCCCTAGTTCAGAGATCATCCTTGACTCATTCAGTTGGAAAAGGCTCGGTTCATGCCACCTCGGTGCATCCATTGAATGCTCCAAAACAAAATTGGAGTCTTGTCCCCCTTTTAGGAATTTTTAGGTTTGGCATGCTACTTTTAGTTCCAAAGACTTGGGAGGCTTATGGATCAGTGTTTGTTCCTCCTTGTTTGTCATTTGCATAATTTGATCAAATCGAGCAAAATGCACAAATCTGCCTTGCCATGACAGTTGCAGCAAGGCATATTGCCACTGTCATAACTCTTAGCTCAAATGGAATTTGGAAAGCTCTCATATGATACAACATATGTGTGATCATAGTTTGTCTTGACACTTTTTGGATCCAAGTTAAAAATGCCCCTACATTTTGAAAAAAGTGAAACAGATTCTGACTTAGTGAAAATTTCACTAAGTCTTGAAAAAAGTGGCATTTTCATGTTTTTGTCATTTTGGTCACTCCATAACTAAAAAACCATGAAGAATTGGAATGAGGTGTAGTTGAAAGTTTTAAAGTATGCCATGAGAGCTACAAATCCATCTTTGGATCAGCCAAAATGGTTGCTTGGATCACAAGTTATGATCCTTGGAAGTTGGTACCCTAGCCACTTTGTTCCATAACTTAGAAAATTTCTAAGTTTTTTATGGCTACCCCTTTTACAAGTTATCCCACTTTTCTTGATTTTTCTTGATGAATGATGATTCCAATCACACATTAACATCATTTTAGAGTTATGGAACCATATTGATCAAAAAATCAAAAAGTCAAACTTTTACTTTTGGGCACAGTTGACTTTTTATTAGATGAATTCCAAACGGTGCGATCCTCTATGAAATCAAGTCCTTGACCTAAATCAAACTTGATGGATTGATTTTATAGGTGTTATAGGGTGTATTGAATCATGTCTCAAGGTTTGGGAGCATGTCCTGGGCAAAAGTCAAAGGCACAGTTGACTTTTTTTCGCGAAACCCTAAATGTGGTTCTGATGAACTTGAAACTTGTGAATCAAGCTTCTTAGATCAATCCATTGTTGCAAATGGATCAATGTAGTGTATTAGGGACCCTCAAATCATGTCTTGAGGTTTTAGTTCATGTTTTGTCCCAAAAGTCAACTTATGGGTGAATTAGGTCAAGAAACCCAAATTCCTGATTTTTTTAATGAATGCTTCCCCTGAGGTTAAATTGACTTGATGATTGGGTTCATGATGTCCCTTGGAACATATTAAGTTGTGCTTTGAAGTATTGGCTCATGCCCAGAGGAAAATTCCCATCTGGAGGCCTTGGTCGACCAAAACCCTAATTTTGTGACACTGGCGATCTTGAGGCTTAATCCACTTGGAATGCTGCAGCCTTGTGCCTGATCCTTGATGGGGGAGTCCTCTTGATCCACTGTGGATGTTTGAGAGGTTTAGAAAAGTTGAAGATCATGTCATTCATTGATTGATCCTTTGTCTAAGAGCTCTGAGAGGGCTTGAAACCTTAATTCTTAGTTGTAGGGAATGCTCAACAATTCTTGAGGAGATTGATGAGGCATAAAGGTACATCCATATTGTGATGATAATTTGCCCAATGATGGGAAATCTTAGTGGTCAAAATTTGGGGTATGAGATATGCCCCTATTTAATCTTCTTGGGCCCGAAGGTGTGAATGGCGAAGGTATTCGGGCATTCGAGGTGCAAGATGATTAAATATCAAAATACCCGAAATTTTGACAGTAGTTAGGAATGGTAGTTTACGCATTCATCTTCTTTTGCTAAGCAATAATGCTTAGAAAAGGTAAAATCTTCCCCTTGATCCTGGTCTTCAGCCAGGGAACTGGTCTCAGTTTCTGAAATAAACTTCCCCTCGATCCTGGTTTCCTACCAAGGAACTGGTCTAAGTTTCTGGTGTAAACTTCCCCTCGATCCTGGTTTCCTACCAAGGATCTGGTCTCAGTTTCTTTTGTAAACATCCCCTCGATCCTGGTTTCCTACCAAGGAACTGGTCTAAGTTTCTAGTGTAAACTTCCCCTCGATCCTGGTCTTCAGCCAAGGAACTGGTCTCAGTTTCTTTTTTCAATAAACTTTATTGACAAGGGACGCTATTAGTAGCGGTTTTCCTCAAACTTCTCGCCGAAATTTCCTGGGGAGATGCCATTTGATGGGAAAAAGTTTTGATGTCAGACTTGCTGGGGAAACCCATTAGTCTGAGCTGTAGAGGTGTACAAACTTCTCTGTTGGAGAAGCCATTTGCTGACTCTACCTGGGAAAACGAGTTTCTTGAGAGACGGTTTCCTGCTTAGGGGTATTGCATCATACTTTTCTTCGAGACCTTCTCGAAGAAATGCCATACAATGTGCCCCAACTTTGAGGTGCTAATGACTTCATTAACATTTATTTTTTTGGAGAGAAGAACGACTGTGTTGTTGAGAGTCTTCAGTTGCGAGGGTCTCTCTGGGATTTTTCTTAAGCCGGGAAAGCAAAGATATCATCTTCAATGGAGAAGAGTGACATTTGTCGAGAGTTTTCTTGTTTTTCAGAGGTTCAAGTTATCAAAGTGGTCGAGGACTGGCTCTAACCCAGAAATAAACTGGAGGAGAGATTGTTCAGACGAAACACTTCCTGACAGGGAAAGAAGAGGATACTCGGCCACTGCTGGGGACGAAGAGGTATCTTCAGTTCGAGATAGCAATTTTGCCTTGCTTAGGAGAGATAGTCCCTGTGGGGAACAACGTTGGTCCGGCTTAGGAGATAAGAACTCTGTCGAGGGGTGTCAGATGAAACATGGTCTCTGACACAGCTGATCCTTCATTCAAGTGTGCTGGTTTAGAAGGAGTACTTTGATTCTGCACTTTGAAGCTCGATTACTTCTGGAGAAGCGATCGATGTTCTTTCGATGTTCAACAGTCAAAAGAAATTGCCATCTTTGTTTTAAAAGCAGAAAAATTTGACAAGTAAAATTCATTTTTGTTATATTTCAAGAATCGTTAATCATGTTAAAACGTCGTTCTGTAAAGCTAAAACAAATAAGAATTGCAAACAAAAGCACAAGGGCTCAAATTTTATTGATAGGATGGAAATCAGCCAAGCGCGTGATTCCATTGAGTATTTACAAAGTTAGAAAATGGTAATTTAAGGGAAAAGGGCTACATTGAAACATAACAACCGCTATCCTTCTACCAACTTTGAATTCTGGGCATCCTGAGCTTCCATCGAAGATGAGCTTGATTGGAGTTTTTCGATGAATAGCATGACTGCTGCAAAGGATTTGCCCCTTTGCTGGACGTAGTTACTTGTCATTAATCCCTAATTTTTGACTGGATTGTACTTTTGAGATTTCCAATCCACCGGGATGATTTTTTATTATGTCTCTAAATTTTGCTTGGACCGCCCTTTCGGGTTTTCAATCCACCGAGACGTTTTTTTTTATTTAGGCGAAGTATTTCTGGACTACGTCAACATTCGTGGGGTAGGCAAACTCCTTTCCTTCCATGGTTGCAAGTCTCAGGGCACCGCCTGAGAAAGCTTTCTTGACCACATAGGGGCCGTCATAATTCGGAGTCCATTTGCCCCGAGAATCAATGAGAAATGATTGTATCTTCTTGAGCACAAGGTCTCCTTTCCTGAAGATTCGAGGTCTGACCTTTTTTTCAAACGCCTTCTACATTCTTTGCTGATACAACTGACCGTGACATAGTGTCGTTATTCGCTTTTCTTAGATCAGGTTTAATTCGTCGTGTCGACTTTGACACTATTCCGCCTCTGTTAGCTTGGCTTTCATCAATACCCAGATTGATGGGATCTCTACTTTTATGGGGAGCACGACTTCCATGCCATATACTAGAGAGAAAGAGGTTGCCCCTGTTGAAGTGCGGACATATGTGCGATAACCGTGAAGAGAAAAGGGTAGCATTTCATGCCAGTCTTTGTAGGTTACAACCATCTTTTGAACAATCTTCTTGATGTTCTTGTTAGCCGCTTCTACCGCTCCGTTCATCTTAGGTCGGTAGGGAGATGAGTTATGGTGTTCGATCTTGAACTCTGCGCACAACTCTTTCATCATCTTGTTGTTCAAGTTAGATCCATTATCAGTAATGATCTGGTTCGGAACACCATAACGGCATATGATATTGTTTTTGATAAATCGGACCACCACTTGTCGGGTTACATTGGTGTATGACGCTGCTTCGACCCACTTGGTGAAGTAATCAATGGCTACTAGAATGAACTGATGTTCGTTCGAAGCTTTGGGTTCAATCATGCCAATCATGTCGATTCCCCATATGGAAAAAGGCCATGGGGAAGAAAGAACTTTGAGATGTGTTGGCGGTACATGGATTTTGTCTGACTATATCTGACACTTGTGACATCTCCTCATGTACTTGTAGCAGTCGAATTCCATTGTCAACCAAAAGTACCCTGCTCTCAGAATTTTTCTCGCCATTGTGTGTCTGTTGGCATGAGTGTGTCATACCCCAAATTTTGACCACTAATATTTCCCATCATTGTGCAAATCATCATCATAATATGGATGAACGATCATTCCTCATCAGTCTCCCCAAAGATGGGTGACCATCCACTACAGTCAAAATTAGGGTTTCAAGCCCTCTGAGAGTTCTTAGACAAAGAATCAATCAACAAATGACATGATCTTCAACTGTTCTAGCCTCTGAAATATCCACAAGGGATCAAGAGGACACCCACTTTAAGGATTAAGCACAAGGCTGCTCCCTTCCAGGTGGATCAAGCCTCAAGATCGCCAGTGTCACCAAATTAGGGTTTGGTCGACCAGGGCCTCCAGATGAAAATTTTCCTCTGGGCATGAGCCAATGCTTCAAAGCATATCCTAAAATACTCCATGGAAACTCATGGGCCCAAGCATCAAGTCAATTTGACCTCAGGGGATGCATACATCAAAAATCAGGAATTAGGGTTTCTTGACCTAATTCACCCCTAAGTTGACTTTTGAGACCAATCATGAGCCAAGACCTCAGGACATGATTTGAGGGTCTCCAACATACAACATTGATCCATTTGTAACAATGGATTGATCCAGGAAGCTTGAGCAGCAAGTCTCAATATCATCAGTACCACAGTTAGGGTTTCGCGAGAAAAGTCAACTGTATCTTTGACTTTTGACCAGGACATGCTCCCAAACCCTAGGACATGATTCAATATACCCTATAACACCCATGGAACATATCCATCAAGTTTGATTTAGGTCAAGGACATGATTTCCTAAAGGATCGCACAGTTTGGAATTCAACTGATAAAAAGTCAACTGTGCACAAAAGTCAACTTTGAGTTTTTTAGATTTTTCACAAAAATGGTTTTTTAACCCTAAAATGATGTTAATGTATGATTTGAATCATCATTCATCAAGAAAAATCAAGAAAAGAGGGATAACTTGTAAAAGGGGTAACCATAAAAACTTAGAAAATTTTTTAAGTTATGAACAAAGTGGCAAGCGTACCAACTTTGGAGGATCATAACTCCTAAACCACAAAGCCATTTTTCCCCATCCAAAGCTTGATTTGTAGATCTCATTACCCTCTACAAAAGCTTAAAACTGACCTCCCTCCAAATTCCCCATGGATTTTGACTTATGGAATGATCAAAATCACAAAAAGTGAAAATGTCACTTTTTTCCAACACTTAGTGAAATTTTCACTAATTCAGAATCTGCCTTCACTTTTTTCCAAATGTAGGGGGATTTTTCACTTGGATCCAAAAGGTATCAAAACCAAATATGATCAGACAGCTATTATATCATATGAGGGCTTTCCAAAATGGCCAAGAACATCACCAAATTCCACTTGGGCCAAGAGATATGACAATGGCAATATGCCTTGCTGAAAACAGCCAAGGCTAGGCAGAATTTTGAATTTTTGCTCGATTTCGCAAAATCAGATAATTCTAAGCCTTGTCATCACTTTGGACATATCTGAGGATCAAATCTAAAGGGGACAAACACTGAGCCAAGCCTCCAAAGTCCTTGGAACAAGAAGTAGCATGCCAAACCTATAAATGCCTAAAAGAGGGACAAGACTCCAATTTTGGATTGGAGCATTCAATGCATACACCAAGGTGGCATGAACTGAGCCATTTGCAACTGAATTTAGTCAAGACTTATCCAAGACCAAGGGAACCACAGCCCTGTGCCCTAACCTCTAGTTAATGGCTAGAGGAGACTTGGATTCCAAAGTGCAACCATTGGCCAAACCTCTGCTGCAGTTGCCATTCACTATTGCTTGCAAAATAAACTTGCTCTATTATAAATAGAGCTCATTTGTGATCAGTTTGAGTACACCAAAGCCATCAAACAGATGCTTTCCTCAAAATCTCTTCTTTCACTCCAATTTTTCCTTCTAAGGCAAGTCACTATCGGGTTTTGAGTTTGAGAGCAATTCCAATCAAACCAATCACACACACACCTCATAAACATCATATATAAGTGATCCAAACACTCACATAACATCTGGAACACCAAAATCACAAAATCACTAGCCAATTGCTCAAGCCTTTGACAGATTTGCAGTTGGGGTACCAACTCAAGTTCCAGATCATTTCAATCCATTCCAAGCATCCAGACACACTCCATGGCACCTAGGGAAGCTATCCAGATCATTGGAACCTAGTTGTAACACCTCTAACACAAAACACGATCACCAGCTGCAAGAGGTAAGCATGAGCTCTTCTAACTCTATGATCCATGCAATTTTTGATGCACAATAATTTGGCCATATGTTCATAATCATGCAAGGAATGTTTTCCCTCAATCAATTGCATTGTTTGAATCGTGTGTGGAATTTCTGAACCTTCATGCAGAAATTAGGGTTCTTGAGGTTTCTCTTTGATTTCTTATTCCATGTTAAAAATAAATGAAATTAAAGACCATAGACATGATCGTGAGGTTAAAACGAGTAGATTGATATGTAGATTGCATGATATAATCAAGTATTCAGTGAGATTGGATAGAAAACGCAAATCTGCAGAAACAGAGGGTGGCGCATGTTCTTGCCCTTGTTCTTGGCGCCATTTTTTGAAATTTTGAATATTTGAATTTTGTGATTTTATTTAATTGATTCAAAAATTAATTTCTCTCTGAGTTTTAATGATTTTGAGTTGATTCTTTTTTTAATAATTCGCAAAAATGTTAAAATATTTTATTTTACCAAACAATCCCAAAAATATTATTTATTTCATATAATTGATATTTTTGCAAAGAATTATTATTTTAATTATTTTTTACATTTAAAATATTTTTTCCTTCTTGATTTTGCAAATTTTAATGACTTCTAATCATTTTGTAGGTCAAAACATGATTTTTGAAACATTAATCCAAGATCACAATTTGTTTTCCACATGTTAAACAATTTTGGTCATTTTAATTGAATTTATTATTCAATTAAAATACATTTTGAAAACAAATTAGGGTTTTTGATTAATTCAACCCTCTTCAAACTTTTTCAAACACTTTTGGGCCTCTAATAGAGTGTAAGACCCAATCCTTTGTAAATACAAACCTATTTTTTGGGCCTAACTTATTGAATAAGTCCCGTTGTATTTCAAAAAGTTCGACGCGATCATCGTCCGTTGAAAAACAAACCTTGGGCCTCTCCTCGAGCTATAAGACCCATTCAAAATCTTTTGGGCCTCTATTAGAGTGTAAGACCTAACCCCCTTTGAAAACCAAACCATTTTGGGCCTCAATGCATTGTATAAGACCCACCGCGTTTTCAAAAATCTCGGCGCGATCGCCATTTTCAAACAAATGACTCTGGGCCTCTCCTTGAGCTGTAAGCCCCACCACATGTACATTCAAAATCTTTGGGCCTCTATTAGAGTGTAAGACCCAATCCCCTTTTAACCAAAACTTTTTGGGCCTCAGACATTGTATAAGTCCCCCTTGCATTAAAAAAAAACCTCGACGCGATCGCCAATAAAAAAAACAATCATCTGGGCCTACCCTCGGGTTGTAAGCCCCATTCTTTTTCTTTAAACACTTGGGCCTCTTGAGAGAGTGTAAGACCCATCCCCTTGTACAGAAAACCTTTCTTGGTCCCCAATCAATTGTATAAGTCCCTCTGTACAAAACGACAGTGCGATCACTGATAAACCTTGGGCCTTTCCTTGAGCTGTAACCCCAACATCTTTTCAAAATACTTTCTCCTTTAATTTTGAATATATTGTTTTTTTCAATCTTTCTTTGTTGAACAACTAACCAAACAGCATGGAAGCTCTACAACAGAGTAAGTGGTTATATGCTTTCTTTATCCGCTTTCATATACATATAACTGTATTGTGGGGCTGTTTCACTATAAGTCTTCTTTCATAAACTCATATCAACTGTGTAATACTAGTATAGATATTTAGAGTTTCCCCGGCAACTACGTCTAGCACTAAGCCCTATTGGTCACTCTTAAATACAGTCAAAACTAGATCCCCATAGGATTACCAGATACATTCTTCCCTCCTCTTGGGGTTAAATAATATGGAGACGTGAAAGGCAGCATTCTCGGTAAACCCTTTCACTGATTGTCACCCTTAGACATTGTCAAAGAAACTCTACTCCCCAGGGATGATCTTTTCTCGGTGAATGGCCTCTCTTGAGTTTCTTCCAAATTCTCGGACTTTCCTGGCTTGATCTATTCTCTGTGAATAGTTTGTCTTGAATTTCTCGGGGTTTGGGGACCCACAGGCTTCCTAAAAGCATCCCCGCCTCCTTTTGGGCGTTGTACAAGGACCCTACGACTTCTTAGAAGTATTCACAGCCTCCTCTTAGGCTTCGTATAAGGATTCTTCCTTCGGGAAGAGAGCCTCCTCTTGGGCTTCGTATAAATTGTCACTCGGCTTCTTAAAAGTTTCCAGCCTCCTCTTGGGCTTCGTACAAATTGTCCCGACGACCTTCTAGAGGTATAGGAACAAAAATTAATCATCTTGATAGAACAGTCTTTCAAAGAGTCTAGATCTTTCTACCGTGAACGTACTACTACTGTTTATTTAAGCATAGTACAAAAGATAAAACTCTAGACTTGGACAGTCTAATCTCCTTGAGTCTCGAAGGCATTCTCAAGTAGGGAAAAACGCCAGTAGACTCGGACAGTCTCCAATACCCTCTGGATTCCCCATTTCCTTAAAGAACATGAAATAACCCTGATCCTCTGATAAATCCCAAAGCATAGCCTTACCTTTAATCAATCTCTTTATAAGAACTAATTTTCTCTTTTAACCAACCTACTGGACCTGTCACTCAACTGAAACAGCACTCCTTTTAGCCTCTATCTCGGGCTTCGTACGAGATACAAAAAGACTCTCTTGTTGAGTCAATAATCCTTTTAGCCTCCATCTCGGGCTTCGTACGAGATACAAAACACTCTTGTTGAGTATAAAAGACTCTCTTATTGAGTCAACCTTTAGCCTCCGTCTTGGGCTTCGTACAAGACACATCTAAAAGCACTCTCTTGTTGAGTCAACTCCTTTTAGCCTCTATCTCAGGCTTCGTACGAGATACAAAAAGACTCTCTTGTTGAGTCAATAATCTTTTTAGCCTCTATCTCGGGCTTCGTACGAGATACAAAATCACTCTCCTGTTGAATATAAAAGACTCTCTTTTTGAGTCAAACCCTTTAAGCCTCCGTCTTGGGCTTTGTACAAGACACATACAAAAAACACCCTCTTGTTGGGCCAATAGCCTCCTCTTAGGCTTTGTATAAGAAAAACTCTGGTTGAGTCAATCAACCTTTTAGCATCAAAACTGTGCCTTGTTCACTGGATACAAACATCAACAACTCCTTTCATCTAATCGCTGTAAGCGGCAAGCCTATGAATTATTTACATCCACGCCACTGTCCCTCTTTTAGCATGAGAAATTCCTAAAAAAAGATGGCATTGCTCTACACAGAGTTAAAGTCTTCTTCTTCAGGTTAAAACCCCTTATAAAGGAAATTATGGCATTGCTAGGATTCACATATCCCGGTTAAAGTAATCCTCCTTTATAATCAGTCACCCAACAGTCGTTACAAAGAAACCCCTTTAGAGATGACAAATTCTCTCTAAAGACAACACCCTTTTAGCTTCACATCTTGGGCTTCGAACAAGATACAAATACACCCTTCAGATTCACATCTTGGGCTTTGAACAAGATACAAACCACCTTTAGCTTCACGTCTTGGGCTTTGAACAAGACACCAAAACACCATTTCCTCCCATAGAATAGGAGTAACTACGATCTCTCTGATTTTCCTGTTTCGGTAAACGGGAATACGTAGGCATAAGATTGAAAGAAAAATCTTAGCGAGCACACCACATCAAAAAACCTCAAGCCACAAATCCTCATATATCCACCAAAATATACGAGTCCGTATTCCCTACCAAAAGTCTAAATTCAACCAAAATAACCTAAGAGAGCCCCCCCCCCCCACATTGATCGCATCTGTAAACCAACAGTTTTGGCTGTTTGATCTCAGTTTGCAAAGCAGGGTTAGTTGGAGACATCTATTTCCCTTCCTTCATCAGCTTCAATAGGACAAAAAATGAATCGACCTGTAGTAACCCAGAGTGGCAGTGCTTAAGAACCACGTCCAAAATCCCTAGCTACAGAAATATGGCGCCCACCGTGGGGCTCTCTTTTTTATCTCTCAGGTAGAAACTGGAGAATGATGACTTCACTAGGGACTTCACTTGGATAGGACCTTTTTGACTTCACTAGGATCTTAGGTCAAAACCTTTAAAGTTGGGAAGATACCACAGGATGGCGACTCCGTTGGGGAGCCATTTCTGTCAGGAACATAGGATTCATAGCTCTTTAAAGTCTAGGACTTTAGGACAAATATATATACTGCTTTTCCTAATTGATATCTGTGTTTATTTTTCTGCTAATGGGAATGCGTGTGATGCTGCACGTGTAAAGATTGAGTATACACCTAGGAAAAACCTCTTTTAGTAGTGCGGAAACTATTGGAAATGGTTGTCACGCGATACTACCCTCTTCTAATGGTTCTTCGAAAAACATCACCCAGCACGGTTCCCGACCCGCTGGTGTTTTCTCGACAAGAACTGATGATGTTGAGAGACAGGTACAAAAACCACTAGTGTAAACATTTGGGGGGGGGGGGTAGAGCCTTGACTTCATGACACCGACCCTTTGACCCCATGTTTTTTCTATGTTTTTGTATGCTGCATTCATGCATTCATCTAAAAAACATTACATCAAAGAAAAATTTTCTCTTCTAGTCTCTCTTTTTCAAATTAAACTAAGACAATGATTGCAAATGTCAGAGAAAAAGATTGCGCTCATGGACTTCGGTATAAGGAGAACTCATAAGTATACCTTCAGGGTTCTGAAGTTAGAAGATTTAAGAGGATTAACGAGGATGACCACTAACCCTGAAGCTTTTAGAGGCAAGTACGGAGGTCTGCTACCTCTGGTAAGAGTACATGTGATTGAAGGAATCATGGAGGCACTCATTTAGTTTAACAATCCGGTCTATCACTGTTTCACATTCCTGGATTACCAGCTCACACCAACGCTGAAGGAGTATTCTCACCTAACCGATCTACACATTACTGATCGAGCTCCATTTTGTGGACTGGAAGAAATTCCAAAGGATCAGACCATTGCAAGAGCAATCTATTTGGATGAGTCAGAAATCAAGACTCGCATGACCACCAAGGGTGGGCTCCCAGGTTTGCCAGCCCAGTTCCTGACAAAGAAGGCTCTGTACTTTGCTAGTATAGGGAACTTGACTGCTTTTGAAAGCATCTTTGTCTTACTCACTTACGGGTTATTTCTGTTTCCCAACATTAATAGCTTCGTCGATATCAACACCATTAAGGTTTTTCTCATTGGAAACCCTATGCTAACTTTGCTCGCGGACGCGTATCATTCTGTACACTTAGGAAATTTGTACAGCGGAGGGATTATCACGTGCTGTGTACCACTGCTTTAGAAATGGTTTATCTCCCATTTACCTAAGTCTGCTGCTTTTTGGGATCATAAGAGTGCCTTACGTTGGTCGCAGAAAATCATGTCCCTTATCAACTCCGATATAGATTGGTGCAATAGGATTTATGATGGGATCAGGATCATTGACCATTGTGGAAACTTCCCCAACGTACCCTTCATAGGAACTAAGGGAGGAATAAACTACCATCCAGTATTGGTTCGTCATCAATTTGGATACCCGATGAGGCATGTCCCGCATAATGCTCATCTGGAAGGTCTTTTCTTCAAAGAAGGGGAAAATGACAGAGCGCTAAAGATGGAAATAGTGCACGCTTGGAAACATGTTCATAAGAAAGGACGAGAGTCTTTAGGAAAAACGGATTGTGTCTCGGTGGAGCCTTATCTCCACTGGGTACAAACTAGAGCTCTCAAGCTAAAGATGCCTTATCCTCGTCACAGAGTTCTTCCGCCGAGGGAATCTGTCATGTACTTCATGACTGAAATGGAAAAACTTCAGGTTACTCTCAACAAAGTTCAACAGGAGAGGAGGTCTTGGAAGAACAAGTACCGCACCCTCAATGTAGAGTGTACCAAAATACAGCGACTGCTAAAAGATAAGGATGCTCTGATTGAGATTTTGGAGCAACATGCTGTGGATAATCAGGTTGACCAAAGGAATTTGCTCGTTCCTTTCACTTGGAAAAGGAATGATAACCCGACAACGGCCTAAGAGCCCCAGTCCAAGAAAAGGAAAGTACCAGAATCAGCACCCGGTTTCTCCCCAGAGAGGACTCGGGACCCCTTAGCTTAGGTTTCTGTTTCCGCACCTTGTAATCTACTGTATATCAAACGGGGTTTCCGCACTGTTTGATATTTACAATCTAATTGTCAAATTTTATTTTGATTAAACCAAAAAACAATTAATATAATCATTGCATTCATCATTCTCACGTCTTGTATTCTTCTTACCTACGAATCTCACGTTTGTGTCTCGGTTCTAGAGTCAAACTGTCTCATTCATACAATACTTGGGCCAATCGTCAGAGAAAAGATGGATGATCTCGAGGAAGAGAACAGAGAGTTGAGAGAAGAGATCGACGCTCTGAGAGAGGATATGAGAAAGATTCATAACGACATGCAAGCCATGGCAGAAGCTCAGCTACAAAGGACTGTGATCTCGGAGATCACCTCAACGCCCATAGTGGAGAAGTCTGATCCTAGGTACAAAATGCCAAAAGATCATCCCTGGGGCATGCCACTTTACTATATCCCGAAAGGATATGTTCCGCCGGTCAATGAGGATCAGGAAACCGCAGCAGGAACCGCTGAGCCTGAAGGTTACAAACTTCAGGAAAGCGAAGATGCCAGGGGCACGACAGCAACTCTTGATGGTTACAAACTTTGGGAGGCACCGAGAGTCTCAGCCATAATGACTATACCACCGCCCGTGGTACACACTGTCCCAGAAGGACAGATTCAACAGATACCTTCTGGTGGAAATGACAACATGTTTGAAAAAATGAATGAGTTCCAGGAACAGTTCTTGGGAATGCAGAAAGAACTACAGGCCCTTCGCGGTCAGGATTTATTTGGAAAGGACGCCGCGGACCTCTGCTTGATCCCCAATGTGAAAGTCCCGCACAAATTCCAGGTGCCCGACTTTGAAAAGTACAAGGTTAACTCTTTCCCTTAGAGTCACTTGGTGATGTACGGTTGGCGAATGTCAGCTCAGACAGAGAATCAGGATTTACTGATTCACTACTTTCAGGATAGTTTAACCGGTGCCGCCCTAAAATGGTACATGGGTTTAAACCGTGCTACGATTAGCACTTTCAGAGATCTTGGCACTGCCTTCATCCAACAATATAAATACAATTTGGACATGGCACCAGACAGAGATCAGCTCAGATCAATGTCACAAAAGGACAAAGAAACCTTTAAGGAATACGCTCAGAGATGGTGTGAAATTGCCGCTCAAATTTGTCCACCTCTTGAGGAAGAAGAGATGACAAAGATCTTCATAAAGACCTTGAGCTCATTTTACTACGACAGAATGGTTGCCAGTGCGCCCAATGACTTCACCGAGATGGTCGGTATGGGAGTTCGTCTTGAGGAAGTCGTCCGAGAAGGACGTCTAGTCAAAGACACTGGATCATCAAGTAGTACAAAGCGATACGGTAGTGCTCTCCCTAAGAAAAAAGAGCAGGATATTGGGAATATCTCTCTCGGAAAGCAAAGGCGACGTTATCAACCAGTAGCGGCTGTGACTCCTGCTATCAATCCTGCGCCTATTTCTACGTATCAACCTCAGGTTGCGCAGAGCCAACCTAATCAGCAAAGGACTCAACAACCTCTTCAGCAGGCTATTCCTCCATACAATAACAACCGTACAACGCGGCCACCAGGATTTGATTCTATACCCGTATTGTACGCAGAACTATTTCCGTTACTACTGGCTAAGGGGCATGTCCAGACTAAGTCCCCTCTTACAGTACCGGAAAATCCACCTTTTTGGTTTAAGGTGGATCAAACTTGCCCTTACCATCAAGGAGGACCAGGGCATAACATAGAGAACTGTCTCAATTTCAAATCCGGCATACAAAAGCTTGTTAGGAGCGGGGTCTTATCTTTAAAGGATACAAATCCTAATGTTCTCATAAACCCGCTACCTCAACACGGGAAAGCTACAGTCAATTTGATAGAGGGAGAGACTAACAACGTCTATCAAATTCATGATGTACTCTTGTTAAGGACCAATCTGGTCAAGATGCATTGCAGACAGAGTGGATATGGCCATGTGCCACCTCATAACTATCACCAGTGTGATATCTACTCTAAAAGCAATCAAGGATGTTCTGTGGTGCAATCGGCTCTACAGGAATAGATGGATCTCGGATGGATCCAAGAGCACCGAGTTCGTGGAGTTAACATGGTTTACAGGAATTCTAACGTCATTCAGAACCACGACGTCCGTGCAATGAATGTCAACTTGGTGGCGATGCACTCCAGGAAAAGCCAATATCATAATCTGTCGCGGCACGATTACAGTTCCTGTCTGACTTGCTCGGTAAACAAATAGGGATGCTCTTTTGTACAAGAGGCCCTCCAGCGTCAGATGGATCTTGGATGGATCCAAGACTACCATGATAGGAATCCCTATCAGATCAACATGATTCAAATCTTCGATATTCGCTTCATGAATATCAGCCTGGTGGAGTTACATGCTAAACAGGTCCGGCTCGGGTTCCTGGTATCACATGATTATCAAAGCTGTAGGGCGGGTTGCGAAAATGATCAAGGTTGTGCCCTTGTCCAGGAAACCCTTCAGCACTTGTTGAACCACTGGTGGCTTCCAATCTATATGGATGAAGACACCCAGCAAATTAGTATTACCAACGGGAACCCTACTCGGCATCAAAGTCGAGACGTTCGATCTATGGAAACTGACCTAGTGAGGTTACATTATATTCAAAGCGGGCGTGGCCAGGTGCCACCACACAACTATGAACGTTGTAGAGTCTGTTCGGAAAGTAACCAAGGATGTTACCTTGTGCGAGCAGCTCTTCAGGGTCAGGTGGATCGTAGAGAGATTCGCCCATATCCGGGTTCCGGACCAATCAACTGGGCGCCAGACTACCTCGCTGATCCAATTGAGGATGTTGTTATAATCTCTGATCATCAGAAGGCTAGGGATGTTTGTACCATCATCCCTCTACTTGACGAATCGAGAGTTCCCAACTAGGAATGGATCGAAATTGCTTACGATGGTTGGAAAAATCAGAATGCTCCCATAGTCATCTATCTACCAGGACCGCTACCGTATGAATCAACTAAGGCTATCCCTTACAAGTACGATGCAACAACGGTCGATAATGGAAAGAAAATTCCATTACCCTCCGTCGTGAATATTGCAGACATCAGTCGAGTAACACGGAGTGGTCAAATCTTCAACCGAAGAGTTGGAGAACTTAACAAAGAAAAGGAACCTCAGACAGAAGTTCCCAATCCACCAGTCGATCAATCCAGTAATCCCGACCTTTCAAAAAACAACGATGAGATGCTGAAGCTCATCTAAAAGAGTGAATACAACATTGTTGATCAGCTATTACAAACTCCTTCAAAGATCTCTGTGCTGTCATTTTTACTCAGTTCAGAAGCGCACAGGGAGGCTCTACAGAAAGTCTTGGAGCAAGCCTTTGTGGAACAGGATGTAACAATCATACAGTTCGATAGCATTGTCTCTAACATCACTTCCTGCAATAACTTGGGATTTAGTGATGAGGAATTACCTGAAGAGGGTCGCCGTCATAACATGGTGCTCAATATCACGGTCAGCTACCAGGACGATGCTTTAGCCAGCATACTGGTAGACATAGGGTCAGCCCTGAATGTTATGCCGAAGTCCACTTTGATGCAATTATCCTTCAAAGGACCCCCGATGAGAACCAGTGAGGTCGTCGTCAAAGCATTTGACAGGTCCAGAAAAACGGTTATCGGCGAAGTCGACCTTCCCATAACTATTGGTCCTCACACTTTCCAAGTCGCTTTCCAGGTCATTGACATCTGGGTAATGTACAGTTGTTTATTAGGAAGACCTTGGATACATTAGGCTTGGGCGGTCACCTCGGCCCTCCACCAAAAGTTAAAGTTCGTCCAGAACAACCAGCTCGTCACAGTCAGTGGAGAACAAGCCTTGCTCGTGAGTAACTTACCATCATTTACTTGTGTAGAACCCGAGGAGGTTATTGGAACTCAGTTCCAAGCACTGTAGGTGAGCAAGGGCAATCAATCCGAAGAGGGAACCTCGATTTCCTCGTACAAAGATGCTATCAAAGCAGTTGAGAGTGCCAATACAACAGGATGGGGACATCTAGTCATTCCTACTGACAATAAAACAAATAAGGGTCTTGGTTTTTCTGCAACCTGTACCCAGACAGCTACTACAAGCAATGAAAGGCTTCATCCCATTCAAGACTTCTTTCACAGTGGGGGTTTCCTTCACCCAGTGCCTCAAGAAGTGCATACCATCAATAAAGATGATTCCTCTGATATGGAGGAAGAATGGGAGTCCTATCTTAACAAGGACAGTTATATGTCTCAGGACGAAACGCAGACTCCCTTTTGCTTTCCTACACAGGGTCTGAGATTTATACCCAGGTCAGATGTCGAAATGATATACGGAGATTGTGATCCGGAAGGATGCCGTGCTCCACCAAACTCATTAGAGGAGGACACTCTGATGAAGGACAACTTTGACCACAACTATTATGGCCCGATGGATGGCCTGCCAATCAGGCAGCCGTACCCAGGAGACTTGGGGCAATAAAATCAGTCGAACAACGAAAATCAGCTGAGCGTCATTGAACAGAATACCTGCATCCTCACCATGTCATGGGATCAACACTCAGGTCATTCAGAAAATATCTCGTACGACGATGAATTGGCAAAGCTTGTCGGACTAGAATTCATCAACTATGCTTTTCCCGAGGTCAGCGTCATCGAGAGGGATGACTCCTCCAGTTCCAAAGAAGTATGGGACACCTTGGGACAACCGAGTGGAAAATACGACTATTTGGTCAAGTAAACCGCTCCCTAAAGCTCTCGTATCAGGCTCGAAGATATCCAGCCAACTGGGTGGGGAGATATACCTAAGAGCACAAATACTATGCAAAATACAACAGAGGAATCCTCCTACGACAACTCTGCCTAGGAGACAGATTCCAATGATCCTACTCCACCAGAAATCAACGTTATTTCTGAAGACAAATCAAGGAAGGTGCCAGACTTTGTGATTCACCGAGGAGTTCGCCGCCAATGGGTTGCTGTCGATGTTCCGAAGATTGTTCATAAGTCAAAGTAATTGCCGTCTTAAACCTTTCACCCTGCCCAGGTGAAACGTGTGTTTTGATAGGGCTCGCTTTCTGTAAATTTCCCTCTTCGGTTCTCCCAAAGCGACAGGGTTTTGTTTTATAGGGCTGCAGTTTCAAGAATCAACTTGTTCATTAATAAAATAACGTCGTTCTGTAATCTCTGCATTAATTGCTGTTTTCTCTTTTTGCTTTTTTCAGAAAATGGTAATCCTAAAAAACAAATCAATAATAAAAACAAGCAGTAAAAGAAATACACTGCACACACTCTTGCATTTCCTCTATCTCTTCTAAACACAAATCATACCGTCATCCAGATTGCTTGTTTTAAACCCCGTTGAAACATACGATCCGATGCCTTCTCCCAACTTTGAGTTCCCGGTATTTGAGGCTGAAGAAGAAAATAACGACGAAATTCCAGAAGAGATCTCCCGATTACTCAGACAGGAGGAAAGGTCCATTGAACCTCATAAAGAGCCGCTGGAAACGGTAAACTTAGGTTCGGAAAAAGAGAGAAAAGAAATTAGGATTGGGGCACTGCTCAGTCCAACTGCCAGAAAGGGTTTGGTAAAGCTTCTCAAAGAATTCCCCGATGTATTCGCTTGGTCCTATCACGATATGCCAGGTTTAGATACCAGCATCGTGGAACATCATTTACCATTGAGATCGGAATGTCCGGCAGTAAAACAGAGGTTGAGACGAACTCACACGGACATGGCCATCAAAATCAAAGAGGAGGTACAGAAACAGATTGACGCGGGTTTCCTCGCTACGTCAGAATATCCTCAATGGTTAGCCAACATCGTACTCGTTCCCAAAAAGGACGGAAAAGTCAGAATGTGTGTGGATTACAGAGATCTAAACAAGGCTAGTCCAAAGGACGACTTTCCTTTACCACACATTGACATGCTGGTTGACAGTACAGCAAAGTTCAAAGTGTTCTCATTCATGGATGGATTCTCGGGCTATAACTAGATCAAAATGGCGCCGAAAGACATGGAGAAAACATCGTTCATTACCCCATGGGGTACCTTTTGTTACAAGGTGATGTCGTTCGGTTTGAAGAACACCGGGGCAACCTATCAAAGGGCCATGACTACTCTGTTTCATGACATGATACACAAGGAAATCGAGGTATATGTCGATGACATGATTGCCAAATCTAAGACAGAAGAGGAGCATGTGACCCATCTGTCAAAACTATTTGAGCAGTTGAGAAAGTACAAACTCCGCTTGAATCCCAACAAGTGCACCTTCGGACTCCGTTCGGGAAAACTTTTAGGGTTCATCGTCAACCAGAAAGGAATTGAGGTTGATCCTGACAAGGCCAAGGCCATTCAAGAAATGCCTTCTCCGAAAACTGAAAAACAAGTCAGAGGATTCCTGGGATGTTTGAACTACATCTCTAGATTCATATTCCTCGTGACCGCGACATGTGCACCGGTTTTCAAATTACTTAAAAAGAATCAGGACTGCATTTGGACAGAAGACTGTCAAACCGCCTTCGACAGTATTAAGGAATACCTATCGAACTCGCCGATTCTATCACCTCCAGTGGAAGGAAGACCAATGATTATCTACTTAACAGTCTTGGAAGACTCCATGGGTTGTGTGCTTGGTCAACAAGACGAAACGAAAAGAAAAGAATCTGCCATCTATTATTTGAGCAAGAAATTCACCGACTGCGAGACTCGGTATACTATGCTTGAAAAAACTTGCTGCGCTTTGGCTTGGGTAGCCAAACGTCTTCGCCAGTACATGATTCGTCACACTACTTGGTTGGTCTCCGAGATGGATCCAATCAAGTATGTCTTTGAAAAGCCTGCTCTCACGGGAAGGATTGCCTGTTGGCAGATGTTGCTATCAGAATATGACATAGAGTACCATGCTCAAAAAGCCATTAAGGGGAGTATTTTAGCCGATCATTATGCTCATCAACTGATTGACGATCAAGAATCAATCAGGTTTGAATTCCCAGACGAAGATGTCATGTATTTGAAAATGAAAGATTGCGATGAACCACTACCCATTGAATGGCCATAACCAGGTTCCCAATGGGGGCTTATCTTTGACGGAGCTATCAATCATTACGGAAATGGAATTGGGGCAATCATTGTCACCCCTCAGGGTACCCACATTCCTTTCACCGCCAGGCTGACATTCAAGTGCACAAACAATGAGGCCGAATACGAAGCTTGTATTATGGGTCCCGAGGAAGCGATTGATTTAAGGATCAAAAACTTGGACGTACATGGCGACTCAGCCCTGGTTATCAATCAGATTAAAGGAGATTGGAACACATACCAATCAGGATTGATTCCTTACAAATACTACGCGAGAAGGTTGCTACCCTTCTTCAACAGAGTTGAGTTTCATCACATCCCTCGTGATGAGAATCACATGGCTGATGCATTAGCCACTCTCTCTTCCATGATTAGTGTAGGTCAATGGAATGACATACCTAAGATCGACATAATGCGCCTTGAACGGTCCGCTTACATCTTCACGATTGAAGCACTCATAGACGACAAACCTTGGTATCACGATATCAAATGCTTCCTTCAGAAACAATAGTACCCACCTGGGGCACTAAGGAAGGACAGGAAAACCCTCAGAAGGCTGGCAGGAAGTTTCTTCCTGAGTGGTAATACTCTCTATAAGAGAAATTTTGACATGGTCTTGCTTCAATGTGTAGACAGACCAGAAGTAGACATGCTGATAAAAGAAATTCACGAAGGGTCCTTTGGCATCATGCCAACGGACACACAATGGCGAGAAAAATTCGGAGAGCAGGGTACTATTGGTTGACAATGGAATCCGAATGCTACAAGTACATGAGGAAGTGTCACAAGTGTCAGATATACTCTGACAAAATTCATGTACCGCCAACGCATCTCAAAGTTCTTTCTTCCCCATGGCCTTTTTCCATATGGGGAATCGACATGATTAGCTTGATTGAGCCCAAAGCTATAAACGGACATCGGTTCATCCTGGTAGCCATTGATTACTTCACTAAGTGGGTCGAAGCAGCGTCATACGCCAATGTAACCCGACAAGTGGTGGTCCGATTTATCAAAAATAATATCATCTGCCGTTATGGTGTTCCAGGCCAGATCATTACCAGTAATGGATCCAACTTAAACAATAAGATGATGAAAGAGTTGTGCGCAGAGTTCAAGATCGAACACCATAACTCATCTCCCTACCGACCAAAGATGAACGGAGCGGTAGAATCGGCTAACAAGAACATCAAGAGGATTGTTTAGAAGATGGTTGTAACCTACAAAGATTGGCACGAGATGCTACCGTTTGCTCTTCACGGTTATCGTACATCTGTCCGCACTTCAACAGGGGCAACCCCTTTCTCTCTAATATATGGCATGGAAGCAGTGCTTCCCATAGAAGTAGAGATCCCATCAATCCTGGTGTTGATGGAAGCTAAGCTTACAGAAGCTGAATGGTGTCAAAGTCGACACGACGAACTCAATCTAATCGAAGAAAAATGAATCACGGCACTATGCCACGGTCAGTTGTATCAACAAAGAATGAAGAAGGCATTCGACAAAAAGGTTTGACCTTGTGTCTTCAGAAAAGGAGACCTCGTGCTTAAGAAGGTACAATCATTTCTTACTGATTCTCGGGGCAAATGAACTTCGAATTATGACGGCCCCTATGTGGTCAAGAAAGCTTTCTCAGGCGGTGCCTTGAGACTTGCAACCATGGATGGAGAGGAATTTTCCTACCCCACAAATGTTGATGTAGTCAAGAAATACTTCGCCTAAACTAACAAAAAAAAAAAAAAACGTCTTGGTGGATTGAAAACCCGAAAGGGCGGTCCAGGCAAAAATTCGAGACATGATCAAAAATCATCCCGGTGGATTGGAAATCTCAAAGTACAATCCAAGCAAAAATTAGGGATAATGGCAAGTAACTACTTTCGACAAAGGGACAAGTCCCTCGGCAGCAGTTACATCAACCGTCAGGAAAGCTCCAGTCAAGGTCATCTTCGACAGAAACTCAGGATTCCCCGAATTCAAAGTTGGTAGAAGGATAGTGGTCGTTATGTTTCAACAGAGCCCTTTTCCTTGTAAATTACCATTTGCTAAACTTTGTATATACTTTATGAAATCACGCGTTTGGCTTATTTCCATCCTATCAATAAAACTTGAGCCCTTGTGCTTTTACTTGCAATTCATATTTGTTTTAGCTTTACAGAATGATGTTTTTAACATGATCAACGATTCTTGAAACGAAACAAAAATGAATTTACTTGTTAAAATTGTTCTGATTTTAAAAAAAATAAAGACGACAATTTCTTTTGACGGTTGAACATCGAAAGAACATCGATCGCTTCTCCAAAGGTGTTCGAGCCTCAAAGTGCAGAATCAAAGTACTCCTTCTAAACCAGTATGCCTGAATGAAGGTTCAACTATGTCAGATGCGAATGCTCCATCTGACCTCTTCGGTCGAGTTCCCATCTCCTAAGCCCGACCAGCGTCACTCCCAACAGGGACCGTTTCTCCTAAGCAAGGCAAAATTTATATCTTGAACCAGCGATACTTCTTCGCCTCGCGATGGCCGAGTATCTAGTCATGTTCATCTATTAGTTTATATGTTGCGCCAGTTTTGTCAGCATAAACATACATACGTCATGCATTATTGATTTACATTCGCATTCATATTGCATCACTATCACTTTAGTCGATCTTATTCCCTAGTGATAACAGTCCTCTCAACCCAGTTTTCATTTCTTTCCTCGTCAAGAAAGGTTGCGTCAGAACAATCTCTCTCCTCCAATTTATTTCTAGATCAGAATTGGCCCTTGACCACTTTGATAACTTGAACCTCTGAAAGACCAGAGAACCTTCAACCGATGTCACTCTTCGCCATTGAAGATGATATTTTCGCTTTCCCGGATTAAGGAAAATCCCTAGAGGAAACCTCTTAAGCAGAGATTCGGCAAAACAACAGTTTTTCTCCACACAAAAAAACCGCTGATGCAAACGTCATCAGCACCTCAAAATTGGATCACATCATATGGCATTTCTCCGGGAAGATCCCGAAAAAAGTATGATGCAATATCCCCAAGCGTGAAAGCAGTCTCTCAAGAGACTCGTTTTCCCCAGTAGAGTCGGCAAATGACATCTCCAACGGAGAAGTTTGTACACCTCTACAACTCAGGTGAATGGGTTCCCCAGCGAGTCTGATATCAAAATTTTTCTATCAAATGGCATCTTCCCAGGAAAATTCGGCGAGAAGTTTGAGGAAAACCGCTACGAATAGCGTCCCTTTTCAAGAAAGTTTATTGACAAAAGAAACTGAGACCAGGTCCTTGGTAGGAAACCAGGATCGAGGGGAAGTTTATTCCAGAAACTGAGACCAGTTCCTTGGTGGGAAACCAGGATCGAGGGGAAGTTTATTCCAGAAACTGAGACCAGTTCTTTGGTAGGAAACCAGGATCGAGGGGAAGTTTATTTCAGAAACTGAGACCAGTTCCTTGGTGGGAAACCAGGATCGAGGGGAAGTTCATTTCAGAAACTAAGACCAGTTCCTTGGTATGAAACCAGAATCGAGGGGAAGTTTTTACCTTTTCTAAGCATCATTGCTTAGCAAAAGAAGAAGGATACGAAAGCTACCATTCTTAACCACCATCAAAATTTTAGGTATTCCGATATTTAATCCTCTTGCACCCCGAATGCCCGAATACCTTCGCCATTCACACCTTCGGGTCCAAGAAGATTAAATAGGGGCATCTGTCATACCCCAAATTTTGACAACTAAGATTTCCCATCATTGTGCAAATCATCATCACAATATGGATGAACCATCATGCCTCATCAGTCTCCCCAAAGATGGGTGAGCATCCACTACAATCAAAATTAGGGTTTCAAGCCCTCTCAAAGTTCTTAGACAAAGGATCAATCAAGAAATGACATGATCTTCAACTTGTCTAGCCTCTCAAATATCCACAAGGGATCAAAAGGACTCCCACTTTAAGGATTAAGCACAAGGCTGCTCCCTTCCAGGTGGATCAAGCCTCAAGATCGCCAGTGTCACCAAATTAGGGTTTGGTCGACCAGGGCCTCCAGATGAAAATTTTCCTCTGGGCATGAACCAATGCTTCAAAGCATATCCTAAAATACTCCATGGAACCTCATGGGCCCAAGCATCAAGTCAATTTGACCTCAGGGGATGCATACATCAAAAATCAGGAATTAGGGTTTCTTGACCTAATTCACCCCTAAGTTGACTTTTGGGACCAATCATGAACCAAGACCTCAAGACATGATTTGAGGATCTCCAACATACCACATTGATCCATTTGTAACAATGGATTGATCCAGGAAGCTTGAGCAGCAAGTCTTAATTTCATCAGTACCACAGTTAGGGTTTCGCTAGAAAAGTCAACTGTATCTTTGACTTTTGACCAGGACATGCTCCCAAACCCTAGAACATGATTCAATATACCTTATAACACCCATGGAACATGTTCATCAAGTTTGATTTAGGTCAAGGACATGATTTCCTAAAGGATCGCACAGTTTAGAATTCATCTGATAAAAAGTCAACTGTGCACAAAAGTTAACTTTGACTTTTTGAGATTTTTCACAAAAATGGTTTTTTAACCCTAAAATTATGTTAATGTATGATTTGAATCATCCTTCATCAAGAAAAATCAAGGAAAGTGGGATAACTTGTAAAAGGGGTAACCATAAAAAACTTAGAAAATTTTCTAAGTTATGAACAAAGTGGCAAGGGTACCAACTTTGGAGGATCATAACTCCTAAACCACAAAGCCATTTTTCCCCACCCAAATCTTGATTTGTAGATCTCATTACCCTCTAAAAAAGCTTAAAACTGACCTCCCTCAAAATTCCTCATGGATTTTGAGTTATGGAATGATCAAAATCACCAAAAGTGAAAATGTCACTTTTTTCCAACACTTAGTGAAATTTTCACTAAGTCAGAATCTTCCTTCAATTTTTTCCAAATGTAGGGGGATTTTTCACTTGGATCCAAAAGGTATCAAAACAAAATATGATCAGAAAGTTGTTGTATCACATAAGGGCTTTCCAAAATGGCCAAGAACATCACCAAATTCCACTTGGGCCAAGAGATATGACAATGGCAATGTGCCTTGCTGAAAACTGCCAAGGCTAGGCAATTGCTCAAGCCAATCTGGAACACGAAAATCACAAAATCTGGAACACGAAAATCACAAAATCACCAGCCAATTGCTCAAGCCTTTGACATATTTGCAGTTGGGGTACCATCTCAAGTTCCAGATCATTTCAATCCATTCCAAGCATCCAGACACACTCCATGGCACCTAGGGAAGCTATCCAGATCATTGGAACCTAGCTGTAACACCTATAACACAAAACACGATCACCAGCTACAAGAGGTAAGGATGAGCTCTTCTAACTCTATGATCCATGCAATTTTTGCTGCACAATAATTTGGCCATATGTTCATAATCATGCATGGAATGTCTTCCCTCAATCAATTGCATTGTTTGAGTCGTGTGTGGAATTTCTGAACCTTCATGCAGAAATTAGGGTTCTTGAGGTTTCTCTTTGATTTCTTATTCCATGATAAAAATAAATGAAATTAAAGACCATAGACATGATCGTGAGGTTAAAACGAGTAGATTGATATGTAGATTGCATGATATAATCAAGTATTCAGTGAGATTGGATAGAAAACGCAAATCTGCAGAAACAGAGGGTGGCACGTGTTCTTGCCTTGTTCTTGGCGCCATTTTTTGAAAATTTGAATATTTGAATTTTGTGATTTTATTTAATTGATTCAAAAATTAATTTCTCTCTGAGTTTTAATGATTTTGAGTTGATACTTTTTTTAATAATTCACAAAAATATTAAAATATTTTATTTTACCAAAAAATCCCAAAAATATTATTTATTTCATATAATTGATATTTTTGCAAAGAATTAATATTTTAATTGTTTTTTACATTTAAATTATTTTTTCCTTCTTGATTTTACAAGTTTTAATGACTTCTAATCATTTTGTAGGTCAAAACATGATTTTTGAAACATTAATCCAAGATCATAATTTGTTTTCCACATGTTAAACAATTTGGGTCATTTTAATTGAATTTATTATTCAATTAAAATACATTTTGAAAACAAATTAGGGTTTTTGATTAATTCAACCCTCATCAAACTTTTTCAAACACTTTTGGGCCTCTAATAGAGTGTAAGACCCAATCCTTTGTAAATTCAAACCTATTTTTTGGGCCTCACTTACTGTATAAGTCCCGTTGTATTTCAAAAAAGTTCGACGCGATCATCATCCGTTGAAAAACAAACCTTGGGCCTTTCCTCGAGCTATAAGACCCACTCAAAATATTTTGGGCCTCTATTAGAGTGTAAGACCCAACCCCTTTTGAAAACCAAACCATTTTGGGCCTCAATGCATTGTATAAGACCCACCGCGTTTTCAAAAATCTCGGCACGATCGCCATTTTCAAACAAATGACCCTGGGCCTCTCCTTGAGCTGTAAGCCCCACCACATGTACATTCAAATATCTTTGGGCCTCGATTAGAGTGTAAGACCCAATCCCCTTTTAACCAAAACTTTTTAGGCCTCAGACATTGTATAAGTCCCCCTGCGTTAAAAGAAAACCTCGGCGCGATCGCCAATAAAAAAAAACAATCATCTGGGCCTACCCTCGGGTTGTAAACCCCATTCTATTTCTTTAAACACTTGGGCCTGTTGAGAGAGTGTAAGACCCATCCCCTTGTACAGAAAACCTTTCTTGGGCCCCAGTTACTTGTAAGTTCCTCTGTACAAAACGACAGTGCGATCACTGATAAACCTTGGGCCTCTCCTTGAGCTGTAAGCCCCAACATCTTTTCAAAATACTTTCTCCTTTAATTTTGAATATACTGTTGTTTTCAATCTTTCTTTGTTGAACAACTAACCAAACAGCATGGAAGCTCTACAACCGAGTAAGTGGTTATATGCTTTCTTTATCCGCTTTCATATACATATAACTGTATTGTGGGACTGTTTCACTGTAAGTCTTCTTTCATAAACTCATATCAACTGTGTAATACTAGTATAGATATTTAGAGTTTCCCCGGCAACTACGTCTAGCACTAAGCCCTATTGGTCACTCTTAAATATAGTCAAAACTAGATCCCCATAGGATTACCAGATACATTCTTCCCTCCTCTTGGGGTTAAACAATATGGAGATGTGAAAGGCAACATTCTCAGTGAACCCTTTCACAAAATGTCACCCTTAGACATTGTCAAAGAAACTCTACTCCCCAGGGAAGATCTTTTCTCTGTGAATGGCATCTCTTGAGTTTCTTCCAAATTCTCGAACTTTTCTGGCTTGATCTATTCTCTGTGAATAGCCTGTCTTGAACTTCTCGGGGTTTGCGGACCCACAGGCTTCCTAAAAGCATCCCCGCCTCCTTTTGGACGTTGTACAAGGACCCTACGGCTTCTTAGAAGTATTCACAGCCTCCTCTTAGGCTTCGTATAAGGATTCTTCCTTTGGGAAGAGAGCATCCTCTTGGGCTTCGTATAAATTGTCCCTCGGCTTCTTAAAAGTTTCCAGCCTCCTCTTGGGCTTTGTACAAATTGTCCCGACGACCTCCTAGAGGTATAGGAACGGAAATTAGTCATCTTGATAGAATAATCTTTCAAAGAGTCTAGATCTTTCTACCGTGAACGTACTACTACTGTTTCTCTAAGCATAGAACAAAAGATAAAACTCTATACTTGGACAATCTAATCTCCTTGAGTCTCGAAGGCATTCTCAAGTAGGGAAAAACACCAGTAGACTCGGACAGTCTCCAATACCCTCTGGATTCCCCATTTCCTTAAAGAACAGGAAATAACCCTGATCCTCTGATCAATCCCGTAGCATAGCCTTACCTTTAATCAGTCTCTTTATAAGAACTGGTTTTCTCTTTTAACCAACCTACTGGACCAGTCACTCAACTGAAACAACACTCCTTTTAGCCTCTATCTCGGGCTTCGTACGAGATACAAAAAGACTCTCTTGTTGAGTCAATAATCCTTTTAGCCCCCATCTCGGGCTTCGTACGAGATACAAAACACTCTCTTGTTGAGTATAAAAGACTCTCTTGTTGAGTCAACCTTTAGCCTCCATCTTGGGCTTCGTGCAAGACACATCTAAAAGCACTCTCTTGTTGAGTCAACTCCTTTTAGCCTCTATCTCGGGCTTCGTACGAGATACAAAAAGACTCTCTTGTTGAGTCAATAATCTTTTTAGCCTCTATCTCGGGCTTCCTACGAGATACAAAATCACTCTCTTGTTGAGTCAAACCGTTTTAGCCTCCGTCTTGTGCTTCGTACAAAACACATACAAAAAACACCCTCTTGTTGGGCCAATAGCCTCCTCTTAGGCTTTGTATAAGAAAAACCCCGGTTGAGTCAATCAACCTTTTAGCATCAAAACTATGCCTCGTTCACAGGATACAAACATCAACAACTCCTTTCATCTAATCGCTGTAAGCGGCAAGCCTCAGGATTGTTTACATCCACGCCACTGTCCCTCTTTTAGTATGAGAAATTCCTAAGGAAATATGGCATTGCTCTACACTGAGTTAGAGTCTTTTCCTTCAGGTTAAAACCCCTTATAAATGAAATTATGGCATTGCTAGGATTCACATATCCCGGTTAAAGTAATCCTCCTTTAAAATCAGTCACCCAACAGTCATGACAAACAAACCCCTTTAGAGATGACAAATTCTCTCTAAAGACAACACCCTTTTAGCTTCACATCTTGGGCTTCGAACAAGATACAAATAGACCCTTCAACTTCACATCTTGGGCTTTGAACAAGATACAAACCACCTTTAGCTTCACGTCTTAGGCTTTGAACAAGACACCAAAACACCATTTACTCCCATAGAATAGGAGGAACTACGATCGCTCTGATTTCCCTGTTTCGGTAAACGGGAATACGTAGGCATAAGATTGAAAGAAAAATCTTAGCGAGCACACCACATCAAAAACCTCAGGTCACAAATCCTCACATATCCACCAAAATATCCGAGTCCGTATTCCCTACCAAAAGTCTAAATTCAACCAAAATAACCTAAGAGAGCCCCCCCCCCCCCCCCCCCCCCACATTGATCGCATCTGTAAACCAACAGTTTTGGCTGTTTAACCTCAGTTTGCAAAGCAGGGTTAGTTTGAGACATCTATTTCCTTTCCTTCATCAGCTTCAGTAGGACAAAAAATGAATCGACCTGTAGTAACCCAGAGCGGCAGTGCTTAAGAACCACGTCCAAAATCGCTCGCTACAGAGTGCCAAAGGATCCTTTGTGAATTTCTCGGATTAACATGTCGGCTTCTGGTCTGTCTACACATCGGAGCAAGACAGTGTCGAAATTTCTCTTATAGAGTGTATCGCCGCTCAGAAAGAAGTTGCCTGCCAACCTACTGAGAGTCTTCCTGTCCTTTATGGATGCCCCAGGCGGGTACTCTTGTTTCTGAAGGAAGCATTTGATATCGTGATACCAAGGTTTGTCGTTTATGACTGCTTCAATTGTGAAAATGTAAGCGGGCCGTTCAAGGTGCATTATGTCAATCTTAGGTATGTCATTCCATTGGCCTACCCTAATCATGGAAGAGAGAGTGGCTAATGCATCAACCATGTGATTCTCTTCACGAGGGATGTGGTGGAACTCAATTCTGTTGAAGAATGGTAACAACCTTCTCGCGTAATCTTTGTAAGGAATAAGTCCTGATTGGTATGTGCTCCAATCTCCTTTGATCTGATTGATAACCGAGGCTGAGTCGCTATATGTAATACCTCAAAATTACCTTCTATGTGTCTCAATAATTGGTCTATGCTTTACTCATTTGCATTCCATAGTAGGTCATAGATTGCATAGCAGTGCATCCTGCATAGGGACATGGGATCGAGGAGTTTTCTTATTAACAATGTTTGCTATATTCAGGGGTGATTCAACAGGTCATCAGTGTACATCAAGAGCCTAAGGTTTTCCTATTTCAAAGGATTCATCAGAGGTGTTGGGTCAGGTTTTCATTGGTGTGAATCAGGGTGTACGTCTCAAGGACAAATTAAGGTTCTTATTCATGGATGAGTTTGTGGACAAAGCAGTTGTGGACTGATTTGAAGGGAATTGGGTCATGGTCAATTGAGCTTACTGATCGAAGTGTTGGAATTCAATGAAGATGTGAGTTTGGTGTGGATTGAGAGGGTGATTGGAATTAGAGATTGGTCATGTGGGCTACGTGGAATTCAAATTTCTACCATAAACCTACTATCCATTTCCATTTTTCTTTGTCCATTTTCTATCCATTTTTAATAACCATTTTTAATATCCATTTTAATCCATATCCACTTTATAAACCATTTTTTCTTTTTTCCATTTTATCTTATTCACATTTCCAATTCCATTTCAAATTAACCTTTGCTTAACCTTTATCAAACACATTTTCTCTTTAATTCCAAATATCCACTCTTAATCACATTAAGCCGTATTTTTTAATTCATACCCTTCCAAATCCATTTGTTTTCTTTTTTATCCATTAAACCCAAGATATCCATTTAAAAATCCATTTCCATTTCTAAATCCATTTTATAATACCCACATTTAATCCATATCCAAACTCATTGGTTTTTATTCATAATCCATTTTTCCTAAATTCAATTTCATTTTAATATCCACTTTTATTTTCTCAATCCTTTCCATATCCAAGGTTATCCATTTATTTTTACCCATTTCCATTTTATTTTTAATTTCCATAATACCCATTTGTCCCCATAGGAATCCATATCCATTTTTCAAACCACATTTCATAAATATCCATTTCCATTTTAACCAATTAACCATTATCCATATCACTTTCTTTTAATCCATTTTTACCAATTTCCTAAGCTAATTGTCCATTTTCACCTCATATCCACTTCTTTTTTATATATCCACTTCCAACTTCTATCCATATTTCCAAAATTACAAATCCAAAATCCAAGATATCCATTTGAAGATCCATATTCCATTATCTAATTCATTTCAAAACCCATAACAAAGCCCAAAGTCTGGTCGTGTCATTTGAAGAGGAAGTAACCATGCAGTAAATTAGGCGAAAATTCATGACCAACTTTCTCAACAACAAATTCCAAAACCACAGACTGGTCCCACATACACTACACTGCAGCAAGGAAAATTAACAGAAAAAAAGAATAAGAAATACATAGCAAAATTTGAGTGCCAAACTCGTGACCTCATTTCACAAACTCTCTCAACGGAATGCACAGCTCATTTGTTAACCGAATTTTATTGCAAAACCTATCCTACCCCTCCATAATTCATTGTATAAAAGCTGTTGTTTCGACACGCACTCTTCACCATCTTCAAACTCTCATTCGCCTCCAAATTCAATTTCTGCATAATTCTTTTTATCATCACTCTTTAATTCACAAAGCTGCAGAAAAGAGAAAAAAAAAACAAGCTCACAATCAATTCTCACCAAATCAAAATCACAATTCAACATTCAATATCACACAATACATACAGAACAAATTGCAGAAAAGGATTAAGAAATCACAGGAGAGCTTCATCATTTTCGGATCACATACCTTATGATTTTCAATCTCTCACAGCAACTTGCAAATCGTTAAACCGCAACAAACTTCAGCCAATCTTCATTGTGCAAATCACAACAACAACAACAATTTGAGCAGCGCAATAACTTCAGGTTCAGAAAGGAAGAAGAACACACAAGAAGTCACAGCAATTGACAACTCACACGTAAGAACAACTCACGCAGAGAAGAAAAGTAGAAGAAGATTGAAGAATCGAAGAGGAATAGTGGAATTGAGTAACATTATGCATACCTGAAGATTATCTCTGGATTTCTCTTTTGTCAACTGCGAAGAGTCGCCGGAACTACTCCGGTAGGTACGTTAATTCCGTTCCAAACCTCAATGTAATTGTTGTGGATTCTGTTTTTGTATTTGTGGCTCTGTGGTTTTTTGTTGATTTGTGGTGTTTGCGCGATTCCGGCGATGAGTGCGTGGTGAGTAGGCAGTTTGTTTGAGCGAGGTGGTGGTGAGTGCTTTAGTTTCTCCGCCGTCGCCGGCGCAATGCCACGGCGCGGCGGAGCGGTTTGTTTCCGTTGGTACGTCGTTGAAGGAAAGAAGAAAGAATGAAGTCACGATGCGACGAAACGTTGCGTTTCCGTAAGGTTGAGAGCATGATGGAGACGAGAGCGTTGAAGGTGCTTCGTTATGAAGATGATGTTGACGACATGGAGGCGAGACGGAGGAAGATGCCAGCGAAGCGGACGGAGAGGGCACGGCGGAGAGTTTTGCTTTGAACAGAGAAGGTGGAGAACGGAGAAGTTGGCACAGTGAGGGAGTTGGACGTTTTGATGGTTTCATTTTGTTAAGGTTGAAGGTGAGCGGCGCCATTGAAGAAGGAAAGCGGACGAAGATGGTTTCCGGCGGCGTTTTCTTTTTTTCAGGAAGCTGGGGAAAGAGGAAAGCTGAGAGGCGTTTGGGAGAGACCTTTAGGGTTATTTTTTATTGTAAGCTGAGTTTGTCTTTGAGCCAGGTTAGGCCTTAAGCCCATGCTTCACTTTCGTTTCACACCAACCAAACACTTTTCACACCCCTAGCTTCTTGAGAGTTTATGGGCCTTAAACTGGCAAGCCCAGCGCCCGAATTTCTTTTCCAACCTCCCAGTATACTGTTTGCCCCTCCCCCCTGAGTTTTCTTGTTTTAGTTTTGGTTTTTAGATGCTTAGTTTAATTAGGTTAGACTTTGTTAAAAATTGACTTAGGATAATTAGGGTTAGTTAATATTTCTGAAGTCACTAATTTTTGGTTAATTAGCTTTTAATATTTTAACTTTAGAATTTGTTTAGTTAGAACTTGATTTTAATTAGAAATTAATTGGAATTAATTTTAGGATTAATATTTTCTTTTAATTCTAGATTTAATGTTAGAATTAATTTTCTTTAGATTTAGTTTAGAATTAACTAGAACTTTAGAATTAGTTTTTAACCTCAATTTAAACTTTTCTCGTTAGAATTTAATCTTGGTTTTTTACTTAGCATTTTAATTCTAACTTGGTTATTCTTGGTTATTGTTGACTATAATTTCAATTGCTCATTGTTGATTAATTTCTGATTTCTCTTTTATGAATAGCATGATATAATGCTATATGTAGAATTTTCTCACATCCCCTAGGGATCCTAGCTCAACTTTAATCTTTCATTAAAGTGAGGTAGGATATGCATTAGGTAGTGCTATCCCTCTTTTCCTTTTAGACTTAGTTCTCATACCACACTTAACCATAGGAACATCCATGTATGCTAACACTAGGGTGTGTCTTAGTTTCCCAATAGATTTTACCTTTCTTCTCCATTTGAGTCTCTTCTCTCATCTCAAAAGAAAAGTAAAAAACACTTAATAAAGGTTAACGTGTATTGCGCGCGAGCCTTATATGTGGGAAGTGGGGAACGAGGGGCTTCCTCTCATTCTTCTAGGATACCTAGTGTACGTCCTGTTGAGGATGATGCGCGAAAGTATTCGTTCCTGTATTTAAGACTTTGGTTCAATGCAAGTTACAAACAACCGTAAAAGACACTTCTTGTTTAAAAACTTCAAGACAACAATAACGTCTTTCCTTCGGGAATTTTCTTCTCATCTCACTCACTCTCAGCGTACGAACGTGCTCCTACTCGTTCTCTTGCAAGACGGTAACGCCTAAGTCTCCATACAGCGAGCTGCAACACCTGAGCTAGAACGTAAGTCGTTCCCTAAAAAACACAACCCATCCCTAGTTAGGGGAACTACGTCGCTCTGATTCTCATGTTCCCGATGAGATACGTAGGCAGTGGGGTAGGGCCCATTCGAGCACTTCTTTTATTTTACCTACATTTGTTTCTTGTTCTCTTTCCTTTCTTTTTTCCCTTTTCCAGTTTCTTTTCCAGTATCCTTTCCTTACACCCTTTGATCGAGACAAGCAATCGTGGATCCCATCGGGTACGATGGACGTGTGAGGGTGCTAATACCTTCCTCGCGCGTAACTGACTCCCGAACCCAGTTCTCTTGGTCGCAAGACCATGCTCTTTCCTTTCCCTCAGGTTTATGCAGTGTTTCCTTTCCCTCTCTTGGGATAAATACACATTGCTGCCGACTCTGTTTTCCGTGCCACTCTCGCGTTTGTACCGTTTGATGTGAATCTTTCGAGAGCGACAGCTGGCGACTCTGCTGGGGACTTTGGTTGACCTCTTGCTGGTCCATCCCTTTTAGCGAGTCAATCCTAGCGCTTGTCTGTTTCTTTTCATTGGGTGTTTTTATGGTGCTTTGTTTTGTTGTATATTACTGTATTTGTTGTTTATTTGTTTTATTGTATTTATAGTTTTTATTGCATTACATTGCATTTTATTACTGTCATACTGGATATTACTGTGCTGTGCTGGCTGGTTTTCTGTTTGGCGGGTTGGGTGTTCTGAGAGATAAGCCCACTACCCAGGCTTGAGCATACACATAGGTTTTAGAGTGGATAGTCGTGACGCTTGAATGGGGGTGGCCATGTATTGTCGTTCATGAGACCCACAACCAGACGAGGTTCTATCAGGAGCTACCTGCTACTGTGCGTTGGTACAGGCCAGTAGGTATTCTCTTGAGGGATTGTTGACTCTGGAGACCATTCCCGAGGACTCAGTTGCGGCACTCCTCCTGGGATGTGACAGTGGCAGATCACGTTCTGTGGCAACCCATTGCACATTCTCGATCCAACGACCCAATGCTGGGAACTTGCTATAGGACTTCCCTTTTGAAGTGAATCAGCGGACGACCTCTTTGATTGGCGATAGCATTGTATCCTTCGGGCTGAATGTGCTATTGCTTCTCAAACCTCTGAAGCTGAGGATCTTTCGTTTCTGTGAATCAGTTAAGGCCTCCTCGATTAGTGATGATGCCAAACCAGAAATGGTGAACGTATCATCATTTCTCGACCTGAGAGCCCGGGATATTGAGGATCTTAGCACCCACATGTGAGAGGGGCGGGTTGTTTACAGGTTTGCAGGTAGCCTTGACCTTCAACATACCCGGTATTCTGGATTTCCTGTCAGTGTGGACTTATCAGCCTAGTATTCTGGTATTCTGATCACCCGGTATTCTGGTATTCCGGTATTCTCTTCAGAGCAGACCTTTGAACTTATCCATTCAGCAGCACAGCAGTACAGAGGTTTGTGGATACCTTGATCCCATGTCTGTTGCATATGCATCATCATTCTTGCATACATGTTCTTGTATTTCCAAGGATATCATTGTTGAGGCTCACTGTTGAGCATTTCCATTTATTCCTCGTGGTTCTTCTAAAAAGTCTTGGATTAAAACAGAATGATTCCTTGGAAATATTTGAACATGGCATTTGCATTTGCATAATCATCTCATTGTGCATAACAGGTGTTCAAGGCTGGTTATTCTTGTTCTGATCTGGTTTTCTTCAAAATTGTAGACTTAACTCCTCAGGCCATTCAAGAGTTGATCATGGAGCAAATTCAAGCTGAGTTAAGGGAAATGCGAAGCCAGATGAGGCAATTTGGGGAAGATATGTTGGTCATGTCCCACGAACAGAAGATGCTGAGAGAGGAGGTCAATCAGATGAAGACTCAAATGGGTTTGGTCATGGAGATTTTGAAAACAATGTTAAAGAAGGAAAACCGTCATGTGCTCGCTTCTGCAACACAAGTCCTTAATCCTCCCATCTCTTTGGGGTCTTCACTAGATCATGGATTGCCTTGTGAATTTCCTCCACAACCCAAGGTTCCAAAACTTTCCCAACAGCGGCCAGGTCTTGTCTCCCAAGAGAAGCCCAAGAGTAAAAAGTGTGCACAGAGACCGAAGCAGTCTGAAAGAGTTTTTCATCCGCTCCCTATGCCATATTCTCAGCTATTGCAGCATCTCCTTCAGTTGCAACTGGTACAGAAAAGGACTTTGGCTCCTCTTACTGGTAATCCCCCACCAGGTTACAATGCAAGAGCCCATTGTGATTTCCATTCTGGGGCACCAGGGCATACTGTGGAGAAATGTAGGGCCTTTCAGCACCAAATCTAGGATTTGATTGATGCAGGGGCAATTGAATTCACGTCGGGCGGCGTAAGCATGCAAGGTGATTTTACCCCAATTGTTGCAAAGGAAGCAAAGACTATTTCCCTGTCTGCAGGATCCACCTCATGTCATGGACTTTCTCCACAACCTTTTGCCGCAGAAGCTCTACGTCAGCAACCTTTTGTTTGTGCCTCAGCCGAATGTGGAAAGGAAGGTACAGGGGCAGGTGGGGCGCCCAAATCAGCAGAATTATCAGCAGCAGAGGCAGTTCAGACCAAGAAGGCCCAAGAGGATATTTGATCCTATTCCTATCCTTTATAGTCAGTTGTTTGCTCGTCTGCTCAAGAACTCTCTGATCCAGCTGAGGAATGCCGCGCCAGTGCCATACCCTATCCCTCCGGACTTTGACATGAACGCCAGTTGTGAGTTCCACTCGGGAACGTTTGGGCACATAATTGACGACTGTAATGCATTCCAGCACAAGGTGCAAGACTTGATCGACTCAAAGGTCATCACGCCAGATGGCACCCTTTTGGGATTGAAGCTTCTTTGTCAGAGTAAGCACCAGATTGCAAGAGCGTCATCAGAAGCAATAAGTCCAGACGGAGTCAAGTCTCCTCAACAATGGCAATCATCAGCTTCCTTTATTGCATTTTCATATGTAGCTTTCATTTGTTTGTTTAAACATTGCTTGCATGTAAGAACTCGTTTGTTTTTTAATGATAATCATAATGCAATAGGTATGTTTTACTTGAAGCGTTCCATTCGTGTTTACTCATTTTTAATGCTTATATACACTGCAATACCAACTTTCTTGCTCAAACTCTTTGAGGGAGGATGACGAAATAAGAACGCAGATTTCTAATGGTACGCTTTCGGATAAAACCCTGTTAAGGATGTATAGACATTGTTTTAATTCACAAACACTGGAGAGATAGGGAGATAAACCTTTGTCAACCCCTTTGAGCCTAGTAGTAGGAGTTCTTTCTGAAAACGAAAAACCCTCAATTTTAACCCAGGGGCAGGGTAGGCGTCAGTTAGTTTGACCAAGTGTTCAACTTTCAGAAGGAGTGTACATCTGAGGATCCATTACCTCCCATTCCACTATCAAGAGGTTAAGAGGTGTAGAACCACAATGGTTACTCCTCACCAACCGAAGAGTGAAACAGTCACAGCCCTTTCAAAACAAGACAGGCAAAACGGTGTCACACGACTTGTTCAAAAAAAAAAAAGAAAAAGAAAAGAAAGAAAAAAGAGAAAAAGAAAAAGCCTGCTAGGTCGAAAAACTTGAAAGCAAGTGACTTAGGCAAAAATTAAGGCATCCCGCTGGACTTCAAAATTGAAAACTCAAAAGAGTCAGTCCAGGCAAAAATTAGGGAACAAAAAAGCAAAAGAATGAGAAAGCAAAAATCCAAAAGGATTACGAAGAAAATCCTCGATAAGAACAAAGTCGTGTGACTTTAGACACAAAAGACAAAAGGGGTGATTATTGCTCCAAAACTTCGTCAGGTCTCGAACAATCAATTGCATGGGTTCTTTAAGGATCATAAAACCTTTTGAGAGATGAGCGCTTGTGCCAAATTAGCTGAACATAGGATTGGAGAATATCACGAAGAGTGGGTGGACACCAATAAACTTTGAGCCATAAATCCTTTTTTCTCAAAACCGTGAACAGGCCACGTTACAACCCTTAAAAGTCCTAATTGAAACAGGGATTAGTCTGAAGGCGTACTTGAACGAGATAGCGTTCCTGACTCCCATGAGTTGTGCTAATAAGATTTTTGTTGGTGTTGCATGTGCGTATTGCTTTCCTTTCAAAGATAAGCGTCGTAACTCGGTTGTGCGACATATTTTCAATAAGAACTTCAAGGATAACATGAGTGTTGCATTAGATTTGTCATTCTCATAATAAACATTTTCTGCTTGCATGTGCTTGACATCAAAGAAGCTTACATGATGAACATCAGTCGAGAAGCTTAAACTGGCCAAGTTGAGGTGCCTGAGACTCCAGAGGACATGTTGTTAAAAGATTATGTGGGAAAAAGGCGTTCCCAGCCGTTTGTGTTGAGATATAACCAATCTGGGACAATCACACCGGGAAATCTCTTCAAAATGTAGCTAAGATGGGGCATTTATGTTGAGAAAATTTCTTCGAACTGGGGCAATTATGTCGAGATCCGATAAATCTCTCCACAAGCGTGTAAACTGGAGCAATCATGTCGAGATTCTGTAAATATCTCGAAGACTAGTCGATCAGAGACAAATATACTACAAGCCTTGTACTGGGGCAGGTCACTTCAAGGGCGCGAAAAGTTTTTCCCTTCAGAACACAATCAATCAATAGCACCTCCGCAAGGTTCAGAATATTGTGGCAGAACATTTCAGGTCATTACGAACCCTCTCGAGGTGGTTTACTTCACGAATCATGAAGTATGGGACAGTTATGTCCAGACCAGATACATCTCTAAGAGTTTGAAGACCCTGGGGCATTGTTGAACGCCAGGTTTTCTGTAAAATCCTCTTAAGATGATTGTTTCAAGTAGACCCTGTGATCTGGGGCAAGGTGGAGAGTTAAAGGAACTATGTTTCGCTCTTGACAATCAGCACTGAGCTGTTCCCAGTGTGGGACTTTTGGAGTCTTTTCCCTCTAGCAAAGAGCCAGAGGGTATCTCTTTCCAGCAAGGTGTGGGAATTGTTATTCCTCCCCAAGCAAAGACAGCTTCTCAGCAGGAAGGCTATTCTTGGAGGTAGTCATCCCCAACGTATTTACAGAGCTTCATGATCCCCAGCAGCGTTGCCAAAAGGGTAGTGTTGTATCCTATTTGGCACCTCCAACAGCTGCAAGCTTTTCTGTGGGGATAATGGTTGTAAACACCCTAGTAGAGTTGCTTCACACGCCTTACAGTTAATGTTCAAGACTCAGTGAGTGTCCAGGAGTTTGGAGATGTCGAATCTTCTGTAAAATCCTCTTGGGACGTTTTCTCCAGATCAGACTTGTATCTTGGGGCAAAATCAAACGGTTGACCATCTCAAGCATGGAGCATCATGAAATCCTCGACAGGAGTATTCCAGATCTATTATCCCCAACTGAGTGGCCTCCCAACTACTGCATCCTAGCTCAAGTCTCGGTATTAGTTTAAGAGTTGGAAGATGTCGGATCTTCTGTAAAATTCTCTTAAGAAACATTCCCTGGCATGAGACACTTTGAAGTGATTCTCCCCAGCAGAGTTTGTTGTAAACCTAGTTCCCCAGTAGAGTTTGAAGAGGCATGGTCTTCTGTAAAATCCTCTCAAGGGACATCTCCCTAGTAGAGTTTGTCGTAAGCTCATTAATTCCCAGCGGAGTTCTATGGTTATAGTTATTCCCCAAGCAGACTGGGTCAGATGATGCCTCCTCAGCAAAGTTATCATTTCCTATAGTAGCCTCAACGGGTTTGTCAGGTCAGTGTCCAGATCAAGAGGTCAGGTCAATTTGTCTTCCCCAGTACGGTTTGCGACCGCGAAGTCAATCCAGCTAGTTATCCCCAGCGGAGTTGTCTTTCCTTTCCTCAGCATTTATTAGGCATAGCGTCCTCTAAAATGCGTAGCATTCCATTGAGATGGAGCATTACGCCATGGAAAAATTCAAACATATGCAGGTGAAGCATAAGCCAGTTTTGATAACTCGTGCGAGGGTCCAAAACTTTGCTCCTTATATCATTGACAAAGCCAGAAAGAATGCCTAGTTCATTCCCCAACAGACATTTCAAGGCAGTACAAGGGCTTCATCATTTTTCTCCCCACAGAGTCATATCTCTCAGCTTACAAGTCTCCTGGAACCATCCCCGATAGGATAACTGCAGCTGTTCCCGACCGCTCCCTTTGAGTTTTAACCATGCCAGTTCCCAACATGCCCCGTTACCCATTCCCGATAGGTAAGCTTTGGTTATAAACTACAGCCGTTCCCGACCGCTCCCTTTGAGTTTTAACCATGCCAGTTCCCGACAGGCCCCGTTACCCATTCCCGATAGGTAAGCCTTGGTTATAAACTACATCCGTTCCCGATCGCTCCCTTTGAGTTTTAACCATGCCAGTTCCCGACAGGCCCTGTTACCCATTCCCGATAGGTAAGCTTTGGTTATAAACTGCAGCCGTTCCCGACCGCGCCCTTTGAGTTTTAACCATGCCAATTTCCGACAGGCCCCGTTACCCATTCCCGATAGGTAAGCTTTGGTTATAAACAGCAACCGTTCCCGACCGCTCCCTTTGAGTTTTAACAATGCCAGTTCCCGACAGGCCACGTTACCCATTCCTGATAGGTAAGCTTTGGTTATAAACCGCAGCCGTTCCCGACCGCTCCCTTTGAGTTTTAACCATGACAGTTCCCGACAGGCCCCGTTACCCATTCCCGATAGGTAAGCTTTGGTTATAAACCGCAGCCGTTCCCGACCACTCCCTTTGAGTTTTAACCATGACAGTTCCCGACAGGCCCCGTTACCCATTCCCGATAGGTAAGCTTTGGTTATAAACTGTAGCCGTTCCCGACCGCTCCCTTTGAGTTTTAACCATGCCTGTTCCCGACAGGCCTCGTTACCCATTCCCGATAGGTAAGCTTTGGTTATAAACTGCAGCCGTTCCCGACCGCTCCCTTTGAGTTTTAACCATGCCAGTTCCCGACAGGCCCCGTTACCCATTCCTAATAGGTAAGCTTTGGTTATAAACTGCAGCCGTTCCCGACCGCTCCCTTTGAGTTTTAACCATGCCAGTTCCCGACACGCCCCATTACCCATTCCCGATAGGTAAGCTTTGGTTATAAACTGCAGCCGTTCCCGACCGCTCCCTTTGAGTTTTAACCATGCCAGTTCCCGACAGGCCCCGTTACCCATTCCGGATAGGTAAGCTTTGGTTATAAACTGCAGCCGTTCCCGACCGCTCCCTTTGAGTTTTAACCATGCCAATTCCCGACAGGCCCCGTTACCCATTCCCGAAAGGTAAGCTTTGGTTATAAACTGCAGCCGTTCCCGACAGCTCCCTTTGGTTTGAACCTTGCCAGTTCCTGACAGGTACACTTGCCCATTCCCGATAGGCAAAACAGGTCCTAACTCACCAGTTCCCGACAGGTATTTCACCAGTTCCCGACATGTACACTTGCCCATTCCCGATAGGCAAAACAGGTCCTAACTCACCAGTTCCCGACAAGTATTTCACCAGTTCCCGAAAGGTCCAAGCTCACCAGTTCCCGACAGGTTGTTCACCAGTTTCCGACAGGTTTCCTCTGGGGTCCAATGGTTCCAAGGTCTTCTTCACCAACTTTTCTTCCTTACCTTTACAGCATTTTCTCTAACCACATGGCAAATTTTCTCGGTTATTTCGGTATTCAATCCCTATGTATCTTGAATTCCTGATAGCCGTTACTTTCATCCATTCAGATTCACAGTTGATTGAATAGGGGCAGCTGTAATACCTCAAAAATTACCTTCTATGTTTCTCAATAATTGGTCTATGCTTTACTCATTTGCATTCCATAGTAGGTCATAGATTGCATAGCATTGCATCTTGCATAGGGACATGGGATCGAGGAGTCTTCTTATTAACAATGTTTGCTATATTCAGGGGTGATTCAACAGGTCATCAGTGTACATCAAGAGCCTAAGGTTTTCCTATTTCAGGGGATTCATCAGAGGTGTTGGGTCAGGTTTTCATTGGTGTGAATCAAGGTGTACGTCTCAAGGACAAATTAAGGTTCTTATTCATGGATGAGTTTGTGGACAAAGCAGTTGTGGACTGATTTGAAGGGAATTGGGTCATGGTCAATTGAGCTTACTGATCGAAGTGTTGGAATTCAATGAAGATGTGAGTTTGGTGTGGATTGAGAGGGTGATTGGAATTAGAGATTGGTCATGTGGGCTACGTGGAATTCAAATTTCTACCATAAACCTACTATCCATTTCCATTTTTCTTTGTCCATTTTCTATCCATTTTTAATAACCATTTTTAATATCCATTTTAATCCATATCCACATTATAAACCATTTTTTCTTTTTTCCATTTTATCTTATTCACATTTCCAATTCCATTTCAAATTAACCTTTGCTTAACCTTTATCAAACTCATTTTCTCTTTAATTCCAAATATCCACTCTTAATCACATTAAGCCGTATTTTTTAATTCATACCCTTCCAAATCCATTTCTTTTCTTTTTTATCCATTAAACTCAAGATATCCATTTAAAAATCCATTTCCATTTCTAAATCCATTTTATAATACCCACATTTAATCCATATCCAAACTCATTGGTTTTTATTCATAATCCATTTTTCCTAAATTCAATTTCATTTTAATATCCACTTTTATTTTCTCAATCCTTTCCATATCCAAGGTTATCCATTTATTTTTACCCATTTCCATTTTATTTTTAATTTCCATAATACCTATTTGTCCCCATAGGAATCCATATCCATTTTTTAACCCACATTTCATAAATATCCATTTCCATTTTAACCAATTAACCATTATCCATATCACTTTCTTTTAATCCATTTTTACCAATTTCCTAAGCTAATTGTCCATTTTCACCTCATATCCACTTCTTTTTTATATATCCACTTCCAACTTCTATCCATATTTCCAAAATTACAAATCCAAAATCCAAGATATCCATTTGAAGATCCATATTCCATTATCTAATTCATTTCAAAACCCATAACAAAGCCCAAAGTCTGGTCGTGTCATTTGAAGAGGAAGTAACCATGCAGTAAATTAGGCGAAAATTCATGACCAACTTTCTCAACAACAAATTCCAAAACCACAGACTGGTCCCACATACACTACACTGCAGCAAGGAAAATTAACAGAAAAAAAGAATAAGAAATACATAGCAAAATTTGAGTGCCAAACTCGTGACCTCATTTCACAAACTCTCTCAACGGAATGCACAGCTCATTTGTTAACCGAATTTTATTGCAAAACCTATTCTACCCCTCCAAAATTCATTGTATAAAAGCTGTTGTTTCCACACGCACTCTTCCCCATCTTCAAACTCTCATTCGCCCCCAAATTCAATTTCTGCAGAATTCTTTTTATCATTACTCTTTAATTCACAAAGCTGCAGAAAAGAGAAAAAAAAAACAAGCTCACAATCAATTCTCACCAAATCAAAATCACAATTCAACATTCAACATCACACAATACATACAGAACAAATTGCAGAAAAGGATTAAGAAATCACAGGAGAGCTTCATCATTTTCGGATCACATACCTTATGATTTTCAATCTCTCACAATAACTTACAAATCGTTAAACCGCAACAAACTTCAGCCAATCTTCATTGTGCAAATCACAACAACAACAATAATTTGAGCAGCGCAATAACTTTAGGTTCAGAAAGGAAGAAGAACACACAAGAAGTCACAGCAATTGACAACTCACACGTAAGAACAACTCACGCAGAGAAGAAAAGTAGAAGAAGATTGAAGAATCGAAGAGGAATAGCGAAATCGAGTAACATTATGCATACCTGAAGATTATCTCTGGATTTCTCTTTTGTCAACTGCGAAGAGTCGCCGGAACTACTCCGGTAGGTACGTTAATTCCGTTCCAAACCTCAATGTAATTGTTGTGGATTCTGTTTTTGTATTTGTGGCTCTGTGGTTTTCTGTTGATTTGTGGTGTCTGGGCGATTCCGGCGGTGAGTGCATGAGTAGGCAGTTTGTTTGACCGAGGTGGTGGTGAGTGCTTTAGTTTCTCCGCCGTCGCCGGCGCAACGCCACGGCGCGGTGGAGCGGTTTGTTTCCGTTGGTACGTCGTTGAAGGAAAGAAGAAAGAATGAAGTCACGATACGACAAAACGTTGCGTTTCCGCAAGGTTGAGAGCATGATGGAGACGAGAGCATTGAAGGTGCTTCGTTATGAATATGATGTTGACGACATGGAGGCGAGACGGAGGAAGATGCCGGCGAAGCGGACGGAGAGTTTTTCTTTGAACAGAGAAGGTGGAGAACGAAGAAGTTGGCATAGTGAAGGAGTAGGACGTTTTGATGGTTTCATTTTGTTAAGGTTGAAGGTGAGTGGCGCCATTGAAGAAGGAAAGCGGACGAAGATGGTTTTCGGCGGCGTTTTCTTTTTTTCAGGAAGCCGGGGAAAGAGGAAAGCTGAGAGGCGTTTGGGAGAGACCTTTAGGGTTGTTTTTTATTGTAAGTTGAGTTTGTCTTTGAGCCAGATTGGGCCTTAAGCCCATGCTTCACTTTCGTTTCACACAAACCAAACACTTTTCGCACCCCCTAGCTTCTTGAGAGTTTATGGGCCTTAAACTGGCAAGCCCAGCGCCCGAATTTCTTTTCCAACCTCCCAGTATACTGTTTGCCCCTCCCCCCTGAGTTTTCTTGTTTTAGTTTTGTTTTTTAGATGCTTAGTTTAATTAGGTTAGACTTTGTTAAAAATTGACTTAGGATAATTAGGGTTAGTTAATATTTCTGAAGTCACTAATTTTTGGTTAATTAGCTTTTAATATTTTAACTTTAGAATTTGTTTAGTTTGAACTTGATTTTAATTAGAAATTAATTGGAATTAATTTTAGGATTAATATTTTCTTTTAATTCTAGATTTAATGTTAGAATTAATTTTCTTTAGATTTAGTTTAGAACTAACTAGAACTTTAGAATTAGTTTTTAACCTCAATTTAAACTTTTCTCGTTAGAATTTAATCTTGATTTTTTACTTAGCATTTTAATTCTAACTTGGTTATTCTTGGTTATTGTTGACTATAATTTCAATTGCTCATTGTTGATTAATTTCTAATTTCTCTTTTATGAATAGCATGATATAATGCTATGTGTAGAATTTTCTCACATCCCCTCGGGATCCTAGCTCAACTTTAATCTTTGATTAAAGTGAGGTAGGATATTCATTAGGTAGTGCTATCCCTCTTTTCCTTTTAGACATAGTTCTCATACCACACTTAACCATAGGAACATCCATGTATGCTAACACTAGGGTGTGTCTTAGTTTCCCATTAGATTTTACCTTTCTTCTCCATTTGAGTCTCTTCTCTCATCTCAAAAGAAAAGTAAAAAACACTTAATAAAGGTTAACGTGTATTGCGTTCGAGCCTTATATGTGGGAAGTGGGGAACGAGGGACTTCCTCTCATTCTTCTAGGATACCTAGTGTACGTCCTGTTGGGGACGATGCGCGAAAGTATTCGTTCCTGTATTTAAGACTTTGGTTCAATGGAAGTTACAAACAACTGTAAAAAACACTTCTTGTTTAAAAACTTCAAACCAACAATAACGTCTTTCCTTCGGGAATTTTCTTCTCATCTCACTCACTCTCAGCGTACGAACGTGCTCCTACTCGTTCTCTTGCAAGACGGTAACACCTAAGTCTCCATACAGCGAGTTGCAACACCTGAGCTAGAACGTAACCCGTTCCCTAAAAAACACAACCCATCCCTAGTTAGGGGAACTACGTCGCTCTGATTCTCATGTTCCCGATGAGATACGTAGGCAGTGGGGTAGGGCCCATTCGAGCACTTCTTTTATTTTCACTACATTTGTTTCTTGTTCTCTCTCCTTTCTTTTTTCCCTTTTCAGTTCCTTTTCCAGTATCCTTTCCTTACACCCTTTGATCGAGACAAGCAAGCGTGGATCCCATCGGGTACGATGGACGTGTGGGGGTGCTAATACCTTCCTCGCGCGTAACCGACTCCCGAACCCAGTTCTCTTGGTCGCAAGACCATGCTCTTTCCTTTCCCTCAGGTTTATGCGATGTTTCCTTTCCCTCTCTTGGGATAAATACACATTGATGGCGACTCTGTTTCGGTGCCACTTACGCGTTTGTACTTGAATGAAAATCCCGGGAGCGACACTATATACATCCAAGTTTTTGATCCTTAAGTCGATCGCTTCTTCGAGACCCATGATACAAGCTTCGTATTCGGCCTCATTCTTTGTGTACTTTAATGTAAGTCGGGCAGTGAAAGGAATGTGGGTACCCTGATGTGTTATGATGATTTCCCCAATTTTGTTTCCATAATTGTTGACAGCTCCGTCAAAGATTAGTCCCCATTGGGAACCTGGTTCTAGCCTTTCACTGGGTAGCAGTTCATCGCAGTCCTTCATCTTTAAATACATGACATCTTCATCTAGGAAGTCGAACCCGACTGATTCTTGATCGTTAATTGGTTGATGAGCCAAATGATCGGCTAAAATACTTCCCTTAACGGATTTTTGAGCATGGTATTCGATGTCGTATTCTGACAACAACATCTGCCAACGGGTTATCCTCCTCGTGAGAGCAGGCTTTTTGAAGACATACTTGATCGGATCCATTTTGGAGATTAACCAAGTAGTGTGACGAATCATGTACTAGCGAAGACGTTTGGCTGCCCAAGCCATAACACAACAAGTTTTCTCAAGCATAGTGTACCGAGTTTCGTAGTCAGTGAACTTCTTGCTCAAATAGTAAATGGCAGACTCTTTCCTTTTGGTTTCGTCTTGTTGGCCAAGTACACATCCCATTGAGTCTTCCAAGACTGTTAAGTAGATGATCAGTGGTCTTCCTTCCACTGGAGGTGATATAATCGGTGGATTCAACAAGTATTCCTTGATACTGTCAAAGGCGGTTTGGCAATCTTCTGTCCAAATGCAATCCTGATTCTTTTTGAGTAATTTGGAAATCGGCGCCCATGTCGCGGTCATGAGGAATATAAATTTGGAAATGTAATTCAAACGTCCCAGGAATCCCCTGACTTGCTTTTCAGTCCTCGGAGAAGACCTTTCTTGAATGGCCTTAACCTTGTCAGGATCAACCTCAATTCCTTTTTGGCTGACGATGAACCTTAAAAGTTTCCCTGAGTGGACACCGAATGTGCACTTATTGGGATTCAAGCGAAGTTTGTACTTTCTTAACCGCTCGAATCGTTTTGACAGGTGGGTCACATGCTCCTCCTCTGTTTTAGATTTGGCAATCATATCATCGACATACACCTCGATTTCTTTGTGTATCATGTCATGAAATAGAGTAGTCATGGTCGTTTGATAGGTTGCCCCGACGTCCTTTAAACCAAACGACATTACCTTGTAACAAAAAGTGCCCCATGGGGTAATGAATGAAGTTTCTCCATGTATTCCGGCGCCATTTTTATCTGATTATAGCCCGAGAATCCATCCATAAAGGAGAAGACTTTGAACTTTGATGTACTTTCTACCAGCATGTCAATGTGTGGTAAGGGAAAGTCATCCTTGGACTGGCTTTGTTCAGATCCATGTAGTCTACACACATTCTGACCTTTCCGTCCTTTTTCGGAACTGGTACTATGTTGGCTAGCCATTGAGGATATTCTGATGTGGCGAGGAAACCCGCGTCAATCTATTTTTGTACTTCCTCCATGTCTGGATGAGTCCGTCTTAGCCTTTGTTTCACTAGCAGATATTCTGATTTCAACGGTAGATGATGTTCCAAGATGCTGGTATCCAACCCTGGCATATCCTGATAGGACCAAGCAAATACATCGGGAAACTCTTTGAGAAGCTTTGTCAAACTTTCTTTGACAATTGGACTGAGCAGTGCCCCCAATCTTGACTTCTTTTCTCTCTTCTTCTGAACCCAAGTTGATTGTTTCCAACGGCTCTTTGTGAGGTTTGATGGACCTTTCCACTTGTCTTAGTAATCGGGAGATCTCATTTAGAATTTCTTCGTCATTTTCTTCTTCAGCCTTAAATACCGGGAATTCAAAGTTGGGAGATGGCATTGGATCGTACGTTTCAATGGGGTTTAAAACAAGCAATCTGCACGACGTTATGATTTTTTTAGAAGAGATAGAGAGAAATGCAAGAGTGCGTGCAGTGTATTTTCTAAAAAATGCTTGTTTTTATTATTCGAATTATTTTTTAGGATTACCATTTTCTGAAAAAGCGAAAAGAGAAAACAACAATTAATGCGGAAATTACAGAATGACGTTATTTTATGTACGAACTTGTAGATTCTTGAAACTTCAGCACTATAAAACAAAACTCTGTCGCTTTGGGCGAAGCGAAGAGGGATATTTACAAAAAGTGAGCCCTTTCAAAACATCCATTTCACCTGGGCAAGGTGAAAGGTTAAAACAAAGATGGCCATTACTTTGACTTATGAACAGTCTTCGAAACATCGACTACAACCCATTGGCGGCGAACTCCTCGGTGAATCAGATATTCTGGTACCTTCCTTGATTTGTCTTCAGAAATAACACTGATTTCTGGTGGAGCAAGATCATTGGAATCTATCTCCCAGACAGAATTGTCATAGGAGGATTCCTCAGTTGTATTTTGCATAGTATTTGTGCTCTCAGGTAAATCTCCCCATCCAGTTGGTTGGATGTCCTCGAGCTTGATACGAGAGCTTTCAGAAGCAGTGTACTTGACCAAGAAGTTGTACTTGCCACTCAGTTATCCTTCGGTGTCCCATATTTCCTTGGAACTGGAGGAGTCATCTTTCTCGATGACGTTGACCTCGGGAAAAGCATAGTTGATGAATTCTAGTCATGCAAGCTTTGCGAATTCATCGTCATGCTAGATATTTTCTGAATGCCCTGAGTGTTGATCCCATGGCACGGTGGGGACGCAAGTATTCTTTTCAATGATGCTCAACTGATTTTCATTGTTTGGCTTATTCTCTTGCCCTGAGTCTCCGGGGTATGGCTGCCAGATAAGCAGGCCATCCATCGGGCCATAATAGTCGTGGTCAAAGTAGTCTTTCATCAGAGTGTCTTCCTCTAATGAGTTTGGTGGAGCACGGCATCCTTCCAGATCACAATCTCCGTATATCATTTTGACATCCGCTCTCGGTATAAATCTCGGACTCTGTGCAGGATAGCAAAATGGCATATGCACTTCTTCCTGAGACATATAACCGTCCTCGTTAAGATAGGACTTCCACTCTTCATCTGTATCGGAGGAATCACCATCGTTGATGGTATGTACTTCTTGAGATACTGGGTGGAGGAAACCTCCACTATGGAAGAAATTCTGAATGGGATGAAGGCTTTCATCGTTAGTAGCAGTCCGGGCACAGTTTGAAGAAAAACCAAGACCCTTCTTTATTTTGTTGTCAGTAGGAATGACAATATGTTCCCATCCCTTTGCATTGTTACTTTTGATCACTTCGAGAGCATTTTTGTACGAGGAAATCGATGTTCCTTTCTTTAATTGATTCTCATTTCCTACCGAAAGTGCCTGGAACTGAGTTCCAACAACCTCCTCGGGTTCTACACAAGTGGATAATGAAAGGTTACTCACGATCAAGGCTTGTTCTCCACAGACCGTGACGAGTTGGTCATTCTTGATAAACTTCAGCTTCTGGTGAAGTGTCAAAGTGACTACCCCAGCCTGGTGTATCCAAGGTCTTCCCAATAAATAGTTGTATGTTGCTCGGATGTCCATGACCTGGAAAGTGACTTGGAAAGCGTGAGGACCGATAGTTATGGGAAGGTCGACTTCACCGATAACTGTTTTTCAGGATCCGTCAAATGCTTTGACGACGACCTCACTGCCTCTCATCAGAGATCCTTTGAATGATAGTTGCATTAGAGTGGACTTCGGCATAACGTTGAGAGCTGATCCGGTATCTACCAGTAAGCTGGCTAAGGCATCATCCTGGTAGTTAACTGTGATATTGAGCGCCATGATGTGACTTTTGCCTTCTTCTGGCAATTCCTCATCACTAAACCCTAAGTTGTTGCAGGAAGTGATGTTGGAGATGATGTTGTCAAATTGTCTTATTGACACATCGTGTTCCACAAAGGCCTATTCTAAGACTTTCTGTAGAGCCTCTCTGTGGGCTTCGGAACTGAGTAAAAGAGATAACACAAAGATCTTTGAAGGAGTTTGTAACAGCTAATCAACAATGTTGTATTCACTCCTTTAGATGAGCTTCAGCATCTCATCATCATTCTTTGAAAGGTCGAGATCACTGGATTGACCGACTGGTGGATTGGGAGCTTCTGTCTAAAGTTTCTTTTCTCTGTTAGGTTCTCCAACTCCTCTGTTGAAGATTCGACCGCTCCGTATTACTCGAATGATGTCTGCAATATTCACGATGGAGGGTAATGGAATTTCCTTCCCATTCTCAACTGTTGTTGCACCGTATTTGTAAGGGATAGCTTTATCAGACTTGTACGACACTGGTCCCAGCAGATAGATAACTACAAGAGCCTTCGGATTTCTCTGACTATCGTAAGTAACTTCAATCAGTTCTTGGTTAAGAACCTTTGATTCGTCAAGTAGAGGGATGATGGTACAAACATCTTTGGTCCTTTCATGTTCAGAGATTACGACAACATCCTTGATCTGGTCAGCGAAATAGTCGGGCATCAAGTTGATGGACCCCGAAACTAGACACGGTTAAATCTCTTCGCGGTCCAACTGACTCTGAAGGGCTGCTCGCACGAGGTAGCATCCTTGGATATTTTTTTAGCATACTCTACAGCGCTCGTAGTTATGTGGTGGCACCTAGCCACGTCTGCTTTGAATGCAGTGTAACCTCACTAGGTCCGCTTCCATAGATTGAACATCGTGACTTTGATGCCTAGTAGGGTTCCCATTAATCATACTGACTTGTTGCGTGTCTTCGTCTAGATAAATCGGAAGCCACCAGTGGTTTAACAAGTGTTGTAAAGTTCTTTGAATGAGAGTGCATCCTTGGTCACTCGCACAGCATACTGTACAGTTCCGATACTCATGCGAAGTCAGAAAACCGAGATGGACTTGCTTAGCGTGTAATTCTACCAAGCTGGTATTCATCAAGCGATTATCGAAGATCTGAATCATGTTGATCTGATAAGGATTTTTATCATGGTAGTCCTAGATCCATCCAAGCTCCACATGACGCTGGAGGGCCTCTTGTATAAAAGAGCATTCCTGATTGTTTACCGAGCAAATCATACAGGAATCGTAATCGTGTCGTGGCAGATTATGATGTTGGCTTTGCTTTGAGTGCATTCCCACCAAGTTGACATTCATTGCCATAATGTTGTGGTTCTGAATGACGTTGGAATTTGCACAAGTCATGTTAACTCCACGAACTCGATGCTCCTGGATCCACCCAAGATCCAATTGTTCCTGTAGAGCATATTGGACCACAGAACATCCTTGATTGTCTTTAGAGCAGATATCACACTGGTGGTAATTGTGAGGTGGTATATGGCCATACCCGCTCTGTCTGCGATGCATCTTGACCAGATTGGTCCTTAATAAGAGTACATCATGAATTTGATAGCTGTTGTTAGACTCTCCTTCTATCAAATTTACTGCAGCTTTCTCGTGTTGAGGCAACGAGTTCGTGAGAACATTCGGATTCATATCTTTGAAAGATAAGACCCCGCTCCTAAAAGGCTTTTGCACATCGGATTTGAAACTGAGATAGTTTTCTATGTTATGCCCTGGTCCTCCTTGATAGTAAGGGCAAGTCTGATCCGCTTTAAACCAAAAATGTGGATTTTCCGGTACTGTAAGAGGAGACCTGGTTTGGACGTGTCCCTTGACTAGTAAGAGTGGAAACAATTATGCGTACAACATTGGTATAGGGTCGAACCCTGGTGGTCGCGTTGTACGGTTGTTGTTATATTGAGGACGAGCCTGCTGAAGAGGCGGTTGTGTCCTTTGCTGATATTGTTGTTGATTCGGTTGGCTCTGCGCAACCTGAGGTTGATACGTTGGAACAGGCGCAGGGTTGATAGCGGGAGTTACAGCTACTACTGGTTGGTATCGTCGCCTTTGTTTTCCGAGAGAGATATTCCCAATATTTTGCACTTTTTTCTTAGGAGAGCACTACCGTATCGTTTTGTACTACTTGATGGTCCAGCGTCTTTAACTAAACGTCCTTCTCGGACTGCTTCCTCAAGATGAACTCCTATGCCCACCATCTCGGTGAAGTCACTAGGCGCACTGGAGACCATTCTGTCGTAGTAAAATGAGCTCAAGGTTTTCAAGAAGATCTTTGTCATCTCCTTTTCCTCGAGAGATGGAAAAATCTGGGCGGCAATTTCACGCCATCTCTGAGCGTATTCCTTAAAGGTTTCCTTGTCCTTCTGCGACATGGCTCTGAGTTGATCTCTGTCCGGCGCCATGTCCAGGTTATACTTATATTTCTAAACGAATGCAGCGTCGAGATCTCTGAAAGTAGCGATCTTAGTGCAGTTTAAACCCATGTACCACTTGAGTGCGGCACCGGTTAAACTATCCTGGAAATAGTGGATTAGTAGTTGGTGGTTATCTGTCTGTGTTGACATCCTCCGAGCGTACATCACCAAATGGCTTTGAGGGCAAGAGTTACCCTTGTACTTTTAAAATTCGGGCACTTTGAACTTGTGCGGAACTTTCACATTGGGGACCAGAAAAAGGTCTGCGGCGTCTTTTCCAAGTAGATCCTGACCGCGAATGGCTTGCAGTTCCTTCTACATTTCCAGGAACTGTTCCTGGAACTCCTTCATTATGTTATCCATACTTTCATTTCCACCAGAAGGTATCTGTGGAATCTGTCCTTCCAGGACAGTGTGTACCACGGGTGGTGGTATAGTCATTACTGCAGAGACTCTTGGTGCCTCCCAAAGTTTGTAACCTTCAGGAGTTGTTGTCATGCCCCTAGCATCTTTGCTTTCTCGAAGTTTGTAACCTTCAGGCCCAGCGGTTCCTGCTGCATTTTCTGGATCTTCAGTGATCGACGAAATATATCCTTTTGGGATATAGTTGAGTGGCATGCCCTAGGGACGATCTTTAGGCATGGTATACCGAGGGTCATACTTTTCCACTATGGGCGTCGATGTGATCTCTGAGATCACAGTCTATTGTTGTTGCCTCTGAGTTGTTGCCAGAGCTTGCATGTCATCCTGAAGTTTTCTCAGATCCTCTCTCAGAGCGTCGATTTCTTCTCTCAGCTCTCAGTTCTCTTCCTCGAGATTATCCATTTTCTTTTGAATGTTGCCCCGAGTATTGTACGAATGAGACAGTTTGACACTAGAATCAAGACACAGATGTAAGATTCGCAGGGAAGAAGAATGCATTTATGCGAGAATGATGAATGATATACAATGATTATATTCAGATTTTTTTTGGTTATTCAAAGTAAACTTCGACAATTGGATTGCAAATATCAAACAGTGGAGAAACCCCGTTTTATTGAATTCAAAAATCGCGGAAATGGAAATACAGTAATTTACAAGTGCTGTAAAAGGAAATCTAAACTTATGGGTCTCGAGTCCTCTCTGAGGAGAGCTCAGGTGCTGGTTCTGGTACTTTCCTTTTCTTTGACCGGGGTTCTTGAGCCGTTGCCGGGTTGTCATTCCTTTTCCCAGTGAAATGAGCGAGCAAATTCCTTTGGTATTCTTTATTCTCTACAACATGTTTCTCTAAAATCTCGATCAGAGCATCTTTATCTTTCAATAGTTGCTGTATCTTCTTACACTCCACATTGAGAATACGATACTTGTTCTTCCAAGACTTCTTCTCCTGTTGAACTTTGTTGAGAGTAACCTGAAGTTTTTCCATATCAAACATAAAATAAAGGACAGGGTCCCTTAACGGAAGAACTTCCTGACGAGGGTAAGGCATCCTCAGCTTGAGAGCTCTAGTTTGTACCTAGTGGAGATAAGGTTCCACAGAGACACAGTCTGGTTTCCCTAGAGACTCTCATCCTTTTCTATGAACGTGTTTCCAGGAATGCACTATTTCTGTCTTGAGTGCTCTGTCATTTTCTCCTTCCTTGAAGAAAAGACTTTCCATATGAGCATTACGTGGGACATGCCTCATCGGGTATCCGAGTTGACGACGAACTAAAACTGGATGATAATTGATTCCTCTCTTAGTTCCTATGAGGGGTACATTTGGGAAGTATCCACAACGGTCAATGATTCTGATCCTGTCATAGATTCGATTGTACCAATCGATGTCAGAGTTGGTAAGAGACATGATTCTCTGCGGCCAACGTAAAGTTTTCTTAGGATCCCAGAATGCAGCAGACTTGGGCAAGTGGGAAATGAACCATTTGTATAGTAGGGGTACACAGCAGGTGATCATTCCTCCATTGTACAAATTCCTTAAGTGTACAGAATGATAAGGATCTGCGAGCAGGGTTGGTACAGGGTTTCCAATTAGAAAAATCTTAATTTCATTGATATCGACGAAGTTATCAATGTTGGGAAACAGAAATAACCCGTAGGTAAGCAAAACAAAGATGCTTTCGAAAGCGGCCACGTTCCCTATACTAGCAAAGTAAAGAGCCTTTTTTATCAAAAACTGGGCTGGCAAACCCTGGATACCACCCTTAATGATCATGTGAGTCCTGACTTCTGACTCGTCCAAATAGATTGCTCTTGCAATAGTTTGATCCTTTGGAATTTCTTCCAGTCCAGAAAAGGGAGCTTGATTAGTGATAGCTAAATCAATCAGGTGAGAGTACTCCTCCAGTGTTGGTGCTAGCTGATAATCCGGGAATATGAAACAGTGATAGACTGGATCATAGAACTGGATTAGCGTGGACAGGATTCCTTCAATTACATGGACCCTTAACAGAGATAGCAGTCCTTCATACTTAGGTCTGAAAGCCTCAGGGTTGGTTATCTTCCTTGCCAGCCCCTTTAAATCCTCTAGTTTTGGAACCTTGAAGGTGTACTTGTGAGTCCTCCTTCTACCGAAATCCATAACACAATCTCCTTTCTCTGACATTTGCAATCATTGTCTTAGTTTAATTTGAAAAAGGAGAGACTAGAAGAGAAAATTTTTCTTTGTTTTAATGTTTTTTAGATGAATGTATGAATGAAGCACACAAAAACATAGAAAAAACATGGGGTCAAAGGGTCGGTGTCATGAATCAAGGCTCTACCCATCCCCAAAGGTTATACTGGTATTTTTGTACCTGTCCTCAAAATCACTGACCCCTCTTGGGATAACGACAGCAAGCGGATCACCAAGCGAGCTATAGCATCTTAGAGTAATCTCAAATGAGGGTAGTATCACGTGACAACTATTTTCGATAGCTTCTGCACTATAAAATGGTTTCAGCCTACTAAAATCCTCATCTTCTCAGATAAGCCAATCGAACAATCTGCTTTCAACAACCGAAGTCGTATAGGCATTGAATGCACAAAGGGCATCTCCACTGATTTGATGGTCGACCGGGACCTCTTATTTGCGAGTCACTCCCTGTAAGATTACTCGTCTAGTGCCATCATTTATCTTAGGTGTATACTTAATCTTTTCAGATGCGGCATCACACACATTCCCATTAGCAGAAAGATAAACACGGATATCAATTAGGAAAAGCAGTATATATATATATATTTGTCCTAACATCCTAGACCTCTAGTCCTATGATCCTATACAGACAATGACTCCCCAGCAACGTCGCCATTTCTGTGGTACTTTGAGAATTTAAGGCTTTCTACCTAAGACTGTGAGAGAGAAATGCCTCCCACTGTGGGACTGCAAGAGATAAATACCTCCCACTGTGGTCTCCATTCTTCTGTAGCGCTATTTTTGTGGTTTCGAATCACTACTGCTTTGGTACTACAGTTCGATTCATTTTTTATTCTGTGAAGTTGATTAAGGAAGGGAAATAGATGTCTCCAGTTAACCATGCTTGCATACTGAGCTTAAATAGATGACTGTTGGTTTACAGATGCTATCAAAAAAGGGGGTCTGTCTTAGGTTATTTTCCTTAAGAATACATTGTCTGGACTATTTGCGAGGCTTTTGGTGAGGTATTAGGGTTGATGATTTTTTATTGATGTATGGAGGTACTGGACTTTAACTTTTTGATAAGTATGCTCGCTAAGATTTTGCAATCTTATGCCTACGTATTCCCGTTTAACGAAATAGGGAAATCAGAGCGATGGTAGTTCCCTCCTATTCTAAGGGAGGAAAAAGATGTTTTGGTGTCTTGTTCAAAGCCCAAGATTGAAGCTAAAGGGATATTTGTATCTTGTTCAAAGCCCAAGATATGAAGCCGAAGGGTTTTTTGGTGTCTTGTTCAAAGCCCAAGATTGAAGCTAAAAGGTTTGACTGAGAGAGAACTTGTCATCTCTAAAGAGGAACTGTTGATGTTCGTATGCATTGATTAAAGCACAAGTTTGATGCTAAAAGGTTGATTGACTCAACTGGGGATTTCTCTATACAAAGCCTAAGAGGAGGCTATTGACCCAACAAGAGGGTGTTTATTATTTGTCTCGTATGAAGCCCGAGATAGAGGCTAAAAGGGTTCACTCAACAAGAGAATACTAACAACTGGCTGACTCAACAAGAGAGTGCTTTTATATGTCTTGTACGAAGCCCAATACGGAGGCTAAAAAGGCTTGACTCAACAAAAGAGTACTTTTATCTGTCTTATACGAAGCCCAAGACGGAGGCTAAAAAGGTTCGACTCAACAAGAGAGTACTTTTATCTATCTTAAACGAAGCCTAAGACGGAGGCTAATAAGGTTGACTCAACAAGAGAGTCTCACAAGTTGATAGATTTAACAAGAGAGACTTTTATACTCAACAAGAGAGTGATTTGTTGTCTCGTACGAAGCCTGAGATAAAGGCTAAAAGGAAAGTGACTCAACAAGAGAGTCTTGAAAAGTGATGGACTCAACAAGAGAGTCTGAAATGGTTAACTCCGCTAGGGGGAACCATTATACAAAGCCCAAGAGGAGGCTGACTTCGCTGAGGAAGGATCATTATACAAAGCCTAAGAGGAGGCTATACTTCTGCCGGGGATTCTTGAGATCCCGAGGCAGGTCCAAGAAGGGAATCGATCCTTGTAGGGGAATGCAAAAGGAATTGATAGATCAGAAACCTTGAGGCTTTGGTTTGAGATAGTGTTATCTGACCCGAGTTGGGGAATTTTGGGAGAAGGACGGGGTCTTAGAACCCGCAAAGTTCTAACTCGGCTAGAGATTAATCCAGAATCTGGGGTTTCTCCTATGCTTGAAAGGTGCTTGAGAATGTCTTCGAGACTCAAGGGAATTAGACTGTCCAAGTTTACTGGTAGAGTTTTATCTTTTGTATGATGCCCAAGAGGAGGCCGACTCGTTTAAGGGATGCGTATCAACCCTAAAATTGGTGTAAAGATTTTGACTCTTTTTAGAAAAATAACTCTAACGAAGGATGACTAAGTTCTGTCCTATACCTTTAGGAGGTCATGAAGGTCCTTGTACGAAGCCCAAGATAAGGCATGAGAACTTTTAAGAAGCCGAAGGGTCCTTGTACAACGCCCAAGAGGAGGCGGGGATGCTTTTAGGAAGCCTGTGGGTCCCCAAACCAAGAGAAGTTCAAGAAATGCAATTCACAGAGAAGAGATCATTCCAGGAAAGTTCGAGAATTTGGAAGAAACTCAAGAGATACTATTCACGGAGAATAGATAAACTCTGGGGAGTAGAGTTTCTTTGACAATTTCTAAGGGTGATAGTCTGAGAAAAGGTTCACCGAGAATACTGCCTTTCTCTTTGTTCCATATTGTTTAACCCCAAGAGAAGGGAAGACTGTATCTGGAATCCTATGGGGATCTAGTTTTGTTTGTATTCGAGAGTGGCCAACAGGCTTTACCTAGTTCTAGACGTAGTTGCCGGGGAACACTCTAAATAACTATACTAGTATTACATAGGTGATATGTGACAAGTATATAAAAGGATGTGAAAGAAGACTTACAGTGAAACAACCCCACAATACAGTTATATACATATGAAAGCGGATAAACACTTACCTGTTGTAGAGCTTCCATGTTGTTTTGTTAGTTGTTCAACAAAGAAATTAAAGAAATTTTTTATAACAACATATATTTGAATTCAAAATCAAAGGAGAAAGTGCTTTGAAAAGATTGTTGGGGCTTACAGCTCAAGGAGAGGCACAAGTTTTAACGATGATCGCACCGTTGTCTTGAAAATTGTACATAGGGACTTATACAATATGTGAGGCCCAAAAAGTTTTTATGTACAAGGGGATGGGTCTTAAACTCTATTAGAGGCCCAAAGATTTATTTTTGTACAAGAGATCGGACTTACAACTCAAGGAGAAGCCCAAGGTTATTTGTTTGAAAACGGCGATCGCGCAGAGGTTTTTGAAAACACAGTGGGTCTTATACAACATCTGAGGCCCAAATAATTTTGGATTCAAAAAGGGGTTGGGTCTTACACTCTATTAGAGGCTCAAAGAGTTTGAAAATGAATAAAGATGGGTCCTATAGCTCAAGGAGAAGCCCAGTTGGTTTTGTTAAAAAGGCGACGATCGCGCCGAACGTTTGAAAATATACAGAGGGACTTATACAATGTCTGAGGCCCAAAGGTATTATTTATAAAGGGGTTGGGTCTTACACTCTATTAGAGGCCCATGAGTGTTTGAAATTGATTGATGAGGGTTGAATTAATCAAAACCCTAATTTTGTTTTAAAAAGGATTAATTTTGTTAAAAAAATTAATCAAAAGTATTGAAAACATGTGAAAAATGAGTGGTGGTCTTGGATCAATGTTTCAAAAATCAAGTTTATATCCACAAAATGATTGAAAACCAATTAAATTTGGAAAATCAAGGAGGAAAAAATATTTTAAATGTTAAAAAACAAATAAAAGATTAATTCTTTGCAAAAATATCAAGTATATGAAATAAATAATATTTTTTGGGAATTTTTGGTAAAATAAAATATTTTAACATTTTTGTGAATTATTAAAAAAAGAATCAACTCAAAATCATTAAAACTCAGAGAGAAATTAATTTTTTAATCAATTAAATAAAATCACAAAATTCAAATATTCAAATTTGTGAAAAAGGCGCCAAGAACATGGGCCAAGAACACGCGCGAAGGGAGTTTTGCTCAGATTTGTATTTTCTATACAATCTCACTGAATATTTGATGAAATCACACAATCCACATATCAATCTGCTCGTTTTCACCTCACGATCATGTCTATGGTCTTTAATTTCATTTATTTTAAGCATGGAATAAAAATCAAGACAAAACCTCAAGAACCCTAAAATTTGCATGAAGGCTGAGAATTTTGATACATAATTCAAACAAAGCAATTAATTGAGGGGAAACATTTTATGCATGATTATGAACATTTGGCAAAAGTATTGTGCGAGGAAATATGCATAGATTAAGAGATGACCAAGTTTAGGCTTACTTGAAGGTCGTGACAGCAAGAACAATGTGATTTTTGAGTTGGAGGTTTTACAGATGAGTTGTGATGATCTGAACAACTTCCTTACACCATATGGAGTGTGTTTGAATGCTTGGACTTGATTGGTAATGGCTGGATCACTTCATGGCATCTCAACTGCAACTTGGTTGAAAACTTGAGCAACTGGCTGGTGATTATGAGAAATCAGGGTTACAGTTGTGTGTTTAGTGTTTGATTAGCTCACATATGATGTTTATGAGGTGTTAGAGCAATTGGTTTGAGTGGAATTGCTCTCTATTGAAAAATTCAATAGTGGCTTGCTAAGAAAGGCATTTTTGAGAGTGAGAAGATGATTTTGAGAAAGGCAAGTGTTGTAGGCCTTTGGTGTGCTTAAACTGAGCACAAATGAGCCCTATTTATAGTAGAGCAAGTTTGTTTTGCAAGCAATAGTGAATGGCAACTGCTGCAGCTCATTGTCCACTTGCATCACTTTGGAATCTTAAGTCTCCTCTAGACATTGACTAGATGTTAGAGCACATGCCTTTAGTTCCCTAGTTCAGAGATCATCCTTGACTCATTCAGTTGGAAAAGGCTCAGTTTATGCCACCTTGGTGCATCCATTGAATGCTCCAAAACAAAATTGGAATCTTGTCCCCCTTTTAGGCATTTTTAGGTTTGGCATGCTACTTTTAGTTCCAAAGACTTGGGAGGCTTATGGATTAGTGTTTGTTCCTCCTTGGTCTCCCCCTGAGGTGTTCAGATGGATAAACTTGTTTGTCATTTGCACAATTTGATCAAATCGAGCAAAATGCACAAATCTGCCTTGCCATGACAGTTGCAGCAAGACATATTGCCACTGTCATAACTCTTAGCTCAAATGGAATTTGATGGAGTTCTTGGCCATTTTGGAAAGCTCTCATATGATAAAACATATGTGTGATCATAGTTTGTCTTGACACCTTTTGGATCCAAGTGAAAAATGCCCCTACATTTTGAAAAAAGTGAGGTGTAGTTGACACTTTTAAAGTACTCCATAACTAAAAATCCATGAAGAATTGGAATGAGGTGTAGTTGACACTTTTAAAGTATGCCATGAGAGCTACAAATCCATCTTTGGATCAGCCAAAATGGTTGCTTGGATCACAAGTTATGATCCTTGGAAGTTGGTACCCTAGCCACTTTGTTCCATAACTTAGAAAATTTCTATGTTTTTTATGGTTACCCCTTTTACAAGTTATCCCACTTTTCTTATTTTTCTTGATGAATGATGATTCCAATCACACAATAACATTATTTTAGGGTTAGGGAACCATAATTGATCAAAAAATCAAAAAGTCAAACTTTGACTTTTGGGCACAGTTGACTTTTTATCAGATGAATTCCAAATTGTGCGATCCTCTATGAAATCAAGTCCTTGACCTAAATCAAACTTGATGGATTAATTTCATAGGTGTTATAGGGTGTATTGAATCATGTCCCAAGGTTTGGGAGCATGTCCTGGTCAAAAGTCAAAGGCACAGTTGACTTTTTTTCGCGAAACCCTAACTGTGGTTCTGATGAACTTGAAACTTGTGAATCAAGCTTCTTGGATCAATCCATTGTTGAAAATGGATCAATGTAGTGTATTAGGGACCCTCAAATCATGTCTTGAGGTTTTGGCTCATGTTTTGTCCCAAAAGTCAACTTAGGGGTGAATTAGGTCAAGAAACCCTAATTCCTGATTTTTTTGATGAATGCTTCCCCTGAGGTTAAATTGACTTGATGATTGGTTTCATGGTGTCCCTTGGAACATATTAAGTTGTGCTTTGAAGTATTGGTTCATGCCCAGAGGAAAATTTCCTATCTGGAGGCCTTGGTCGACCAAAACCCTAATTTGGTGACACTGGCGATCTTGAGGATTAATCCACTTGGAATGCTGCGGCCTTGTGCTTGATCCTTGATGTGGGAGTCCTCTTGATCCATTGTGGATGTTTGAGAGGTTTAGACAACTTGAAGATCATGTCATTCATTGATTGATCCTTTGTCTAAGAGCTCTGAGAGGGCTTGAAACCCTATTTCTTAGTTGTAGAGGATGCTCAACAATTCTTGAGGAGATTGATGAGGCATAAAGGTACATCCATATTGTGATGATAATTTTCACAATGATGGGAAATCTTAGTGGTCAAAATTTGGGGTATGACATCAAGTAGTTTACGAAACTCAATGTGTCAAGCAGTTGTTATCGTTATCATTCACACATTATCAAGATTTTAATTAAATCATTTAGATAAGTTAACTTTACTCATTTTCTTCCCTTTTATGGTAGTCATTGTGTAATGCAGTAAGACAAGATAAAGAAAATAAGGAAAATTACTTCATTAACGAAACAACAAAACGCCGAAGCGCAGTACAGACACAGAACAGAAAATAAAACATGAAAACAGCCGACAACAAAAACAACGGATAGGATAGGTAACGATAAACTAAAGAAAGACCAAACATCAAATAAATCAGAAGACTAGGGAAACTACCCATCAACCAGCCATCAGAATTCTTCTGCTTCATCAACCCTTTCACACCTTTCCTCAGCAGTAGCATCTTCTGGTCCTAGTATTTTGCCTAAAGTGACGATTTCAGCCCTATAGAATAACTTAGACAGAATTCTTCCATAAGGTATGAAGGACTAGTGTTGATTTCTGGAGATTTCAACACAACTCTTCAGATGATTGAAGATGGTTTGCGGAAGATTCACCCTGACATTGTACATCATGAAGTAGATAAACAGTCTATCATCATGAGTCAAGGAGCTTTTGGCTAATCCTCTGGGGCGAAAGTTTGTGAGCATTAGTTTAAACCACAACTTTCCATCAGGGAGGAGTCCATCAGGATCATAGGGTTCATACTTTTCTAGAGACATGTCATGAATCCTAATGAGATCTCCAATAAAGGAATAGTTCAGATGGAATTCATCAACAGTTACTCCTGATTGAACACAGTGAATGGCTAGGGCAACTGAAGTAGGTGTTACTATGACTAGAACACCGAAAACAGAAGACCAAATAGAGTTGTTGTCTTCACCAATCATTGCATATTTCCAGAACTCTTTTACCATCACAGGATAAATGGGTCCATGTAGACTTGCAAAGTATCCTAACCATCCTTGGATTTGCATGCTGGTGAAAATGCAAATACCTGCAACTTTGAGTCTAGGGAAACATGGTATTTTCTTTGTTAATGACCTCAAGGGTTTCTTCATTACTGGTGAAGGTTTTGATAGACATGGTGAGAGCAAGGAGTATAGAAGTAAAGAGCAAGTAGAGACTGATGAAAAGATATGAGGAGAAGTGTGGTATTTAAAGAGAGCAATGAATGATGGCCATAAATAGCAATAAAGACTGGATGAATTGAGACGAGAGGTTCATCGTTTTCAATACAAGAATAAGGAATGATGAAGGAGTGCATCGGTCTCCAAAAGATTATGGAATAGTATACGTTATTGATATTATGACATTAGTCAATTAAAATGAATATGTGTATACTTAAAAATGAAGGGGAACGATCTAACCAAGAATAAAGGAGGGAAGACAAGTGTTAAGTTTCAAGAGTTTTGTCTTACATGCATCTTTATGAATGTCTACTGAAGAAGGAAGGCGTAAAGATTTAAACAGTTATCAAGTAAATTTTCAAAACCTAAGCATTAAACATGATGTTAGGAAGTGATAGGTAATAGTTACTTGAAACCTAATCTCACAAAATCACAACGCTCAAGGTGTCTTTTCACACGCTTTGATATCCTCAGAGTTTTGGAAAACCAAAAGGTTTCCACCAGATCAGAGACACTTCTGACAAGCATCTTCTGATAACTGAGGTTTAAAACAATTACTTCCTAGTTTGAATGAGAGTCTGATATCTTTAGATTCTGACTAAACACATCTGATTCTGATGAAATCTTACTTCTGAATAATGGTCCATTTTCAGATGCTTCAAAATAAATAGAACTCTATTTTCAGCAAATGGTTTTGTTAAAATATCAGCCCATTGATTTTCTGAATTTTTAAATTTTAAACATAAAATTACCTTCTGAATATAGTCTCTATGTGCTTAGTCCTAGAACATAAGATTAGATTCTAATTTAAATAGATAACAATAGTATTATCATAAAGGATAGAAATGTTACTCTCATTTATCTGATGATCTTGTAGCTGATTCTCCATCCATAGCATCTGAGTATTGCATAAAAACGCGTATATGAACTCTGCTTCTGCTGTTGAGAGCGCACTTATTGATTGCCTCTTTCTTGACCATGAGATCAGATTCTTCCAGAGAACTTGACAGCTTCCAGAGGTGCTTTTTCTTTCAATCTGTCTCTTGCGTAATCTCTTCCTTTTTCCATAATTCATGTTGGATGCATTAAAGTCTTAGCTGGTGTACGCTCCATCATGTTGAATTTCTTCAGAATTTCTTTTGCATACTTGTTCTGATGAATGTATGTTCCTTCTGATCTTTGATCAATTTGAATTCCCAGAACGAATATGAGTTCTTCCATTAGACTTATCTCCAATTCAGCCTTTCTCATCTTTCCTTGTTTCTGAACACCCATTTAGTTCCAACGACGTGGACACTTTTTGGGTTTCTGGACAACATCCCAGACGTCATTTCTAGTGAATTAATTGAGTTCTTCTTGTAAGACTAGAATCCACTCTTTTTCTCTTAGAGGTACATCAACTGATGTTGACTCTATCAAAGATAATCCACCCAGAAGAATTTTTTTGGAGTGTCTGAAGGATGAGCTAGTTCTGACTTGATCATCTTTATCTCCTAGAATCAATTGTTTAGAATGCGAATTCTTTAATCTATTCTTCTTCTGATGAGATGAGTTGTTCTCAGCTTCTGATGAGGTTGTATCCTGATCTCGAAGAATTTGCTTATTTGTCGGCTTCTCTTGAATCTTCTACTTCTTAGATTCTGATGATGTGATCTTCAGATCTGCAACATTTTCGACTAGCTTTGACTTTTCAGAGTCAAACTTATCATTGAATCTAACATGAATTGATTCCTCTACAATTTGTGTTTCTGTGTCATGGATTATGTAGCTTTTTAGATCATTCAGAATATCCCATAATAAACAATTTGAGCAACGAATCCAGAGTCAAATGATTTATTCTTTTTGGTTTCCTTAGAAACAAACGAGGCTTTCAGGCTTAAGTTTCAGACTCTGAAACATATACCTCATTCTCGTAATGAGTCGCGAGCAACTACTGTTCAGTTACCCTAACTGATATTTCAACTGGGCTTCTAAGAATATTTCTGAGTCTGGTTCTGATGATTTTCTGTCTTCTGGTTCTCTAGAAACTTCATCTTCAGTTATTGCTACCAGCGCAACATTTGCTTGTTCTTCATCAGATTCTTTTCTTTCAGAATCAGAGTTGTCCTAAATTTCCATTTAGAATCTTCTTCCTTCGGAGAGGTTCTTCTGAAGTTATGATTCTTCTATTCAGATGATGACTCTGAGCGGCCTTTGATTCTTCTGAAGTTTCCTTGCATATGCTTCCAGATTCTTCTGATGTCATCTTTTCATATGTTCAGCAGTTGAGTAATCTTGGTCCATTGAAGCTTTAAAGACATGGTCTCAACTGTCTCATCATCCTTCATTTTAATGCTTCATAGTTTTGGATTAAGGAAAGCGCCTTTGTCTTCTTACTTTGAGCATTTCCTTCATGAATCATCTTAAGAGAATCAAAAATAGATTTGGCATCATCTTCTTATACCTAGTATAAGAGATAGCTTTTAGCACTATGATTCTTGTTGTCTCGTTATGATTCTTAGAATCTTTCTTCTGTTGGTTTGTTATATCACATCTGGATATTTTAGCCCATGTAGCATCAACTGGTGATTGTAGCCAACGACTACCAAATCCCAAAGATCTACATTATAACCAAGAAAGAAACTTTTCTATTCTACTTTTCAATAGTCAAAATTTTCACCGTCAACGACTGGTAGTTTGATACTATGTTGATATTTCTCTTCAGTAGTGGTATTTAGCAGAACTACCATGTTATCTCACACATATACTGGATCGGTACTGAACATTGTTAAGTGCTGATTAAACATTTCTCGCAATCAGAACCGGAGCTCTAATACCAATTGAAGGTGTGAGAAAACACAAGAAAGGGGGGGGGGGTTGAATTGGGTTTTCCATTTTGAAAGCTTTTTATGAAACTCAAACAAAGATCATAAATAAACTAACAATAAGAAAGACACACGATATATCCTGGTTCACTTGAAAACTATCAAGCTAATCTAGTCCACCCGCCAAGGTGATTTGGCATTAGACAAGGACTTAATCCACTATAACCAAATCTGATTACAATTTTACGAGCCAACTACTGGTGACTAACAACCTCTAAGACTCACCAGTCCTAGACTTCTTAAGAATCCTGACCCAACTGGTCTCTTAAGGAATACAACGCACAAGCCAATTGCAAGTGACTAACAACACTAAGACACACTGACTTAGTCTCCCTAAAATTTTTTACCAAACTGGTACTTTAGGGAATGCAAACAACTGTCTGCTACAAGGTTTGCTTACAATAATAATGCTTCTACACAAGCAGGGTAAACATACATTTTAAGCTCAATCTAACTTAGAGATAATCTATAGTAATTACATTCTTCTTCTTTGTATTGTGGTGATTTACTACTCACTCATAAGTTTCTTCATTTCTTGAGTTCTTTCTTCATATACACCAATGTTTCTGATACTTCTTCTTTTACAGTGAGCATTACATTGTTTGCTACTCACTTCAGACTTTCATGCTTTCGCATGCATTTTCTCTTTCAGGCTCTGTAGCGCGAATTTTTGGACGTAGTTGCGAAGCACTTATCGCTTTGGGGTACTACAGCTCGATTCATTTTTTATCCTATTGAAGCTGATGAAGGAAGGGAAATAGATGTCTCCAATTAACCCTGCTTGCAAACTGAGTTTGAACAAATGACTGTTGATTTACAGATGCTACAAAGATTGTGGGTCTCTCTTAGGTTATTTTGTTAAAAATAGTGTCCGGGCGATTGGTGGGAGGTTAGGACTGATGCTTTTCGATTAAGATGGGAAGGTGTGGGATTTTGGGTTAGTGTGCTCGCTAAGATTTTTTCTTGCAATCATATGCCTACGTATTCCCGTTTTTTCCGAAACAGGGAAATCAGAGCGATCGTAGTTCCTCCTATTCTACAGGAGGAAATTGTGTTTGGTGTCTTATTCAAAGCCCAAGACATGAAGCTTAAAGGTGGTCTATATCTTGTTCAAAGCCCAAGATGTGAAGCTAAATGTAGTTTGTATCTTGTTCAAAGCCCAAGATGTGAAGCTGAAGGGTCTATTTGTATCTTGTTCAAAGCCCAAGATGTGAAGCTAAAAGGTGTTGTCTTTAGAGAGAATTTGTCATCTCTAAAGAGGGGTTTGTCTGTCACAACTGTTTATAAAGGAGAATTACTTTAACCGGGATGTGTGAATCTGACAATGCCATAATTTCCTTTATAGGGGATTTCCAACTTGAAGGAGAAGACTTTAACTCAGTTTAGAGCAATGCCATCTTTCCTTAGGAATTTCTCATGCTAAAGGAGGGACAGTGGCATGGATGTAGATGAACCAGAGGCTTGCCGCTTACAGCAATTAGATGAAGGGAAAGGAGTTGTTGATGTTTGTGTACTGTGAACGAGGCAAAATTTTGATGCTAAAAGGTTGATTGGATCAACCAGTGGTTTTCTTATACAAAGCCTAAGAGAAGGCTATTGGCCCAACAAGAGGGTGTTTTTTATGTGTCTCGTACGAAGCCCGAGAGAGAGGCTAAAAGGAGTTTGACCCAACAAGGGAGTGATTTGTGTCTTGTACAAAGCCCAAGACGGAGGCTAAAAGGAGTTGACAAAACAAGAGAGTCTTTTGTATCTCGTACGAAGCCCGAGATGGAGGCTAAAAAAGTTTGACTCCGCTGAGGAGAATCATTGTATAAAGCCCAAGAGGAGGCTAGGGTGCTGTTTCAGTTGAGTGACAGGTCCAGTATATTGGTTTAAAGAGAAAATCAGTTCTTATATGAGTAATGTTGTACTCAAGGATTTTGATTTGAGGATCAGGGATATTTCCTTTTCTTTGAGGAATTGGGAAATCCAAAGGGTATTGAGACTGTCCGAGTCTACGGGGTTCCTTCCTATTCTTGAAGGGTGCTTGAGAATGTCTTTGAGACTCAAGGAAATTAGACTGTCCAAGTCTAGAGTTTCATCTTTTGTACTATGCTTTGAGAGACAGTAGTAGACTCTTGGAAAGACTGTTCTATTAAGATGACTGATTTCTGTTCCTATACCTTTAGGAGGTCGTCGGGACAATTTGTACGAAGCTCAAGATGAGGCTGGAAACTTTTAAGAAGCCGAGGGACAATTTTGAACGAAGCCCAAGAGGAGGCTATCATTCCCGGAGGAAGAAATCATTTATACAAAGCCTAAGAGGAGGCAGTGAATACTTCTAAGAAGCCGACGGGTCCTTGTATAACGTCCAAGAGGAGGCGGGGATGCTTTTAGGAAGTATGTGGGTCCCCAAACCCCGATAAGTTCAAGACAGGCTATTCACAAAGAATAGATCAAGCCAGGAAAGTTTGAGAATTTGGAAGAAACTCAAGAGATGCCATTCACGGAGAAAAGATCATCTCTGGGGAGTAGAGTTTCTTGACAAGTGATTTTAAGAAGCCTGTGGGTCCCCAAACCCCGATAAGTTCAAGACAAGCTATTCACAGAGAATAGATCAAGCCAGGAAAGTCCGAGAATTTGCAAGAAACTCAAGAGATGCAATTCACGGAGAAGAGATCATCTATGGGGAATAGAGTTTCTTTGACAACTTCTATGAGTGACAGTCTGAGAAAGGGTTCAAAAAGAATCTGCCTTTCACATCTCCATATTGTTTAACCCCAAGAGGAGGGAAGACTGTGTCTGGTAACCCTATGGGGATCTAGTTTTGACTATTTAAGAGTGATCAACGGGCTTAATGCTAGACGTAGTTACCGGGGAAACTCTAAATATCTATACTATTATTACACAATTGATATTATTTTATGAAAGAATACTTACAGCGAAACAGCCCCACAATACAGTTATATGTATATGAAAGCGGTAAATGAAAGCGGATAAACACTTACTCGGTTGTAGAGCTTCCATGCTGTTTGGTTAGTTGTTCAACAAAGAAAGATTTTAAACAATTGTATATTTCAAAATCAAAGGAGAAAGTGCTTTGAAAAAGAAAGATATGGGGCTTACAGCTCAAGGAGAGGCCCGGGGTTTTATCAGTGATGGCACTGTCATTTTTGTACAGAGGGACTTATACGAGTGACTGAGGCCCAAAAATTGTTTGCTGTACAAAGGGATTTGGGTCTTACACTCTCTCAAGAGGCCCAAAAGGTTTAAAGAAAAAGAGTCGGGGCTTATAACACGAGGGTAGGCCCAGATGATTTTTCGTTTGAAATGGCGATCGCGCCGAGATTTTCTTTTAACGCAAAAGGGGCTTATACAATATCTGAGGCCCAAAGTTGTTTTGGTTAAAAGGGAATTGGGTCTTACACTCTATTAGAGGCGCAAAAAAGTTTTGAATGAGTGATGGGGCTTACAGCTCAAGGAGAGGCCCAACTGATTTTTTAAAAGGCGACGATCGCGCCGTTTACTTGTACAGAGGGACTTAGACAATAAGTGAGGCCCAAAATTGTTTGTACAAGGGGGTTTGGGTTTTACACTCTCTCAAGAGGCCCAAAGAGTTTTGAAAATGATTTATGAGGGTTGAATTAATCAAAACCCTAATTTGTTTTCAAAATGTGTTTTAATTGAATAAAATATTCAATTAAAATGATCAAAATTGTTTAACATGTGGAAAACAAATTATGATCTTGGATTAATGCTTCATAAATCAAGTTTTGCTCTACAAAATGATTAGAAATCATTAAAATTTGCAAAATCAAGAGGGAAAAAATATTTTAAATGTCAAAAACAATTAAAATATTAATTCTTTGCAAAAATATCAATTATATGAAATAAATAATATTTTTGGGATTTTTTGATAAAATAAAATATTTTAACATTTTTGTGAATTATCAAAAAAAGAATCAACTCAAAATCATTAAAACTCAGAGAGAAATTAATTTTTGAATCAATAAAACAAAATCACAAAATTCAAATATTTGAATTTGTGAAAATGGCGCCAAAAACATGGGCCAAGAACACGCGCGTTTTCTGGCTTGCCCAGATTTGCATTTTCTATCCAATCTCATTGAATACTTAATTATATCATGCAATCCACATATCAATATACTCGTTTTCACCTCACGATCATGTTTATGACAATTAATTTCATTTAAATTAAGCATAAAACAAGAAATCACGATAAATCCTCAAGAACCCTAAATTCTGCATGAAGGCTGGGATTTTTGATACACGATTCAAACAAAGCAATTACTTGAGGGGAAACATTCCATGCATGATTATGAACATTTGGCAAAAGTATTGTGAGAGGAAATATGCATAGATTAAGAGATGACCAAGTTTAGGCTTACCTCTAGGTCGTGACAGCAAGTTCAAAGTGATTTCTGAGTTGAAGGTGTTACAGATGAGTTGTGATGATCTGAACAGCTTCCCTACACCCTATGGAGTGTGTTTGAATGCTTGGACTTGATGGAAATTGGCTGGATCACTTCATGGCATCTTAACTGCAACTTGGTTAAAACCTTGAACAATTGACTGGTGATTCTGAGAAATCAGTGTTCCAGATGTTGCTTAAGTGTTTGATCAGCTTCCATATGATGTATGTGAGGTGTGTGTGTGATTGGTTTGAGTGGAATTGCTCTCTAATGAAAAACCCGATAGTGACTTACTAAGAAAGGCCTTTTTGAGAGTGACAAGTGGATTTTGAGAAAGGCAAGTGTTGTAGGCCTTTAGTGTACTTAAACTGATCACAATTGAGCTCTATTTATAGTAGAGCAAGTTTGTTTTGCAAGGAATAGTGAATGGCAACTGCTGAGTAGGGTTGGCCAATGTTGGCAAATGAAAATCCAAGCCTCCTCTAGCCATTGACTAGAGGTTAGGGCACAGGCTGCTGGTCCCCTTGGTCTTGGATAAGTCTTGACTAAATTCAGTTGCTAATAGCACAGTCCATGCCACCCTGGTGCTTCCATTGAATGCTCCAATCCAAAATTGGAGTCTTGTCCCTATTTTGGGCAATTCTAGGTTTAGCATGCTATTTCTTGTTCCAAGGACTTTGGAGGCTTGTCTCAGTGATTGTTGTCGCTCCCGGGATTTTCATCCAAGTACAAACGCGAAAGTGGCATGAAACAGAGTCGCCAGCAATGTGTATTTATCCCAAGAGAGGGAAAGGAAACACCGCATAAACCCGAAGGAAAGGAAAAGCATGGTCTTACGACCAAGAGAACTGGGTTCGGGAGTCGGTTACACGAGAGGAAGGTATTAGCACCCCCTCGCGTCCACCGTACTCGATGGGATCCACGCTTGCTGCTCGATCAAAGGGTGTAGAAAATTGGAGCTTCGCCGCTACTGGAAAGGAAAAGTAACAGGAAAAAGGAAAAAAGAAAGGAGAGAGAGAACAAGAAACAAATGTAGGGAAAATAAAAGAAGTGCTCGAATGGGCCCTACCCCACTGCCTACGTATCTCATCGGGAACATTAGAATCAGAGCGAAGTAGTTCCCCTCACCTAGGGAAAATTGTTTGTGTTTTTTAGCGGAATACGTCAACGTTCGCATTCCAGCAGTTCGGTGTTGCAGCTCGCTGTTGGGAGGCTTACGCGTTACCTGTTTGCGGTAGAACGGAAATGACGCATCCTTAAGGAAGAAGTGAATGAGATGAGAAGTGAGTTCCCGAAGGAAAGACGTTATTGTTTGTTTGAAGTTTTTTAGAAAGAAGTGTTTTTGAAGTTGTTTGTAACTTGCATTGCACCCAAGTCTACAATATAGGAACGAATACGTCGCGTATCGTCCCCAATAAGACGTACATTAGGTACCCTAGAAGAATGAAGGGAAACCCCCCATTACTCACTTCCCACATTTAAGGCTCATGCGCAATACCCGTTTAACCCTTATTAAGTGTTTTTTTACTTTTGTTTTGAGATGGGAAGAAGAGACTCAAATGGTCGAGAAAGGGTAAAATCTAATAAAGGAGACTAAGACTCAATCTTAATGTTATCATACATGGTGATCCTATGGTTAATGAGGTTTAGGAAACCTAATCCTAAAAGAAAGGAAAAGAAGAGCCAAAGAAGCAACTTACTTCCAAGATGGAAGTTAAGTTGATCTTAAAGAGGGATAAAGAAGAAGTTATTCAAAGAAAGCATGTCTATGCTTATCAAAATCACAATTTGAATTATTAAAAGAAATAAGAGAGGATGAGAGAAAAAAATGCATGCGGAAGCATATCCACACACTTACTTCCCACTTACACCTACATGAAAAGGTTAGTTCAAGATTATTTACAAGCAATCCTAAGTAAAAGAACTTGATCAAACAAGCAAATGGAAGGAAATAATGAAAACAGCAGCTATTACAGCCCACGTGCAACAGAACAGCAGTAAATTCAGCATCATATACCAAACAACAAACAACAACTCATGTTCAGCATACAAAAATGGGTATAACAAACATTTGGCAGCACATACTACAGCAATATGTGTATAAACAGCAGTGGAAGATTAGAGACAGCATGCATTAACAAACAATTTCAATCATGAACAACCATTACCATGCATCAAGCCTTGCACATTTATCAAACAAACACATTATGAATCATGATGAACAATCTTTGAAATCAAACATGTTATAATGCACATTACAAAAGAATACACATTGTCAAGAATATGAGCAAGTCAAAACAAGTATACATCTCTTGAAATGGAAAGCAAATGAACATGCGCATAGTGATTCCAGCAACATAACATCAATTAGCAATTAATAAGCTCAAAGTGTGTGCATCATGTGTTCATCACATCAATTGATCTACAATGCAAACATTATGCCCAATAATGAAAAACCAATGCACGCATGTCATAAAATCATGTTCATACTATGGTGTGAGTTAAGATAGCTCAAGAATAGTCCACCAATCATCAATGAATTGATCCATGAAGTTTAAACATGTTAAGGATGTCAAACAAGCAAGAAAATGCAAGAAAATATCATTTTGCAGCAGGGGTAATCGATTACTCACTTTGAGTAATCGGTTACTCAGTTGAAATTTGGATAAAAACATGAAAATGAGGCTGAGTAATCGATTACTCTATTAGGTTAATCGATTACCACTGCAACAGAGACAAAAATTCAGCTTTGAAAAGCACTTTTCAGCAGTGAATGACTTATCCAAACATCCAATTGAACATGTAATCAATTAAGCACGAAATTACATTGAATTATGATCCTCAAACATCAATTAAACTCAATAATCAACCACAACAAGAATCACATTCAATCATATGGATCCAAAATTGAAACTCCACAAAAATCTACATCGAATAAGTTGCGAATAAGCTAAAAACAGTGTAGATTTAGGGAAAACCAACCTACAAAGCGGAGACTTGCTTTGGTAATTGTTGCAAAGTGATCTTGGTGCAGAAAATCAAAGAAAACCAGAGACTCCTCGATTATTAGCCAAAATGCGTCGAAACCGAACAAAATCGCGAAAATTCAACGAGATCGAACTTGCACCAAAATAAATGGTGTGAAACCTTTGAATTGAAGAAGAATAAGCTGAAATTCCAGAAATCCAACCAATGCAAACCAAGGGATGAAGTTTAGCTCAAGAATTAATCACTTTTCAATGTAAAAAGTGATTATTCTTCAAGAAATAAGAGCTTTTGTGTGTGGTTTTAGAAGAGAGAAGTAGAAGTTGTAGCAAAGTGAATAGAGAAAATGAGAGTGAAATGTGAGAAATTTGAGAAAAAATGGTTGAAGTCCTTGAAAATGAGTGAAGCATCTCTTAAATAGATTTTATGTTTGGAGTATAAGTGGTTTGGAGTGAGGTTTGGGTTTGGAGCTAGGGTCGGAGTTAGTTAGACTCAACTCACTGAGTCAAATTAGTTAACTCGGTTAGTTAGGATCCACTCGGTTGCTTGGAAAACAAGGAACCACAATTGGGGCATGTGTGTGTGACTTGGACTGCAAGCAAGGCCTTCTGACTTGTGAACTTTCAGCATGAACCCACCATGTTCGAGCCCTCATATGACCTTCATAACTTGTTCAAATGAAAAAATGTCCAACATCAAAGTTGAAGAGGGCATGGAGATGAACAACTTTGATGTTCAAAAATTTTTCATTTGAAGGTTCTTGATGGAGAAAATTGGCTTGACATTTGGCACGCCAACTGGTCGATGAAATTATGGCCTATGGGCCTGCACTTGCCTTGCCATGACTTGATTTTTGCCTTGATTTTACCAAACTTTGATTGATCATAACTCCCTCAATTTTAATCCGATGGAAGAGTTCTTTATATGGATTTGAAGCTTAGAACATGAACTTTAATTGGCTCAACTTGGGCCTAAGGTTTGGATCTTTTATCTTGGAGAAAAAGAGCCTCAAAGTGTGGTGCAAAATGGTCCAAACTTGCCATTTTTGGAAACCCCAAAGTTTCTATTTTTGGCAGTTTTGTAATTTCTTGATTTTTCATTATTCCTCCATCATTCCTTGATCAAATCTTGTCCGATGAACATATATAACTTGAATTTTAAGAATTTGACCTTAAAAAGTCAGGAGTTGACTTTTTCACTGCACAGTAGACTTTTTCCCAAATTTCTTGATTATCAAGCAACTGATCAATTGAACCTCTTCTGAAATGAATTAATGGCCAATCTTCCATCCTTAGACACTTGACATCATGTAGAAAACATTGAGATCAAGTTTGAATCAAAATTTCATCAGGAAATCACTTGAATCCAAAACCCTAATTTGGACTATTTTTTATAAGAGATGTTGCACTGTTCAATCCTCTGGATGATTTCCCTTCTTTCAATGACTTGTGAGATCAAGGGGAGTGATATATGACATAAGTGACCCTTGAGGCTTGTGGGAGACCTTTGGCTCTTGATCTCCTGCTTTGGACAATCCACATCTTTGAGAAACAACTGATCCCATGCCTTTATGCAAGATGCAATGCAATGCTTAATGTTTTGTTTTTCTATGCTTGAATGCAATGCAATGAAATGAAAGCTCATGCAAAATGATATGAAGAAATGAGAGGGCAAATTTTGGGGTATTACAGCTGCCCCTATTCAAACATTGTAGACCTGAATGGATGATAGCGATTGCTGTCAGACCTTCAAGGTATGGAGGGATTGAATATTGAAAATAACCAAAAAATTGCACTCTGTGGAGAAGAAGAAAAGGAATATAAACCCCACCAAACGAACTCTGCTTGAAGAAAACTCTGATGAGAAGAATAATACTGGAGAGATGTCTTTTAGCACAACGCCAGACGACTACTGGCTTGCCACACTACGGGTGGACTTTAACAATGTCTTTTAGAACAACGCCAGACGACTTCTGGCCTGCCACACTACAGGTGGACTTTAGCAATGTCTTTTGGAACAACGCCAGACGACTATTGGCTTGCCACACTACGGGTGGACTTTAACAATGTCTTTTAGAACAACGCCAGACGACTACTGGCCTGCCACACTGCGGGTGGACTGTCTTTTTGAATGGAGTCAGACGACTACTGACCTGCCACACTACGGGTGGACTTTCGCCAATCTGCGGTTGGACTTTGCAACTGAATTGCCACACTGCAGGTGGACTTTTGCCAATCTGCGTTTGGACTTGCCAATGATTTACCACCCTTGGATGGACTTTTGCCAATCTACGGTTGGACTTAGTTGCGGTCTTTTAAAGGGACTCAGACGACTACTGACTTGCCACACTGCAGGTGGACTTTTGCCAATCTACGGTTGGACTTTAAGAATTTGCCACCCTTGGATGGACCTTTTGCCAATCTGCGGTTGGACTTTAGGAATTTTCCACCCTTGGATGGACCTTTTGCCAATCTGCGGTTGGACTTTAAGAATTTGCCACCCTTGGATGAACCTTTTGCCAATCTGCGGTTGGACTTTGCCTTGCTTTGCCACCCTTGGATGGACCTTTTGCCAATCTACGGTTGGACTTTAAGAATTTGCCACCCTTGGATGGACCTTTTGCCAATCTACGGTTGGACTTTTGCAAAAGCATTCAACATTGGATTACGCTCTGCATCCATATCAGACATCTCTACTGACTCTGTTGAGGAACAATAATCAATGATTTGATCTTAGAGACTCCTGAAAGGATAATATCTCTGCTGGAGAATGAATGAACAATCTGTCTGCTTCGAACTGTCAGGCTTTCCAAAAATAAATTGGACTTTGGGGATATGAAGGGAGTGATGATTCTGCCAGGAATTACTTCATCTGCTTGGGGGATGAATTCTAGTCACAGTAACTCCGCTGGGGATGAGAATTTTCTAAATGACATTCTGCTGGGGAAGAAACGTCGTCAAAACTCCGCTTGAGGATCTATCAAACCCAAGATCCCTTGCAGGGAGAATCAACCTTCTACTCGGCTGGGGAAGAGACTCTGTTGATCAATAAGCCTCATGCGGGGAGGAAAACAACTCAGCTGGGGAGTATTGTTGACAAGATTCAATGCTAAACTATGTGGGGAGTACAATTATCAAAGATACGATCTTACTAGGAATCAGGGCTACTCTGTCGGGGATATGCGAATCCTAGTTGGAAGACATCCCGTTGCAACATGCTGGGAGAGAATTCTTAGAGATCTGCAGGGGAAACCCAAGGCAATTCAACGGTAATCTGCTGAGGAATAAGACTGTCGAGCTTAGGATAAATGTCACAATGCCCCAAGTTAGGCGGACTTTTCGTTTGATGACTCCGTTGGGGATGATGAGTTTATAAAAAACTATGCTGGGGAGAATCGCTTTCAATCATCTCGTGTTGGGGAATGCCTTTTAAGAGGATTTTACAGAAGACCAAATGTCCTCAACTCTTCTAGGGATAATAGATCTGAAACATCTTCTGCTGGGGAAATTCAATATGCCCCATGTTTGGGAGGGTCACAAACTCGCTTTTGCCCCAGATACAAGACTGATCTAAAGAAAACGTCATAAGAGGATTTTACAAAAGATTAAGCATCTTCAAACTCCTGGAGACTTCACTGGGAATTGACCATTAACTTCGGTGTCTGCGAAGCAACTCTATTAGGGAATTTGAAACCGTTATCGACACAGAAAAGCTTGTAGCTGTTGGAAGTACTGAATAGGAGAATCGACTTAATAAGATACAACACTACCCAGTTGGAATAGACTTGTCAATATCGTCTAGAAGACACGACCCATGCTCTTGGAATACTTGTACCTGTTACCTGCAACAAACGAATATACACACATGCCCCAGGATATTGCGTGGTTTGAATCCACCATCCAGGATTATTCAACATTCAAAGTGATTTTAAATGTTTTTCTGCGCATGTTATTTGTAAGGCTACAGTGTTTTCAAATGCAATGTTTTATCAAAATTAGGACGTTTTTGCAAACAAAGCAGTAAAACACAAAATAAGAAGCATTTGACTGAAATTCAATTTATTGATTGAAAGGCCCAGAATAGGCAATTACATCAGGAAGCAATCCCTGGAAAGAGAAGAGTGCTGTAAATTGAGAAAAGAAACTATCCTAATGGCAATGTGAAAACGGCATTCCACTGAGTTTCAATTCTGCTATGGCCAGTATATCTTCGAGACTCCCCGACCTTGCCTTCTGAGGAATGATCAGACCGATTCCTACCCTTTGGAACGTCAGTTGCTGAAACGGTGATGGAGTACAGATAACTCAGACCGTAGTCGTTCGCTTAAATCTCTCTTTTGCATGGACCGCCCTTTCGGGTTTTCAATCCATCGGGATACCCTTTTTTGCCTGAGTTGTCCTTGCGGATTTTCAACTCACCGGGTGTACAATTTTTTTTATTTTATCCCTAATTTTTGCCCGAACCCTTTTATTCTGTTTTTGTGGTTCGCCGGGATGCCCTTTTTTGCCTGGACTTTTCCTTTTTTATCCAGCGGGTCTATTTATGCAAAGTATTTTTTGACTACGTCTGAGTTGACAGGGGATGAAAAGTCTTCGCCGTCCATGGTTGTAAGTAATAAGCCTCCTCCCGAGAAGACCTTCTTAACCAACCACGAATGGACCTTCATAGTTGGGAGTCCATTTTCCCCTGTGATCTGTACTAGGAGGAAGGATCCTTTTGAGTACCACATCTCCCACTTTGGAAACCCGAGGACGCACCTTTTGGTCGAATGCATGTTTCATCCTCCGCTGGTATAACTGCCCATGACACACAGTTGCTAGTCGTTTCTCTTCAATAAGGCTCAACTGATTAAATCTGGCGCGAACCCATTTATCCTCTTCTAACTTGACATCCATCATGACTCTGAGGGATGTGATCTCAACTTCAACCAGTAGTACTGCCTCCATACCATATACAAGTGAGAATGGTGTTGCCCCAGTGGACGTGCGTACTGACGTTCGGTACCCATGCAAGGCAAATGGTTGCATCTCATGCCAATCTTTATATGTGACAACCATTTTCTGCACAATCTTCTTAATATTCTTATTGGCCGCCTCCACAGCGCCATTCATCTTCGGGCGATACAGAGAAGAATTGTGGTGTTCAATTTTGAAGTCCCGACATAGCTCAGCCATCATTTTGTTGTTTAGATTAGAACCATTATCAGTAATGATTCTCTCGGGCACTCCATAGCGACAAATGATGTCCCGTTTCAAGAAACGAGCTACCACTTGCTTAGTGACGTTGGCATAAGATGCTGCTTCAACCTATTTAGTGAAATAATCAATGGCGACCAAGATGAAGCGATGGCCGTTTGAAGCAGTAGGCTCAATCTTTCCGATCATGTCAATGCCCCACATGGCAAAGGGCCAAGGAGAGGACATGACACTCAACGGATTTAGAGGTACATGCACTTTGTCTGCATAAATTAGGCATTTGTGACACTTGCAGGCGTACTTGCAACAATCCGCCTCCATTGTCAACCAGTAATATCCCGACCTCAATAATTTCTTAGCCATTGCGTGACCCCCGACATGGGTACCGAAAGAGCCTTCATGCACTTCCTGCATCAACAGGTCTGCTTCGTGTCTATCCACACATCTGAGCAGAACCATGTCAAAATTCTGTTTGTACAGCACGTCATCCTGATTCAAGAAGAAGCTACCAGATAACCTTCTCAACGTCTTCTTATCTTTGGCAGATGCCCCAGGCGGGTACTCTTGACTTTTCAAGAAACACTTGATGTCATGAAACCATGGCTTGTCATCAGACGTTGCATCTACCGCAAACACAAATGCAGGTCTGTCAAGACGAGATACTTCGATCTTAGGTACATGATTCCATCTTTGCACTTTGATCATGAAAGATAATGTGGCCAAGGCATCCGCAAACTTATTTTCATCTCGAGGAATACGGTACAGCTTCACCTTTGTGAAAAATGTCAGCAATCTCCTTGTATAATCTCTATACGGAACCAGATTTGCTTGGTGCGTGTACCAACTCCCTTTCACTTGATTGATTACCAAAGTTGAATCATCGAAGATATCAAGGGTCTTATTTCGTAAATTAATTGCCTCCTCAATCCCCATTATACAAGCTTCATATTCTGCTTCATTGTTGGTGCATCCGAAAGTTATTCGGGCAGTGAAAGGCATATGAACACCTTCCGGCGTGATAAGAACTGCTCCAACTCCGCATCCATTCATATTGACGGCCCCATCAAGCATCAAACTCCATTTGGATTCAGGGTCTGGCCCCTCCTCCGGGAGTGGTTCCTCGCAGTCTTTAACTTTGAGAAACATGATGTCCTCATCAGGGAAATCAAATTTCATGGGTTGGTAATCATCAATAGGCTGTTGCGCAAGATAGTCTGACAAGATACTTCCTTTGATGGCCTTCTGAGAAGTATACTGGATATCATACTCTGTCAAAACCATTTGCCACCGTGCAACCCTGCCTGTTAGTGCTGGTTTCTCGAAAATGTATTTGATAGGATCCATTTTTGAAATCAACAAAGTTGTGCGCCTGATCATATACTGCCTCAATCGCTTAGCGGCCCATGCAAGTGCACAACATGTCTTTTCAAGCATTGAGTATCGGGAATCGCAGTCATTGAACTTTTTGCTCAGGTAGTAGATATCATGCTCCTTCCTACCTGTCTCGTCGTGTTGACCGAGAACACAACCCATAGAACCTTCAAGCACTGTCAAATACATTATCAAAGGTCTTCCTGAAACCGGAGGCATGAGGATTGGAGGTTCCTGCAAGTATTCTTTTATTTTATCGAATGCCAATTGGCAATCGTTATTCCACCTGACCATTTGATCTTTTCTTAGCAGTTTGAATATTGGTTCGCATGTGGCTGTTAGGTGAGATATGAACCTTGCAATGTAGTTCAATCTACCCAGAAAGCCACGAACCTCTTTTTCTGTTCTCGGTTCAGGCATATCTTGTATTGCTTTCACTTTGGCGGGATCAACCTCAATCCCTTTATCGCTCACAATGAAACCCAGCAGCTTTCCAGAACGCACCCCAAAAGTGCACTTGTTTGGATTCAACCTTAGGCGGAACTTTCTCAACCTTTCCCTCTCTCTTTGGTACCGGCACGATGTTGGCAACCCAAGGAGTATAATTGGTCACAGCAAGAAATCCTGCATCCCACTGCTTCTGAACTTCTTCTTTGATCTTTATGGCCGTATCGGGATGAGTCCGACGAAGTTTCTGCTTAACTGGCGGGCATTCTTCTCTCAATGGCAGCCTGTGCACAACAATATCAGTATCCATCCCTGGCATGTCTTAATACGACCATGCGAAGATATCGACATATTCACACAACATCTCAGTCAAAGCTTTCTTCACATCTGTTTGCAGGCTGGCGCCGATCTTGATCTCTTTCTTAGCATCCTCGGTACCAATATTGATGATCTCTATGGTCTCTTGATGAGGCTGGATGGTCCTTTCCTCTTGTTTTAACAATATGGCCAGTTCCTTAGGGAGTTCACAGCCTTTCTCATCCCCTTCTTCGGCTTGATAAATCGGTTTGTCAAAGTCATACATAGCCATAGCAAAATCGTTATCAATGGAATCCGGAGGATCAAGTCTGCACGAACGGGTTCATGCTTTATTTTAGAATTTATTTTTAAAACAAAAAGAAACAAAACATTGCCATTTTATTATTTTGTGCAAAATAAAAAGAAAGACAAGGAACAGAATTTGAGTGCAAAAAGTCCTTTATTGATGATTAACATTGCAAATGCAAACAGGGTGGCCCTACAAATGAATCTATACGCCTTGGGCAGAGCGCAAGATTTTAACATGCATTATGGTTAGAAAAACATAGAAAATTACTCTGTTTGAAGAGTAACTCGGATGACTTCTTCAATGGACTAATTCTGCAATGATTGTCCCGGAGCACGTGGGCGTACCCAGTTGTCCAAGTCACTGTCACTGTCAACACCATCCTCTGTAGCTGCACAAGACTGATCTAGCTAAATGATTCCCCCACTGCTGAAAGTGATGGGTCCGCTGTTCTCTGCAACTGAAGTCATAGAGGGATGATAGCCAATACCAAATTTGTCCTCCTTCATTGGTGTCTCTATCAGCTTTCCCCAGCCTTGGGCATTGCCTGCTCTGACAACCTCAACAACTTGTTTATAGGATGAAATGGATGTACCGGCTCTATCTGGTGCAAGGGAAGATTCAGGTACGTTGTCAATATTCACCACTTTAAATGACTGGCAAAGCATCTCGTGAATTTCCCCATCCATCTCAATATACTTGAACGTGGACAAATGACTAACAAAAATGTCTTCCTCACCACACACCGTCATAACTTGTCCCTCGAACTCGTACTTTAGCTTCTGGTGTAAGGTGGATGTAACAGCCCCGGCCGCATGAATCCAAGGGCGACCTAATAAGCAGCTATACGCCGGCTGTATATCCATCACATGGAATGTAGATTTGAACACCTGCGGTCCAATTTGCACGGGCAATTCCACTTCACCAAACACAGATCTCTTCATTCCATCGAACGCTCGGACAACCAAATCGCTTGGCCTTAAAATCAAACCATCAACTTCCAGCTTCATCAGTGCCTTTTTAGGCAAGACATTGAGCGAGGAACCAGTGTCTACCAGTACGTGAGATAACACTGCACCCCTGCACTCCATTGTAATGTGCAAAGCTTTGTTGTGGTTTCTTCCTTCAGAAGTCAGATCCCTGCTTGTGAACCCCAATCCGTGGCTGACATTGACATTAGAGATCACACCTTCAAGCTGATTAACGGTGATTTCCTGTGGAACATATGCTCTCTTCAATACTTTCAACGAAGCCTCTCGGTGCGCGTCAGAACACATCAACAATGACAAAATTGAAATTTTCGAGGGCATCTGGTTCAGTTGATCAACAATCTTATAATCACTTTTCTTTATTATCCTCATGAACTCTTCTACCTCGTTGTCAAAGGTAATCTTTGTCTCTGTTTCAGCCACAGGCACACTTTCAACCACCTGTTTTCCTTTAGCTTTTGCTGCAGCTTCAGCTTCTTTATCACTTCGCAAATTTTGAGGAGCAAACAACCTTCCGCTTCGAGTAAAGCCACCTACACCACCCACATTATCAATATTTGAACTAGCTGATATCCCGATTTCCTGCTTTTTCCCTTCGTAGTACACGTCTGCCCCATAGTGCCATGGGATTGCCTTCGTAGTTGTAAACAAAACTGGTTCTGGCACCGTGATGGTAACAGGACTAGATCTTTCTTGCACAACACTTGCTACGGGAGTTGTACCTGCAGGCACCTGGATCTCAGCAGGAGTATAATAAATGGTCACAGCTGACACCTCATCAGTTTCTTTCACAACCCGGTCAAACTGTAGACGTCCCTCGTCAATCAGACTCTGTAAACCAATTCTCAACTTATCACAGCCATTCTTCTGACTCATACATTCAGAACAATTTTGATCACAACCCGGGAACACCTGTCCCTTCAACAAACGATCCTTCACCACAAGCAACGGAGTCTTTACTTGACTGATATTCGTTATCAAATTTAACCTCTTTCCGTCTTCAATAGCACGCACATCTGCCACACCATGATCAGGCATGGGGTTTTGAAGAACATTAGGAGGTAACGAGAAATTGATATCCTTAGCATCAATCAAGTCTTGCACCTTGTTCTGAAATGCCCAACACTTCTCAGTGGTATGCCCCTGAGCACTTGAGTGGAACACACAGCGAGCATTAACATCAAAATTAGGTGGCAAGTTGCCAGCGGCAGGAGGTCTCATAGTACCAACTTCAATTTGAGTAACTGAGGTAGCAATGCTGAATAAGTCATAGGAAGAGGGTCAATCTTACGGTCCCTCTGCCTAGATCTCTGTTGGAAAGGAGGTTGCTGCTGTTGCTGTTGAACTTGCTGTGGTGGTTGTTGCTGCTGAACAGATGGTGCTGGGATTGTCACTGCACCTACTTGATGGTAAGCCTGAGAACGTCCTCTGCCTCGTTCTCTATATACAGCGTTAGCATCACCTTCTCTTCTTTTCTGACCACTAGCAAACGGTTTCTTCGTCCCAGAAGAGCCAGCCCCACTTACATCTTGGATCTTCCCAAGTTTCAACAGACTCTCTATTCTTTCTCCAGCAATCACTATATCAGCAAATCCGGTTGATGGACACGCAGCCAATCTTTCAAGAAATGCCCCTTGCAGGGTGCCCATAAACATGTCTGCCATTTCTCTATCCAGCAAAGGAGGTTGAACCTGTGCAGCTATCTCTCTCCACCTTTGAGCGTATTCCTTGAAACTTTCCTTAGCATTCTGTGACAACCCTTGCAGCTGAGTGCGGTTGGGCGCCATGTCAATATTGTACTGGTACTGCTTTAGGAATGCTTCTGCCAGATCTTTCCAACTACTCACAGCAGCTCTGTTCAATTTCATATACCAGGTCAAAGAAGCTCCATCCAGACTGTCTTGAAAGTAATGCATCCATAACTTCTCATCATCTGTATGGGCTGAAATTCTCCCAAAATAAGCTTGAATATGTGTCCGAGGACACGTATTGCCATGATATTTGTCGAAAGTAGGCGGCTTGAATTTTGGAGGAATTCTGACTCCTGGTACCAGCCCCAAACTAGTAACATCAATACCCATAGAATTCTTGCACTCTATGGCCCGGATCTTCTCAGCTAACTCATCATACCTTCGATCACCAGGGTTGCCCATATCAGCATCCAGCAGGGTAAATTGGTCTTCCAGAACATCTTCTTGAATACCACCAACATTTCTGCCATTTCCATTACCCAGATTTCCACCAGGAGGAGGATTGCCACCAGGAGGAGGATTACCAACAGGAGGAGGAGTGCCCCTTGACTGTAAGTTGTCCACTTGATTACCTTCAGGCGTAGTTTCCGGACGCTCGACCAGAAGCCTCATTCTTTCCTGAGCCTGTGCCAAACCAGTCATGAGAGTCATGAACTGGTCCATGCGTGCCCTCATTTCAGCCAAATCATTCTGCATTTGATCCATAATCCTTGCTTGATTTCTTCGAGTTGAGTATCGGTGAATGTGATTCTCAGCTATAATGCCTACAACCAAATAAAGGTTAGAAAGACCGGAGCAAGTACCTGCTATGCAAAAATGCTTATGATTATGAGGATGCAAATGCAAATGCAAACAATCATATTTAAACATTTCCAGGGTGTATCTGCTTTGATTCCAGCTTTGAAATCGGGCAAGGGATCGGACACAACATCGGAAAATAAATCCGAATCCAGAAATATTGCAGAATCAATCAAAGGAAAACATCTTTCAAATAACTGAGAGCTATTGAGACAAATACGGCTGAACCAAATATTGTAATATCATAGCATAAGGAATCATACAAATAGGTTCGATACAATCAAAAGTGATTCCATCAACAATCCTGATGGTAATCATAGAAAAATACAAACAACAGAATTACTACAAGTCAATTCCAAATAAACTGGCTTCAATCTCCTCAAGAAGGTTCACAATGTCTGGATGAGTAGGTCTTTCTAGCAACCCTTTGATCATTATGTTTCTCTTCTCGACGTCCTGATTCAGCCTAGCAATCTGCTCTTCAACATCATTGCCTTCATGCTTTTATTTATTGATTCCCGCTTGCAGTTTGAGCTCTTCAATTTCTTTCTGGGCTTCTTTCCACTTACCGGAGAAGTGTTTCTTATCTTCCTTCATTCTTTGAAGTTCTTCTTTTAACTCCCCATTCTCAATCTTGAGCTCCTCCCACATCTTCTGATATGTGGCAAGCTCGTCTTTAGTTTTGGCCAAGAGCTTCTTGGTTTCCCTGTAGGCTTTGCCGGATGATTCAACAGTCATACTGATCTTTCTACAGTGCTGAGATCTGTCATCAAGATCCTTCTCCCTTTTTTCCAAACGCTCTGTCAAATCTTGGACCTTCCATTTCAACTCCAAGTTGTCATGTAAAGCGCCCTGAAGTCTACTGCTCATACTAGCATTTTCCTCTCTCAAATCTTGCACCACTTTTCGCTGCTTATCGAATTCTTCAATTGGTACGGTGATTCGTTCCTCTATCACTTTGGGATATAAGGGAGGCGCCCAATCAAAAGGCAAATAGTACTCTTCGACTCTCTTTTTTATCCATTGATCATATGGAGTAAAAGTTTGATTGTTAGGCACACCCCAAATGGTTTTTCCTCTCTTCTGTTTACTGAGCCATGCTTTGGCAGCTTTCTGCGCCATATCTAATCCATCGTCAGCCATGTGAAAATATAGAGACTCTTCCAATTCCTTTTCAACTGGGGGACTTCTTAGAGCATACCCAAACTGCCGGATAGCCAAGGAAGGGTTATAGTTAATACCTCCTTTTCTCCCTATCAAAGGGACATTGGGGTATTCACCACAACTGTGCAAAATGTCTTTACCCAGCACTCCGTGATTCACCCAAATAATATCCTTAGCGTCTATTCCCATCAGACGCTGGCTCCATTTCAGAGAACTCTTAGTATCCTTGAAAGCACCTGACTGGGGTAGACAATTGGCAAACCACTTATAGAAAAGAGGTGCACAACAATGAACTGTCCCACCTCGTTTCTTCTCGTTCCTGTTGTATGAAGCATAATGGAGCTCTCCTAATAAGGTCGGCACCGGATTCTGAGTTACAAATATTTTGATAGCATCTGTGTCAACAAAATCAGGCTCGTTCAGGAACAAGACAATACCATACACACAGAGAGCCAACACTGCATTGAAGGTATTCCACTTCTCCTCCTTTGCTGCCTCTTGAGCTTTGCTTGCCAAGTATGATAGGTGATAGCCACGAACTTTTCCTTTGTCGAAAATATCAGCTTCCAAAGTTGACTTGCTCAAATAAAGAGCACCAGCTACAACTTGGAAATCAAGATCTTCCTTCGACCCACAGAAAGGAACACCTTCTTTGATGGAAATTCCCAGGATGTTAGAATACTCCTCCAGAGTGGGAACCAAAACATAATATGTCAACACAAAACATCTCAGGGACGGATCATAGAACTGTATCAAGGTGTGCAAGCCGTTATATTCATATTCACTGATGTTACGAACAAAGGATATGACCCAACCATACTTCTCTCCGAACATTCCTAACACTTCCGGACTGCCCATCTCTTGTAATTTACAAATCTGATCCAGGATGAGCTTCGGGAACTTATACACAATAATATTCTTCCTACCCTTCTTGGTGTCCATCCCTATGACTGCCCTTTGACTGGAATCAAAATCAGATACTACCTGGAAAATGAAAAATATGAATGTTAGAGAAGAAGATGCAATGCAAGGCATGGGATCAAGGTGCCACGTGTCTGTGCTGGACTGTAATAGTTGAATAAATTCAGGGCTCAAGTTCTCCAGAATTCCAGAACAACAGAGTAACCACACAGATAAACCATATTGATAAGAAATCCAGTGTACCAGGTATGTTGAAAGTCAAGGGTACCTGCAAACCTGCAAACAGCCCGTCCCTCTCACATGTGGGTACTAGAAAGGTGAGGATCCTCAGTATCCCGGACTCTCAGGTCGAGAAATGATGATACGTTCACCATTTCTGGTTTGGCATCATCATCAATCGAGGAGGCCTCAACTGATTTCCCTCAAAAAGGATATCCTATAGCAAGTTCCCAGTATTGGGTCCCCGGATCGAGAATGTCAAATGGGTTTGCCACAAAGTGTGGTCTGCCACTGTCACAACTCGGGAGAAGTGCCGCAACTGAGTCCTCGGGAGTGGTCACCAGAGTCGACAATTCCTCCAGAGAATATCTACTGGCCTGTATCAAACATACAGTAGCAGATAGCTCTGGATAGAACCCCGTCTGGTTGTAGGTCTCGTGAACACCCACACGTGGCAAAACACCACGGGAGCGACACGTCCACCTACGCTAATACCTATGTGTATGCTCAAGCCTGGGTAGTGGGCTTATCTCTCAGAATACCCTGCCCACCAAACAGAGAAAATCCAGCACAACACAATATAATAATGATATGTAATGCAGTAAATGCGATAAATACAGTAAAGTGTAGTAAAGCAGTAATACAGTAAATAATAGTACAGTGAAACAGTAAAATACAGCACATCAGTAAACACCCAATGAAAGAAAATAGACAAGCGCTAGGATTGACTCGCTAAGGAAACCAGAGATTCTGGGTTCGTTCCCCAGCAGAGTCGCCAGCTGTCGCTCCCGGGATTTTCATCCAAGTACAAACGCGAAAGTGGCACGAAACAGAATCGTCAGCAATGTGTATTTATCCCAAGAGAGGGAAATGAAACACCGCATAAACCTGAAGGAAAGGAAAAGCATGGTCTTACGACCAAGAGAACTGGGTTCGGGAGTCGGTTACGCGAGAGGAAGGTATTAGCACCCCCCCGCGTCCATCGTACTCGATGGGATCCACGCTTGCTGCTCGATCAAAGGGTGTAGAAAACTGGAGCTTCGCCGGTACTGGAAAGGAAAAGGAACAGGAAAAAGGAAAAAAGAAAGGAGAGAGAGAGAACAAGAAACAAATGTAGGGAAAATAAAAGAAGTGCTCGAATGGGCCCTACCCCACTGCCTACGTATCTCACCGGGAACATGAGAATCAGAGCGACGTAGTTCCCCTCACCTAGGGAAAATTGTTTGTGTTTTTTAGTGGAATACGTCAAAGTTCGCGTTCCAGCAGTTCGGTGTTGCAGCTCGCTGTTGAGAGGCTTACGCGTTACCTGTTTGCGGTAGAACGGAAATGACGCATCCTTAAGGAAGAAGTGAATGAGATGAGAAGAGAGTTCCCGAATGAAAGACGTTATTGTTTGTTTGAAGTGTTTTAGAAAGAAGTGTTTTTGAAGTTGTTTGTAACTTGCATTGCACCCAAGTCTACAATATAGGAACGAATACGTCGCGTATCGTCCCCAACAGGACGTACACTAGGTACCCTAGAAGAATGAAGGGAAACCCCCCATTATTCACTTCCCACATTTAAAGCTCATGCGCAATACCCGTTTAACCCTTATTAAGTCTTTTTTTACTTTTGTTTTGAGATGAGAAGAAGAGACTCAAATGGTCGAGAAAGGGTAAAATCTAATAAAGGAGACTAAGACTCAATCTTAATGTTATCATACATGGTGATCCTATGGTTAATGAGGTTTAGGAAACCTAATCCTAAAAGAAAGGAAAAGAAGAGCAAAAAAAGCAACTTACTTCCAATATGGAAGTTAAGTTGATCTTAAAGAGGGATGAAGAAGAAGTTATTCAAAGAAAGCATGTCTATGCTTATCAAAATCACAATTTGAATTATTAAAAGAAATAAGAGAGGATGAGAGAAAAAAAATGCATGCGGAAGCATATCCACACACTTACTTACCATTTACACCTACATGAAAAGGTTAGTTCAAGATTATTTACAAGCAATCCTAAGTAAAAGAACTTGATCAAACAAGCAAATGGAAGGAAATAATGAAAACAGCAGCTATTACAGCCCACATGCAACAGAACAGCAGTAAATTCAGCATCATATACCAAACAACAAACAACAACTCATGTTTAGCATACAAAAATGGCTATAACAAACATTTGGCAGCACATACTACAACATATATGTGTATAAACCGCAGTGGAAGATTAGAGACAGCATGCATTAATAAACAATTTCAATCATGAACAACCATTATCATGCATCAAGCCTTGCACATTCATCAAACAAAGACGATCACAATCACATTATGAATCATGATGAACAATCTTTGAAATCAAACATGTTATAATGCACATTACAAAAGAATACACATTGTCAAGAATATGAGCAAGTCAAAATAAGTATACATCTCTTAAAATGGAAAGCAAATGAACATGCACATAGTGATTCCAGCAACATAACATCAATTAGCAATTAATAAGCTCAAAGTGTGTGCATCATGTGTTCATCACATCAATTGATCTACAATGCAAACATTATGCCCAATAATGAAAAACCAATGCACGCATGTCGTAAAATCATGTTCATACTGTGGTGTGAGTTAAGATAGCTCAAGAATAATCCACCAATCATCAATGCATTGATCCATGAAGTTTAAACATGTTAAGGATGTCAAACAAGCAAGAAAATGCAAGAAAATATCATTCTGCAGCAGAGGTAATCGATTACTCACTTTGAGTAATCGATTACTCAGTTGAAATTTGGCTAAAAACATGAAAATAAGGCTGAGTAATCGATTACTCTATTAGGTTAATCGATTACCACTGCAACAGAGACAAAAATTCAGCTTTGAAAAGCACTTTTCAGCAGTGAATGACTTATCCAAACATCCAATTGAACATGTAATCAATTAAGCACGAAATTACATTGAATTATGATCCTCAAACATCAATTAAACTCAATAATCAACCACAACAAGAATCACATTCAATCATATGGATCCAAAATCAAAACTCCACAAAAATCTACATCGAATAAGTTGCGAATAAGCTAAAAACAGTGTAGATTTAGGGAAAACCAACCTACAAAGCGGAGACTTGCTTTGGTAATTGTTGCAAAGTGATCTTGGTGCAGAAAATCAAAGAAAACCAGAGACTCCTCGATTAGTAGCCAAAATGCGTCGAAACCGAACAAAATTGCAAAAATTCAACGAGATCGAACTTGCACCAAAATAAATGGTGTGAAACCTTTGAATTGAAGAAGAATAAGCCGAAATTCTAGAAATCCAACCAATGCAAACCAAGGGATGAAGTTTAGCTCAAGAATTAATCACTTTTCAATGTAAAAAGTGATTATTCTTCAAGAAATAAGAGCTTTTGTGTGTGGTTTTGAAAGAGAGAAGTAGAAGTTGTAGCAAAGTGAAGAGAGAAAATGAGAGTGAAATGTGAGAAATTTGAGAAAAAATGGTTGAAGTACTTGAAAATGAGTGAAGCATCTCTTAAATAGATTTTAGGTTTGGAGTATAAGTGGTTTGGAGTGAGGTTTGGAATGAGGTTTGGGTTTGGAGCTAGGGTCAGAGTTAGTTAGACTCAACTCACCGAGTCAAGTTAGTTAACTCGGTTAGTTAGGATCAACTCGGTTGCTTGGAAAACAAGGAACCACAATTGGTGCATGTGTGTGTGACTTGGGCTGCAAGCAAGGCCTTGTGACTTGTGAACTTTCAGCATGAACCCACCATGTTCGAGCACTCATATGACCTTCATAACTTGTTCAAATGAAAAAATGTCCAACATTAAAGTTGAAGAGGGCGTGGAGATGAACAACTTTGATGTTCAACAATTTTTCATTTGAAGCCTTCTTGATGGATAAAATTGGCTTGACATTTGGCACGCCAACTGTTCGATGAAATTATGGCCCATGGGTCTGCACTTGCCTTGCCATGACTTGATTTTTGCCTTGATTTTACCAAACTTTGATTGATCATAACTCCCTCAATTTTAATCCGATGGAAGAGTTCTTTATATGGATTTGAAGCTTAGAACATGAACTTTAATTGGCTCAACTTGGGCCTAAGGTTTGGATCTTTTATCTTGGAGAAAAAGAGCCTCAAAGTGTGGTGCAAAATGGTCCAAACTTGCCATTTTTGGAAACCCCAAAGTTTTTATTTTTGGCAATTTTGTAATTTCTTGATTTTTCATTATTCCTCCATCATTCCTTGATCAAATCTTGTCCGATGAACATATATAACTTGAATTTCACGAATTTGACCTTAAAAAGTCAGGAGTTGACTTTTTCACTGCACAGTTGACTTTTTCCCAAATTTTTTTATTATCAAGCAACTAATCAATTGAACCTCTTCTGAAATGAATAAATGGCCAATCTTCCATCCTTAGACACTTGATATCATGTAGAAAACATTGAGATCAAGTTTGAATCAAAATTTCATCAGGAAACCACTTGAATCCAAAACACTAATTTTGACTATTTTTTATAAGAGATGCTGCACTATTCAATCCTCTGGATGATTTCCCTTCTTCCAATGACTTGTGAGATCAAGGGGAGTGATATATGACATAAGAGACCCTTGAGGCTTGTGGGAGACCTTTGGCTCTTGATCTCCTGCTTTGGACAATCCACATCTTTGAGAAACAACTGATCTCATGCCCTTATGCAAGATGCAATGCAATGCTTAATGTTTTGTTTTTCTATGCTTGAATGCAATGCAATGAAATGAAAGCTCATGCTAAATGATATGAAGAAATGAGAGGGAAATTTTTGGGGTATTAGAATTGTCCCCTTTAGATTCAATCCTCAGATGTGTCCAAAGTGATGACAAGGCTTGGAATTGGCTGATTTTGGCAAATCGACCAAAAGTACAAAATTCTGCCTTGCCTTGGCAGATTTCAGCAAGGCAACTTGCCAATGTCATATCTCATGGCTCAAGTTGAATTTGGTGATGTTCTTGGCCATTTTGGAAAGCTCTTATATGATACAACAACTGTTTGATCATATTTGGTTTAGATACCTTTTGGATCCAAGTGAAAAATCCCCCTACATTTGGAAAAAAGTAAGGCAAATTCTGACTTAGTGAAATTTTCACTAAGTGTTGGAACAAAGTGACTTTTCTTGATTTTGATCACTCCATAACTTAAAATCCATGAGGAATTTGGACATAGGTCAGTATAAAGGTTTTGTAGAGGGCAATGAGATCTACAAATCAAGCTTTGGATGGGGAAAAATGGCTTTGTGGTTTAGGAGTTATGATCCTCCAAAGTTGGTACCTTTGTCACTTTATTTCATAACTTAGAAAATTTTCTAAGTTTTTATGGTTACCCCTTTTACAAGTTATCCCACTTTCTTTGATTTTTCTTGATGAATGATGATTCAAATCATAGATTAACATCATTTTAGGGTTAAAATTCCATTTTTGTGAAAAATCTCAAAAAGTCAAAGTTTGACTTTTGTGCACAGTTGATTTTTTATCAGATGAATTCTAAACTGTGCAATCCTTTATGAAATCATGTCCTTGACCTAAATCAAGCTTGATGGACATGTTCCATGGGTGTTATAGGGTGTATTGAATCATGTCCTAGGGTTTGGGAGCATGTCCTGGTCAAAAGTCAAAGCTACAGTTGACTTTTCTCGCGAAACCCTAACTGTGGTTCAGATGAAATTGAAACTTGTTGCTCAAGCTTCTTGGATCAATCCATTGTTCCAAATGGATCAATATGGTATATTAGAGACCCTTAAATCATGTCTTGAGGTCTTGGTTCATGATTTGTCCCAAAAGTCAACTTAGGGGTGAATTAGGTCAAGAAACCCTAATTCCTAATTTTTGATGTATGCATCCCCTGAGGCCAAATTGACTTTGATGATTGGGTCCATGAAGTTCCATGGAGTATATTATGATATGTTTTGAATCATTGGCTCATGCCCAGATGAAAATTTCCATCTGGAGGCCCTGGTCGACCAAAACCCTAATTTGGTGACACTGGCGATCTTGATGCTTGATCCACCTTGAAGGGAGCAGCGTTATGCTTAATCCTTAAAGTGGGAGTCCTCTTGATCCATTGTGGATGTTTGAGAGGTTAGAAAAGTTGAAGATCATGTCATTCCTTGATTGATCCTTTGTCTAAGCACTCAAAGAGGGCTTGAAACTCTAATTTTGATTGTAGTGGATGCTCACCCATCTTTGGGGAGACTAATGAAGTATGATGGTTCATCCATATTGTGGTGATGATTTACACAATGATGGGAAATCTGAGTGGTCAAAATTTGGGGTATGACACGCTCATGCTCATTAGCATCTCATATTCAATCAAGTTTTCGCATGCGTTTATGCTCTTACGCTCATCATCAGCATCTCATGCTTATTAGCTTCTCATACTCCTCAACATTTCTTCGTTGAGATAAGTAAAATAATATATTAATAAAACTATTTAATATAGTATTTGCATTATTCTTCTCGATTAAATTTAGTGTAGAAGTCATTGCAAAACGAATCAAACAAGTTAGAATGTGTTACAACCGAAGCCATTGCGGCTATAGAATTTCAACCAAACAATAGTTGAATGGACAGAAGAAGCACTATATGATACATGTTTATGTATCTAGAAGCTCCCATTTCTAGGTGCTCCAAGAAGAAACCAGTGGTTTCAGAGTTAACTTGTATAGTTGAATACATATATGGTGCTTTTTCAGCTTGTCAGGCGATTTACCTAATGAATTTGCTATTGGAACTGAACTTCAAGGTTAACAAATCATCCAGATTGATGATTGACAAAAAATTTTCCATAAGTCTTGCTAAGAATATAGTGCTGCATGGAAGAAGTAAGCATGTTGATACTAAGTACCATTTTCTGTGCAATCAAGTTCAGAATGAAGTACTTGAGATTGTTCATGTCAGCAGTCATAAGAAACTTGAAGATGTGCTGACCAAGCCGATCAAACTTGAACACTTCATTAATATGAGGGAAGGAATTGGTGTCATTGACTTTTAAACTTAAATGTCAATTAAGGGATAGTGTTGAAATCTAACTCAAATTCATGTTGTAAGTTTGGATTTGCATTTGATTATAGGTTCAGTTTTCATTTCAGTTGCATTTAGTTTGCTTTAGAATTTGGGTTAGTATATAGACCCAAGTCACATACATTTGTAACATAATTCTAAATTTTAGAATGCTTTGAAAGTTAATTATGTTTCATTCTCTTTCTGCAATTTTTCTGCATCTTCTACGATTCTTGTGCATCAATGGCAGTTCATTGTTGAAATCAAATAATTGTTATCCAAAGCTCTGGTTTGATTCACGTGGAAACATGAGTGTATTGAGGTGTGTGATTGATTTCGTTCCTGAAATCTGCATTGAATTGAAGTTCGAAATTGAAGATAATCACAGATCTTATTTCTCAGTGTTTGAGAAACACAAGTGTTAGTGAGAACTGCATGATTTGCACAAGAACTAAGCCGAACGAAGAAAACTGTAGCTAAAACCCAAACCCGTCCCAACCGGTTTCGGGTTAGGTTCGGGTATCCCCGCCCCGCCACCATCCATTTAGTAAAATCATTTTTTTTTATAGAAATTTTTATTTTTCCCAAAATCAAATTACATTTCAAATAAAAAAATAAAAATATCTCAAAAAATTCTTACATACATTTCAAATTTTTTAAATAATTAATACAAATCAAAATATCAAAACATTGCCCATATATGTAATATTCCAAATTAACATAATTAAATAACAATGCACATAATAAAATAATCAGGGCGGATTCAGGGACGGGTTCGGGGTGGGTACTAGTGTCCCCATTACCCGACTCGTCCCCATATTTTTTAGTTGGGAAAAACCCAAACCCAGTCAAAACGGATTTTCCCCGTCAACTTCGGGGCGGGTTCGGGTGGGTACCCGTGGATATGAGTTTTGTTGCCATGCCTACTTATATTAACTAATTATTTATATTTATAAATTAAAAATATAATAATAATAATAATAATAAAATAATTTTCAAAATAGTTTTCTTGAAATTTTCTTTTAAAATAATATTTTTCAATAAAAAATACTTGTAAATTCAACAAAGTATTTGTAAATATTTTATCTTTAGAACATTGTTCCAAGATATACATATATAACCAAAATATATAAATAATATCTTAAAACTCAAAATAAAACAAGAACATGCTAAAATGAAATATCTTTCTAATAATAATATTTTTCTGTCAAAACAAATATTATCTTTTGGTGCAATATAATATGGGTAATGCTAAGTCGTACTCTAATGATACATGTTAAGAAACATACAAATAGAAAGGTTATATTGAAAAATACAATGAAAAATTAATTATCAATTTTTAATTAAATCAATACACAATTTTAAAAATAAATAATTTACATTTAACTCTTAATATGTGCCTTTAAAACACATGTTACATTACCCTTATAATATTTGCACTATTCTTCTGGATTAGATTTAGTGCAGAAGTTATTGCAACAAGAATCAAACAATTAAGGGGTTTAATTGAGTGTAAACAGAAATTGATCAAGAATTGTCTCCCACATGAATGATGATTTAGTGGTGTTAATTGAAACAATGCAAAACTATGTTATCCTTGAAAATTAAAATTAAGATCAATGTAAACTTAATTCAATGCGTTTATTTTTAATTTTTATTGATAATAGTATTCATACAACTAGGGGTGGACATCCAGAAACCACCCGAACAAACCCGACCGAACCGAAACTTGTTTTGGTCTACGGATCGGGTAACTTCGGGTTACGGGTATTCATGGGCCAGTTAATTGGATACTAATGGATTTAAGCGGTCGGGTTCGGTGTTAAATATTTGACCCGTCGGAATCCGGATCCGACCGAATATAATAATAATAATAATAATATTATTATTATTATTATTATTATTATTAACTTTATAATTAAATTAGGGTTTGGTTACCATTTTATATCATTGATCAAAAACAAGTTCATTCAGTGTCTCTCCAAAGCTACCACCATCATCGTCATCGCTCCGCCTCCGAGCTACCACCATCATCATCTTCGTCATCTCTCGCCGTCTCTCTCTCGGTAAGTATCTTTTCCTCTCTCCCACTCACTTCTTTATCTTTTCTTCTCCTCTCTTCACTATTAGTTTACCCTTTCAACAAATTCATATCAGAACAATAGCTTCAAATTGGTACTTTTTAGTTTTAGTAGTCATAGTTTCATCTGTATGAGGAAGGTATTTTGTAAATTTCTGACATTTATTCATGCTTTGCAGATAAAAGGTGTGTTGCGACCTAGCTTAAGAGTTATGATTTCTTGAGATTAAATTGAAAGTTTAAAAGGTGATTTCTCTTCTGTTTTGATTTCACTTAGTTCTGGGTTGTATAGTTATAATTTTGGTAGTTCTTTGTTTTGGTGAGTGAATGATTTATTTTAGACCCATATTAGATTATATCTCTTTTGCTTTGTTTCGACAGGTTTCTCGAGTTATGCAAGGAGTTGGAGATATGCAAGGACTTGATGAGTGAATAATAAAAATGTATTGTGTTATATATTCTCGTATAAAATATAACATGTATTCTTGCAAGATTAAATGTATAAGTGGAGGAACTTGTTATAAATTTGTTTGGTATTGAATTATATATTCTGTTTCTGAACTTGTTATGTATTGTGTTTCTCATCTAAAATGATATAACATGTATTTCGTTATATATTCTCATCTAAACTATAACATGTATTCTTGTTATTATGTTTCTGAACTTGTTATATATTATGTTTCTGAACTTGTTAATCATTCTCTAATAATACTCTTTTGTTTCATTTATAGAGCAAGACACTCCAACAGCAACAACACCTATTGAACCAACCACAAATCTTCCGCCCATTGGCCGGAAGAAAAGAAGAGCTAATGTAAATGCTATTAGAAAGAGGTCAGAGGTATGGGACCACTTTAACCTTATTCCTAATAGTGATCCCGCTACTGCTGCATGTAAGTACTGTCATCAAATGTACATATGTGACTCTAAGAAACATGGAACATCAAACTTAAAGAGTCACATGAAAACATGCCCTAAGTATCCATTGAACTTGTCAACTGACCCTACCCAAACCATATTGACATTTTCAACAACTCAGGGAGTTGGGTTAGTTCCAACAAGTTCGAGGTTTGATCCTTTAGGTTGCAGAAAGGGGTTGGCTTATTTTATCATTGTAGATGAGAAACCATTTATTACAGTTGAAGGAGAGGCATTCAAGTACTTTTGTAAGCAAATGCAACCCCAATTTACTATACCATCAAGGAGAACCATAGCTAGGGATTGTTTTCAGTTATATCTTGATGAAAAAGTGAGGTTGAGAGCATTCTTTAAGTCTGATTGTAGTAGGGTGGCAATTACAACAGATTGTTGGACATCTGTCCAAAATCTAAATTACTTGACCCTCACTGCCCATTTTATAGATAGGGATTGGCAATACCAAAAAAGGATAATTAGCTTTACGGTTATCCCAAATCATCGAGGTAAAACCGTTGGTAAGAAGGTTGAGGATGTGTTGAAGGAGTGGGGACTGAGAAATGTTTCAACTATCACGGTAGATTATGCGACATCAAATGATGTTGCTGTTAAATATTTAGAGCAGAAAATAAGAAACATGAATGGACTTCTATTGGATGGATTTGGGTTTCACATGAGGTGTTGTGCTCATATACTGAATTTGGTTGTGAGAGATGGATTAAAAGTAGCGAGCACCTCAATTTCAAGTGTTAGAAATGCAATTAGGTTTGTAAGATCTTCACCCCATAGAGCTTTAAAGTTCAAGGAATGTGTGGAATATGCCGGGATTACATGCAAGAAGTCAGTATGTCTTGATGTTTCAACTAGATGGAACTCGACATATTTGATGTTAGAAGCAGCTGAGAAGTTTGAAATTGCTTTTGATAAGCTAGAAGATGAGGACGAAGACTATAGGGATTTCTTTGATGGTGATTCTCCCCCTAGTAGTCAAGATTGGGATAATATTAGAGTTTTTATTAAGTTTTTGAAGAACTATTATGAAGCAACAAAGGTTTTTTCTGTTTCAACAAAGGCCAGCTTGCATACAGCTTTTCCGTACTTGGCTGCCATTTACATCGAGCTTAAGCAATTAAACATGGACCTTAATGGATTGTTTGCTAATGTGGCTAGGGACATGTTGGATAAGTTTAGGAAATACTGGGTTGATATCACTAAGATGAACCAACTCATTTATTTGGGTGTTATTTTTTATCCTCGGTATAAGTTGAGATTTGTGGAATGGTGCTTTGATGATATGTATGGAAAAGATTCAGACACTAAGAAATCCTTATTAAAAGATATCAATAACAATCTTTCAAGAATTTTCATGGTTTACAAGCAAGCATATGACATTGCCGAAGGCTCTGTCCCATCTGTGGCAACCACTGTTTCTCATGGTGAAACAACTGCCAACGTCGAAGTACCGTCACATGTAGCTAGAGAAAATGCTTTTCAACAACATTTAATGGCTATGAATTCTGTGGAAGAAGAAACTGAGCTTCAGAGCTATATAGGAGGAAAATGCTTAACTTTTAATGAAAAGGATAAAGATAAGTTTGACATTCTATGTTGGTGGAAACATAATTCTGGTCAATATCCAATTCTGTCCCAAATTGTTAGAGATATCATGCCTACGCCAGTTTCAACCGTGGCTTCTGAGAGTGCTTTTAGCACGGGTGGGAGGGTTTTAGAAGTATATAGAAGCTCTCTCAAACCTGAAATGGCAGAGGCTCTTATTTGTGCTCAAAATTGGTTAAGGCCTTCCTTTTACCAAATCAAAGACTTTGAATTTAATGAAGAGTATGAAATTTCTGAAGATGCTTTAGAAGGTATATTGCTTTTATCTAACTTAAGTGTTGTTTTTAATATGTTGCTAATTGTTGCTATTTGTTTTTGAAAATATATTGCTAATTGTTGCTAATTGTTTTGTAATATGTTGGTAATTGTTTTTGAAATTATACTCTAGGATTTACTGAAGCTTCAACTGGAAGTGGAGTTCCGTCGTCCTCTCCGACTCAGTCACAGCCTTCTGGCTGTACCTGAAACAAATCAAGGTTAAATTCCTGAGTGTTTTCCTTCATATTTGTTAAATTAAGTATGTATTCTAATTTTTTCTATTGTATTTACAGCAGCCACTTGCTGAATTTTTTGGAGTCATCAATGACTCATAATTTTGAAACCATGCATAGCACAACCAACCTCTTTTTGAAAGAATTTTAAGAAACTTTTGATCCAATGCACTTTTGAAAGAGTAAGTTTAATTTAGTTTAAAATTTTACTTCTTTTTCTTCTGTTGAAATTGTCTCCAAATTTAACCAACTTCTTCACAGATACTAAATCACCACTAGGTAATTCTGAGAGGATCGTGCTCAGTAATTTTGAGAGGATAGAAGAACACCAAGCACCATACTGAATCTTCATTCCCTCTGTTAGATCTCCTATATAATATAAATCCACCAGCAACAAGAGAAATTCCAGCAACAAATGCTAGAGAGATCAAAGCACACACCAAGGTTGTTCTGGTACATTTTTCTGCATTATTAACATTAATCACATTTCTGTTATTTCCAAATTCCTGTTCCTAAGTTTTTGTTTTGTTTTGTTTTGTGTTAGATGGTATATTTAATTGCAAGAAGGTTCATTTTCTACAAAGTTCTTATCCATGATGTCACATTCATCTAGCTTAGGATCTACACATCCTTGGATTAAAGAACTGAAATCTGAAGAAAGGGGTTTGTATTTGATCCATTTGTTGCTCACTTGTGAAAATCATGTAGCTTCTTGCAATCTTGAGAATGCAAATGCTGCACTTGAGCAAAGTTTAATTTAGTTCAAAATTAAAATAGTAAGTTTTGAAAGAGTAAGTTTAATTTAGTTCAAAATTTTACTTCTTTTTCTTCTGTTGCAATGTGAAATGGTCTATTCAGGTGTGGATGAGGCAAAGGCTGAACTTGAAGAAATTGTTCATTATCTAAGAGATCCTAAGGTAGAGTTTTCTAGCACAAATCCATGTTCTCTCTTGCATGCGTTTCTCGCACTTGAGCATGAAATAGCATGAAATAGTTATATGCTGAGAAATCAGTTCTATTGCTCTGGATAATAATTTCTCAACAAATTGAATATACTCTTTACCTTAGGTTTTTGATGTGCTTCCTTGTCATTTTTTATTAATTACTTGGTTTGTAACTTTCAGCATTCTAATCAATATTGAAATATGCCTAATATAGTGTGGTAGCTGTTGGTCTGTAACTTGAAGATTAGTTGGACTGAGTTAGTTAGCAAAAATATAACTTGTTGCCAATGAATGTGAGGAGAGGTTGGTGGTGGCTAGGATTGGACCAGGATATGAAAAAGGTATAGTTTACTGTATGTTTAACTTCTTAGTAAGTTAGTATATTAATTATACTCATATGTGGGTAACTTAGTAAGTTAGTAAATTCACTTTTCAGCAACATTAAATTAATTTCATGTCAGTATATTAATTCATGCTAATATGTGTGCTTTTATTCTTGTTGATGTATATTTTAATGTTTAAATTCATGCTAGTAGCCACATTAAATTATTTCAGTTCAGTGATGATATTACTAATAATTATTTCCTTGATTTGTTGATGTATATTTTAATGTCAAGTGTTAAATTCATGTCAGTATATTAAATTCAACTTCTTCACAGCCTTGCTAGTAGCCACATTTTAATGTGCACTTTTATTCTAATATGTGCTCTTGTATATTCTTCACAATAGTAAATCATTATATAGTAATTTGATAGTGAAAGGAATTATCTTGTTGATGTTGGCTTCATCTTGGACAGTAGCACTAGCCTTACTAATACCAATTACCAATTATGACACATTCATCTCTCCTTTTCCATTCTTCCTTGCTGCTATTAGTTCTTTCATTAACTTGTAATATGTTGCATACAAAATCAATTGATGTGTGCTCTTGTATATTTTAAGAATTGAAAGAAATGGGAGAAAAAGATTATGAAGCTTATGGAAGATAACTCGTGTTTTATACTGAGCTAACAAATTTGTGATTGGTTGTGTGATGTTATTTTATGCTGGTTGTATTAAGTTTATAATAGTTGTATTAAATTTGAGCAAACATTTATGTGCTCAAAAAACATAGATTTTATATGTATTAAATTTTATTTTAGCAAACTCTATTTGGTTCTGTTTGACTTTATAAATGTCACTAAATTTGTTGAATTTGGTTTTGTTTTAAAATGTCATAGATGAGGTCCATATTCTAATAAATAAATAAACAGTTGCTATGTAAAAAAAAGAATATTTGAATATTTTTAAAACTGGCCCAACATTGATAAACCCGAAAAAAACCGAATTTCAAATCCGAACCCGAAGACAACCGACATTCAATCGGACATAATTGGGTCACATTTTTTCACCCGAGGGTTAGGCCGGGTTAAGGTTTTGGGCCCGAACCCGAACCGAACCGAACCGATGTCCACCCCTACATACAACATAAACTTGTACAAAGGCATAGAGCTAGATTAGAGTGTATTTGTTTGGCAACAACATAGTTGTCCTTGACAACTGCCACTACTCGAACCTCGTGCTTGACATCTCTGTGAACAATTATCATTAGCTGATGGACAATCTTGTAAATCAAAACAATCAACTGTCGTATCGTCACTCATAATTTCTTCATATCTTCTTGCACCACCTACAATCAATACAAAGAATTTTTATATTGAGATGGTGTTTGTGGCATAAATAATATAGTAAATTATTTTCAAGAAATAGGTAGAGAATAAGTAAGCGATTTACCTGGATGCAAAACTAAAACAATGCAAAGAATTGCAATAAAAAAATGTACTCGGTTGATGCCGATAGCCATGTTCTCTTGAATGATGAATTCTTGAATGATGAATGGAGAAATCGGGTAACTATTTATATAACAATTATGCTTTTTTTTTTAAATATGGTAACTATAAAAAATGTGTATAATTGACCAGAACTAAAAAAGAACTATGTTAAAAAAAATAGTATATTTAAAAAAAAAAAACTGTACATGATAATAAAGAATATGTTAGTTTTATTCTTAAAAAATAAAATTTCTTTTTGTATTTTTAAAATAATTTTTATGACATTTTTTTTCAAAATATAAAAAATAAATTTAGAATTATTTTATATAACAATTAGAGTTTAATAGACATGCATCATCGTTGTAAATTCTTTTTAAATAATCGTCCAATAAAAACCACCAATTTACTAAATTGTCTAAAATCGTTTTAAAATATCATAATGGTTTAAGAGGATGTATGTCGTTCATTGATAGTATACATTTTTTTTTTTTGAGAAATAAGAATATATTAAATTCCCAAAAATCAGTTAATACATGCGACCCGTAGGGTCCAGCTATAAAAACAAATCAACTTCCAAAAAACAAAACAAACGAGAACCATAAACTACGACTCTCTCATGAGCATTTGAGCTATTCGATCAGGTAGTTTAGGCTTCCTCCAGATTCTATTGACAACGATTTCTATAATATCTCTATCTATACCACTGTGATTATTTAATGGATTACTATCATTTCTTCCATAAACTCTTTTATTCCTGTACAGCCAGCAGTTGTAGACAGTTTCCGCATAAGCCGTCTTCAAAATTACTGTTCTCCAATCCTTCTTCTTACTTATTAGTGTCATCCACCTTGTTTCCTGGGTCCAGCCATCAGGATTATGCTTAATATTCAGCCATGTCAAAACTCCCTTCCAAATATTCCTAATAGTTGCACATTCAAAAAATAAGTGTTGCATACTCTCCCTGTTATGGCAGAATATACAGTCGTCACTAGTAATCATACCAAAATTCATCAATCTCTCTTTTGTTGGCAGTCGGTTATGGCACGCCATCCATAGAGTAAAAAGTGCTCTTGGTCTCGCTTCGTTCCCGTACATGATCTTCCTCCAAGGAACTGTTGATCATGTTTCATCATCTCATAATACAATTTTTTAGTTCTATATTTACCATTTAATATAGACTGCTGCCACTGATCCTTGCTTTGCACCATTTCCCTCATTTAGAGTATATTTTTCAGAATCCAGGAGCAGGTATTTCCTATGGGCATCGTCATGACATTCGCCTCTCTTATGTAATATGTATGTACCCAACGAACCCAGAGGCTATCCGATTTTCTGGCCAGGTTCCACAACAGTTTTGCCGCACACGCTTTGTTCCAAATCTGCATATTTATAACATTCATACCACCGTATTTCCTTGGTTCACATACCTTACTCCAAGCTATGGGAGATTTCTTGGCCAGTTCCTCTTTTCCCGTCCACAAAAACATTCTGCACAAAGTCTCCAGCCTTTTGATCACTCCTTTAGGGAGAGAAATGCACTGCAACCAATAGTTTGTAGTACTAAAGATCACACTATTTATCAGCTGGATCCGCCCTGCATAGCTCAGCATTTTCGCACTCCAATGTTTGATACGACTTCCGATCTTTTCCACAAGACCAGCACATTGGCTACTAGTTAATTTTTTGTGTGTTAGGGGTATCCCCAAGTACCTGAAAGGGAGAGTACCAGCAGCAAAACCAGTTAAGTTTGTTATCTCCATCTCAGTTTCGGTGTCCATTCCGCCACAAAACAATTTGCATTTGTTAGGATTGACATACAACCCCGTAGACCGAGAGAAAGCATTAAATCTTTCCATGACAAGCTGAACCGACATCTCATCCCCTCTAGTGAAAAGCAAAAGATCACCTGCAAAACTGATATCAACAATGTTTAATTTTTCACACTTACTATGAAAGTATAGTATACAATTATTTTATAATCTTTTTCTATAACAACTATGTTTGACTATAATAAATTAAAAATATGAAACAAAGTAACTGTGTTTTACATATGGATATTATATTTATCAAAAATTTGTAAACTAACCATGATAAAAAAATAATACCATGATAAAAAAGAAAATATATTTTCAAAAAAGGAACTGTTCATGCTAATAAAGAATATGTTTCTTTTCATCTTTAAAATAGATTTATCCTTTTTATTTTTAAAATAATTTTATGAAAATTCCTCTTAAAATACTAAAAGTTATTTTTTTAATTATTTTTATAATTTAAATCACTAATTTTAACGTTCTATAATATAAATGTTCATTATTAAATATTTTAACCTACAGACTTTAATATTGTCGCATGGGTGTCGACCTATGGAATGGATGTGTCGACCTATAAATGAGAAAATTTGTCTATAGGTCGATCGGTAGACGTATGTGCCGACGTACGATACAATTTTTCATAAAAAGGTTTTATTCATGCATTTTTTATGCATGAGACTTTTTTCAAGTTGTTTCCAAATGCTTCTATGCTTCAGAATGCTAAGATGCACTTTGAAAATAAGATGATACGATGCAATATACATTACTGCTAAAATTATCCTAGTTTTAACATTATGCAAAATGCATCTAATGAAAATTTTCACTCATAAAAATTACAAAATTTTTAAAAAACATGTTTTAAATTTTTTTAAATCTTTTAAAATTAGCTATAAATTTAATTGATTTTTTAAAAATTTTATATTCAAAAAAATTATAATAATGTATTGAGATAAGTAAAATAATATATTAATAAAACTATTTAATATAGTATTTGCATTATTCTTCTCGATTAAATTTAGTGTAGAAGCTCCCATTTCTAGGTGCTCCAAGAAGAAACCAGTGGTTTCAGAGTTAACTTGTATAGTTGAATACATATATGGTTCTTTTTCAGCTTGTCAGGCGATTTAGCTAATGAATTTGCTATTGGAACTGAACTTCAAGGTTAACAAACCATCCAGATTGATGATTGACAAAAAATTTGCCATAAGTCTTGCTAAGAATATAGTGCTGCATGGAAGAAGTAAGCATGTTGATACTAAGTACCATTTTTTGTGCAATCAAGTTCAGAATGAAGTACTTGAGATTGTTCATGTCAGCAATCATAAGAAACTTGAAGATGTGCTGACCAAGCCAATCAAACTTGAACACTTCATTAATATGAGGGAAGGAATTGGTGTCATTGACTTTTAAACTTGAATGTGAATTAAGGGATAGTGTTGAAATCTAACTCAAATTCATGTTGTAAGTTTGGATTTGCATTTGATTTTAGGTTCAGTTTTCATTTCAGTTGCATTTAGTTTGCTTTAGAATTTGGGTTAGTATATAAACCCAAGTCACATACATTTGTAACATAATTCTAAATTTTAGAATGCTTTGAAAGTTAATTATGTTTCATTCTCTTTCTGCAATTTTTCTGCATCTTCTACGATTCTTGTGCATCAATGGCAGTTCATTGTTGAAATCAAATAATTGGTATCCAAAGCTCTGGTTTGATTCACCTGGAAACATGAGTGTATTGAGGTGTGTGATTGATTTCGTTCCTGAAATCTGCATTAAATTGAAGTTCGAAATTGAAGATAATCACAGATCTTATTTCTCAGGGTTTGAGAAACACAAGTGTTAGTGAGAACTGCATGATTTGCCCAAGAACTAAGCCGAACGAAGAAAACTGTAGCTTGAACACAAAGCTTCCAGTATTCGATGGAAAGAATTGAATCGATAATCGATTCAAATGCATGTGTTGTTTAAACATCAAGATGTTCTTGATCTCGTCAAAGACGGTTACACTCCAGTTGCAAAAAATGCAGCAGAAGCTGAAAGAAATGCACAAGGTGAAACAAGGAAGAAGGATCAGAAGGCATTGTTCTAAATCCATCAGTGTGTGGATACAGAGGTGTTTTAGAAAATTATTGATTCGACGACGGCAAAGGCGGCGTGGGATACACTAGTGTGGTGCTATGGTGGTGAAGCATTAGTGAAGAAGGTGACGTTGCAGTCCTTAGCAAGCAATATGAGAATCTCAGCATGAAGAACAATGAGAATGTGCCTAATTAAATATCGAGAGTAATTGTGTTCACGAATGATACGGAGTCTTGTGGAGAAATGCTTTCTGAACAAGTAATCATTGAAAAGGTACTGAGATCACTTACTCCTCAGTTTGCTTACGTAGTTGTAACCATAAAACACTTTAAAGACACTAGAAACATGAGAAATAAAGAGCTTTGGAGTAGTTTAGATGCACAAGAGTTGTGTCTAACTAAAACAAAATATGAAAAAGGAGATAGAATAGGCTCTAAAAGCTCAGACCATGAATGCTTTTTCTGGAAAAAAGAACCGGAAGCAATTATGGCTAGAGAACAAGAAAAAGTATGGTGGTGGTGTTCAGAAGTCACAAATCTCAAATTATAATAAGAAACATCATAATGTTCAAAAGGAAAGGAGAATTTTGGCAAGTGAAAGGTCAAGTCTTACAGTTGTAGCAAGTTTTGTCATTTTGCTGCTGATTGTTGGTCAAACAAGGTTCGCAAGGGTGAAAAAGCAACATAGCCGGAGGAGATTCTGATGATGAATCTATGTTATTGATGGCATATGAGAATGTAGGTGGATCAATGGTAGACTGGTGGGATATAAACACTAGCTGCTTAAATCACCTAACAAGAAACAAGTAGTGACTGATTGATTTTGACTCTAGTAAAAGGACAGATATCAAATGTGTTGATGATGAGTATCTAAATACTAAACCAATGGGAAATGTCATAGTGAAATTGAACAAAGGAAAAATGTACTGATCAAGGATGTATGTTACATTCTTCGCATGAATAGCAATATGATGAGTGTAGGTCAGCTAATTGAAAAAGATTTTACAATAACCATAAAGGACAATATCTTGAAGTTGTATGATTGTAATTAGAAGTGAATGTTGCAACATCATACACTTAATGCCTTGGTGCAAAAAGTGCTGAAGGGGAAAGTGAGTTATGGCACAAAAGATTGGGGCATCTGAACTTCAGAGTGCCATGATGGTGGACTCTGAACCTGTCAGCATCAATGAGGCTCTCAAAAAGAAGGTGTGACTGAACACCATGAAGGAAGAGCTTGAGGCCATTGAAAGAAACAAGACACGGGAATTGATTATTCTACCTGAGAACAAGAAATCTATCAGTGTGAGATGGAATTTTAAGATAATGCTGAAGCTATATGGTTTAGTTAATAAGCATAAAGCAAGTTTAGTAGATAAAGGATTCCTATAAAAGCATCATTTAGACTACTTTGAAGTGTTTGCACTTGTAGCTTAACATGAAACTATAAGGTTGGTTATTGCTATAACTAAAAATATTGAAGGTGTGAGAAAAACACAAGAAAAGGGGGGTTTGAATTGGGTTTTCCATTTTGAAAGCTTTTTATGAAACTCAAACAAAGATCATAAATAAACAAACAATAAGAAAGACACACAATATATCCTGGTTCACTTGAAAACTATCAAGCTAATCCAGTCCACCCGCCAAGGTGATTTTGTCTTAGACAAGGACTTAATCCACTATAATCAAATCTGATTACAATTGCACGAGCCAGCTGCTGGTGACTAACAACCTCTAAGACTCGCCAGTCCTAGACTTCTTAAGAATTTTGACCCAACTGGTCTCTTAAGGAATACAACGCACAAGCCAACTGCAAGTGACTAACAACACTAAGAGACACTGCCTTAGTCTCCCTAAAAATTCTGACCAAACTGGTACTTTAAGGAACGCAAACAACTGTCTCCTACAAAGTTTGTTTACAATAATAATGCTTCTACACTAGCAGGGTAAACATACATTTTAAGCTCAATCTAACTTAGAGAGAATCTACAGCAATTGCATTCTTCTTCTTTGTATTGTGGTGCTTTACTGCTCACTCATAAGTTTCTTCATTTCTTGAGTTCTTTCTTCATATACATCGGTGTTTCTGATACTTTTTCTTTTACATTGAGTATTACATTGTTTGCTACTCACTTCAGACTTTCATGCTTTCGCATGCATTTTCTCTTTCATGCTCATGCTCATCAGCATCTCATATTCAATCATGCTTTCGCATGCGTTTATGCTCTTACGTTCATCATCAGCATCTCATGCTTATTAGCTTCTCATACTCTTCAACTTTTCTTCGTTGAGTGATCAAGTCTATATATATAGCCAGAAAATAGATCCATTGGAGGGCAGATCAGTAATATGGTAAGAGTACTGGTGACTTGAAATAATGCAGTTATGCTGGGTTGAAAATCGTACAATGAAGTTGTCCTTTGTACCACCAAATCAGGGAAGTGGAGAGGAACGTGCTTTATCGGTACTATGTACTATTTTCCCACGCAAACGTTTCATCTTCTTCTATTCATCAGAGGCTTCTGAATTGATTTGATTGAAGAATGAATCATTGGGTCTTCAGAGTCTTGAGTCTTCAGAGTCTTCAGAACTTGTTCAGCCGAACCTTATCTTCAGAGTCTTCAGCACTTCTAGTTCAGAACCCTTGGTTATCGGAATACTAAAGTCTTCAGAGTCTTCAGAACTTCGTTCAGCAGAACCATATCTTCAGAATCTTCAGCACTTAGTCTTCATAACCCTTAATCTTCATAATCCTTAATGCTTCAGAGTCGTTAGAACTTCGTTCAACAGAACCTTGTCTTCAGAATCTTCAACACTTAGTCTTTAGAAGTGAGCGACCTCAGAAGTAATACAGGATTCATAAATAGATCATCAGAGTCATACTCATAGACTAGATCCAAGAGACGTTACAACAGCAACATAGTGTCTTCTTAGAAACCTTCTGACGCACAGTAGATTAGAACCAATTCTTGCTTCTTCACATAGAAGTAACCATACAGAATATCTGAGTGACGTATCACATGGTCTTTATCAGAGTTAGAACCTGTTTGTTAAAACCTATCAGAATAACAAACGTTAGAGCACCATAATTGTTCTCACACAAATACTCCATTGTTATCATCAAAACATCAAGACAAGATGCAGAACCAAATCTTGTTCTAACAATCTCCCCCTTTTTGATGATGACAAAACCATGTATTTTGATAGAACAATTTATACAGGGTAATCACCATAGTCTACAAATTTAGAGTTTAAGCGCTCAGCTCCCCCTGAATCTGCTAATCTCCAAATTTCATTTATGCTTGTTCAGAGTCTCCCCCTTATCCCAAGACTCACAAAATAAAATTTGAGTTCTTCAGAATATAACAATAGAGAAGGAATACTTCCCTATATCAACTCATCAGAGTCTGACTAGAACATTAGGTATTTATCTCAGAACCTGGTTACTATCAGAGCTTTGACGACAAATCACAGACTTAATTTTAAGTCAGATTGGATGATGTCACGCATCTCTTATCAGAACTTGATGAATAATCACAACTTCTTAAGTGCTTCTCTTTTCACAATCTTTCCTTAGATTCACCAATCTTATCAGATTCAGAGCCTGATTGATTTAATCAGAATATCATCGTTATAGAGCGCATCTTCTGAATTGACTTGACTTGCTTTCAAGAAGATTTCTGCTTCTGATGCTTTAAGTCTGAATTTTATACTTTCAGAAAGTTTACGACTCCTGAACACTATGATATCAAACAAGATTTCTTTACTTTCAAACAGTTCACAACTTCTGAACAGTATTGGAACATCTGTTTGATCAAACCAGATTTCTTAACTTTCAGAAAGTTCACAACTTCTGAACAGTATTGGAACATCTGTTTGAATAAACAAGATTTCTTGACTTTCAGAACGTTCACAACTTCCGAACAATATTGGAACATCTGTTTGACTAATCATATATTCTCAAAGTGTACAACTTCTAAACCATGAATTATCAGAGTTGAAATTATCCATAAGATTTTCCATGTTCAGAGATTAAGATCTTTATATTTAACCCGTCTCGAATACTAAGTGAACTTTTACAGAGTTCCTTAATTGAAACATCAAACAAACGGTTAGTTGCAAAAGCATATCATTATGTAATGTTTGAGTTCGAGATTCTGAGAATAAGTACTATCAAAATCATTTTACTTTCTCCCCCTTTTTGTCATAATCAAAAAGATAATACAATAAATAGTGTAGTATTATGATAAATATGTGAGAAAGAAGTTCATAAGATAAGCCATAGCACTCAGAAATAAAGACAGTGTCATTAATAATGAGTTAACAATACATGACTTGACACAAGGTATCCTAGAGATAAGACAGAAACCACAAGATACGATATGCTACAGATTAACCATCAAAGACTTCACAATGTTTCTTCAATAAATCATTGTCTAGACCTTCTGACTGGACAAGTTCAACAATTTCTTCTTTAAAGAAGATTCAGATAGAACTCTTCCAAAAGGTATGTAGGGCTTGATGAAATCGCCATTTCTAGAATCAGTAATTGATTTTTGCAGAAAATTGAAGATATTTTGAGGTAAATTAATTCGCATCTGAGCCATCAGGAGAAAGATGAAAACTCGATCATCATGAAACAGGATGTTTTTGTTTTCTTCCCGAGGACGAAAATTGGTCAACAGAAGCTTAAACCAAGCTTTGGGAATGGGAAGAAGGTTTTCAGGATTGAGAGGTTCATATCTGGAAGATGTGTTGTGAAGAGAGGCTAGTTCCTCAGAAATAAGATACCTAGACTTAACATGTTCAACAGTGAAGCCAGTGTTCTCACAGCCAATTGCTAGAGCAATGGTAAATGTAGTGATGTTTATGGGAACACCCAGTACACAAGAAGAAATTGAGCGACCTTCATCATTAATGTAGGCATATTTCCAAAAATCTTTGACAAGATTTAAGTAGACTGGTTTATCCAGAATCATGAAGTATTTTGCCCATTCTTGAAAGTGCATGATTGAGGTAATGCTGCTAGCAATTTCTCTGTTTCCAAGATGAAGGATATTGATTTGTTCTTCTAATGTGACCTTAAGAAGGTTTTCATCTCCTTGGAAAGTAATTAGGGACATGATGAGAAGATTTGGACAGTGAAGGTATTTTTGAATCAGTGAGATGAATCACCACAGATCATGATAGGAGGAATGAAATGTGTGTGTGTGTGTGTGTGTGTGTGTATATATATATATATATATATATATATATATATATATATGAGAGCCGTGACTCACTGAGAAAATGACATAGGTCAGAGTGTGTATCACGCAAAATATATGCCACTGGCATAGTGTCAGAGTAAGAGACAAGAGTATCAAGGAATAGGAAAGAAGTGTAGCAGTCTCTTAACACTGAATATCCCAAAAGGTCACAAATAAGGATACAATATTTAAGTTCTAACAGGAGTCAATAAATGTATACTTATAAGTGGCAATTGAAAACTAACGCATAGTAAAGACAGAAGAGAGTATAGCTTATTTTCAAGAAAATCTTAACTCACATGTGTCTTATCATTTATGTATGCACAGTTATGGTCATAGGGGAATGCGTAAAGATTTTATCCTATTCTCAAGGAGTTTACGAAACTCAATGTGTCAAGCAGTTGTTATCGTTATCATTCACACATTATCAAGATTTTAATTAAATCATTTAGATAAGTTAACTTTACTCATTTTCTTCCCTTTTATGGTAGTCATTGTGTAATGCAGTAAGACAAGATAAAGAAAATAAGGAAAATTACTTCATTAACGAAACAGCAAAACGCCGAAGCGCAATACAGACACAGAACAGAAAATAAAACATGAAAACCACTGACAACAAAATCAATGGATAGGAGAGGTAACGATAAACTAAAGAAAGACCAAACATCAAACAACTCAGAAGACTAGGGAAATTACCCATCAACCAGCCATCAGAATTCTTCTGCTTCATCAACCCTTTCACACCTTTCCTCAGCAGTAGCATCTTCTGGTCCAAGTATTCTGGCTAAAGTGATGATTTCAGCCCTATAGAATAACTCAAACATAATTTTTCCATAAGGTATGAAGGACTTGTGTTGATTTCTGGAGATTTCAACACAACTCTTCAGATGATTGAAGATGGTTTGCGAAAGATTCACCCTGACATTGCACATCATGAAGTAGATAAACAGTCTATCATCATGAGTCAAGGAGCTTTTGGCCAATCCTCTGGGGCAAAAGTTTGTGAGCATTAGTTTAAACCACATCTTTCCATCAGGGATGAGTCCTTCAGGATCATAGGATTCATACTTGTCTAGAGACATGTCATGAATCCTAATGAGATCTCCAATAAAGGAATAGTTCAGATGGAATTCATCAACAGTTACTCCTGACTGAACACAGTAAATGGCTTGGGCAATGGAAGTAGGTGTTACTATAACTGGAACACCGAAAACGGAAGAACAAATAGAGTTGTTGTCTTCACCAATCCTTGCATATTTCCAGAACTCTTTTACCATCACAGGATAAATGGGTCCATGCAGACTTGCAAAGTATCCTGGCCATCCTTGGATTTGCATGCTGGTGGAAATGCTAATACCTACATCTTTGAGTCTAGGGAAACATGGTCTTTTCTCGTTAATGACCTCAAGGGTTTCTTCATTACCGGCGAAGGTTTTGATAGACATGGTGAGAGCAAGGAGGATAGAAATAAATAGCAAGTAGAGACTAATGAAAAGATATGAGGAGAAGTGTGGTATTTAAAGAGAGCAAGGAGTGATGGCCATAAATAGCAATAAAGACTGGATGAATTGAGACGAGAGATTCATCATTTCTAATACAAGAATAAGGAATGATGAAGGAGTGCATCGGTCTCCAAAAGATTATAGAATAGTATACGTTATTGATATTATGACATCAGTCACTTAATATGAATAGGTGTATACTTAAAAATGAAGGGGCACGATCTGACCAAGAATAATGAAGGGAAGACAAGTGTTAAGTTTCAAAAATTTTGTCTTACATGCATCTTTATGAATGTCTACTGAAGAAGGAAGACGTAAAGATTTAAACAGTTATCAAGTAAATTTTCAAAACCTAAGCATTAAACATGATGTTAGGAAGTGATAGGTAAAAATTACTTGAAACCTAATCTCACAAAATCACAACGCTCGAGGTGTCTTTTGACACGCTTTGATATCCTCAGAGTTTTGGAAAACCAAAAGGTTTCCATCAGATCAGAGATACTTCTGACAAAGCATCTTCTGATAACTGAGGTTTAAAACAATTACTTCCTAGTTTGAATAAGAGTCTGATATCTTCGGATTCTGACTAAACACATCTGATTCTGATGAAATCTTACTTCTAAACAATGATCCATTTTCAGATGCTTCAGAATAAATAGAACTCTATTTTCAGCAAAGGGTTTTGTGAAAATATCAGCCCATTGATGGTCTGAATTTTTAAATTTTAAACATAAAATTCCCTTCTGAATATAGTCTCTATGTGCTTAGTCCTAGAACATAAGATTAGATTCTTATTTAAACAGATAACAACAGTATTATCATAAAGGATAAAAATGTTACTCTCATTTATCTGATGAATTTCTAGTCGATTCTCCATCCATAGCATCTGAGTATTGCATAGAAACACGGATATGAACTCTGCTTCTGTCGTTGAGAGTGCACTTGTTGATTGCCTCTTGCTTGACCATGAGATCCGATTCTTCCAAAGAACTTGACAGCTTCCAGAGGTGCTTTTTCTTTCAATCTGTCTCTTGCGTAATCTCTTCCGTTTTCCATAATTCATGTTGGATGCATTGAAGTCTTAGCTGGTGTATGCTCCATCATGTTGAATTTCTTCATAAGTTCTTTTGGATACTTGTTTTGATGAATGTACGTTTCTTATGATCTTTGATCAATTTGAATTCCCATAACGAATCTGAGTTCTTCCATTAGACTTATCTCTAATTCAACCTTTCTCATCATTCCTTGTTTCTGAACTCCCATTTAGTTCCAACGACGTGGACACTTTTTGGGTTTCTGAACAAGATCCCAGACGTCATTTCTGGTGAATTAATTGAGTTCTTCTTGTAAGACCAGAATCCACTCATTTTCGTTTAGAGGTACATCAACTGATGTTGACTCTATCAGAGATAATCCACACAGAAGAATTTCTTTAGAGTGTCTGAAGGATGAGCTAGTTCTGACTTGATTAGCTTTATCTCCCAGAATCAATTGTTTAGAATGAAAATTCTTTAATCTATTCTTCTTCTGATGAGGTGAGTTGTTCTCAGCTTCTGATGAGGTTGTATCCCGATCTCGAAGAATTTGTTTATTTGTCTGCTTCTCTTGAATCTTCTACTTCTTAGATTCTGATAATGTGATCTTCATATCTGCAACCTTTTCAACTAGCTTTGACTTTTCAGAGTCAAGCTTATCATTGAATCTAACATGAATTGATTCCTCTACAATTCGTGTTTCTGTGTCATGGATTCTGTAGCTTTTTAGATCATTCAGAATATCCCACAATAAACACTTTGAGCAACGAATCCAGAGTCAAATGATTTCTTCTTTCTAGTTTCCTTAGAAACAAACGAGGCTTCCAGGCTTAAGTTTCAGACTCTGAAACATATACCTCATTCTCGTCATGAGTCGGGAGCAACTACTGTTCAGTTACCCTAACTAATATTTCAACTGAGCTGCTAAGGATATTTCTGAGTCTGATTCTGATGATTTTCTGTCTTCTAGTTCTCCAGAAACTTTATCTTCAGTTGTTGCTACCAGCGCAACATTTGCTTGTTCTTCATCAGATTCTTTTCCTTCAGAATCAGAGCTGTCCTAAATTGCCATTTAGAATCTTCTTCCTTCGGAGAGGTTCTTCTCAGGCTTCTTAACCTTTGGACACTCGTAGCAGATAACTTCCTTTTCCGAGTTATGCTTCTTCTATTCAGAAGATTACTCTGAGCGGCCTTTGATTCTTCTGAAGTTTCCTTGCATATGCTTCCAGAGTTTGCTGATTCTTCTGATGTCATCTTTTTCATATGTTTAGCAGTTGAGTAATCTTTGTCCAAAACTTTGAGTTCTGCATTGCATTTGAAGCTTTGATGACATGGTCTCAACTATGTCATCATCCTTCATTTTAATGCTTCATAGTTTTGGATTAAGGCAAGCGCATTTGTCTTCTTACTTTGAGCATTTCCTTCATGAATCATCTTAAGAGAATCAAAAATAGATTTGGCATCATCTTCTTATACTTAGTATAAGAGATAGCGTTTAGCACTATGATTCTTGTTGTCTCGTGATGATTCTTAGAATCTTTCTTCTGTTTGTTTGTTATATCACATATGGATATTTTAGCTCATGTAGCATCAACTGGTGATTGTACCCAACGACTACCAAATCCCAAAGATCTACATTATAACCAAGAAAGAAACTTTTTTATTCTGCTTTTCAATAGTCAAACTTTTCACCGTCAACGACTGGTAGTTTGATACTGTGTTGATCTTTCTCTTCAGTAGTGGTATTTAGCAGAACTACCATGTTATCTCACACATATACTGGATCGGTACTGAACACTGTTAAATGCTGATAAAACATTTATCGCAATCAGAACCGGAGCTCTGATACCAATTAAAGGTGTGAGAAAAACACAAGAAAGGGGGGGCTTGAATTGGGTTTTCAAATTTGAAAGCTTTTTATGAAACTCAAACAAAGATCATTAATAAACTAACAATAAGAAAGACACACGATATATCCTTGTTCACTTTAAAACTATCAAGCTAATCCAGTCCATCCGCCAAGGTGATTTTGCCTTAGACAAGGACTTAATCCACTATAACCAAATCTGATTACAATTGCACGAGCCAACTACTGGTGACTAACAACCTCTAAGACTCGCCAGTCCTAGACTTCTTAAGAATTCTGACCCAACTGGTTTCTTAAGGAATACAACGCACAAGCCAACTGCAAGTGACTAACAACACTAAGACACACTGCCTTAGTCTCCCTAAAAATTCTGACTAAACTGGTACTTTAGGGAACGCAAACAACTGTCTGCTACAAGGTTTGTTTACAATAATAATGCTTATACACAAGCAGGGTAAACATACATTTTAAGCTCAATCTAACTTAGAGAGAATCTACAGTAATTACATTCTTCTTCTTTGTATTGTGGTGCTTTACTACTCACTCATAAGTTTTTTCATTTCTTGAGTTCTTTCTTCATATACACCAGAATCTGACACTTCTTCTTTTACACTGAGTATTACATTGTTTGCTACTCACTTCACACTTTCATGTTTTCGCATGCATTTTCTCTTTCACGCTCATGCTCATCAGCATCTCATATTCAATCATGTTTTCGCATGCGTTTATGCTCTTACGCTCATCATCAACATCTCATGCTTATTAGCTTCTCATACTCTTCAACATTTCTTCGTTGAGTGATCAAGTCTATATATATAGCCAGAAAATAGATCCGTTGGAGAGCAGATAAGTAATATCGTAAGAGTATTGGTGACTTGAAATAATGCCGTTATGCTGGGTTGAAAATCGTACAATGAAGTCTTCCTTTGTACCAACAAATCAGGGTAGTGAAGAGGAACATGCTTTATCGATACTATGTAATATTTTCCCACGCAAACGTTTCATCTTCTTCTATTCATCAGAGGCTTCTGAATTGATTTGATTGAAGCATGATCAGAAGAATGAATCATTGGGTCTTCAGAGTCTTGAGTCTTCAGAGTCTTCAGCACTTCTAGTTTAGAACCCTTGGTTATCGGAATACTTAAGTCTTCAAAGTCTTCAAAACTTCGTTCAGCAGAACCTTGTCTTCAAAATCTTCAGCACTTAGTCTTCATAACCCTTAATCTTCAGAATCCTTAAGTCTTCAGAGTCTTTAGAACTTCGTTCAGTAGAACCTTGTGTTCAGAATCTTCAGCACTTAGTCTTCAGATGTTAGCGACCTCAGAAGCAATACAGGCTTCATAAATAGATCATCGGAGTTATACTCAGAGACTAGATCCAAGAGACGTTATAACAACAACATAGTGTCTTCTCATAATCTTCCTGATGCACAGTAGATTAGAACCAATTCTTGCTTCTTCACATAGAAGTAACCGTAGAAAATATCTGAGTGACGTAGCACAGGGTCTTTATCAGAGTTAGAACCTGTTTGTTAAAACCTATCAGAATAACAAACGTTAGAGCACCATAATTGTTCTCACACAAATACTCTATTGTTATCATCAAAACATCAAGACAAGATGCAGAACCAAATCTTGTTCTAACAAATAGGAATTGGCATATGATACATAGAAATGTAAAGTCAGCTTTTCTGAATGGTTCATTACAAGAAGAATTTTATGTGTTACAACCTCCTGAATTTGTGAAAGAAATTAAAACAAAGAAGGGATGGTGCACAAGTTGCATTGGGCCTTGTATGGGATTAAATAAGCTCCAAGGGCATGAAATCTGAAAATTGATTCATTTTTCAAGCATCTGGGATTCAAAAAAATGTGAAATGGAATATGGTGTGTATTTGCAGCATGCTAAAGAAGGAAATGTAATTCTGGTGTGTCTTTTTGTGAATGACATACTTTTGACAGAGAGTTGTACTTTTGAGATAAACAAGTTCAATATGGTGCTGACAAATGCATTTGATATGACTGACCTTGAAAATTTGGTATATTTTCTAGGGATGGAACATTTACATTTCATGCTAATAGATGATATGTTTGTTTTAGTCTTAAAAATGGTTTTTTTCTTTGTACTTTAAAATTAATTTTTATGATATTTTTTAAAATACTAAAAGTTATTTTAAAATTATTTTTCTAATATATACAATTAATTTTTAACAATTTATAATATAAATGTACATTATTGAAAATTAAACATAGTCAAAATAACATAATTTTGTAAAAAAATGTTTTAAAAATGATTTTTTTAAACCTTTAAAAATTAGCTTTATATTTAATTGATTTTTTTAAACTTTGAAATTAAAAAAATATATATAATAAAGTAATGAAATAAGTAAAAAATATTTAACCTAATGTTTTATTTTAGCATCAAAAAATTTTTTGTGCAAAATATCTTTTAAATGAGAATATGTATATTTCTTTATATTTTTTTTCATAGTGCGATGTAAATTAGGGTTGTTCGCTGTTTAGTTTGGGATGATTGGTTAAAAAATCTTATCCAACCCGATTCAATATCATAAATTTTAATTTTAATTTTATTTTTTGAATATACAAAATTATAAATTATTTTTTTTTATTATTATAAAAATATTAAAAATTAAAAAATTTGATATAATATATAACATATAATATATTTAAACTTAATATTAAAAATGAGAATGATAGATTATGATAGAAACAAATAAAATAATAAAAATAAATAGATAAATCAAATTAATGAACGTTATTTAAAATAAGTGTTATCAAATGATAAATTAACACATAACACACTGATAAAAAATAATTAAATATAAAAGTATATACACATGGCTCGATTCAAATTACATCTCTTTTTGAATATCAATCTATAATCTTTTTTTTTAATAAGCAAATATATTCCAAGGATACAAAGGGGTATCCTAACCCGCATACAAAAAGTCCACCCAAAAATCACCTTACATAAAATCACACCGGGACTTGAACCAGTCATAATAATTACAAGTAAAACCTATATTACGTCTACCTATTCAGATCCATGAAAGAAAAATAATCTTATGAACCACAAGATCGTCATCCCAAATATCGTCGCAAAACATAATATTGTTCCTCCATAACCACAAAACCCAATAAATTATAACCCACATACCCATCGCTTTCTTCAAGTCAACACCAAGGAAGTGTAAGGCGACAATTCAATCTCTACAGTGAAAAAGGATGTTACCAGAAGGAATCCTCTTAATGCCCAGCTAGTCAGAAATGCTGTGTCACACCTTAATAGAATTGTTGCAAAAGAAAAAAAGATGAACAAGAGTTTCATCGGTATCAAAACATAGAGGACAAACCTTGTCGTGATTATTTGATATAATACCACGAGCAAATAAGTTGTCCCGATTTGTAGTTTTTGTTTGAATCGAATTGCTTGTGGACACCCTTATATTAACTAATTATTTATATTTATAAATTAAAAATATAATAATAATAATAATAATAATAATAATAATAATAATAATAATAATAATAATTTTCAAAATAGTTTTCGTGAAATTTTCTTTTAAAATAATATTTTTCAATAAAAAATACTTGTAAACTCAACAAAGTATTTATTAATATTTTATCTTTAGAACATTGTTCCAAGATATACATATATATCCAAAGTATATAAATAATATCTTAAAACTCAAAATAAAACAAGAACATGCTAAAATGAAATATCTTTCTAATAATAATATTTTTCTGTCAAAACAAATATTATCTTTTGGTGCAATATAATATGGGTAATGCTAAGTCGTAATCTAACGGCACATGTTAAGAAACATATAATTTTCAAAATAAATAATTTACATTTGACTCTTAATATGTGTCTTTAAAACACATGTTACATTACCCATATAATATTTGCACTATTCTTCTGGATTAGATTTAGTGCAGAAGTTATTGCAACAAGAATCAAACAATTAAGTGGTTTAGTTGAGTGTAAACAGAAATTGATCAAGAATTGTCTCCCACATAAATGATGATTTAGTGGTGTTAACTGAAACAATGCAAAACTATGTTGTCCTTGAAAATTAAAATTAACATCAATGTAAACTTAATTCAATGCGTTTATTTTTATTTTTTATTGATAATAGTATTCGTACAACATAAACTTGTACAAAGGCATAGAACTAGATTAGAGTGTATTTGTTTGGCAACAACATAGCTGTCCTTGACAACTGCCACTACTCGAACCTCGTGCTTGACATCTCTGTGAACAATCATCATTAGCTGATGGACAACCCTGTAAATCAAAACAATCAACTGTTGTATCGTCACTCATAATTTCTTCATATCTTCTTGCACCACCTACAATCAATACAAAGAATTTTTATATTGAGACGGTGTTTGTGGCATCAACTATAGAGTAAATTATTTTGAAGAAATAGGTAGAGAATAAGTAAGTGTGTTACCTGGATGCAAAACTAAAGCAATGCAAAGAATTGCAATGAAAAAGTGTACTCGGTTGATGCCGATAGCCATGTTCTCTTGAATGATGAATTCTTGAATGATGAATGGAGAAACCGGGTAACTATTTATATAACAATTATGCTTTTTTTTTTATTAAATATGGTAACTATAAAAAATTTGTATAATTGACCAGAACTAAAAAAGAACTATGTTAAAAAAATAGTATATTTAAAAAAAGAAACTGTACATGATAATAAAGAATATGTTTATTTTATTCTTAAAAAATAGATTTTCTTTTTGAATTTTTAAAATAATTTTTATGACTTTTTTTTCAAAATATAAAAAATAACTTTAAAATTATTTTATATAACAATTAGAGTTTAATAAATATGCATCGTTGTTGTAATTTTTTTTTACATAATCGTCCAATAAAAACCACCAATTTACTAAATCGTCTAAATTGCTTTAAAATATCATAATGATTTAAAAGGATGCTTGTCGTTCATTGGATAATAGTATACAATTATTTTATAACATTTTTCTATTACAACTATGTTTGACTGTAATAAATTAAAAATATAAAACAAAGTAATTGTGTTTTACATATGGATATTATATTTATCAAAAATTTGTAAACTAACAATAATAAAAAATAATACCATGTTAAAATAGAAATAATATTTTCAAAAAAGGAACTGTTCATGCTAATAAAGAATATGTTTGTTTTCATCTTTAAAATAGATTTTTCCTTTTTATTTTTAAAATAATTTTATGAAAATTTCTTTTAAAATACTAAATGTTATTTTTTAAATTATTTTTATATTTTAAATAACTAATTTTAACATTCTATAACATAAATGTTCATTATTAAATATTTTAACCTACGGACTTTAATATTGTCGCATGGGTGTCGACTTATGGAATGGATGTGTTGACTTATAGATGAGAAAATTTGTCTATAGGTCGACCTGTGGATGTATGTGTCGACGTATGATGCAATTTTTCACAAAAAGGTTTTATTCATCCATTTTTTATGCATGAGACTTTTTTCAAGTTGTTTCCAAATGCTTATATGCTTCAAAATGTTAAGATGCACTTTTAGAATTAGAGGATATGGTGCAATATACATTACCGCTAAAATATCCTAGTTTTAACACCATGCAAAATACATATAACGAAAATTTTCACTCACAAAAATAACAAAATTTTTAAAAACTGCATGATTTGCACAAGAACTAAGAAGAACGGAGAAAACTGTAGCTTGAACAAAAGGCTTCCAGTATTCTATGGACATAATTTAATCGATAATCGATTCAAATGCATGTGTTGTTTGGATATCAATATGTTCTTGATCTCGTCAAAGACGGTTACACTGCAGTTGCAAAAAATGCAGAAGAAGCGGAAAGAAATGCACAAGGTGAAACAAGGAAGAAGGATCAGAAGACATTGGTCTAAATTCATCAGTGTGCAGATACAGAGGTGTTTGAAAAAATTATTCATTCGACGACGGCAAAGGCGGCGCGGGATACACTAGTGTGGTGCTATGATGGTGACGCATTAGTGAAGATGGTGACGTTGCAGTCCTTATGCAAGCAATATGAGAATCTCAGCATGAAGAACAATGAGAAGGTGCCTGATTAAATCTCGAGAGTAATTGTGTTCACGAATGATATGGAGTCTTATGGAGAAATGCTCTTTGAACAAGTAATCATTGAAAAGGTACTGAGATCACTTACTCCTCAGTTTGCTTATGTCGTTGTAACCATAAAACACTTTAAAGACACTAGAAACATGGGAATTAAATAGCTTTGGAGTAGTTTAGAGGCACAAAAGTTGTGTCTAACTAAAACAAAATATGAAAAAGGAGATAGAATAGGCTCTAAAAGCTCAAACCCTGAAAGCTTTTTCTAGAAAGAAGAACCGAAAGCGATTATGGCTAGAGAACAAGAAAAAGTATGGTGGTGGTGTTCAGACGTCAGAACTCTCAAATTATAATAAGAAACATCATAATGTTCAAAAGGAAAGGAGAATTATGATGGTGGTGCAGTAAGTTTTGTCATTTTGCTGCTGATTGTTGGTCAAACAAGGTTACCAAAGGTGAAAAAGCCAACATAGTCGGAGGAGATTCTGATGATGAACCTATGATATTGATGGCATATAAGAATATACGTGGATCAATGGTAGACTGGTGGTATATGGACACTAGCTGCTCATATCACCTAACAAGAAACAAGCAGTGACTGATTGATTTAGACTCTAGTAAAAGGACAAATATCAAATGTGTTGATGATCAGTATATGAATAATAAACGAATGGGAAATGTCATAGTGAAATTGAACAATGGAAAAACTGTACTGATCAAGGATGTATGTTATGTTCTTCGCATGAATAGTAATATGATGAGTGTAGGTAAGCTGATTGAAAAAGATTTTACGATAACCAAGAAGGACAATCTCTTGAAGTTGTATGATTGTAATTAGAAGCTGATTATGCAGTCTAAACATGAAAGAAATAGGACATTCAAAGTGAATGTTGCAACATCATACACTTAATGCCTTGGTGCAAAAAGTGCTGAAGGGGAAAATGAGTTGTGGCACAAAAGATTGGGGCATCTGAACTACAGAGTGCCATGATGGTGGACTCTGAACCTATCAGCATCAATGAGGCTCTCAAAAAGAAGGTGTGGGTGACCACCATGAAGGAAGAGCTTGAGGCCATTGAAAGAAACAAGACATGGGAATTGATTATTCTACCTCAGAGCAAGAAATCCATCAATGTGAGATGGGTTTTCAAGATAATGTTGAAGCTAGATGATCTAGTTGATAAGCATAAAGCAAGTTGAGTAGATAAAGGATTCCTACAAAAGTATCATTTAGACTAGTTTGAAGTGTTTGCACTTGTAGCTAGACATGAAACTATAAGGTTGGTTATTGCTATAACTAAAAATAGGAATTGGCATCTAATGCATATTGTTGTACCCCAAATTTTTCCCTTAGATCCATTAATCTTTTGCATATCATTCTAGGTCAATCATGCTGCACGACTAACTTTTTTTATCAGGTCTTTGTTCATGTTTGTTTCTTTTATCAGGTTTATCTTGAGGAGGTTCAAGGAGTAATTGATCAATATATTTTTGGTTGGAGCATTGAATCAAGCAAGTCCCCAAGAGATGCCTCCATAACCCTAACCTCATCATGACCAAAATTTCTACTCATTTTATCTACCCTCAATTGTCACCTTCATTTTCTAAACCTATTTCATTAACCTTTTCATTTTACCAACTTTATTCCAATTGTTTAATCTAATTCTCCTAAACCTCATTTAATCCTAATCATTGCCAAATCATCCATTATTATTTATTTTTCCCAATCACCTTTGCTTATGCAAGACCATTTTATTTCCTAAGCCTATATTTGATAACCCATCGTAACCAAAAAGAAGGAAAGGAAGGTGTTACAAATTATCAGATTTATTTTCATTGCCAAGTGACCAATAGGAATCAAGTATGGATATGTTGACTTTTCAACCCAAGCATCAGCCAATGGAAATGTGCCAGATTGGAAAGGAAGAACTCAGCATTATTTGAAATCCATCCGTTCACAAAACCATTCAATCCTTGGTACAAAATTATTTTGAACTCTCTAAAGACCATTTCCTTTTTGAGCTCTCAACGGTTTGCCTCAATAAAATTGATTATGAAGATTTGCTTATCTTGGCATTCATCTTGACACCACCTGCAAGATGCTTTCTCAATCCTAAGACCTTGCCTTATTTGATGCCCTCTCAGTAACACCAGAGGGAGAGTTCTGAAGACATGCATGAAATGGTGAAGATGACCCTGCAGCATCTGCTTACTTTGGCACGGCATAAGAGTGTCTGTCTCCAAGAGCTGTAGAACGTTGTATTTCAAATTGCAAACCCTAGCTCCAACCATGCCCACCAAGAGTTTTGAAACTTAACCCGGCCCATCAAGCATCCTATATAAGGAGCTCGTCTATAGCTCTCAGAAGGACAATTAACATCAACATTACAACAACATTTTTCACAAAACACTTCTCACAAAATTGTTAAAGCTTCTGGTGCACGAGCAAGAGAGAGGAAGAGTAGTTTCAGCATTCTGGTTCAAGCTCGGAAAGTTCATCACAAGGCGAGGAAACAGTGGACTTGCTCCACTAGGTATCACCTTATCTCTTTCTACTCTTATGCATGATGGTTATGTGATACATGTTGTTATCATTTTTGTTCCATTACTGTCTGGTTTTTATGGTTATTTTGCTTCGTGTTTGAATATCATGCTATCATATGCTATCGTTTGATTATCGTGTTGCTGTGAAAAATCATCATGCTGGTTTTCATTTTGTGTAATTTAATCGTGTTCGGATTCGTCTGGTTTTGTTCGTGTTCGTGAAATAAAATAGAATGAATGAGAATTGGGTGGCGCTCGCCGTGTTTAGTTTGGTGGCTCCCGCCACATAATAATAATAATATATAACACACACTCACACCAAAATAAAAAAAGGAAAAAGTGCACATGTGGCGCCAACCATGCTTATGCATGGCGCCAGCCACTCCATGACCATGGCGCAAGCCACCCTCCCTTTAGGGGAAAAGGTGGCGCAAGCCACCCTTCTTGTGGCTTCTATTTCTTTTTTTATTTTTGTTGTTTTTTTAACTATTATCTTCCATTTCTTTTTCATATGCTTTTAAATAATTCATAACAAAACAATGAGTTCTGTAGACTTATTTTTTTCAACTATGATTCTTAAATATTATAACCTGTTCTTTAAGCATGCCATAATTTGTGAATGATATTTGAACATTACTGCATGAACTTTACCGTAAATTCTTGTCTGTACTTTTTTGCTTCTGTTTGCTATGTTGCATGATTCCAATGACTTGTTTTTCAACTGTGAGAATGTCTTTCTGCTATGCTTGACATATTAATGTGCTACTATTGTTAAATAAGTTATTTTGGGAGCATGCTTTAATTTGTGAAGTTTGGTTGGACATTGCTTACTGGCTGTATCATGAGGATGCTTGTCTGTACTTTTTTTTGTTTCTGGTTGTAATCTGTATGATTCCAATGCTTTCGTCTTCAGCTGTAAGAATATCTTTTCTACTATTGCTTAATGTATTCATGTGCTACTGTTTTTTAATTGAATCGCTATGGAAGTATGCTGTGTACTAAACTTTGTATCCCTGGTTCTTACAAACCCTTGCCATGAAAATGTTGTTTGCTTATGTGCTCTGTTTGAAATCACATGAGTTAATTCTTTTGTTTCTGTTTGCTTCTATGCAATGATTGTCATGCTTGTGTGACTACTGTTTATGAATTGATTATTCTATGAATGTATTTGGTTTATGAAATTCTGTTCCTGACCTCAATATAAGTCTTGCCATGGAACTATTGTTTGTTTTGTTCTCTGTTAATGAGTTACATATTTTCAAATGCCTCAGTTCCAATTGTGAATGCTTCTCTGCCTTATATGCTTCACTGCATGACCACTTGCACTCACTGTTTATGTTCATTTCATGATTAAATGCTTACTGTTTGGATATTATTGAACTCTTATATTTCATATACTTCAACTCTTTGTAACTCTTATTTATAAGATGTTATTTCCCCCCATTCCTAAGGAAGGTGAAATATGTTGACTCATAAGTCATTGACCTCCCACCTTTAACCTAAGTAACCTCTTAGGAGAAAACTTTATTTCTTGGCCTCATCAGACCCATAGAAATCACAACTAGCTTTAGGAAGGAGTTCTTAAACTCTTAGTGATATTCATCATAATGAATCATCACTTTTCCCACTGACTAAAACTTCAACATAGGACCATTATAATTTAGATTTATAGAGTTCTTAAACTCTTCAATGAGCTTGTACTCATTTCCCCTCTGAATATTGACCATAGTCAATCATTCAGTAGAAGTAGAACTATGCATACTCTGATTCTACACCCAAGGATACGTAGGCGTAAGGTGCGATGCCTTGTCGAGTATACTTAGATACTAATCCCTAGGGTTTTCAACCTTTAGCATAGAACCTTTAGCAAACATAAGGTAACCTAAACAAGAGACTCCCGTAGAGTACTACGGACATTTAGGGTGCTAATACCTTCCCTAGGCGTAACCAACCCCCGAACCTTAGATCTCCCCCTTTTAAGTTTTTCTAAGGATCTTGAACCTTTCCTTTGGATAAATCAAAGTCGGTTGTAAAAGAAATATGATGCAAGTTAATTCATAGCTTGTTATTGTCATACCCCAAATTTTGACCACTAAGATTTCCCATCATTGTGCAAATCATCATCACAATATGGATGAACCATCATGCCTCACCAAATGCCTCAAAGATGGGTGAGCATCCACTACAATCAAAATTAGGGTTTCAAGCCCTCTCTGAGCTTTAGACAAAGGCTCAATCAAGAAATGACTTGATTTTCAACTTGTCTAATCTCTCAAACATCCTCAAAGGATCAAAAGGACTCCCACTTCAAGGATTAAGCACAAGGTTGCTCCCTTCTAGGTGGATCAAGCCTCAAGATCGCCAGTGCGCCAAATTAGGGTTTTGATCACCCAGGGCCTCCAGATGAAAAGTTTCATCTGGGCACAAGCCATTGATCCAAAACATAACCTAATATACTTCATGGAACCTCATGAACCCATGCATCAAGTCAATTTTGCCTCAAGGGATGCATTCATCAAAAATCAGGAATTAGGGTTTCTTGACCTAATTCACCCCTAAGTTGACTTTTGGGGCAAATCATGAGTCAAGACCTCAAGAGATGATTTGAGGGTCTCTAACATACCATATTGATCCATTTGGGACAATGGATTAATCCAAGAAGTTTGAGCAACAAGTCTCAATTCCATCTGCACCACAATTAGGGTTTTAAGGGAAAAGTCAACTGTAACTTTGACTTTTGACCAAGACATGCTCCCAAACCCTAATACATGATTGAATATACCCTATGACACCCATGGAACATGTCCATCAAGTTTGATTTAGGTCAAGGACATGATTTCCTGAAGAATTGCACAGTTTGGAATTCATCTGATAAAAAGTCAACTGTGCACAAAAGTCAACTTTGACTTTTTGAGATTTTTCACCAAAATGGATTTTTAACCCTAAAATGATGTTAATGTATGATTTGAATCATCATTCATCAAGAAAAATCAAGAAAAGTAAGATAACTTGTAAAAGGGGTAACCATAAAACTTAGAAATTTTTCTAAGTTAAAAATAAAGTGGCAAGGGTACCAACTTTGAAGGACCATAACTCCTAAACCACAAGGCAATTTTTTCTCATCCAAAGATGGATTTGTAGCCCTCATTATCACCTACAAAAACTTCAACTACAAGTCATTCCAATTCATTAAGGATTTTGAGTTGTGGAGTGATCAAAGTGGCTGAAAAGTGAAAATGTCACTTTTTCCAACACTTAGTGAAATTTTCACTAAGTCAGATTCTGCCTCACTTTTTGCCAAATGTAGGGGGATTTTTCACTTGGAATCAAAAGAGATCAAAACCAAACTTGTTCAAACAGTTGTTGTATCATGTAAGAGCTTTCCAAAATGGCCAAGAACATTGCCAAATTCAACTTACACCATGAGATATGACATTGGCAAGTTACCTTGCTGAAATCTGTCAAGGCAAGGCAGAATTTGCAACTTTGGTCGATTTTCCAAAATCAGCCAAATTCAATTGCTCCTATCCACTTGGACACCTCAGAGGATTGAATCTAAAGGGGACAATCACTGAGCCAAGCCTCCAAAGTCCATGGAACAAAAAATAGCATGTTGAACCTAGAATGGCCAAAATAGGGACAAGACTTCAAATTTGGAATGAGGCATTCAATGGAACCATCAAGGTGGCATGGACTGAGCCATTCTCATCTGAAATCAGTCAAGACTTATCCAAGACCAAGGGGACCAAAGCCCTGTGCCCTAACCTCTAGTCAATGGCTAGAGGAGACTTGCATTTCCATTGGCCAACATTGAACAAACCTACTTACCAGCTGCCATGCACTATTCCTTGCAAAACAAACTTGCTCTACTATAAATAGAGCTCAATTCTGGTCAGTTTGAGGACACCAAAGCCATCTAACAGATGCTTTCCTCAAAATCTCTTCTTTCACTCCAATTTTGCCTTCTAAGGCAAGTCACTATCGGGTTTTGAGTTTGAGAGCAATTCCAATCAAACCAATCACTCACACACCTCACATACATCACATATGAGCTGATCAAACACTTAGATTACTTCTGAAACATCAATTTCCCAAAATCACCAGCTGGTTGCTCAAGGTTTTAACCAAAGTGCAGCTGAGGTACCACAAAATGATCCAGCCAATTTCAATCAAGTCCAACCATCCAAACACAATGCATAGGGTGTAGGGAAGCTGTTCAGATCATCACAACTCATCTGTAACACCTCCAGATCAAAAATCACTTTGAACTTGCTGTCACGGCCTAGAGCTAAGCACATGCTTGGTCATCTCTCAATCTATGCATATTTCCTCGCACAATAATTTGGCCATATGTTCATAATCATGCATGGAATGTTTTCCCTCAATTAATTGCATTGTTTGAATCGTGTATCAAAAATCCTAGCCTTCATGTAGAAATTAGGGTTCTTGAGGTCTCTTCGTGATTTCTTGTTGTATGTTTAATTTAAATGAAATTAAAGTACATAGACATGATCGTGAGGTTGAGGCGAGCATAATGATATGTGGATTGCATGATATGATTACGTATTCAGGGAGATTGGATAGAAAATGTAAATCTGAGAAACCAAGAACACGCACGTGTTCTTCAGCTTGTTCTTGGAGCCTTTTTCACAAATTCAAATATTTGAAATTTGTGATTTTGTTTAATTGATTCAAAAATTAATTTCTCTCCGAGTTTTAATGATTTTGAGTTGATTCTTTTTTTAATAATTCACAAAAATGGTAAAATATTTTATTTCATCAAAAAATCCCAAAAATATTATTTTATTTGATATAATTGATATTTTTGTAAAGAATTAATATTTTGATTGTTTTTGGCATTTTAAATATTTTTTCTACATTGATTTTGCAACTTTTAATGCTTTCTAATTATTTTGTAGGTCAATACTTAATTTTTGAAGCATTAATCCAAGATCACAATTTGTTTTCCATGTGTTAAACAATTTTTGATCATTTTAATTGAATTTTTGTTCAATTAAATACATTTTGAAAATGAATTAGGGTTTTGGATTAATTCAACCCTCATAAATCATTTTCAAAATCATTTGGGCCTCTTGAGAGAGTGTAAGACCCATCCCCCCTTGTACAAAAACTTTTTGGGCCTCATTCATTGTATAAGTCCCTCTGTACAAGTAAACGGCGCGATCGTCGCCTTTTTTAAAATAAACCTGGGCCTACCCTCGAGTAGTAAGACCCATTTCTTTTCTTTCAAACTCTTTAGGCCTCTAATAGAGTGTAAGACCCAATCCTTTTTTTGACCAAATCATTTTGGGCCTCAGTATATTGTATAAGTCCCGATACCGTCAAAAATAAACGCCGCGATCGTCGCCCTTTTCAAAATAACCCTTGGGCCTCTCCTTGAGCTATAAGACCCATTAAAAACACTTTGGGCCTCTATTAGAGTGTAAGACCCAATCCCCCTTTTAACCAAACAATTTTGGGCCTCACTTATTGTATAAGTCCCTCCACGTTAAAAGAAAACCTCGACGCGATCGCCATTTTTAAACGAAAAATCATTTGGGCCTACCCTCGTGTTATAAGCCCCACTTTTTTTCCTTTAAACCTTTTTGGGCCTCTTGAGAGAGTGTAAGACCCATCCCTTTATACAGAAAACCATTTTTTGGGCCCCAGTCACTTGTATAAGTCCCTCTATACAAAGTCAAACAGTGCGCTCACTGATAAAACCCTGGGCCTCTCCTTGAGCTGTAAGCCCCAAATCTTTCTTTTACAAAGCACTTTCTCCTTTGATTTTGAATATACTGTTGTTTTCAATCTTTCTTTGTTGAACAACTAACCAAACAGCATGGAAGCACTCCAACCGAGTAAGTGGTTATCGCTTTCGTTTACTGCTTTCATATTATAAACTGTATTATGGGGCTGCTCACTGTAAGTCTCCTTTCAGAAACTCATATCTACTGTGTAATAATAGTATAGATATTTCGAGTTTCCCCGGCAACTACGTCTAAAACTAGGTGACGCCGTTTCACTTATTCGTAGAAATAGACGCCTAGATTCCCAATAGGAGCACCAGATACAGTCTTCTCTTCGGCTGTCCTCCTTAGGAATCGTCAAGAAGCTCTACTCCCCAAGATGAATGTATTCTCCGTGAATGGCATCTTTGAGTTTCTTCCAAATTCTCGAACTTTCCTGACTTGATCTATTCCTTGTGGATAGCTTGCCTTGAATGTCTCGGGGTTTGGGTACCCACTACGGTCATAATCTTGGACCTTAACTAAGGAACCCTCTTTAAATGCTAAAAGTCGCTGGATAGTAAACCTCACACGTTTACCAGTGGTTTTTATCTTTAAAAGAGTTATCTCTCCTAATGGAAAGGAGATGATAGACCCACGGGCTTCTTAAAAGCATCGGCCTCCTCTTGGGCATTATACAAGGACCCACAGGCTTCCTAAAAGCAACCCCGCCTCCTCTTGGGCTTCGTACAAGGACCCTACGGCTTCTTAGAAGTATTCACAGCCTCCTCTTAGGCTTCGTATTATGATCTCTTCCTCCGGGAATGATAGCCTCCTCTTGGGCATTAGTACAAGGACCCGTCGGCTTCTTAAAAGTTTCCAGCCTCCTCTTGGGCTTCGTACAAATTGTCCCGACGACCTCCTAGAGGTATAGGAACAGAACTTAGTCATCTGCATAGAACAGTCCTTTCATAGAGTCTACTACTGTTTCTCACAGCATAGTACAAAAGATAAAACTCTAGACACTGACAATCTAACTTCCTTGAGTCTCAAAGACATTCTCAAGTGACCCCTTCGTTAAATAGGAAGGAAACCCGCAGACTCGGACAGTCTCAATACCCTTTGGATTTCCAGTTTCCTCAAAGAAAAGGAAACAACCCCGATCCTCAGATCTAACCCATGAGTACAGTGATGCTCATATAAGAACTGATTTTCTCTTTCAAAATTAGTATACTGGACCTGTCACTTAACTGACACAGTAACCTTAGCCTTCTCTTGGGCTTTATACAATGATTCTCCCCAGTGGAGTCAAACAACGTTTTAGCCTCTCTCTCAGGCTTCGTACGAGACACATAAAGACTCCCTCGTCGAGTCAAACAAATAATAGCCTCCATCTCGGGCTTCGTACGAGACACAAAGACTCCATCGTCGGGTCAAAAACTTTTAGCCTCTCTCTCGGGCTTTGTACGGGACACAAAATAGCCTCCTCTTAGGCTTTGTATAATGATTTTCCTAGCGGAAATTAGCCTCCTCTTAGGCTTTGTATAAGAAAACCACTGGTTGATCCAATCAACCTTTTAGCATCAAAGCTGTGCCTCGTTCACAGTACACAAACATCAACAACTCATTTCCCTTCATCTTATCGCTATAAGCGGCAAGCCTCTGGATCATCTATATCCACGCCACTGTCCCTCTTTTAGCATGAGAAATTCCTAAGGAAAGATGGCATTGCTCTACACTAAGTTAAAGTCTTCTCCTTCAGGTTAAAACCCTTTCTTCGGAAATTATGGCATTGCTCAGATCCGCGTATCCCAGTTAAAGTAATTCTCCTTCTCCCCTCTTTAGAGATGACAAATTCTCTCTAAAAACCGAGGTGTGTCAGCTTCACGTCTTGGGCTTTGAACAAGACATAAATAGACCTTTCAGCTTCACATCTTGGGCTTTGAACAAGATACAAACCACCTTTCGCTTCACGTCTTGGGCTTTGAACAAGACACCAAAACACCCATTTCCTCCCATAGACTAGGAGGAACTACGAACGCTCTGATTTCCCTGTTTCGGTAAACGGGAATACGTAGGCATAAGATCGAAAGAAAAGATCTTAGCGAGCACAATCAACAAAAAACCCAAATCCCATATCTCCATCAATCAAAAGCAGTAATTCAAAAGCATCAGTCCTAACATCCTAACCCTTGTTCCCCACCAGAAACCTTCTGCCCAGGTAAAAAGAAAGAAAACAGTATTGGCGAAAATACAAATAACCAGTACAAGGCCCCCCCACATTGATAGCATTCGTAACCTAACAGACCGCTGTTTAAACTCAGTATGCAAAGCAGGGTTAATTGGAGACATTTATTTCCCTTCCTTATTCAGCTCACAATAGGATAAAAAATGAATCGACCTGTAGTCAAAGCTCAAACCGCAGAGAGCGACCAGCGCTTAAGAACCGCGTCCAAAATCATTCGCTACAGAAAAAATGGCGCCCACCGTCGGGCTGATAATTCTTTCTTAAACGTTTAAGGTGAAAACCTTAGACAAACCTTTTTTTTCTCACCTCTTGTGTGAAAAACTACAGAGTGGTAACTCAGCCGGGGAGCCATTTCTGTCAGGAACTTAGGATTCTTAGCTTTATAAGTCTAGGATGATTAGGACAAATATATATACTACTTTTCCTAATTGCTATATGTGTTTATTTTTCTGCTACTGGGAATGCGGGTGATGTCGTATGTGGAAAGAATGAGTATACACTTAAGATAAGTGATGGCGACGGGGTCGACCATCAACCTCAGTGGAGGCTGACCAACGCAACCCATTCACTCTTCTAGCCAATGGGCTAGTTGTTAAGTCTGAGAAGCTGAGGAGCCAAACCCTTTCGTAGTGCGAAAACTATCGGAAATAGTTGTTACGCGATACTACCCTCATTTGAGGCTGGTGATCTATTCTCGGTGAATGGCACTTACTCTAAGATTGCTCTACAACTCGCTGGCGATCCGCTTGTTGTCTTGCTTTCCTGGGAGGAGCTGATGATAATGAGTACAGGTACAAAAATCACCCTAGTATAAACCTTTGGGGATGGGTAGAGCCTTGACTTCATGACAACGACCCTTTGACCCCATGTTTTTTCTATGTTTTTGTGTGCTGCATTCATGCATCCATTTAATAAAACATTAAAACATTCAAAAAACTTCTCTTCTAGTCTCTCTGTTTTTCAAATTAAACTAAGACTGTGATTGCAAATATCAGAGAAAAAGATTGCATTAATGGATTTCGGTAGAAGGAGAACTCACCAGTATACCTTCAAGGTTCCAAAGCTAGAGGATTTGAGAAAGTTAGCAAGGATGAAAGTTAACCCAGAGGCTTTCAGAGCCAAGCACGGTGGTTTGCTACCACTGTTAAGAGTCCATGTGATTAAGGGGATCATAGACGCGCTCATTCAGTTTTACGATCCGGTTTATCATTGTTTCACATTCCCGGATTACCAGCTATCACCAACGCTGGAGGAGTATTCTCATCTGAGTGATTTACATATCACTGATCGAGCTCCATTTTCTGGACTGGAAGAAATTCCAAAGAATCAGACTATTGCAATAGCAATTCATTTGGACGAGTCTGAGGTCAGGACTCACATGACCACTAAGGGTGGCATCAAAGGTTTGCCAGCCCAGTTCTTGACAAAGAAAGCCCTGTACTTCGTTAGTATAGGGAACACGACTGCTTTTGAAAGCATCTTTGTCTTGCTCACCTACGGGTTATTTTTGTTTCCTAACATCAATAACTTTGTCGATATCAATGCTATTAAGGTTTTTCTCATTGGAAACCCTGTGCCGACTTTGCTCGCAGATGCGTATCATTCTGTACACTTGGGAAATTTGTACAGCGGAGGGGAGGTCACATGCTGTGTACCTTTGCTCTACAAATGGTTTATCTCTCACTTGCCCAAGTCTGCTGCTTTTTGGGATTGCAAGAGTGTCTTACGTTAGTCGCAGAAGATCATGTCTCTCACCAATTCCGATATAGATTGGTGTAATAGGATATATGAGGGAATCAGAATCATTGACCGTTGTGGAAACTTCCCCAGCGTACCCCTCATAGGAACTAAAGGAGGAATCAACTATCATCCGACATTGGTTCTTCGTCAATTTGGATACCCGATGAGACACATCCCACTGGGTGTTCATCTGGAAGGTCTTTTCTTCAAAGAAGGAGAAAATGACAGAGCACTAAAGATGGAAATAGTGCAAGCTTGGAAACGTGTTCATAAGAAAGGACGAGAGTCTCTGGGAAAACCGGACTGTGTCTCGGTGGAGCCTTATCTCCATTGGGTACAAACTAGAGCTCTCAAGCTAAAGATGCCTTATCCTCGTTACGGAATTCTTCCACCGAGGGAAACTGTCATGTACTTCATGACGGAAACTGAAAAGCTTCAGGTTACTCTCAACAAAGTTCAAAAGGAAAGAAGATCTTGGAAGAACAAGTACCGCACTCTCGACGTAGAGTGCATCAAAATACAACAACTACTAAAAGAGAAAGATGCTCTGATTGAAATTTTGGAGCAGCATGCTGTAGAGAATCAAGGTGACCAAAGGAATTTGCTCGCTCCTTTCACCTGGCAAATGAATGACAACCCGACAACGGCCCAAGCGCCCCGGTCAAAGAAGAGGACCCGGGACCCATTAGTTTAGGTTTCTGTTTCTGCACTTTGTAATCTACTGTATTTCCATTTCTGTAATCCTTTGGAATTCAATAAAAAGGGGTTTCCCCACTGTTTGATATTTGCAATCTAATTGTCGAAGTTTAGTTTGATTAAACCAAAAAAAAAAACAATTAATATAATCATTGCATTCATCATTCTCACATCGCGTATTCTTCTTACCTACGAATCTCACGTTTGTGTCTCGATTCTAGAGTCAAACTGTCTCATTCGTATAATACTCGGGCCAATCGTCAGAAAAAGATGGATGATTTTGAGGAAGAAAACTGAGAGTTGAGAGAAGAGATCGACGCTCTAAGAGAGGATATGAGAAAGCTTCGTAACGACATGCAAGCCATGGCAGAAGCTCAGCTACAAAGAACTGTGATCTCAGAGATCACCTCAACGCCCATCATAGAAAAGTATGATCCTAGGTATCAGATGCTGAAAGATCGTCCGTGGGGCATGCCTGTTAACTATATCCCGGAAGGATATGTTCCGCCGATCACTAAAGATCAGGGAATCGCAACAGAAGCCGCTGGGCCTGAAGGTTACAAACTTCGGGAAAGCGAAGATGCCAGGGGCATACTGAAGACTCCTGAAGGTTACAAACTTTGGGAGGCGCCAAGACTTACTGCCGTAGTCACGGTACCACCCCCTGTGGTGCACACTGTCCCGGAAGGACAGATTCCACAGACACCTTCTAGTAAGAAGGAAACTATGTTTGACAGAATGGATGAATTCCAAGAGCAGTTCTTGGAAATGCAGAAAGAGCTGCAAGCCATTCGCGGTCAGGATCTATTTGGAAAGGACGCCGCAGACCTCTGCTTGGTCCCAAATGTGAAAGTCCCGCACAAGTTCCAAGTGCCCGACTTTGAAAAATACAAGGGTAACTCTTGCCCTCAGAGCCATCTGGTGATGTACGCTCGGCGGATGTCAGCTCAGATGGAGAATCAGGACCTGCTGATTCACTACTTCCAGGATAGTTTAACCAGTGCCGCACTCAAATGGTACATGGGTTTAAACCGTACTACGATCAGTACATTCAGAGATCTTGGTACTGCCTTCGTCCAACAATACAAGTACAATTTGGACATGGCACCCGACAGAGATCAACTCAGATCAATGTCGCAAAAGGACAAAGAAACCTTTAAGGAGTATGCTCAGAGGTGGCGTGAAATTGCCGCTCAAATTTGTCCACCTCTTGAGGAAAAAGAGATGACAAAAATCTTCTTAAAGACCTTAAGCTCATTTTACTATGACCGAATGGTTGCCAGTGCGCCCAGTGATTTCACCGAAATGGTCGGCATGGGTGTACGTCTTGAGGAAGCCGCCCGAGAAGGACATTTGGTAAAAGACACTGGATCAACAAGCGGTACTAAAAAATACAGTAGTGCTCTCCCTAAGAAAAAAGAGCAAGATATTGGGAATATCTCTCTCGGAAAGCAAAGGCGACGTTATCAGCCAGTAGCAGCTGTAACTCCTGCTATCGGCCCCGCGCCTGTTCCTATGTATCAACCTCAGGTTGCGCAGAGCCAACCTGACCAACAAAGGACACAACAACCTCTTCAGCAGGCTCGTCCTCCATATAACAACAACCGTACAACACGACCATCAGGGTTTGATCCTATACCCATGTTGTACGCAGAATTATTTCCGCTACTACTGGCTAAGGGGCACATTCAGACTAAGTCTCCTCTTACAGTTCCGGAAAATCCGCCTTTTTGGTTTAAGGCGGATCAAACATGCCCTTATCATCAAGGAGGTTCAGGGCATAACATTGAGACTTGTCTCAATTTCAAATCCGACGTGCAAAAGCTTGTTAGGAGCGGGCTCTTATCTTTCAAAGATACGAATCCTAATGTTCTTACGAACCCGCTGCCTCAACATGAGAAAGCTGCAGTCAATCTGATTGAGAAAGAGACTAATAATGTCTATTAAATTCACGATGTACTCTTGTTGAAAACCAATCTGGTCAAGATGCATTGTAGACAGAGTGGATATGGCCATGTACCACCTCATAACTATCACCAGTGTGATATCTGCTCTAAATATAACCAAGGATGTTCGGTAGTGCAATCAGCTCTACAGGAACAAATGGATCTTGGATGGATCCAAGAGCACCGAGTTCGTGGAGTTAACATGGTTTACACGAATTCCAACGTCATTCAGAACCACGACATCCGTGCAATGAATGTCAACTTGGTGGCGATGCACTCAAGGCAAAGCCAGTATCATAATCTGCCGCGACACGATTACAGTTCCTGTCTGATTTGCTCGGTAAACAAACAGGGATGCTCTTTCATACAAGAGGCCCTCCAGCGTCAGATGGATCTTGGGTGGATGCCAATCTACATGGATGAAGATACTCAGCAGATTAGTATCAATAACAGGAATCCTACTCGTCGTCAAAGTCAGGATGTCCGATCAATGGAAGGTAACCTAGTGAGGTTACATTGTATTCAAAGTGGGCGTGGCCAGGTGCCTCCACACAACTATGACAGTTGTAGTGTCTGTTCGGAAAGTAACCAAGGGTGCTACCTTGTGCGAGTAGCTCTTCAGGGTCGGGTCGATCATGGAGAAATTCGTCCATATCCGGGTTCTGGACCCATCAACTGGACGCCGAACTACCTTGCCGATCAAGTTGAGGATGTTGTCACAATCTCTGGTCATCATAGGACCAGGGATGTTTTTGTCATCATTCCTCTACTTGACGAATCTAAAGTTCCCAACCAGGAACGGATCGAGATTACTTATGAATGTCAGAAAAATCAGAAGGTTCCCATAGTCATCTATCTACCGGGGCCACTACCGTATGAATCAGCTAAGGCAATCCCTTACAAATACGGTGCAACAATAATCGAGAATGGAAAGGAAATTCCATTACCCTCCGTCGTGAATATTGCAGACATCAGTCGTGTAACACGGAGCGGTCGAATCTTCAACCGAGTGGTTGGAGAATCCAACAAAGAAAAGGAACTTCAGGCAGAAATTCCTGGTCCGCCAGTCGGTCAATCTAGTAATCCCGACTTTTCAAAAGACAAGGATGAGATGCTAAAGCTCATCCAAATAAGTGAATATAACATTGTTGATCAACTGTTATAGACTCCTTCAAAGATCTCAGTATTATCACTGTTACTCAGTTCAGAAGCACACAGAGAGGCTCTACAGAAAGTCTTGGAGCAAGCCTTTGTGGAACAGGATGTAACAATCAGACAATTCGATAGCATTGTCTCTAACATCACTTCCTGCAATAATTTGGGATTTAGTGATGAAGAATTACCTGAAGAGGGTCGCCGTCATAACATGGCGCTCAACATTACAGTTAACTGCCAGGGCGATTCTTTAGCCAACGTACTGGTAGACACAGGGTCAGCCCTGAATGTTATGCCGAAGTCCACTTTGATGCAATTATCATTCAAGGGCCCTCCGATGAGAGTCAGCGAGGTCGTCGTCAAAGCATTCGACGGATCCAGAAAAACAGTTATCGGCGAAGTTGATCTTCCCATAACTATTGGTCCTCACACTTTCCAAATCACTTTCCAGGTCATGGACATCCGGGCAACATACAGTTGTTTATTAGGAAGACCTTGGATACATCAGGCTGGAGCAGTTACTTCGACCCTCCACCAAAAGCTAAAGTTCGTCAAGAACGATCAACTTGTCACGGTTTGTGGGGAACAAGCCTTGCTTGTGAGTAACCTATCATCATCTACTTGTGCGGAACCTGAGGAGGTTATTGGAACTCAGTTCCAAGCACTATCTATGAGCAAGGACAATCAGTTCAAAGAAGGAACTTCAATTTCTTCATACAAAGATGCTTCAAAGCGGTCGAGAGTACCGATACGACAGGATGGGGACGACTTGTCGTTCCTATTGACAATAAAACAAAGAAGGGTCTTGGTTTTTCTGCAACCTGTACCCAGACAGTTGCCAACGATGAAAGTCTTCATCCCCTTCAAAACTTCTTCCACAGTGGAGGTTTTCTTCACCCAGTGTCTCAGACAGTTCATGCTATCAATGAGGAAGATCCCTCTGACACGGATGAAGAATGGAAGTCCTATCTTAACAAGGACGGGTATATGTCTCAGGAAGAGGTGCCTATGCCTTTTTGCTTTCCTACAGAAAGTCCGAGATTTATACCAAGATCAGATGTCGAAATGATCTACGGAGATTGTGATCCGAAAGGATGCCGTGCTCCGCCAAATTCATTAGAGGAGGACACTCTGATGAAAGACAACTTTGACCACAATTACTATGGCCCGATGGATGGCCTGCCAATGTGGCGGCCTTACCCAGGAAACTTGGGGCAAGAGAGTCAGCCGAACAATGAAACTCAGCTGAGCGTCATTGAACTGAATACCTATGTCCCCACCATGTCATGGGATCAACACTCAGGTCATTCGGAAATTACTCAACATGACGATGAATTTGCAACGTTTGCAGGACTAGAATTCATCAATTATGCTTTTCCTGAGGTCAACGTCATCGAGAGGGATGACTTCTCCAGTTCCAAAGAAGTTTAGGACACTCTGGGACAACCAAGTGGAAAATACGACTTTATGCTCAAGTACACTGCTCCCGAAAGCTCTCGTATCAAGCTCGAAGATATCCAGCCAACTGGATGGGGAGATACAGCTGAGAGCACCAATGCTATGCAAAATGCAACAGAGGAATCCTCCTACGACAATTCTGCCTGGGAGACAGATTCCAACGATCCTGCTCCACCAGAAATCAGCGTCATTTTTTAAGACAAATCAAGGAAGGTGCCAGACTTTGTGATTCACCGAGGAGTTCGCCGCCAATGGGTTGCCGTCGAGGTTCCGAAGGTCGTTCATCAGTCAAAGTAATTGCCATCTTTAACCTTTCACCCTGCCCAGGTGAAACGGATGTTTTGATAGGGCTCGCTTTCTGTAAAGATCCCTCTTCGCTTTGCCCGAAGCGACAGAGTTTTGTTTTATAGGGCTGTAGTTTCAAGAGTCGACTTGTTCATTAATAAAATAACGTCGTTCTGTAATTTCCGCATAATTGTTGTTTTCTCTTTTCGTTTTTCAGAAAATGGTAATCCTAAAAAAAAAACAATTCAAAAATAAAAACAAGCAGTAAAACAAATACACTGCACACACTTGCATTTTCTCTATCTCTTCTAAACACGAATCATCACGTCATGCAGATTGCTTGTTTTAAACCCAGTTGAAACATACGATCCGATGCCTTCTCCCAACTTTGAGTTCCCGGTATTCGAGGCTAAAGAAGAAAATGACAACGAAATTCCAGAAGAGATCTCCCGACTACTCAGACAAGAGGAAAGGTCCATTGAACCTCATAAAGAACCGTTGAAAATGGTAAACTTGGGTTCAGAGCAAGAAAGAAAAGAAATCAGGATTGGGGCACTGCTCAGTCCAACTGCCAGAGAGGGTTTGACAAAGCTTCTCAAAGAATTCCTCGATGTATTCGCTTGGTCCTATCAGGATATGTCAGGGTTGGATACCAGCATCGTGGAACATCACTTACCGTTGAGATCAGAATGTCCGCCAGTAAAGCAAAGGTTGAGACGGACTCACCCGGGCATGGCTATCAAAATCAAAGAGGAGGTACAGAAACAGATTGACGCGGGTTTCCTTGCTACATCTGAATATCCTCAATGGTTAACCAACATCGTACCCGTTCCCAAAAAGGATGGAAAGGTCAGAATGTGTGTTGATTATAGAGATCTAAACAAGGCAAGTCCAAAGGATGACTTTCCTTTACCACACATTGACATGCTGGTTGACAGCACAACAAGGTTTAAAGTATTCTCCTTCATGGATGGATTCTCGGGCTATAATCAGATCAAAATGGCGCCGAAAGACATGGAGAAAACTTTGTTCATTACCCCATGGGGTACCTTTTGTTACAAGGTAATGCCGTTCGGTTTGAAGAACGCCGGGGCAACCTATCAAAGGGCCATGACTACTCTGTTTCATGACATGATACACAAGGAAATCGAAGTGTATGTCGATGATATGATTGTAAAATCAAGAACAGAGGATGAGCACGTTGAACATCTGTCAAAATTGTTCAAACGTCTAAGAAAATTCAAGCTCCACTTGAATCCCAACAAGTGCACCTTCGGTGTCCGTTCAGGGAAACTACTAGGGTTCATCGTCAGCCAGAAAGGAATTGAGGTTGATCCTGACAAGGTCAAGGCCATTCAAGAAATGCCTTCTCCGAAAACTGAAAAACAAGTCAGAGGATTCCTGGGACGTTTGAACTACATCTCCAGATTCATATTCCTTATGACCGCGACGTGTGCGCCGATTTTCAAATTACTCAAAAAGAATCAGGATTGCGTTTGGTCAGATGATTGCCAAACCGCCTTCGAAAGTATCAAGGAATATCTGTTGAATCCTCCGATTCTATCACCTCCAGTGGAAGGAAGACCACTGATCATTTACCTCACTGTCCTAGAGGACTCAATGGGATGTGTACTTGGCCAACAAGACGAAACTAAACGGAAAGAGTCTGCCATTTACTATCTAAGCAAGAAATTCACCGACTGCGAGGCTCGGTACACAATGCTTGAGAAAACTTGTTGCGTTTTGGCTTGGGCAGCCAAACGTCTTCGCCAGTACATGATTCATCATACTACTTGGTTGGTCTCCGAAATGGATCCAATCAAGTACGTTTTCAAAAAACCTGCTCTTACGGGAAAGATTGCCCGTTGGCAGATGTTGCTATCAGAATATGACATAGAGTACCACGCTCAGAAAGCCGTTAAAGGAAGTATTTTAGCCGATCATTTGGCTCATCAACCGATTGACAATCAAGAATCAATCGGGTTTGACTTCCCAGAAGAAGATGTCATGTATCTAAAGATGAAAGATTGCGATGAACCGCTACCCAGTGAAGGGCCAGAACCAGGTTCCCAGTGGGGACTTATCTTTGAGGAGCAGTCAATCATTATGGAAACGGAATTGGGGCAATCATTGTTACCCCTCAGGGTTCCCACATTCCTTTCACTGCCAGACTTACGTTCAAATGTACGAACAACGAGGCCGAATATGAAGCATGTATCATGGGTCTCGAAGAAGCGATTGATTTAAGGATCAAAAACTTGGACCTATACGGCGATTCAGCCTTGGTTATTAACCAGATAAAAGGAGATTGGAACACATACCAATCAGGATTGATTCCTTACAAAGACTATGCAAGAAGGTTGTTACCCTTCTTCAACAGAGTCGACTTTCATCACATCCCTCGTGATGAGAATCACATGGCTGATGCATTAGCCATTCTCTCTTCCATGATTAGTGTAGGTCAATGGAATGACATACCTAAGATTGACATAATGCGCCTTGAACGGCCCGCTTACGTCTTCGCGATTGAAGCAGTCATAGATGACAGACCTTGGTATCACGATATCAAATGCTTCCTTCAGAAACAAGAGTACCCATCTGGGGCACTCAGAAAAGACAGGAAAACCCTCAGAAGATTGGCTGGAAACTTCTTCCTGAGCGGTGACACTCTTTATAAGAGAAATTTTGACATGGTCTTGCTCCGATGCGTCGACAGACCAGAAGCAGAAATGCTCATGAAAGAAATTCATGAAGGATCCTTTGGCACTCATGCCAACAGACACACAATGGCCAGAAAAATTCTGAGAGCAGGGTATTATTGGTTGACCATGGAATCCGACTGCTACAAGTACATGAGGAGGTGTCCCAAGTGTCAGATATACTCCGACAAAATTCATGTACCGCCATCACATCTCAAAGTTCTTTCTTCCCCGTGGCCTTTTTCCATATGGGGAATCGACATGATTGGTATGATTAAGCCCAAGGCTTCAAACGGACATCGGTTCATCCTTGTAGCCATTGACTATTTCACCAAGTGGGTCGAAGCAGCGTCATTCGCCAATGTAACCCGACAAGTGGTGGTCCGATTTATCAAAAACAATATCATCTACCGTTATGGTGTTCCAAGCGAGATCATTACTAATAATGGATCTAACTTGAACAATAAGATGATGAAAGAGTTGTGTGCAGAGTTCAAGATCGAACACCATAACTCATCTCCCTACCGACGCAAGATGAACGGAGCGGTAGAAGCGGCTAACAAGAACATCAAGAAGATCGTTCAAAAGATGGTTGTAACCTACAAAGATTGGCACGAGATGCTACCCTTTGCTCTTCACGATTATCGAACATCTGTCCGCACTTCAACAGGGGCAACCCCTTTCTCTCTAGTATATGGCATGGAAGCAGTGCTCCCCATAGAAGTAGAGATCCCATCAATCCGGGTATTGATGGAAGCTAAGCTTACCGAAGTTGAATGGTGTCAAAATCGACACGACGAACTGAACCTGATCGAAGAGAAGCGAATCACGGCACTATGCCACGATCATGTGTACCAACAGAGAATGAAGAGGGCGTTTGACAAAAAGGTCCGACCTCGTGTCTTCAGGAAAGGAGACCTCGTGCTCAAGAAGATACAATCATTTCTCACTGATTCTCGGGGCAAATGGACCCCAAATTATGATGGCCCCTATGTGGTCACGAAAGCTTTCTCAGGCGGCGCCTTGAGACTTGCAACCATGGACGGAGAGGAATTTGCCTACCCGACGAATGTTGATGTAGTCAAGAAATACTTCGCCTAAAAAAAAAAACGTCTCGGTGGATTGAAAACCCGAAAGGGCGGTCCAGGCAAAAGTTAGAGACATGAAAAAAATCATCCCGATGGATTGGAAATCTCATAGTACAATCCAGGCAAAAGTTAGGGATAATGGCAAGTAACTATGTTCAACAGAGGCAAGTCCCTCAGCAGCAACAACAGTTGCATCATCCATCGGAGGAAATCTCCCGTCAAAGGTCATCTTCGACAGAAGCTCAGGATGTCCCTAACTCAAAGTTGGTAGAAGGATAGTGGTCGTTATGTTTCAACGTAGCCCTTTTCCCTGTAAATTACCATTTTATAACTTTGTATATACTCTTTGGAATCACGCGTTTGGCTGATCTCCATCTTATCAATAAAATTTGAGCCCTTGTGCTTGTGTTTGTAATTCTTTACTTGTTTTAGCTTTGCAGAACGACGTTGTTTAAACTTAATCAGCGATTCTTGAAATAAAACAAAAATAAATTTACTTGTTAAACTTTTTCTGCTTTTAAATTAAAGATGGCCTTTCTTTTGACTGTTGAACATCAGAAGAACATCGATCGCTTCTCCCGAAGTAAGCGAACTTCAAAGTGCAGAATCAAGGTACTCCTTCTAGACCAGTACTCCTGAATGAAGGATCAATAATGTCAGAGACCATGTTTCGTCTGACATCCTCGGCCGAGTTCTCATCTCCTAAGCCCGATCAACATAGCTCCCAACGGGACTATCTCTCCTAAGCAAGGTGGAATTGTTATTTTGAATCAACGGTACTTCTTCGCCCCGCGATGGCCGAGTATCCAATTGTGTTCATCCATTAGTCTGTATGTCGCGTCTGTTTTGTCAGCATATACATACATACATCATGCATTTTTTATTTGCATTCACATTTCATATTGCATCACTATCACTCTAGTCGGTCTTGTCCCCTAGTGGTAGAAGTCCTCTCAATCGAGTTATCAGTTCTTGCCTCGTCAGGAAATACTGTGTCTGAACAACCTCGCTTCCAGTTTAATTCTGGAAAGAAGTTGGTCCTTGACCACTTTGATAACTTGAACCTCTGAAAAGCCAGAGAAAACTTTCAATAAACATCACTCTTCGCCATTGAAGATGATATCCTTGCTTTCCCGGATTAAGGAAAATCCACAGAGAAAGCCTCGTGATCAGAGATTCGGCAGCACGCCAGTTTTGCTCCGAAAAACCACTGATGAGAAGGTCATTGGCACCTCAAAATTAGATCCCATCATATGGCATTTCTCCGGGAAGATCCCGAGAAAAGTATGATGTAACCCCAAATGAAAACAGTCTCTCAAGAGACTCGCTTTCCCCAGTAGAATCGACAAATGGCGTCTCCAAAACAGAGAAGTTTGTGTACCTCTACAATTCAGACGAATGGGTTCCCCAGCAAGTCTGACATCAAAACTTTTTCCACGCAAATGGCATCTCCCCAGGAAAATTCGGCGAGAAGTTTGAAGGAAAGCCGCTACGAATAGCGTCCCTTGTTAGTAAAGTTTATTGACAAAAGAAACTAAGACCAGTTCCTTGGTAGGAAACCAGGATCGAGGGGAAGTTTAAATCAGAAACTAAGACCAGTTCCTTGGTAGGAAACCAGGATCGAGGGGAAGTTTAAATCAGAAACTAAGACCAGTTCCTTGGTAGGAAACCAAGAACGAGGGGAAGTTGACAAAAGAAACTAAGACCAGATCCTTGGTAGGAGACCAGGATCGAGGGGAAGTTTTACTTTTTCTAAGCATCATCGCTTAGCTAAAGAAGATGAATGCGTAAGCTACCATTCATAACCAACATCAAAATTTTGGGTATTCCGATATTTAATCCTCTTGCACCCCGAATGCCTGAACACCTTCGTCATTCACACCTTCGGGTCCAAGAAGATTAAATAGGGGCATCTGTCATACCCCAAATTTTGACCACTAAGATTTCCCATCATTGTGCAAATCATCATCACAATATGGATGAACCATCATGCCTCAAAGATGGGTGAGCATCCACTACAATCAAAATTAGGGTTTCAAGCCATCTCTGAGCTTTAGACAAAGGCTCAATCAAGAAATGACTTGATTTTCAACTTGTCTAATCTCTCAAACATCCTCAAAGGATCAAAAGGACTCCCACTTCAAGGATTAAGCACAAGGTTGCTCCCTTCTAGGTGGATCAAGCCTCAAGATCGTCAGTGTCACCAAATTAGGGTTTTGATCACCCAGGGCCTCCAGATGAAAAGTTTCATCTGGGCACAAGCCATTGATCCAAAACATAACCTAATATACTTCATGGAACCTCATGAACACATGCATCAAGTTAATTTTGCCTCAAGGGATGCATTCATCAAAAATCAGGAATTAGGGTTTCTTGACCTAATTCACCCCTAAGTTGACTTTTGGGAAAAATCATGAGCCAAGACCTCAAGAGATGATTTGAGGGTCTCTAACATACCATATTGATCCATTTGGGACAATGGATTAATCCAAGAAGTTTGAGCAACAAGTCTCAATTCCATATGCACCACAATTAGGGTTTTAAGGGAAAAGTCAACTGTAACTTTGACTTTTGACCAAGACATGCTCCCATACCCTAATACATGATTGAATATAACCTATGACACCCATGGAACATGTCCATCAAGTTTGATTTAGGTCAAGGACATGATTTCCTGAAGAATTGCACAGTTTGGATTTCATCTGATAAAAAGGCAACTGTGCACAAAAGTCAACTTTGACTTTTTGAGATTTTTCACCAAAATGGATTTTTAACCCTAAAATGATGTTAATGTATGATTTGAATCATCATTCATCAAGAAAAATCAAGAAAAGTAAGATAACTTGTAAAAGGGGTAACCATAAAACTTAGAAATTTTTCTAAGTTAAAAATAAAGTGGCAAGGGTACCAACTTTGAAGGACCATAACTCCTAAACCACAAGGCCATTTTTTCTCATCCAAATATGGATTTGTAGCCCTCATTATCACCTACAAAAACTTCAACTACAAGTCATTCCAATTCATTAAGGATTTTGAGTTGTGGAGTGATCAAAGTGGCTGAAAAGTGAAAATGTCACTTTTTCCAACACTTAGTGAAATTTTCACTAAGTCAGATTCTGCCTCACTTTTTGCCAAATGTAGGGGGATTTTTCACTTGGAATCAAAAGAGATCAAAACCAAACTTGTTCAAACAGTTGTTGTATCATGTAAGAGCTTTCCAAAATGGCCAAGAACATTGCCAAATTCAACTTACACCATGAGATATGACATTGGCAAGTTACCTTGCTGAAATCTGTCAAGGCAAGGCAGAATTTGCAACTTTGGTCGATTTTCCAAAATCAGCCAAATTCAATTGCTCCTATCCACTTGGACACCTCAGAGGATTGAATCTAAAGGGGACAATCACTGAGCCAAGCCTCCAAAGTCCATGGAACAAAAAATAGCATGTTGAACCTAGAATGGCCAAAATAGGGACAAGACTTCAAATTTGGAATGAGGCATTCAATGGAACCATCAAGGTGGCATGGACTGAGCCATTCTCATCTGAAATCAGTCAAGACTTATCCAAGACCAAGGGGACCAAAGCCCTGTGCCCTAACCTCTAGTCAATGGCTAGAGGAGACTTGCATTTCCATTGGCCAACATTGAACAAACCTACTTACCAGCTGCCATGCACTATTCCTTGCAAAACAAACTTGCTCTACTATAAATAGAGCTCAATTCTGGTCAGTTTGAGGACACCAAAGCCATCTAACAGATGCTTTCCTCAAAATCTCTTCTTTCACTCCAATTTTGCCTTCTAAGGCAAGTCACTATCGGGTTTTGAGTTTGAGAGCAATTCCAATCAAACCAATCACTCACACACCTCACATACATCACATATGAGCTGATCAAACACTTAGATTACTTCTGAAACATCAATTTCCCAAAATCACCAGCTGGTTGCTCAAGGTTTTAACCAAAGTGCAGCTGAGGTACCACAAAATGATCCAGCCAATTTCAATCAAGTCCAACCATCCAAACACAATGCATAGGGTGTAGGGAAGCTGTTCAGATCATCACAACTCATCTGTAACACCTCCAGATCAAAAATCACTTTGAACTTGCTGTCACGGCCTAGAGCTAAGCACATGCTTGGTCATCTCTCAATCTATGCATATTTCCTCGCACAATAATTTGGCCATATGTTCATAATCATGCATGGAATGTTTTCCCTCAATTAATTGCATTGTTTGAATCGTGTATCAAAAATCCTAGCCTTCATGTAGAAATTAGGGTTCTTGAGGTCTCTTCGTGATTTCTTGTTGTATGTTTAATTTAAATGAAATTAAAGTACATAGACATGATCGTGAGGTTGAGGCGAGCATAATGATATGTGGATTGCATGATATGATTACGTATTCAGGGAGATTGGATAGAAAATGTAAATCTGAGAAACCAAGAACACGCACGTGTTCTTCAGCTTGTTCTTGGAGCCTTTTTCACAAATTCAAATATTTGAAATTTGTGATTTTGTTTAATTGATTCAAAAATTAATTTCTCTCCGAGTTTTAATGATTTTGAGTTGATTCTTTTTTTAATAATTCACAAAAATGGTAAAATATTTTATTTCATCAAAAAATCCCAAAAATATTATTTTATTTGATATAATTGATATTTTTGTAAAGAATTAATATTTTGATTGTTTTTGGCATTTTAAATATTTTTTCTACATTGATTTTGCAACTTTTAATGCTTTCTAATTATTTTGTAGGTCAATACTTAATTTTTGAAGCATTAATCCAAGATCACAATTTGTTTTCCATGTGTTAAACAATTTTTGATCATTTTAATTGAATTTTTGTTCAATTAAATACATTTTGAAAATGAATTAGGGTTTTGGATTAATTCAACCCTCATAAATCATTTTCAAAATCATTTGGGCCTCTTGAGAGAGTGTAAGACCCATCCCCCCTTGTACAAAAACTTTTTGGGCCTCATTCATTGTATAAGTCCCTCTGTACAAGTAAACGGCGCGATCGTCGCCTTTTTTAAAATAAACCTGGGCCTACCCTCGAGTAGTAAGACCCATTTCTTTTCTTTCAAACTCTTTAGGCCTCTAATAGAGTGTAAGACCCAATCCTTTTTTTGACCAAATCATTTTGGGCCTCAGTATATTGTATAAGTCCCGATACCGTCAAAAATAAACGCCGCGATCGTCGCCCTTTTCAAAATAACCCTTGGGCCTCTCCTTGAGCTATAAGACCCATTAAAAACACTTTGGGCCTCTATTAGAGTGTAAGACCCAATCCCCCTTTTAACCAAACAATTTTGGGCCTCACTTATTGTATAAGTCCCTCCACGTTAAAAGAAAACCTCGACGCGATCGCCATTTTTAAACGAAAAATCATTTGGGCCTACCCTCGTGTTATAAGCCCCACTTTTTTTCCTTTAAACCTTTTTGGGCCTCTTGAGAGAGTGTAAGACCCATCCCTTTATACAGAAAACCATTTTTTGGGCCCCAGTCACTTGTATAAGTCCCTCTATACAAAGTCAAACAGTGCGCTCACTGATAAAACCCTGGGCCTCTCCTTGAGCTGTAAGCCCCAAATCTTTCTTTTACAAAGCACTTTCTCCTTTGATTTTGAATATACTGTTGTTTTCAATCTTTCTTTGTTGAACAACTAACCAAACAGCATGGAAGCACTCCAACCGAGTAAGTGGTTATCGCTTTCGTTTACTGCTTTCATATTATAAACTGTATTATGGGGCTGCTCACTGTAAGTCTCCTTTCAGAAACTCATATCTACTGTGTAATAATAGTATAGATATTTCGAGTTTCCCCGGCAACTACGTCTAGAACTAGGTGACGCCGTTTCACTTATTCGTAGAAATAGACGCCTAGATCCCCAATAGGAGCACCAGATACAGTCTTCTCTTCGGCTGTCCTCCTTAGGAATCGTTAAGAAGCTCTACTCCCCAAGATGAATGTATTCTCCGTGAATGGCATCTTTGAGTTTCTTCCAAATTCTCAAACTTTCCTGACTTGATCTATTCCTTGTGGATAGCTTGCCTTGAATGTCTCGGGGTTTGGGTACCCACTACGGTCATAATCTTGGACCTTAACTAAGGAACCCTCTTTAAAAGCTAAAAGTCGCTGGATAGTAAACCTCGCACGTTTACCAGTGGTTTTTATCTTTAAAAGAGTTATCTCTCCTAATGGAAAGGAGATGATAGACCCACGGGCTTCTTAAAAGCATCGGCCTCCTCTTGGGCATTATACAAGGACCCACAGGCTTCCTAAAAGCAACCCCGCCTCCTCTTGGGCTTCGTACAAGGACCCTACGGCTTCTTAGAAGTATTCACAGCCTCCTCTTAGGCTTCGTATAATGATCTCTTCCTCCGGGAATGATAGCCTCCTCTTGGGCATTAGTACAAGGACCCGTCGGCTTCTTAAAAGTTTCCAGCCTCCTCTTGGGCTTCGTACAAATTGTCCCGACGACCTCCTAGAGGTATAGGAACAGAACTTAGTCATCTGCATAGAACAGTCCTTTCATAGAGTCTACTACTGTTTCTCACAGCATAGTACAAAAGATAAAACTCTAGACACGGACAGTCTAACTTCCTTGAGTCTCAAAGACATTCTCAAGTGACCCCTTCGTCAAATAGGAAGGAAACCCGCAGACTCGGACAGTCTCAATACCCTTTGGATTTCCAGTTTCCTCAAAGAAAAGGAAACAACCCTGATCCTCAGATCTAACCCATGAGTACAGTGATGCTCATATAAGAACTGATTTTCTCTTTCAAAATCAGTATACTGGACCTGTCACTTAACTGACACAGTAACCTTAGCCTTCTCTTGGGCTTTGTACAATGATTCTCCCCAGCGGAGTCAAACAACGTTTTAGCCTCTCTCTCGGGCTTCGTACGAGACACATAAAGACTCCCTCGTCGAGTCAAACAAACAATAGCCTCTATCTCGGGCTTCGTACGAGACACAAAGACTCCATCGTCGGGTCAAAAACTTTTAGCCTCTCTCTCGGGCTTTGTACGGGACACAAAATAGCCTCCTCTTAGGCTTTGTATAATGATTTTCCTAGCGGAAATTAGCCTCCTCTTAGGCTTTGTATAAGAAAACTACTGGTTGATCCAATCAACCTTTTAGCATCAAAGTTGTGCCTCGTTCACAGTACACAAACATCAACAACTCCTTTCCCTTCATCTAATCGCTGTAAGCGGCAAGCCTCTGGATCATCTATATCCACGCCACTGTCCCTCTTTTAGCATGAGAAATTCCTAAGGAAAGATGGCATTGCTCTACACTGAGTTAAAGTCTTCTCATTCAGGTTAAAACCCTTTCTTCGGAAATTATGGCATTGCTCGGATCCGCGTATCCCAGTTAAAGTAATTCTCCTTCTCCCCTCTTTAGAGATGACAAATTCTCTCTAAAAACCAAGGTTTGTCAGCTTCACGTCTTGGGCTTTGAACAAGACACAAATAGACCTTTCAGCTTCACATCTTGGGCTTTGAACAAGATACAAACCACCTTTCGCTTCACGTCTTGGGCTTTGAACAAGACACCAAAACACCCATTTCCTCCCATAGACTAGGAGGAACTACAAACGCTCTGATTTCCCTGTTTCGGTAAACGGGAATACGTAGGCATAAGATCGAAAGAAAAGATCTTAGCGAGCACAATCAACAAAAAACCCAAATCCCATATCTCCATCAATCAAAAGCAGTAATTCAAAAGCATCAGTCCTAACATCCTAACCCTTGTTCCCCGCCAGAAACCTTCTGCCCAGGTAAAAAGAAAGAAAACAGTATTGGCGAAAATACAAATAACCAGTACAAGGCCCCCCCACATTGATAGCATTCGTAACCTAACAGACCGCTGTTTAAACTCAGTATGCAAAGCAGGGTTAATTGGAGACATCTATTTCCCTTCCTTATTTAGCTCACAATAGGATAAAAAATGAATCGACCTGTAGTCAAAGCTCAAACCGCAGAGAGCGACCAGCGCTTAAGAACCGCGTCCAAAATCGCTCGCTACAGTTATCCGATTTTCACCGCAACAGAAATGGCGACTTCACTGGGGATAGTTAGACCTATTGCTGGTCCTTTCCTAAGAGGGTTAAGCCAATCTTGTTTTTATGTTATTCATGTTTGCTTATTTACTTGTATATGCTTATGTATGTCATATTTGCCTATATATTTGTATATCTGTTCTATGGGTTGCAATGGTATCTATGAGTGAGATAAGTCCTAACCTGGACTTGAGATAACACATATGTTTAGGAACCGTGGACATAGTCAAGGGAACTTCGAGGGAGAAATCCCAAAGGAGGGAACTTGAAGTCCACACTCAGTTGAGGCACTCTTGGAGGTGGTAAATGTTGAACGAGCAATCGTGAATGCGTTACTACTTTCGACCTAGGAGCCAGAGATACTGATGACCTTTAGTTATCCCTTTAACCCAACTTGGCCTATTTAGGACGTAGTGCGATGACTGTGAGGGAGCAATCCCAAATGGTTGCTACGCGATACTACACTCAGATGAGACTCTCTTGAGAATTTTATCGATCACCGAGCAATTGGAAAGTCGATAAAATCCAAAAGATGGGTTGTCGACTCTGGGAACTTTTTAGAACCTTGCCTTGCAGGTGAAAACCATAGTACATACCTTTGGGATGGGTAGACCTCGGACTCCATGCTCGTGACTCTTAACTTAGGTTTCTCTGTGTGCTTTATGTTAATCTGTTTGTGTGTGTTTGTTGCATTCATACTTGCATCATATGCATTGTGTACATTCAAGGAATTCAACTTTGTTTTGCAAACTTTATAGGATGGGTTTTGAAAAAAGGAAAACAAAGAAGTACACCTTCATTAGTCCAAAATTGGAAGATTTAAACAATCTGGGTAAGCCAATCAATGAATCAACAACATTCCAAGACAAGTATGGGAAGATTTTCTCTCTGATGAAGACAAAGATGGTAGATGGGATGCTCCTTACTCTCATACAGTTTTATGATCCCATGTACCATTGTTTCACTTTTCCGAATTATCAGTTAATGCCTACGCTCGAGGAGTATGTTATTCTAGTTGATATTCCCATCACTCCAAACCCTCCTTATTTTGGTTTGGAAAGGACGCCTAAGGAGAAGGAAATTGCAGAAGCGGCCCATCTCAAGCTGTCAGAAGTCAAGGCTAACTTAGTTGTCAAGGGAGGACTTTTTGGGTTACCTGCTAAGTTTCTAATGGAGAAAGCCAGTTATTATGCTAGCATGAAGAATATGGTGGATTATGAAGCTGTTATGGCCCTTCTCATTTATGGGTTATTTCTGTTTCCCAACATTGAGAACTTTGTTGACATGAAGGCAATCAAGATCTTCATCGTTGGAAATCCAGTTCCAACCCTACTTGCAGATGCCTACCATTCAGTGCATTTGAGGAATGCTCATAAGGGAGGGATAGTAACATGTTGTGCCACACTATTGTATAAGTGGTTTATTTCCCACTTACCCCGTTCTAAGACCTTTTGGGATCTCCAAGATGGGCTTCTTTGGTCAGAAAAGATCATGTCTCTCACCAACACTGATCTAGAGTGGTACCACCCATTGCTCAGAGGCAAAGATATGATTGTTAGCTGTAGAGGATTTACTAATGTACCTCTTCTTGGCACAAAATGAGGCATAAGCTATAATCCAGCTTTGGCTTGCCGTCAACATGGTTATTCTATGGAAGTTAAGCCCAACAACATTTACTTGGAAGGTTTGTTCTTTGAAGAGGATAAGGACCCTGTGCTTAAGGAAAAGATGGCTCACGCTTGGCGTCATGTTCACACAAGAGGAATCTCTGCTTTGGGAAAACCTGAGTGTTTGGCTTCAGAATCCTACACTCGTTGGGTGCAAAAGAGGGCTGTTGAGTTAAAGATGTCGTATGATCGTCATGATCATATCCCGTTAGCTCCCAGATATCCTGTTCTTTACTTCACAAGCAATGAGGACGAATTGAAGATCCGGATGGCTCAAGCAGAACGAGAAAGGAATGCATGGATGAACAAGTATCAGATTCTTGATTTTGAGATGAACGAACTTCAGAAGAGTCTCAGGAGGAAGGAAGAAGAGTCTGTCAGAAAGAGGAAGGCGCAGGGAGATTTATTTTCTCCTAGCATATCATCTCCACTAGAACCATGGAAGTCACAATTGGCCAAGCTCGCTGTTGAGAATGAGAGTTTGCAGAGGGAAAACCAGAAGCTCACCATCAGATTAATGGGAGAAGACTGATTGGTTGGTTTAGAACTTAGTTTTCTTTATTTCGTACTCTGTATTTTGGCTTTGAAGGTGTAATCATCTTTTGTTTGTAATCCAAAAACTTTATTATTAATGAAATGAGATGAGATTTTTTTTCTTCTAAGAAAAAGGTTCCTTAAAATTTGCAAAATACAAGGTTGAGTCCCTTGAATTACGCCCACCATTTAGCTTGCATTAGCATATCATTTTGCATCCTTGCATGTGCATGTGCGTTCTTCCCCATCTTATTGTCGTCTTTTCTCAGCACCCGTCACCCTGATTTTTCGACTCGACAAGGATACCTAGTCTGCATTCAGGACAATGGCAACGATGAAGGAAATTCTAAAGAACCAGGAGAAACTGAAAGAGGAAGTCAGAGTCCTCCAATGCCAGATGAATTGGGTTTTGGAAACTTTGCAAACTCCGTTGAAAAAGGAGGATCACATTCATCCCATCACGCCAATATTCAACGATCAAGCTTCTGTTTATCAATCAGTGACTCAATCACCAATTTATCAACGAGCGCTCAACGCTCCCGCTCATCCACGCGGACTCAAACTTCTCGCCAAGACAGACAGGGTGGTAGACCTCCGATCCCTCCTATACCGATGTCGTATACAGCATTGAATCCATTTTTGGTGCAACAAGGGTTAATAACTACAAGGTCACCAAAACCACCTCCGAACCCGCTCCTGCTTTCTTACCATCCTAATGCTCACTGTGCATTCCATGAAGGTGCACCAGGCCATGATTTAGAAGGATGTTTTGCTTTAAAGCATATTATGAAAGATTTAGTGGAAAGAAATATTTTATCTTTCAAGGACCATCCTTTGCCATCTCCTAAGGATCTCCCGTGTCCAGAATTTGTTTTTGGAGAAGCTTCATGCCAGCCGAACGTTGGTCCTGTTCCTGCATCCAAACGTAATCTTCGTCAAGTGTTTACGAAGAGAGGTTTTCAGTCTCCAACGTGTGTTTCTCCTCAAGATAAGAAAAAGTGTGCTGCCAAAAGAGGAAAATTTAACCACCAGCCTATCCCGGTGCCGTTAAGCAAATTGTTCCCACTGTTGATGCAAAATAAGCTGGTAACTCCACGACTTCTCACACCTTTCCAGGGACCTTGGTATGATCCCAACCTAACCTGTGAATTCCATAAGGGAGCTGAAGGGCATGATTTGGACAATTGCCGAGCTTTAGAATATTTTGTGCAAGAGCTGATCCATGACAAGGACTTAATCTTCGAAGAAGACCGCCCAAAGACTGAATGCAAATTTCGCACTGGGACCATCGGCCATCCCATTGAAGAATACAAGGAATTCGAAGAGAAGCTGATGAGCTTGCTAAAGAATCTGAAACCTCAGGAAGGTACTTCAGATGCTGATACCTCAACTTCTGAAGCAAAAGGTAAAGGACCTGCAAGGCCTCTCACAGTTCTATACCACAAAGAGCAAGTGATTGGTGGTGAAGACCTTTTTCCGTTCGGACCCGGAAACTGAAATCTTTGGTTGGCGGTGTTTTGTATTTCAGTTGTATTTCCTTTAATTGTATTGATATTTGCATATGAGCTTTGTTGTACCTTTAAATTGGCAACATTATTGAAATAATTCATTTGTTTCACTTATTTACTTTTATTTTCATAAAAGCAAAAAATATATATCTTTTTCACCCCTTTTTCAAACTTTTGTTAAAGCAAAGATTTGGAGAATGATGAAAATCTCATGTTCATAATTGCTGTGGTATACTTTCAAATTAACCTTGCCAAAGATGTAAGGCATTGTTTCACATTTCCTAGACATCCCTTGTTAACCCCTTCAAGCCTAGAAGTAGGAGTTTTCTTTCCTTACATACAAAAAACCTTAAATTTCAACCTTGGGGCAGGGTAGTTCTCAGTTTAACTGGATTGTGCATTCGAATACGAGCGCTTTATATAAGACGTCATTCAGTTTTCAAATCAAGTGACTTCCTATTTTTGGAGATTTGAACGTATATCTTGAGTTAACTGAGCGTAGGATTTGAGCCTTTATCTTTTGTTTCATAAACCATGAACCATACCACATTACAACCCATAAAAGACCTAATTGAGGTAAGGTTAATTTGAAAAGCATACTACAGCAAGGTTGAGTAACCTGACTCCTAATAATCTTTGTTACTCGCGTGTGTTGGTCACTTCCTTAATGACTAGACCCACCTTTGTTTTTTACTATTTAATCATTTCACTGTGCATTTTTTATCAAAGCTTTATTTTCAAACTTTGCATTAAACTTTGCATTAAATTTTGCCAATTTTAATGAACAATACTTGTTTGTAATACCATTCGATATCAAGGAATCCCAACAAATGCGGCCAGTCAAGGAATTAAACTTGATAAAAGAGATTTGACTCAGTCAGGGGCAACCAAGTGTGAGGTTTGCCAATCTATTATCCTAAGAGTTGACAAAACAGAGGCAGAATTCTGCAAATTCAGGATATTGGGGCAAATATGCTTGAGATCATCTTATGACTAGTTTTGACTTCAATAACCCATCAGCAGGGGCAAATCCGTTCCCCAGTAATTTCTACTACGGTTTGAGTATCACGAGTATAACTGAACAGAAACAGCTACGTCAAGATTCAAAAGTTGGAAGATATTGAAGTATCTGGTATTTCATTTCTTCCGTAAAATTCTTTTTATTATTCAAGTTGGAAGATACTGAAGTATCTGGTATTTCAATCCTTCCGTAAAATTCTTTTGATTATTCAAGTTGGAAGATATTGAATCATCTGGTATTTCATTTCTTCCATAAAATTCTTTTGATTATTCAAGTTGGAAGATATTGAAGCACCTGGTATTTCAAGTCTTCCGTAAAATTCTTTTGATTATTCAAGTTGGAAGATATTGAAGCATCTGGTATTTCAATCCTTCCGTAAAATTCTTTTGATTATTCAAGTTGGAAGATATTGAAGCATCTGGTATTTCAATCCTTCTGTAAAATTCTCTTGATTATTCAAATTGGAAGATATTGAAGTATCTGGTATTTCAATCCTTCTGTAAAATTCTTTTGATTATTCATCCCCTAATCTGGGGCAGTTATGCCGAGATCTCTCCAAGAGTTTGAAGATATTGAAACACCCTGTATGCCAATTCTTCTATAAAATCCTCTTGTTATCATATAGACCGTCTAGCCTGGGGCAGATAAGATTTGAAGATGGTAGTTATGGCAGTGGAATGCATAATTACTTTGTTAGCTCCCCATCAAGTTGCTACATCAGCTGATTTTGACAAATTCCCAATGGATTTATTTCCCCAATAAAGAAGAAGAACTTTCCCATTTTATCCAAAACATTTGTCTAAGCTAGGCTTATGCTTTGGTTTTCACCTTTGAGTACCAGACCCCAGCTCTTTATGCAGGAGTCCCCAGAGAAGTCAGCTGTTAGACGACAGAATTCTTAATCACTAGAGTTGTTATTGGTCTTTGAATACAATAACTTTGTCATTTTCATCTGATTCTTGGAAGCAGAAAAGTTTTAAGAAAGCACAAAGATGAACTAAGTTTTACTCTAGTATCAAGATGTTTTATGGAATCAAGTTTGTACAGGAAGAATTAGCAGTACTGTATCTTTGGCTTGGATTTGCCATCTCCAGTGAAAAGAAGATTGCCCCGGTTATCCTTGATGTTTGGGTTTCAGGGTGTTGGCTTGTATTATCCTTTCTTCTTTCCTGTTTTGCGTCGTTCGCGTCGTTTCTAGCATATAGCTAAGCATATGCATCATACCTTAGCATCTTTGCATCTTTGTGCTCTGTTTTGCTTGTGGTCTGTTGTTTGTGTTTGTCTTTATTTCCCCAGTGAAGTAAAGACATTCCTGGTTTGCTTTGTGTCGTGCTTGTTCGGTCTTAACCTTTGCGCACCAGATTTGAGTCTTTAAACCTTTTGCTGTTCCCCCAAGAAGTTTAACATTAAAGATTTTGTAAAACTGCTCTCGTTTGAACCGTGTCAAACTTGAACTTGGACTTTGTTTGAATCGTGTCAAGCATTGTCTTCTTGTTTTCAAACCGTTCTTGTTCGAATCGTGTCGGACATGAACAGAATCTTGGTTCGAATCGTGTCGGACATTGCCTCTTGTTTTAAAACTGTTATCGTTTGAATCGTGTCAAACTTGAACTTGGACTTTGTTTGAATCGTGTCAAGCATTGTCCTCTTGTTTTAAAACTTGTTCTTGTTTGAATCGTGTCAAACTTGAACTTGGTCTTTGTTTGAATCGTGTCAAGCATTGTCTTCTTGTTTTAAAACCGTTCTTGTTCGAATCGTGCCGGACATGAACAGAGTCTTTGTTCGAATCGTGTCGGACATTGTCTCTTGTTTTAAAAATGTTCTCGTTTGAATCGTGTCAAACTTGAACTTGGACTTTGTTTGAATCGTGTCAAGCATTGTCTTGTGTTTTAAAACTCGTTCTCGTTTGAATCGTGTCAAAGTTGAACTTGGATTTTGTTTGAATTGTGTCAAGCATTGTCCTCTTGTTTTAAAACTTGTTCTTGTTTGAATCGTGTCAAACTTGAACTTGGACTTTGTTTGAATCGCGTCAAGCATTGTCTTGTGTTTTAAAACTTGTTCTTGTTTGAATCGTGTCAAACTTGAACTTGGACTTTGTTTGAATCGTGTCAAGCACTGTCTTCTTGTTTTAAAACCATTCTAGTTTGAATCGTGTCGGACATTGAACCCTTACCTTGGATTTTCGAAAACTTGCTTTAAGCTAAGCTTCTTGGAACAAATTTATTCAACCTTATAAGACTCCTAGCTAGTGCGCAGGGTTTGTCTCTGTCTTCCTGGCTTTTCTCGAAGATCCCATTTTGAACTTTTCAGTATGAGATCCCCAAGAAGTCTTTACTTGGTCGTCTGTCCTTTTGACTGATCCCTAGTGATCAGGTTTTTCTTTCTGGTTTCATACCCAGAAGGAGTGTGTTGCTTTATTCCCAGTAGTCTAGCTCCCCGGATCTTTCCCCAGTGGAGATTGTCTTTTTGTTTTCCCCAGTGTTTCTTTGGAGTCTCCCCGGTGGGTCCCTTTTGTTGGTTAGCCTGCATCCCCAAGGAGTGTCTCCCTTGTGGATACTAACCTTCTTCTTGCTTCCCTAGTGAAGCTTCCCTGTGGTTGTTAGCTCTTCTTTGGTGTCCGGTTTTGTCTGCATTTTTGTATCTTGCATGGCATCATATCATCATATTAGTAGCATTGCACGTCTTTGTATCTAAGGGCAAAATTTTCGGTTTGCTATATTTAAATACCTTTCACCCGGACGTCCCGAGGATCATCGTTCCTCGTGCCAATCGGTGAAGATATTTAAATAGGGGCAACTATTGTACCCCAAATTTTTCCCTTAGATCCATTGTTCTTTTGCATATCATTCTAGGTCAATCATGTTGCACGACTAACTTTTTTTATCATGTCTTTGTTCGTGTTTGTTTCTTTTATCAGGTTTATCTTGAGGAGGTTCAAGGAGTAATTGATCAATATATTTTTGGTTGGAGCATTGAATCAAGCAAGTCCCCAAGAGATGCCTCCATAACCCTAACCTCATCATGACCAAAATTTCAACTCATTTTATCTACCCTCAATTGTCACCTTCATTTTCAAAACCTATTTCATTAACCTTTTCATTTTACCAACTTTATTCCAATTGTTTAATCTAATTCTCTTAAACCTCATTTCATCCTAATCATTGCCAAATCATCCATTATTATTTATTTTTCCCAATCACCTTTGCTTATGCAAGACCATTTTATTTCCTAAGCCTTTGTTTCATAGCCCATCGTAACCAAAAAGAAGGAAAGGAAGGTGTTACAAATTATCAGATTTGTTTTCATTGACAAGTGACCAATAGGAATCAAGTATGGATATGTTGACTTTTCAACCCAAGCATCAGCCAATGGAAATGTGCCAGATTGGAAAGGAAGAATTCAGCATTATTTGAAATTCATTAGTTCACAAAACCATTCAATCCTTGGCACAAAATTATTTTGAACTCTCCAAAGACCATTTCCTTTTTGAGCTCTCAAAGGTTTGCCTCAATAAAATTGATTCTGAAGATTTGCTTATATTGGCATTCATCCTGACACCACCTGCAAGATGCTTTTTCAGTCCCAAGACCTTGCCTTATTTGATGCCCTATCAGTAACACCAGAGGGAGAGTTCTGAAGACATGCATGAAATGGTGAAGATGACCCTGCAGCATCTGCTTACTTTGGCACAGCATAGGAGCGTCTGTCTCCAAGAGCTGAAGAACGTTGGTGTTGCACCCCAAATTTTACCCTCATTTTCTGCTAATTGGTATTTTATTATCTTTCTCATTGTTCTAATTTAATAATTATTTTAGCCTTTATTTGTTTTATGATTATGTTAATTCCATTTGGGCCCATTTTATCTTATTTAAGTTGTTGTATTTTTATTAGTATTAAACTTAATATAAGTTGATTTTAATTAATTAAGTCAATTATTCATTTAGTTTTTTTAACCAACTCTTAATCTAAAATATTAAATAGCTTGTTATTATTTTCAACAACTCTTTTTATTCAATTAAGAGAATGTGCCCACATTGAGTTTACCGTGACCAAGTCCATTTTTGCAATTTTGGAGCTTCTATTCATTGCCATCAACCAATAAGATTTAAGCTTGTGGGAGTTTGACTTTTCAACCATTCGCTCAACCAATGAGAGCATGACACGTGACATCAAAGAAACCAAAAGAGAACCAAGTTCGTTCTCCTCTTTCGTTCTCGCTGAAGAGCTATGGATGAGGAAGGGAAATTCAACGTATCTTGTATCAATTCAATTCATTGAATCCATTCAACCACAATACCGTTGACGTAAATTCCTCAATTTTGAAATCTCCAAATCCATTCCTCTTCAAGCTCAGCTTTGTGTTGCGCAGAAAGTGGTTCAGAGAAGATTACCATTTCTATCATACGACTGCTCCATCTGCAAATCTGTCCACGCTACCTCCAACCTTTGCTCCATTTGGTACCCCTCTCAATAGCATCAATGGAAGTGCTCTGAATTCATTCACCAAGTGATGAGTGTGACCCTACACATCTGAAATGTCGCGGCGTATTTCTCTCCCAGAATTGGACCAAGTTTGAATTTTAAACGAAAACCCTAATTGCTTAGCTTATGCCCACCAGATGTTTGAGAATTTGACCTGACCCATGATGCCTCTCATCAACCCAATACCTTGCCTATTTAAGGAGGTTCAATTTCAGTTCCAAGGACAACAACAATCTCTACCAAAAACACCCTAAAGAGTTCTGAGTTTTTCTTCTGGCGAGTGAAAGAGTGGCTGCAGCTGTGCTAGCTTGAGTAGAAGGGAGAAGAAGCAAGGACCTGTTCAAGAATTTGCTAATAGCTTAGAAGAGAGGTATGTAGCTTCACCTCACCCTCATTCAGTATATCAACATCTTATGTACCTCTACATTGTTTCTATGTTTTTTTTCTTTGCTGTTCCATGACACCAATCTGATGTATGAGGGTTTGTTTTTTTATTCACCATATTTGAGTTGAGTTCTACTTGTTTGAAAACACAACATTGACTGTTTTGCTCTATGCTTGGTTTCATTAGTTTTTTTGACTTTTATTGGGTTACTATGGTTAAGCTCATTACAGATGGTAGATGTGTGTGTCTTATTGTCTCAAATATATGTGTATGTTGCTATTGACATCTCTATCTTTTATTCATGCTGATATTATGTTTATGCATAAGCTTATGTGGTTTCTTCATGTTTAAGAAAACTGTTAAATCCTGAGGTTATGCAGGCAGTTGTTGTTACTCTGAGTTTATTACAACATTAATGTCTTATCTATATTTATCTATCTTTTTAGTATGACTGCAGTGTTTGAAATGCCTAAAATATGCTTTTGAATTAAGCTTGTCATATGTGTTACAACTGGTATGCTGTTGAGTTATGATTTTGTTTATGAGCAAGATTCATAATATGCTTAACATGATAATATTGCTAGAAATGGTTTTTTTTTTTTTTTGCGCCCTTGTGATTCATGATATTTGGTTATCTATGTGCTTGTTATGGATGTTAGTTTGAGAAACCAGTTAGTACAATCACAGCCACCAATCTTTCCTTTGTGCAATTTGATTGATATATTAACTCTGTTGTCACCAGCCATATGTTTTCATTTTGGAATATTGAATCTGTCTGGATATGCCTTTTACTTCTAGCTTGAACCATGTTCACTAACTCTGTAATCTCTTATCTACCATGCCATACTTGTTTACTTGTCATCTTGATTGATGTTTTAGGTCAGAAATCTCAGTATATGATTTTGCTATGATCCTTGTACCCTCTGCACTTGTTAAGATCACTATGTTGTTTGACTTGTTTTCAATACTTACACATGTATGGTTACCTCATAGGCACACTGATTTGTTTGGCAATGTGAACTAGTATGAGAATTCCTGCCTGCTATGTAAACTTTTTGTTTGATTAAGTCTGAACTTGTAATATGTTGAGCATGATGATCATGTTATCTAAAATTTGCTTGTCATCTTACCTCACCATGAACTGTACCTGAATGCATACAATCTGCTTATACCTACTTGCCATAACATGCTTTCTAAAATAGCTGACCTTCTTTGAAATTTTTACATATCCTTTTGTGACTGACATGCCTTTGGTGAATATGTCAAATCTTTCTAAATTGACAACCATGCTTTGTTGCCTCTTACTTGTTCTAAATCTTTACTGTCATCTCAGAACATGTGTGCTAACTCTTGCCAATATATTTGAGAATAAATCTTGTTCATGTTTGACCATTGGTGTGAGTCATTGAGCTTACATAATATGCTTGCCTGCCATCACTGCCTGATGAATCCATATTTTTGTCCTCATTTATGTCAATATCCATCTGGTTTGTCCATATGTTGTGGTTATTAATCTTCACATCAGTACCTTGTTTGTCATCTCACAGCACACATGAGCTTTACAAATGCACATGCTTATTGTTGATTTTGTGTGGATCTATGCCTCTAACTGGTTTTAAGAGTCTGTTATATCTATTGATGAGTCTTAGTTATGTCAATCAAGCTTTGTAGTCCTCTTATATAACCATGATGCTTGTCTAGATCTGCCTTGATACATTTTGCTCATACTGTACATGAATTGTTTTAGAGCTATGTGACTGATATGTTCTTATGCACACACCTCACATAGCATATCATTAACTGAGCCTGTCATTGGAATGAAAGATTTTGGACTATGTCCCTTTGTATTAAATGTTATTCTCACTGCCAATACATAGAATGTCTTTATCATGTATGTCATTGCTGCACCTGTTTTTAGATGTGTGAATTGTTAAAGTTGGTAGTGTTGTGATTCTGGCTTGTCTACAATCTGTTGGTGTGCTTTAATGTCTCTTTGTATGTCACCAATATGCTTAACATGATAACTTTTTGCTTGTCTGTTTTTTTTCTTATCACAAGTTGAGAATTTAGAATCATATTACCTTTGGTTGTATCTTTTGTCTCTGCTTAAAAATTGAATTGCTTGATGTGTTTGGGAATAATCTGACAGTTTGGACTTGCTAATCTACCGCTCCATAGCCATTGTTTCTGTTCATGTTTAACACTGCTACTAAATATGCCATTGTTGCTTCTAATACATGAGTGGTTAATTGGCATTTGTGTCTGGCTGTTAAGCCATCTTGTTCATTATTATGTCATTAAGTGTTGATTGTGTACCAATTTGTGTTGAATTAGGCCATCACCCAGTTCAGTACATGCGTGACTTCATATGTTTGTCATATAACTCGTCTCTGCACTTGATTTGTGTGATCACTTCATTGGTGTTGTGTTACCCACTGCTACTGTTATCATTCAAATGCCATGGCTTGTTGTTTTTCTCATAAAATCATTTGCTAATCATAGTTGATAACCTTGCGTATTAAATCTCTAGGTCTTGTGTACTGGTTGGTGTTTTCCCTTTTCACTTGATTTTGTTGGATTAATGCAGCACTGAGTGTAATATAATTGCCTTGTTTGTTTAATTCATTTGTTTTTTATTATGAATATATGCGCAAGATATATGTTATATATTTATTGAATCATACTTATCATTGGATGTATTCCCGCCCCAGCGGATGGACTTGTGTGTGCATTACTATTCATCTTTGTCGTGCCTATAAGAACTGGGGTTCGATCCCTACCCAGTCCTTTTGTTTTTTATCTCTGATGTTTTCGCTTCTTTAATATATATGTTCTTTGGCATATTGTGTTTACCGCACGCGCGTAGCTCAGATGGTTGGGGTTTTGGCCATTTGAATCCTAGGGCGGGGTTCAAACCATGCGTGTGACCTTTCCTCTTTTTTTTTTGCTTAAAAAGTTTTCTTTTATTTTTGTAATAATGCAAAACTTTTTAGAAAATCTGATTTTATTCTATTTTAAAACCTCATGTTTATGTCACTTAGAAATTATTTTTCTTAATTAGTCTTCTAAAAGGATTTATTCTTTTAATGTGAATTTTTTTCCACTCTCATTATTTTGATTAAATGGTTAAATCTTCATTATAACCTTATTGATCTTTTAATGTTTAACTCTTTTTAGTTTTATCTTATTACTTGATTATTGACTTAATTTGTGATTGATATTGTCTAACTTGGAATATCATCTTAATTGACTTTTCTTTTTCATAACCACATTTTAACTTATGATGTGTGATATATGTTCTCAAGTTTAATATCTTTGGGTTACTCTTGTCTAATTGATATCTTGATATTCATCTCATGTCTACTCATCATGAAACATATTGCCATCTTCATGCTTATGTTGTTGTTTCTTTCTTCCATGACTTTCATTCTTCTTTCTTTTTCTTTTTTTCCCCATATTCCAAAGGAAGGTTAAACATGTTGACTCATAAGTCATTGCCCCCCACCTTAACTTAAGTAACCTCTTAGGAAGAAACTTTGTTTCTTGGCCTCATCAGAGCCATAGAAATTACAACTAGCTTTAGGAGAGAGTTCCTCAACTCTTATTGATATTCATCATAATGAATTTATCACTTCCCCTGCTAACTAACCTTTAGCATAGAACCCTTCAGCAAACATAACATAACATTTAACAAGAGGTTCCCGTAGAGTACTACGGACGTTTAGGGTGCTAATACCTTCCCTAGGCGTAACCAACCCCTAAACCTTATATCTCTCCCCTTTAGGTTTTTCTAACGATCTTGAACCTTTCCTTTGGATAAATCAAAGTCGGTTGTAAAAGAAAATGATGCAAGTTAATTAATAGCTTGTTATCCGATTTTCACCGCAACAGAAATGGCGACTTCAATAGGGAGAGTCAGACCTATTGCTGGTCCTTTCCTAAGAGGGTTAAGCCTATCTTGTTTTTATGTTTGCCTATACATGCTTGTGTATGTCATATTTGATTATATATTTGTAAATCTGTTCTACGTTTTGATTATCCTGCTTGATTTGGGATTGATATATATGAGTGAGATAAATCCTATAGCCGGATTTGAGTGTACACTTATTATAGGACGATGGTATTCAAGGAGGCTTTGAGGGAGTCGAATCCTGAAAGGTTGAATTGATAAACACCATCACTCAGTTGAGGCCCTCTCGAGAGTCTAGTTATGTTGAACGAATTCGTTCGTGAAAGCGTGCTACTCTCGACCTAGGAGCCCGGGATATTGAGAACCGTAGTTACTAAACCCAACTTAAGCCTTTTAGATGTAGTGCGGAGACCATGATGGAGTCTATTTCTGAATTGGTTGTCACGCGATACTACACTCAGACGAGATCCTCTTGAGAATTTTATCGATTAACAAGTCATCTGGGAAATCCTAAAAATCCGAAAGATGGATTGTAGACTCTGGGAATTTCTTAGAACCCGTTCAGCAGGTGAAAACCAATAGAACACACCAATGGGAAGGGCGAACCTTTGGCTCCATGCTTAACCTTTTCCCCCTTTGCCTTTGTTTGTTTGTGCTCTATGTGTGTTTGTTGCATCCATATAGCATAAGCATTCATGTTGCATCTGTTTCATGGAACTTAGACTTCTTTTCTTATATCAGAGGGATATCATGGATAGCTCAAGAAGAAACACCATTAAATACACTTTCAAAAGTCCCAAATTGGATGACCTAAGGAAATTGGGAGATTTGTTAACAGACCCTGGAGGATTCCTAAGCAGATATGGAAAATTGTGGGTCTTATTAAGAAAGACTATTGATGAAGGACTTCTTTCAACTCTACTTCAGTTTTATGATCCAAGATATCACTGCTTCACATTCCCTGACTATCAACTCTTACCCACCCTTGAGGAGTACTCTCAGATAGTTGGTCTGCCTATCAAGGATGAATTCCCGTTTCCTATCTTTGAGAAGGATCCAAGAGAAGAAGAAATAATTGAGAAGACTCATTTGGAGTTAGTTGATGTCAAAGGTAATTTAACCACTAAGGGAGGAATTTTGGGATTAACTGCTAAGTTCTTGATTGGTAAGGCTCGTTACTTTGCTAAGAATTCCAACAGGGATGCCTTTGAAGCTGTATTTGCATTGCTTATCTATGGACTTTTCTTGTTTCCAAACATAGACAACTTTATGGATCTAAATGCAATCAAAATTTTCTTGAAACAAAATCCTGTACCTACCTTGCTTGCTGAAGCCTATCACTCAGTCCATATAATAAACGCTCATAAAAATGGACAGATTACCTGTTGTGTCCCTATACTGTATAGATGGTTTATTTCGCATCTACCCAAGGCAGGAGCATTCTGGGATTCCAAGAAAGGGTGGTGGTCTCAGAAAGTCATGGCACTCTCCCATGCAGATATTGACTGGTATAATAGGGTGTATGATGGAATCCTGATTACAGATAGCTGCGGAAACTATGGTAACGTACCTCTACTTGGCATCAAAGGTGGTATCAGTTACAACCCTGTGTTGGCACGACGCCAATTAGGGTATCCTCTAGAAAACAAACCTCTCATCGCTCATGTGGAAAGTATTTACTTCGAAACATATGACAAGAATGAAGAACAAAATGAGTTGATTTTGAACGCTTGGGGTAGCAGACGTAAACGAGGAAGAAGTTCTTTAGGAAGACCTAACTGTGTGTCCTTGGAACCCTATCTCCAATGGGTTAGAAGGAGAGCTATAGAGCTAAAGATGCCCTACAAAAGACAAGAGCCAATCACTTTGAAGAAAGATCCTGTATTGTACTTCATGTCAAAAGAAGAAGAGCTGGAGATTTCTCTAAGACAAGCTCGAAGGTCAGAGGAAGCATGGAAACTCAAGTATCAAGTGATCGTTGAGGAGAATCTGGAACTCCAGAAGCAACTGCAGACCAAGGATGAGGAGCTACTCTCCTGTAAGAAGAGAAAGATCCAAGAAGATCCAAGTCCCTCAAGCACTCAACCTCCCGCTTGGAAATCCATTCTTGACAACCTCATCGCAGAAAGAGATCAGATGGAGAAAGAAATCAAAAGACTCAACACAAGGCTTCTAGGAGAATTTCCTTAGGACTTTCTAGCTTTTATTTAGCTTCATGTTTTGGGCTTTTGAAAGTGTATCAACTATTGTAATTCGCCCTCTATTCAATGAAAATGAGGTCTTTTGGTATCTCTCAATATTTTTGCGAATGTCTGAATTCCATGAAACTTTGCATTGCATCAGCATTTTTCTTGCTAACTATCAAGAAACTAATGATATTTTTGCAGACTTTATCGATATGGAATCTAAAAAGCAAGTTTGGCCTTATTACTTCGAGCTCCCAGAACTTTAACAACTGATTTGGATGTGCGACATGATTAAGGATCCTTTAGGCTTTGCTGACAAGTATGGAAATCTCTCACAACTACTAAGGGTCCCAGTGACTGAGGGACCATTGGAAGTGCTGGTGAAATTGAATCACCCCAATTACCGTTGCTTCTTATTCCCTGAGTTCCAATTGGTTCCGACTTTAGAGGAATTTTCTGCTATAATTGGGATCCCTGTCAACGACGCCCCAATTTTCTCCGATTTAGAATCAATGCCATCAGCTAGAGATATTGCAATGACTACCAGAATCAGATTTGCTGATATCCAGGCGAATTTAGTTGTCAAAGAAGGACGACTTGGACTACCTTCACTATTCTTATTTGAGAAAGCAATGTACTTCAAGAATAGAGGAAAGGAGGAACTGTATGAGGCAACACTGACCTTAATGATCTATGGACTGGTGTTGTTTCCAGGCGCAAAGCAGTTTGTTGATACCCAGGCAATACAAATTTTCAGAATCCATAACCCAGTCCCTACCTTGCTGGCTGATATGTATCACGCGGTTCAAACCAAATACAACAAAGGATGTGGAGAAATTGTGTTCTGTGTACCTCTTTTATATAAGTGGTTCACAGCCTACTTGCCAAAAACCCCTGCTTTCTGGGAGGTAGAACATTTCCAAGTCTGGATTGAAAAACTGATGAGTTTGAAGCACACGGATGTCAAAAGGCATAACCCAACAGAAGAAGGGATTGTCATAATTACCAGCTGCGGGGATTGCCCTAATGTACCCCTGTTGGGAAGAAATGGCTGCATTAACTACAATCCTGTGCTCGCCCGTCGACAACTGGGTCATATGGGGATGGGACCCATAATCAAGGAAGATTTACACATGATGTATTATGGGGAAAGGGACGGCTACGAAATGAAAATGTTTCTTGAGCAAGCATGGTGTCAAATCAATAGGCAGTTGTGGAAGGCAGAGTGCTCCGTCAATGAGACGCATCTGGAATGGTCTCGTGGGATAGCCAGTGTGATGAGGAAACCCTATTCCCTTCACAAGCCGCTCAGAACTAGACAGGGACTGGAGGAAACATTGACAGGGTTGTTACTCGAGAAGAAAAGGATTAAGGGACGCATCGAGAAACTGATGAGGGAGATGGATGAGGAAGGGGAGACATCCACCAGTGGATCTAACTTCTAAAGATCTTGTTGCTGGTTCCCGTGTTATTTATTTTCGTTATTGTTGTTATCTTTTCAGTTATGCGAACAACCCACCTTTGTACTAAGAGCATGAAGATACTCTGCTCCGAATGTAATGAACGCCAAATTTGCTTAATGAAGAAGAATTTTTGAAATACCATCGTCAAAAGCTTTGCAATTTTCTGTGTTTCTTGATAGATTAGCTTTGCATCTGCATATCATTTTGCATCCTTTTTGCATTTGTTTTGCTAAACTGTCGAGATACTAAATTTTGTTTTGCAGACTTTGTGGAAATGGACGTTGCTAAGAACATAAACTGGCCCGTCACTTTCCTGATCCCTGATGTTGAGCATTTGATAGAGATTGGAGGAAGAATTGAAGATCCGCCAAGCTTTATTGACAAGTATGGGGACCTGCTATCATTAATGAGATTGCAAGTAAAAGAAGGACTGCTAGAAACCATGGTACAGAGGTATCATCCAGCATACAAATGTTTCATCTTTCCAAACTTCCAGTTTGTCCCAACTATAGAAGAATATTCATATATGCTAGGACTACCTGTTCAACATCATCCCCCTTTTTCCGGTGTGGAAGAAGAATTCATTAATCAAGAGATTGTCGTAGGGTTGGGGATCCAAAAGAGACACATCCGAGAAAACATGACCACCAGGGAGGGGTATCGGGGGCTACCTGCCCAATTTCTAATTGAGACAGCTCTCCACTTTCAAGAGAGCGGAAACTCTGTAATGTTTGAGTCAATATTTGCTTTGTTGGTATATGGGTTATTTTTATTTCCCAATGTTAAAGATTTTGTCGACGTCCAAGCAATCAGAATCTTTATGGGTCAAAACCCTATTCCCACTTTACTGGCTGACATGTACTTCTCGGTCACCACACAGACTATGAGGAGTAAAGGTATGATTGTTTGTTGTGCTCCGTTACTATACAAGTGGTTCATTTCATACTTACCTACGACTCCAACGTTTTGGGAAGTGAGTAACAACGCTCTTTGGGTTAAAAAACTAATGGAACTAAGGCATTCTGACATCAAGTGGTACGATACAAACCCTGAAGGAACCATAATAATTGCTAGTTGTGGAGACTATCCCAATGTGCCGCTCATGGGTCGACTTGGTTGTATAAGCTACAACCCTCTGCTCTCACGTTGCCAGTTGGGTCATCCAATTGAAGAGGAGCCTAGACCAGAAGAATTGGAGCTGATGTACTATAGGTACGGAGAAGGATTTGAAGAAAAACTCAAGATGGGGGAAGCATGGCTTTTCATAAATTATTAAAAATGGATCACCAACGGTCCTATCACTGAAGCTCATCTGAAGTGGGCACGAGGGATTTCACTCAGCATGAGAAAGCCCACTCCATATCATGAAGCATCCACCAGTGCTGAACAGAGAAGGATGAAGCTACTAGGGGAGCTGACTTTGGAGAAAGCCAAAACCAAGCGACTTATCAAAGAAATCCTGGAAGGGATCAGGGAAGGCGAAGGGCCTCCCTATTTTCCATAGTTGTAATCTATTGTTGTAATCCTATTTTAAAAAGTTGTATTTCTTTTTAATATGATCAGGACAATATTTGTAACATTTTCTTTCTGTAAGCACTTATCTTATTTTCAATGGAAAGTATGTTATTAGTAATCCTGATATTTACACTGTTTGCGAAATATTTTTAGTTCTTGATGGTTTAGCCTGCATGTGCATCTCATCTGCATTTTCGCATGTGCATGTGCATTTCTTCTGTGTCTCATTGTCCTTTTATCTTCTTCAGTTGTTGTTGTTGTTGAACCATCACCCTGAGTTCCCTACATCGTCACAACATCCGGGCGCAGACTTGAAGAGGAAGAATGTCTGAAAATTGCGAGAATTTGGATCAGGTTAATGACGAGCTCAGTGAATTGAGAGCAGGAATGGGGCATATCATGGAGGCCTTGAGTATTATACGAGCAAAGATGGATACCCAAGCCACTGTAGTCTCAGAAGTCATCACTACAACTGTTGAGCCGCCAATTATACCTATTGTGAACCCTACTCTAGGGATGCCACTTGAGTTTATACGAGCCACGGTTCCTCAATCTACGCAACAAGCGGTGCCGTTGCTCAGCGAGAATCAACAAGCTATTCCAACTTATGCTCCGCCTATGGTGTAGACCCAATTCCAACATGTTTTCTAGAACCAGCATCATTTTGATAACGACAACATATTTGTAGAAGAGGATGACAGTAATTAGAAATTAAGAGCCAATATGGAGATTATGCAGAGAAAGCTGAAGGCCATGGAAGGAGACAATGTCTTCAGTTCTGACCTTAAGGATATGTGTCTAGTCACTGATCTAGTAATTCCACCAAAATTCAAGTTACCAAGTTTTGAATTGTACTCTGGTGCTACGTGTCCTAAGGCACACTTGGTCATGTATCTCCGAAGAATGGCGGCATACATGGATAACGACAAGTTAATGATCCATTGTTTCCAGGATAGCCTGAAGGGCGCTGCCGCAAAGTGGTATTTAAGCTTAGACCAATCTCAGATTAAGTGCTTCCAAGATGTTATGGACGTTTTCATAAGAACACAGAGTCGTTCAAAGAATATGCTCAAAGATGGAGAGAGACTGCATCACAAGTTGAACCACCATTGACTGAGAAGGAACTAGCTGATTGGTTTGTAGACACTGTAAAACCTGAATTCTATGAGAAAATGATTAACAATATTGGTGCCAAATTCTCTGATATCATTGCAATTGGTATGAAGGTGGAGGCAGGTCTGAAAAGTGGAAAGGTGGCCAGTTCACCTAACAGTGCCACTAGCACCGGTGTCAAGAGGTTTCCAGGAAATTTTCATAAGAAGAAGGAAGGCGAGACCAACGCTATTATGACAGGGAAGAGGCCGAATCCTAAACGATCTCTATTCCAACCACAACCAAGTCCTAGTTTCCCTCAACGGCCAGTTTACCCTATGAAGTTCACACAACAACCATACGTGGCGTCTGTCATTCCCACTTTTAATCATTAGATAATGCAACAAGTTCCTGTTTCCCAGCCACAAAATCAGCAGCAGTGGCCGAAGAATCAACATCAGAATTACCAACAGCCGAGGCGGCCAGCGCCACAGCAAAATACCCCTCCCAGAAGACAGGCAGTAACACCAAATTTTCCACATATACCGATGACGTATACAGCATTATATCCTTCGCTGGTAGAGCAAGGATTAATTGTTACTAGGCCATTGGGGCCACCATCTGATAAATCTCTGCAGTTCTTCAACCCTAATGCAACATGCGCTTTCCATCAAGGAGGAGTAGGCCATGATTTAGAAGGGTGTTTGGCACTAAAGAATCTGGTAAAAAGTTTGATAGAAAAGAACATTCTGTCTTTTGCTAATAACCAGCCAAATGTGAAGAGCAACCCCTTGCCAACTCATGGGTCAACTAATGCTGTTGAAGACGAGGGTGGGGAAGTATTGATCTCAGAAGCAGCAAAGATTAAAACTCCTTTGAGAACGTTTCATGCCAAGCTGTTCAGCGCCAGATTGGTCAAAGTTTGCTATGATGTTTGTGGAGAATGTGATGGTAGTGGTAAAGGATGTCGGTTGATTCAAGATGATATTCAGCAACTGATTGATGAAGGTTTCTTACAAATTTTCAGAAAAGAAAGCAGAATAGCGGTGATTGAACCAGTGTTCAATCTTCCAAAGTAAGTGCCAGTGCCTGATGAAGAAGAAAGCGCATCAGTAGTCCCTGTGTTCAACAATCCTGGGGCAAATACCGTGAGCCCAGTGTTTAAGCGATCAGTTCCAAGATTCAACAAATCTGAAGTTGTTTCCCCTGGTGATCATGCCAGGAAAAATAATTTCCCCAGGCCAGTCCCGTTCAGGTTCAGAGGGACCAAAGCATTACCATTTATCTACGAAGACATTACAGGTAGTAAGAAGGGGGAGGAAATGATCCCAAGGAAAGAGGTGGGGGTCGTCATAGAAGAACCAGTCCCAAGGAAAGAGGTGGGGGCTGATGAGAAGAACGTGTCTAATATAGTAGGAACAGGAAGAATGACGAGGAGTGAGAGGATTTTTACCCCTATGAACAAAGAAGTGTCTGGTAAAGAAGGAGAGGTGCGTATACCTACCAGTGACAAGGGCAAAGAAGTGAGCTCCAAGGAGGATGATGAAGAGTTTCTCAGGATAATAAAAAGAAGTGACTACAGTGTCGTGGATCAGCTCCACCAGACTCCGTCTAAAATTTCTATTTTATCCCTGTTGATTAATTCACCAGTCCACCGATCAGCATTACAGAAAGTATTGGCTTAGGCTCATGTGGCCCAGGACATTACCGTCGGACAATTTGATCACGTTATCGCTAACATTACTGCATGCAATACGCTCAGCTTCAGTGATGAAGAACTGACCCAATCAGGCCGGAAACACAATCTCGCTCTGCATATATCAATGAAGTGTCAGGAGGACACATTGGCTAGAGTTCTTGTAGACACAGGATCCTCTCTGAATGTTTTACCAAAGAGGGCCCTCGACAAGCTGGCATACAAAGGAGGGATCATGAGACCCACATCGTTAATCGTCAAAGCTTTTGATGGTTCACAAAGATCCGTGATGGGGGAAATTGAATTGCCAGTTCTGATTGGAACCCAGGAATTCAATGTTTTATTTCAGGTTTTGGACATTAACCCTGCCTATAGGTGCCTACTTGGAAGACCCTGGATCCACGAGGCAGACGCTGTTACTTCAACCTTACACCAGAAGATGAAATTTGTGGTCGACAACAAGCTGGTCATCATCCATGGGGAAGAAGACTTGATGGTTAGTAACTTGTCATCCTTCCATTATATTGAGGCTGATGAGGATGCATTGGAAACCTCTTTTCAAGCCCTGGAAATAGCTAACGCAGTTATGATTAACAATGAGAAGCCAGTGATACCAGAATATCCATCTCTTGCTTCATATAAGAGCATCCAGTCTGCCCTTCAAGGCGGCGTGCCCGCAGGTTGGGGCGAAGTGATTGAGGTTGAGAAAAGAATCCAACACCAAGGGTTGGGTTACAGACCAACTCTAGAGGAGGAGGCTGCTTCAGGTACAAGGGAAAGAAGAATGAAGATAAAGACTGTGCAGGAGACATTTATCAGAGGTGGACACCAGGTCCATGCAATTATAGGAAGTACTGAAGAAGACGAAGACATTGATCGTTTGATTTTTCGCCAAGAAGGCGCATTAGGCAATTGGGAATCTGTTGAGATCCCAATCCTGTACCTGGAACCAGAGTAACTTGTCTAGATTTGTTGTTTCCATCTCCCTAGTCTTGCCCAAAGCTAGTGGATTGTTTTGTACGGGCCTCCGTTTTCAAACTTTAAATCAATGAAATGACTCTTTTGCTATTTTTTTTGTTGTTTTACTTTATTGCATTCTGTTTCTAAAAATGGCAATCTTTTCAAACAAAAGCATCTTCATCCCGCATGTTCTTGAACTTTTGTGCATTTTAATAATATAAGTCATTCTACCATGCATAATGAATCATAAACCTATTGTATTCAATGATCTTGACCTTATCGTTGACTTCGACTCCCCTGTCTATCAAGCTGAAGAGGAGGAAGATTATGAGGTACCCAAGGATCTAGCAGATATGTGTGACTACCAATATACGGATCTCCAGCCTCATGAAGAGCAGGTGGATGTCATCAACCTTGGCACTGAGGATGAGAAGAAAGAAGTCAAGATTGGGGCATCGCTGAAACCAGAAATTAGACAACGATTGATTTCGCTCCTTAAAGAGTATGTGGACGTGTTTGCTTGGTCCTACCAAGACATGCCTGGATTAAATACGGATATTGTGGTCCACAAATTACCCCTTAAGCCGGAGTTCCCGCCAGTAAAACAAAAGCTTCAAAGAAGTCATCCCGACATGGCTCTCAAGATTCGAGATGAAGTTAAGAGACAGTTGGATGCCGGATTTCTGGCAGTTTCCAAGTACCCAGAGTGGGTAGCTAATATTGTCCCTGTTATGAAGAAGAATGGAAAGGTACGATTGTGTGTGGACTACAGGGATCTTAACAAAGCTAGTCCCAAAGATGATTTCCCTCTACCCCATATTGACACACTGGTAGATAACACGGCTCGTTTCGCCATGTTCTCATTTATGGATGGTTTTTCAGGCTACAACCAGATTAAAATGGATCCAGCTGATATGGATAAAACCACTTTCATTACCCCGTGGGGCACTTATTGTTACAAGGTTATGCCTTTTGGATTAAAGAACGCCGGGGCAACATACCAAAGGGCTATGGTGACTTTGTTTCACGATATGATCCACAAAGAGATAGAGGTGTACGTGGACGATATGATAGCCAAATCTCGAAACGAAGAGGAACATGTAGATCACTTGTTGAAATTGTTCAAAAGACTTCGGAAATATCAGTTGAGGTTGAACCCTGCAAAATGTACCTTTGGAGTCAGGCCAGGGAAGTTATTGGGTTTCATTGTTAGCCAGAAGGGCATTGAAGTGGATCCAGATAAAGTACGAGCGATTTAAGAAATGCCAGCTCCCCAAACTGAGTCCCAGGTCAGAGGATTTTTGGGCCGTTTGAATTACATCTCCAGGTTCATCTCCAACATGACTCCAATATGTGCGCCAATCTTCAAGCTACTCCGTAAGGATCAGCCAGTAGAATGGAATGCTGACTGTCAACAAGCTTTCAAGAAACTCAAAAGTTATCTCCAAAAACCTCCTATTCTAATTCCTCCGATTCCCGGTAGACCTCTCTTTATGTACTTGACTGTTTTGGAAGAGTCTATGGGCTGTGTTTTGGGACAGCATGACGAGACTGGCCGGAAAGAGCATGCAATTTATTACATGAGTAAGAAGTTTGCAGACAGTGAAAGCCGTTACTCATTACTTGAAAAGACTTGTTGCGCTCTGGCTTGGGCCGCCAAACGTCTAAGACATTACCTGATTTGTCATACCACCTTGTTGATTTCCAAGATGGATCCGATAAAGTACATTTTTGAGAAACCCGCTCAAACAGGTTGACTTGCCCGTTGGCACATGTTATTATCTGAATATGACATTCAGTATGTTACTCAAAAGGCCATTAAAGGAAACATTCTTTCAGAATATCTTGCCGATCAACCAGTCGAAGACTATGAACCGCTCAAGTTTGATTTCCCTGACGAGGATATTATGGTAGTAAAAGATTGTGAAGAGCCCAGCTCTGAAGGAGATCCCAGGGCTGAGTATAGGTGGAAGATGATGTTCGATGGTTCATCCAATTATAAGGGACATGAAGTAGGTGTTGTTATAATTAATCCTGAAGGTGGCTACACCCCTTTTACAGCCAGGCTGGATTTTGGATGTACAAATAATATTGCTGAGTATGAAGCGTGCATTCTGGGTCTGGAAGTTGCAATCGATCTTGGAATCTATTTTCTTGAAGTTATGGGTGATTCTGCTCTAGTCATTTATCAAATCAGGGGCGAGTGGGAAACAAAAGATGAGAAGCTTATCCCCTATCAGGCATATGCTTTGGAGTTGATTAAGTGTTTTGATGAGATAACATTTCGTCATGTACCACGTACTGAGAATCATGTGGCTGATGCTTTAGCGACACTGGCTTCAATGTGGTAAGTTAGATTTATTAATGAAGATCCAGTAATTAGTATTGAAAGGAGAACTGAGCCTGCCTATTATCAGTCCATTGAAGAAGAATCAGACGACAAACCTTGGTTCCATGATATTCTGAACTTTCTAAAGAATCAAGAATATCCAGCCAACGCCTCCGTTCTTGATAAGAAGACTCTACGAAGACTATCAGCCAAATTCTTCATCAGCAATGATGTACTGTACAAAAGGAATCATGATATGGTTTTGTTAAGATGTGTCGATAAAAGAGAAGCAGACTTGTTGATCCATGACATCCATGAAGGAGCTTTTGGCACCCACGCCAATGGGCATGCCATGGTCAGGAAGATTTTGAGGGCTGGATATTACTGGTTGACCATGGAAGCTGACTGCATTCAGTATGTTAGAAAATGTCATAAATGTCAGGTTTATGCGGACAAAATGCACATTCCTCCTACTCTGTTGAACGTGCTATCATCACCCTGGCCGTTCTCCATGTGGGGCATTGATATGATTGGGGCAATCGAGCCTAAAGCATCTAATGGACACCGTTTCATTTTGGTAGCTATTGATTACTTCACCAAGTGGGTGGAAGCCGCTTCGTACGCCAATGTAACTAAGCAGGTAGTTGCACGCTTCATCAAGAACAACATCATTTGTTGTTATGGGATCCCCAATAGGATCATAACTGACAACGGGACTAATCTGAACAACAAAACCATGAAGGAACTGTACGACAGCTTCAAAATTGAACACCACAACTCTTCACCGTATCGTCCAAAGATGAACGGGGCGGTCGAAGCTGCGAATAAGAACATCAAGAAAATTCTTCAGAAGATGGTCAAAACATACAAGGATTGGCACGAGATGTTGCCATATGCACTACATGGATACAAAATATCAGTTAGAACTTCAACAGGGGCAACCCCCTTTTCTCTAGTATATGGGATGGATGTTGTCCTCCCCATAGAAGTTGAGATACCTTCTTTAAGGATATTGATGGAAACCAAGCTGGATGAAGCAGAATGGGCTCAAGAAAGATATGATCAGTTGAATCTAATTGACGAGAAACGCCTGACAGCCATGTGTCATGGTCAACTATACCAGAAGAAGATGAAAATGGCATTTGATAAAAAGGTCCGCACTCGAGAATTCCGAGTAGGCGAATTGGTACTTAAAAAGATTCTACCTTCACAAAGAGACGCCCGCGGAAAATGGGCACCCAATTATGAAGGTCCATTTGTGGTCAAGACAGTCTTTTCAGGAGGGTCTTTGTTTCTAACAACTATGGATGGCGAACAGCTTGCGCATCCTGTGAATGCAGATTCGGTACGAAAGTACTATGCTTGAAAGACGTCTCACTTATATCCGGGAGTCCCCAGAAAAGTCAGTTGTTAGAGTCTTAGTCGATAGAGTTTGTTACCGGTCATTGAATATAATGTAACCTTTGCCAAAATTGCCATTTTGTCGTATTTGTAATATTTCATGGGACTCTGCTATTTGGCAAGTCACCATTTTTCAATGAATATCAGCTATTGAGCCATTTTCTTGATTATTGTCATCTTTATTCTGCAAAACTTTGTCATTTTCACTTGATTTTGAAAACGGAAATGTTGCAATTTCTAAGGAAACACAAAATAAACTAAGTTTTACCCTGGAATTAAGACGTTTTAGAATCAAGTGGTGCAGGAAGGGTTGGCAGTACAGTATTTTTTGGCATGGATCTACCATCTCCAGAGGAAAGAAGATTGTCCCGGTTATCCTTGATGTTTGGGTTTCAGGGTGTTGGCTTGTGTTTTCCTCTCTCCTTTCTTGCTTTGCGTTGTCCGCGTCGTTTCTAGCATATAGCTAAGCATATGCATCATACCTTAGCATCTTTGCATCCTTGTGCTTTGTTCTGCTTGTGGTCTTTTGTTGGTGCCTGTCTTTATTTCCCTAGTGAAGTAAAGACATTCTCGGTTTGCCTTGTGTCGTGCTTGTTCGGTCCTAACCTTTGCGTGCCAGATTGGAATCTTTAAACCTTTTACTGTTCCCCAAGAAGTTTAAACGTTAAAGTTTTTACAAATGTTCTCGTTTGAATCGTGTCAGACTTGAACTTAGACTTTGTTTGAATCGTGTCAAGCATCGTCTATTTGTTTTAAAACTGTTCTTGTTTGAATCGTGTCAGACTTGAACTTAGACTTTGTTTGAATCATGTCAAGCATCGTCTATTCGTTTTAAAAATTGTTCTCGTTTGAATTGTGTCAGACTTGAACTTAGACTTTATTTGAATCGTATCAAGCATCGTCTATTCGTTTTAAAACCTGTTCTCGTTTGAATCGTGTCAGACTTGAACTTAGACTTTGTTTGAATCGCGTCAAGCATCGTCTCGTGTTTTAAAACTGTTCTCGTTTGAATCGTGTCAGACTTGAATTTAGACTTTGTTTGAATCGTATCAAGCATCGTTTATTCGTTTTAAAACCTGTTCTCATTTGAATCGTGTCAGACTTGAACTTAGACTTTGTTTGAATCGCGTCAAGCATCGTCTCGTGTTTTAAAACTGTTCTCGTTTGAATCGCGTCAGACTTGAACTTAGACTTTGTTTGAATCGTGTCAAGCATCGTCTCGTGTTTTAAAACTGTTCTCGTTTGAATCGTGTCAGACTTAAACTTAGACTTTGTTTGAATCGTGTCAAGCATCGTCTCGTGTTTTAAAACCGTTCTTGTTTGAATCGTGTCGGACATTGAACCCTTTACCTTGGACTATTTTGAAAACTTGCTTTAAGCTAAGCTTTTCTTGGAACAAATTTCTTCAACCCTATAAGACTCCTGTTTGGTGCGCAGGGTTTGTCTCTGTCTTCCTGGCTCTTCTTGAAGATCCCATTTTGAACTCTTCAATTTAAGATCCCCAGGAAGTCTTTGCTTGTTTGTCTGTCGCTTTCAGGCTGATCTCCTGTGATCAGGTTTTTCTTTCTGGTGTCGTGCACAGGAAGAGCGTGGGTTTGTTTTGTTCCTAGTAGTCTATCTCCTCGGATCTGTTCCCAGTGAGATTGTCCGTAGTCTTTTCCCCGGTGTTTCTTTGGAGTCTCCCCGGTGGGTCTTTTTTGTCAATTAGCTTGTATCCCTAGTGAGGTGTTTCTCATGGATACTAGCTTTCATCCTTCCCCAGTGCTGCTCTGTGATCTTTTGCTTCCTGCCTGCCCTTGGTGTCTTGTTGTGTCTGCATTTTTCTTGCATCTTCTTGGCATCATGTTTGCTGCATTGCATGTGTGTGCATCTGAGGGAAAAATTTTCGGTTATCTGTATTTAAATATCTTTCACTGTTGATTACATGAGGATCTTCATCTCTCATGTCATCAGGTGAAGATATTTAAATAGGGGAGTTTGGAGCTTCTATTCATTGCCATCAACCAATAAGATTTAAGCTTGTGGGAGTTTGACTTTTCAACCATTCGCTCAACCAATGAGAGCATGACACGTGACATCAAAGAAACCAAAAGAGAACCAAGTTCGTTCTCCTCTTTCGTTCTCGCTTAAGAGCTATGGATGAGGAAGGGAAATTCAACGTATCTTGTATCAATTCAATTCATTGAATCCATTCAACCACAATACCGTTGGCGCGAATTCCTCAATTTTGAAATCTCCAAATCCATTCCTCTTCAAGCTCATCTTTGTGTTGCGCAGAAAGTGGTTCAGAGAAGATTACCATTTCCAGCATACGACTGCTCCATCCGTAAATCTGTCCATGCTACCTCCAACCTTTGCTCCATTTGGTACCCCTCTCAATAGCATCAATGGAAGATCTCTGAATTCATTCACCAAGTGATGAGTGTGACCCTGCACGTCTGAAATGTCGCAGCGTATTTCTCTCCCATAATTGGACCAAGTTTGAATTTCAAACGAAAACCCTAATTGCTTAGCTTATGCCCACCAGATGTTTGAGAATTTGACCCGGCCCATGATGCCTCTCATCAACCCAATACCTTGCCTATTTAAGGAGGTTCAATTTCAGTTCTAAGGACACCAACAATCTCTACAAAAAACACCCTAAAGAGTTCTGAGTTTTTCTTCTGGCGAGTGAAAGAGTGGCTGCAGCTGTGCTAGCTTGAGTAGAAGGGAGAAGAAGCAAGGACCTGTTCAAGAATTTGCTGATAGCTTGGAAGAGAGGTATGTAGCTTCACCTCACCCTCATTCAGTATATCAACATCTTATGTACCTCTACATTGTTTCTATGTTTTTTTTCATTGCTGTTCCATGACACCAATCTGATGTATGAGGGTTTGTTTTTTTGATTCACCATGTTTGAGTTGAGTTCTACTTGTTTGAAAACACAACATTGACTGTTTTGCTCTATGCTTGGTTTCGTTAGTTTTTTTTTACTTTTTTTGGGTTACTATGGTTAAGCTCATTACAGATGGTACATGTGTGTGTCTTATTGTCTCAAATATATGTGTATGTTGCTGATTGACATCTCTATCTTTTATTCATGCTGATATTATGTTTATGCATAAGCTTATGTGGTTTCTTCATGTTTAAGAAAACTGTTAAATCCTGAGGTTATGCAGGCAGTAGTTGTTACTCTGAGTTTATTACAACATTAATGTCTTATCTATATTCATCTATCTTTTTAGTATGACTGCAGTGTTTGAAATGCCTAAAATATGCTTTTGAATTAAGCTTGTCATATGTGTTACAACTGGTATGCTGCTGAGTTATGATTTTGTTTATGAGCAAGATTCATAATATGCTTAACATGATAATATTGCTAGAAATGGTTTTTTTTTTGCGCCCTTGTGATTCATGATATTTGGTTATCTATGTGCTTGTTATGGATGTTAGTTTGAGAAACTAGTTAGTACAACCACAGCCACCAATCTTTCCTTTGTGCAATTTGATTGATATATTAACTCTGTTGTCACCAGCCATATGTTTTCATTTTGGAATATTGAATCTGCTGGATATGCCTTTTACTTCTAGCTTGAACCATGTTCACTAACTCTGTAATCTCTTATCTACCATGCCATACTTGTTTACTTGTCATCTTGATTGATGTTTTAGGTCAGAAATCTTAGTATATGATTTTGCTATGATCCTTGTACCCTCTGCACTTGTTAAGATCACTATGTTGTTTGACTTGTTTTCAATACTTACACATGTATGGTTACCTCATAGGCACACTGATTTATTTGACAATGTGAACTAGTATGAGAATTCCTGCCTGCTATGTAAACTTTTTGTTTGATTAAGTCTGAACTTGTAATATGTTGAGCATGATGATCATGTTATCTAAAATTCTCTTGTCATCTTACCTCACCATGAACTGTACCTGAATGCATACAATCTGCTTATACCTACTTGCCATTACATGCTTTCTAAAATAGCTGACCTTCTTTGAAATTTTTACATATCCTTTTGTGACTGACATGCCTTTGGTGAATATGTCAAATCTCTCTAAATTGACAACCATGCTTTGTATCCTCTTACTTGTTCTAAATCTTTACTGTCATCTCAGAACATGTGTGCTAACTCTTGCCAATATATTTGAGAATAAATCTTGTTCATGTTTGACCATTGGTGTGAGTCATTGAGCTTACATAATATGCTTGCCTGCCATCACTGCCTGATGAATCCATATTTTTGTCCTCATTTATGTCAATATCCATCTGGTTTGTCCATATGTTGTGGTTATTAATCTTCACATCTGTACCTTGTTTGTTATCTCACAGCACACATGAGCTTTACAAATGCACATGCTTATTGTTGATTTTGTGTGGATCTATGCCTCTAACTGGTTTTAAGAGTCTGTTATATCTATTGATGAGTCTTAGTTATGTCAATCAAGCTTTGTAGTCCTCTTATATAACCATGATGCTTGTCTAGATCTGCCTTGATACATTTTGCTCATATTGTACATGAATTGTTTTAGAGCTATTGACTGATATGTTCTTATGCACACACCTCACATAGCATATCATTAACTGAGCCTGTCATTGGAATGAAAGATTTTGGACTATGTCCCTTTGTATTAAATGCTATTCTCACTGCCAATACATAGAATGTCTTTATCATGTATGTCATTGCTGCACCTGTTTTTAGATGTGTGAATTGTTAAAGTTGGTAGTGTTGTGATTCTGGCTTGTCTACAATCTGTTGGTGTGCTTTAATGTCTCTTTGTATGTCACCAATATACTTAACATGATAACTTTTTGCTTGTCTATTTTTTTTCTTATCACAAGTTGAGAATTTAGAATCATATTACCTTTGGTTGTATCTTTTGTCTCTGCTTAAAAATTGAATTGCTTGATGTGTTTGGGAATAATCTGACAGTTTGGACTTGCTAATCTACCGCTCCATAGCCATTGTTTCTATTCGTGTTTAACACTGCTACTAAATATGCCATTGTTGCTTCTAATACATGAGTGGTTAATTGGCATTTGTGTCTGGCTGTTAAGCCATCTTGTTCATCATTATGTCATTAAGTGTTGATTGTGTACCAATTTGTGTTGAATTAGGCCATCACCCAGTTCAGTACATGCGTGACTTCATATGTTTGTCATATAACTCGTCTCTGCACTTGATTTGTGTGATCACTTCATTGGTGTTGTGCTACCCACTGCTACTGTTATCATTCAAATGCCATGGCTTGTTGTTTTTCTCATAAAATCATTTGCTAATCATAGTTGATAACCTTGCGTATTAAATCTCTAGGTCTTGTGTACTGGTTGGTGTTTTCCCTTTTCACTTGATTTTGTTGGATTAATGCAGCACTGAGTGTAATATAACTGCCTTGTTTGTTTAATTCATTTGTTTTTTATTTTGAATATATGCGCAAGATATATGTTATATATTTATTGAATCATACTTATCATTGGATGTATTCCCGCCCCAGCGGATGGACTTGTGTGTGCGTTACTATTCATCTTTGTCGTGCCTATAAGGACTGGGGTTCGATCCCTACCCAGTCCTTTTGTTTTTTATCTCTGATGTTTTCGCTTCTTTAATATATATGTTCTTTGGCATATTGTGTTTACCGCGCGCGCGTAGCTCAGATGGTTGGGGTTTTGGCCATTTGAATCCTAGGGCGTGGGTTCAAACCATGCGTGTGACCTTTCCTCTTTTTTTTTGCTTAAAAACTTTTCTTTTATTTTTGTAATAATGCAAAACTTTTTAGAAAATCTGATTTTATTCTATTTTAAAACCTCATGTTTATGTTACTTAGAAATTATTTTTCTTAATTAGTCTTCTAAAAGGATTTATTCTTTTAATGTGAATTTTTTTCCACTCTCATTATTTTGATTAAATGGTTAAATCTTCATTATAACCTTATTGATCTTTTAATGTTTAACTCTTTTTAGTTTTATCTTATTACTTGATTATTGACTTAATTTGTGATTGATATTGTCTAACTTGGAATATCATCTTAATTGACTTTTCTTTTTCATAACCACATTTTAACTTATGATGTGTGATATATGTTCTCAAGTTTAATATCTTTGGATTACTCTTGTCTAATTGATATCTTGATATTCATCTCATGTCTACTAATCATGAAACATATTGCCATCTTCATGCTTTTGTTGTTGTTTCTTTCTTCCATGACTTTCATTCTTCTTTCTTTTTCTTTTTTTCCCCATATTCCAAAGGAAGGTTAAACATGTTGACTCATAAGTCATTGCCCCCCACCTTAACCTAAGTAACCTCTTAGGAAGAAACTTTGTTTCTTGGCCTCATCAGAGCCATAGAAATTACAACTAGCTTTAGGAGAGAGTTCCTCAACTCTTAGTGATATTCATCATAATGAATTTATCACTTCCCCTGCTAACTAACCTTTAGCATAGAACCCTTCAGCAAACATAACATAACATTTAACAAGAGGTTCCCGTAGAGTACTACGGACGTTTAGGGTGCTAATACCTTCCCTAGATGTAACCAACCCCCGAACCTTAGATCTCTCCCCTTCAGGTTTTTCTAACGATCTTGAACCTTTCCTTTGGAGAAATCAAAGTCGGTTGTAAAAGAAAATGATGCAAGTTAATTAATAGCTTGTTATCCGATTTTCACCGCAACAGTTGGATTTCAAATTGCAAACCCTAGCTCCAACCTTGCCCGCCAAGAGTTTTGATACTTAACCCTGCCCATCAAGCAGCCTATATAAGGAGCTCATCTATAGCTCTCAGAAGGACAATTAACATCAACATTACAACAACATTTTTCACAAAACACTTCTCACAAAATTATTAAAGCTTCTGGTGCACGAGCAAGAGAGAGGAAGAGTAGTTTCAGCATTCTGGTTCAAGCTCAGAAAGTTCATCACAAGGCAAGGAAACATTGGACTTGCTCCACTAGGTATCACCTTATCTCTTTCTACTCTTATGCATGATGGTTATGTGATACATGCTGTTATCATTTTTGTTCCATTACTGTCTGGTTTTTATGGTTATTTTGCTTCATGTTTGAATATCATGCTATCATATGCTATCGTTTGATTATCGCGTTGCTGTGAAAAATCATCATGCTGGTTTTCATTTTGTGTGATTTAATCGTGTTCGGATTCGTCTGTTTTTGTTTGTGTTCGTGAAATAAAATAGAATGAATGAGAACTGGGTGGTGCTCGCCATGTTTAGTTTGGTGGCTCCCGCCACATAATAATAATAATAATATATAACACACTCTCACACCAAAATAAAAAAAGGAAAAAGTGCACATGTGGCGCCAGCCATGCTTATGCATGGCGCCAGCCACTCCATGACCATGGCGCAAGCCACCCTCCCTTTAGGGGAAAAGGTGGCGCAAGCCACCCTTCTTGCGGCTTCCATTTCTTTTTTTATTTTGTTGTTTTTTTAACTATTATCTTCCATTTCTTTTTCATATGCTTTTAAATAATTCATAACAAAACAATGAGTTCTGTAGACTTATTTTTTTCAACTATGACTCTTAAATATTAGAACCTGTTCTTTAAGCATGCCATAATTTGTGAATGATATTTGAACATTGCTGCATGAACTTTACCGTAAATTCTTGTCTGTACTTTTTTGCTTCTGTTTGCTATGTTGCATGATTCCAATGCCTTGTTTTTCAATTGTGAGAATGTCTTTCTGCTATGCTTGACATATTAATGTGCTACTATTGTTAAATGAGTTATTTTGGGAGCATGCTTTAATTTATGAAGTTTGGTTGGACATTGCTTACTGGCTGTATCATGAGGATGCTTGTCTGTACTTTTTTTTGTTTTTGGTTGTAATCTGTATGATTCCATTGCTTTAGTCTTCAGCTGTAAGAATATCTTTTCTACTATTGCTTAATGTATTCATGTGCTATTGTTTTTTAATTGAATCACTGTGGAAGCATGTTGTGTACTAAACTTTGTATTCCTGGTTCTTACAAACCCTTGCCATGAAAATGTTGTTTGCTTATGTGCTCTGTTTGAAATCACATGAGTTAATTCTTTTGTTTCTGTTTGCTTCCATGCTATGATTGCCATGCTTGTGTGACTACTGTTTGTGAATTGATTCTTCTATGAATGTATTTGGTTTATGAAATTTTGTTCCTGACCTCAATATAAGTCTTGCCATGCAACTATTATTTGTTTTGTTCTCTGTTAATGAGTTACATATTTTCAAATGCCTCGGTTCCAATTGTGAATGCTTCTCTGCCTTATATGCTTCAGTGCATGACCACTTGCACTCACTGTTTATGTTCATTTCATGATTAAATGCTTACTGTTTGGATATTATTGAACTCTTATATTTCATATACTTCAACTCTTTGTAACTCTTATTTATAAGATGTTATTTCTCCCCATTCCAAAGGAAGGTGAAATATGTTGACTCATAAGTCATTGACCTCCCACCTTTAACCTAAGTAACCTCTTAGGAGAAAACTTTATTTCTTGGCCTCATCAGAGCCATAGAAATCACAACTAGCTTTAGGAAGGAGTTCTTAAACTCTTAGTGATATTCATCATAATGAATCATCACTTTTCCCACTGACTAAAACTTCAACATAGGACCATTATAATTTAGATTTAGAGAGTTCTTAAACTCTACAATGAGCTTGTACTTATCTCCCCTCTGAATATTAACCATAGTCAATCATTCAGTAGAAGTAGAACTACGCATACTCTGATTCTACACCCGAGGATACGTAGGCGCAAGGTGCGATGCCTTGTCGAGTATACTTAGATACTAACCCCTAGGGTTTTCAACCTTTAGCAAACATAAGATAACCTAAACAAGAGGCTCCCGTAAAGTACTACGGACGTTTAGGGTGCTAATACCTTCCCTAGGCGTAACCAACTCCCGAACCTTAGATCTCCCCTCCTTTAGGTTTTTCTAACGATCTTGAACCTTTCCTTTGGATAAATCAAAGTCGGCTGTAAAAAAATATGATGTAAGTTAATTCATAGCTTGTTATCCGATTTTCACCGCAACACATATAAATGTAAAGTCAGCTTTTCTGAATGGTCCACTGCAAGAAGAATTTATGTGAAATAAGCTCCAAGGGCATGGAATCTGAAAATTGATTCATTTTCCAAGCATCTAGGATTAAAAAAAATGTGAAATGGAAAATAGTGTGTATTTGCAGCATGCTTAAGAAGGAAATGTGATTCTGGTGTATTTTTTTGTGAATGACATACTTCTGACAGAGGGTTGTACTTTTGAGATAAACAAGTTCAATATGGTGCTGAGGAATGCATTTGATATGACTAGCCTTGGAAATTCGGTATATTTTCTAGGGATGGAGCATTTACATTTCTTGCTAATAGATGATATGTTTGTTTTAGTCTTAAAAATGGTTTTTTTTCTTTGTACTTCAAAATTAATTTTTATGATATTTTTTAAAATACTAAAGGTTATTTTAAAATTATTTTTCTAATTTATACAATTAATTTTTAACAATTTATAACATAAATGTACATTATTGAAAATTAAACATAGTCAAAATAACATAATTTTGTAAAAAAATGTTTTAAAAATGATTTTTTTAAACCTTTAAAAATTAGCTTTATATTTAATTGATTTTTTTAAACTTTGAAATTCAAAAAAATATATATAATAAAGTAATGAAATAAGTAAAAAATATTTAACCTAATGTTTTATTTTAGCATCAAAAAAAATTTTGTGCAAAATATCTTTTAAATGAGAATATGTATATTTCTTTATATTTTTTTCATAGTGCAATGTAAATTAGTGTTGTTCGCTGTTTGGTTTGGGATGATTGGTTAAAAAATCTTATCCAACCTGATTCAATATCATAAATTTTAATTTTATTTTTATTTTTTGAATATACAAAATTATAAATTATTTTATTTATTATTATTATAAAAATATTAAAAATTAAAAAATTTGATATAATATATAATATATAATATATTTAAACTTAATATTAAAAATGAGAATGATAGATTATGATAGAAACAAATAAAATAATAAAAATAAATAGATAAATCAAATTAATGAACGTTATTTAAAATAAGTATTATCAAATAATAAATTAACACATACCATACTGATAAAAAATAATTAAATATAAAAGTATATACACATGGCTCGATTCAAATTACATCTGTTTTAGAATATCAATCTAAAATCTTTTTTTTTAATAAGCAAATATATTCCAAGGATACAAAGGGGTATCCTAACCCGCATACAAAAAGTCCATCCCAAAAATCACCTTACATAAAATCACAAGGTGACTTGAACCACTCATAATAATTACAAGTAAAACCTATATTACGTCTACCTATCCAGATCCATGAAAGAAAAATAATCTTATGAACCACAAGATCGTCATCCCAAATATCGTCGCAAAACATAATATTGTTCCTCCATAACCACAAAACCCAACAAATTATAACCCACATACCCATCGCTTTCTTCAAGTCGACACCAAGGAAGTGTAAGGCGACAATTCAATCTCTACAGTGAACAAGGATGTTACCAGAAGGAATCCTCTTAATGCTCAGCTAGTCAGAAATGTTGTGTCACACCTTAATAGAATTGTTGCAAAAGAAAAAAAGATGAGCAAGAGTTTCATCGGTATCAAAACATAGAGGACAAACCTTGTCGTGAGTATTTGATGTAATATCACGAGCAAATAAGTTGTCCCGATTTGTAGTTATTGTTTGAATCGAATTGCTTGTGGACACCCTTATATTAACTAATTATTTATATTTATAAATTAAAAATATAATAATAATAATAATAATAATTTTCCAAATAGTTTTCGTGAAATTTTCTTTTAAAATAATATTTTTCAATAAAAAATACTTGTAAACTTAACAAAGTATTTATTAATATTTTATCTTTAGAACATTGTTCCAAGATATACATATATAACCAAAGTATATAAATAATATCTTAAAACTCAAAATAAAACAAGAACATGCTAAAATAAAATATCTTTCTAATAATAATATTTTTCTGTCAAAATAAACATTATCTTTTGGTGCAATATAATATGGGTAATGCTAAGTCGTAATCTAACGGCATATGTTAAGAAACATATAAATAGAAAGTTTATATTGAAAAATACAATGAAAAATTAATTATCAATTTTCGATTAAATCAATACACAATTTTCAAAATAAATAATTTACATTTAACTCATAATATGTGCCTTTAAAACACATGTTACATTACCCTTATAATATTTGCACTATTCTTCTGGATTAGATTTAGTGCAGAAGTTATTGCAACAAGAATCAAACAATTAAGTGGTTTAATTTAGTGTAAACAGAAATTGATCAATAATTGTCTCCCACATAAATGATGATTTAGTGGTGTTAACTGAAACAATGCAAAACTATGTTGTCCTTGAAAATTAAAATTAAGATCAATGTAAACTTAATTCAATGCGTTTATTTTTATTTTTTATTGATAATAGTATTCGTACAACATAAACTTGTACAAAGGCATAGAGCTAGATTAGAGTGTATTTGTTTGGCAACAACATGGCTGTCCTTGACAACTGCCACTACTCGAACCTCGTGCTTGACATCTCTGTGAACAATTATCATTAGCTGATGGACAACCCTGTAAATCAAAACAATCAACTGTCGTATCGTCACTCATAATTTCTTCATATCTTCTTGCGCTACCTACAATCAATACAAAGAATTTTTATATTGAGACGGTGTTTGTGGCATCAACTATAGAGTAAATTATTTTGATGAAATAGGTAGAGAATAAGTAAGTGTGATACCTAGATGCAAAACTAAAGCAATGCAAAGAATTGCGATGAAAAAGTGTACTCGGTTGATGCCAATAGCCATGTTCTCTTGAATGATGAATGGAGAAATCCGGTAACTATTTATATAACAATTATGCTTCTTTTTTGTTGTAAAAAATCAGGTAACTATAAAAAAATATGTATAATTGACTAGAACTAAAAAAGCACTATGTTAAAAAATAGAGTATATTTTCAAAAAAGAAAATGTACATGATAATAAAGAATATGTTTGTTTTATTTTTAAAAAGTAGATTTTCTTTCTGTATTTTTAAAATAATTTTTATGACATTTTTTTTCAAAATATAAAAAAATAAATTTAAAATTATTATATATAATAATTAGAGTTTAATAGACATGCATCGTCGTTGTAAATTTGTTTTTACATAATCGTCCAATAAAAACCACCAATTTACTAAATCGTTTAAATCGTTTTAAAATATCATAATGATTTAAGAGGTTGTGTGTCGTTCATTGGATGATAGTATAAAAGTATTTTATAACCTTTTTCTATAACAACTATTTCTATAACAACTATGTTTGACTGTAATAAATTAAAAATGTAAAACAAAGTAATTGTGTTTTACATATGGATATTATATTTATAAAACAATTGTAAACTAACCATTTTAAAAAATAATACCATGTTAAAAAAGAAAATATATTTTCAAAAAAGGAACTGTTCATGCTAATAAAGAATATGTTTGTTTTCATCTTTAAAATAGATTTTTCTTTTGTATTTTTAAAATACTTTTATGAAAATTTCTTTTCAAATACTAAAAGTAATTTTTTAAATTATTTTTCTAATTGAAATAACTAATTTTAACATTCTATAACATAAATATTCATTATTAAATATTTTAATCTATAGACTTTAATATTGATGCATGGGTGTCGACCTATAGAATGGATGCGTTGACCTATAGATGATAAAATTTGTCTATAGGTCGACCTGTAAATGTATGTGCCGACCTATGATGCAATTTTTTACAAAAAGGTTTTATTCATGCATATTTTATGCTTGAGACTTTTTCCAAGTTGTTTCCAAATGCTTATATGCTTCAAAATGCTAAGATGCAATTTGAGAATTAGAGGATACGGTCCAATATATATTACCGCTAAAATATCCTAGTTTTAACATCATGCAAAATACATCTAAGAAAAATTTTCATTCACAAAAATAACAAAAATTTAAAAAACATGTTTAAAATATTTTTAAAAATCTCTTAAAATTAGCTTTAAATTTAATTGATTTTTTAAAAATTTTATATTCAAATAAATTATAATAATGTAATGAAATAAGTAAAATAATATATTAGTAAAACTATTTAATATAGTATTTGCATTATTCTTCTCGATTAAATTTAGTGTAGCAGTCGTCATTGCCAAACGAATCAAACAAGTTAGAACGTGTTGCAACCGAAGCCATTGCGGCCATAGACTTTCAACCAAACAATAGTTGAATGGACAGAAGAAGCACTATATGATACATGTTTATGTATCTAGAAGCTCCCATTTCTTGGTGCTCCAAGAAGAAATCAGTGGTTTCACGGTCAACTTGTAAAGCTATATAAGGTGCTTTTTCAACTTGTCAAGCGATTTAGCTGATGAATTTTCTACAAAAAGTGAACTTCAAGGTGAGCAAACCATCCAGATTGATGATTGACAACAAATTTGTCATAAGTCTTACTAAGAATATAGTACTGCATGGAAGTAGGGATGGCAACGGGGCGGGGCGGGGGCGGGTTTAACTATATCCGCACCCGCACCCGCCCCCATGTAACACACCCGCCCCCGCCCCCAAACCCAATTGGGGGTAAAATTTTATCGCCCAGACCCGCCCCCAGTGGAGAACGGGTGGACCCGCACCCGCCCCGCCCCCACCCGCAAAAAATTAATTTCTTTTTAATTACAATAAAAATTAATAATTTAATTAAAAAATTGATTATTTTCATAAATTAATTAAATATTTAATTAGTAAATGAATATTAACTTGATTAATTTGATTATTTTAATTGCAATAAGGGTATTAATAATTTAATTAAAAATATAATTAATATATAAATATTAAAATAAGCAAAATAAATAAAATAAAATAAAATGCATTATCCGGGGGCGGGTGCGGGCGGGTTTTAGTGAATTCCCGCACCCGCACCCTTATTTAAGAACCGGGTTTCACCCGCATCCGCACCTGCACCCAATTAAATCGGGTTTCCCCGTTAATTTCGGGGCGAGCCCGGGCGGGTCCGGGTTTTTTTGCCATCCCTACATGGAAGAAGTAAGAACGTTGATACTTAGTACCATTTTCTGCGCAATCAAGTTCAAAATGGAGTACTTGAGATTGTTTATGTCAGCACTCAGAAGAAACTTGCAGATGTGCTGACCAATGTGATCAAAATTGAACACTTCATCAATATGAGGATAGGAATTGGTGTTGTGGAATTTTAAACTTGAATGTGAATTAAGGGATAGTGTTGAAATGTAATTCAAATTCAAGTTGTATGTTTGGATTTGAATTTGATTTTAGGTTCAGTTTTCATTTCAGTTGCATTTAGTATATAAACCCAAGTCAGATACATTTATAACAGAATTCTAAATTTTAGAATGTTTTGAAAGTTAATTATGTTTCATTCTCTTTCGCATAAATGGTGGTTCATTGTTGAACTCAAATAATTGGTATCCAAAGCTCTAGTTCAATTCACATGGAAACATGAGTGTATTGAGGTGTGTGATTGATTTCGTTCCTAAAATTTGCATTGAATTGAAGTTCGAAATTAAAGAGAATCACAGATCTTGATTCTCACGGTTTGAGAAACACCAATGTTAGTTAGAACTGCATGCTTTGCACAAGAACTAAGATGAACAGAGAAAATTGTAGCTTGAACACAAAGCTTCACTACTACAAAACACCCAAACAACAATGCGAGGTTTACAATGACATCCTATACACCGTTCTTATAGTGCGTACTAGATGCGCGCGCATTATTTTAATTAGAAATCTCAATGGTGTAATAACGGTTGTTATGAAAACCGAGGTGATACAATCTAGCTATCATGAGTTCGAACCTCATCGCCCTCAAATAGTTTATCCCTTTGACGTAAATGCTCCCTTTTTAAGTTTTATTAATATTTAACTAAAAAATAATAATGATATCACGACTGCTTTTTCTTAAAACCGTTGTTACAAACTGTTATGTATTTTAAACACCAAGTATATATCAATTTATCCATTGAAAAAAGAAACAAGACGAAACAACCCTAACAGCAACGCCGTCACCATTGTCGAGAAGAAGACAACAACAACAAGAATGTGTTATACTTTAAGGTGTTGCAATATCATATTTGAAGACAAAATCATCCAAAGGTGTTCCTACGTCTTCTTCTAGTGTAAAATCTCGATCTGGAAATTTTTGTGGTTGTGATGGTCGTATGGTTTCGTATCAATGCAAGAAGGGACAAAATAAAGGAAGGCTTTTTTGGAGATGTCCATTTTGGAGGAGCGATAAAACATGTAATTCGTTCATATGGGATGAAGACGTGGGAGAAAGAGATGGATATGACGATGAGAGCATTATGAAGTCAGAGTTGGAAGATGTGTGCTATCTGAAGGTTATGTATGGGGATTTAAAGAAAAAGAACAAGAATTTGAAGAACAAACTGAAATCAGAGATATTTTCTGGAAATATCAAGATGTTATGTTTTCTTGTCTCCTTTATGTTTAATGTTTACTTTGTTATGAAATGTAATAGTTGAATTAGGGTTTGAATTACATTGTTGATGTTTAAACTGCAGATCCATTGTGAATTACATTATTGATGTTTAAACTACAGATGCATTAAGTGAGAAGTTAAGGCGCACCTTTTCTTTTTTATTTATTTTAAAATTCATAAATAAAAGGGTTATCACTACGGTTGTCCTGGTCAACCGTAGTGATATATTTATAATAAATAAATACCTATCTATACGGTTTTTATTTATTTTAAAATTCACAGGTAAAAGGGTTATCACTACGGTTATTCTAGTTAACCGTAGTGATATATTTATAATAAATAAATACCTATCTATACGGTTGTTATTGCTAACGGTTGTGAAATAGTTTACCCATATATAAGCAAAATAACTTTCACTTAATTGACAGTAACGTCGTTGCCTTCAAAATGAAACCCTAGAACCCATTTTTTCTCTTCGTTTTCACCATTAGCCGTGAATCATACATTAAGGTATTCTTCTTCTTCCATCTATTGTTAGATATTTCCCATTATGTCGTTTGTTGCATGTTGTTTTTGTTGATTGTTCTCATTTTTTCAGATTCGTTTTCACTACCTTAACAAAGACCATACTTTGGAAACTTCATAGTGTTTGTGTTGCTATGGAAAAATGTATAAGAAGCATGAAGCTATGATGGAAACTTCATCCACCTTATACTTTTTTTTCATAGCATCATGAACAAGATGTTAGTAAATGAAGAAACAACAGCGTAATCAAACTTTATTTAGTTTTAGAAACAATGAAAAGAAGTATAAGAAGTATGAAGCTTTTGTGTAAGCTTCTTCCTCCTTATATTTCTTTTTCATTGCTTCCCAAACTAGTTCAACATCATAATTGATTCCTGTTCCGCGATTAGTTTCATTAAAAGGTGTGTTATTCCTGTTCCTCTCTTTACTCTTCACTGGATTATGGTTTTAGGGTTTGTTTTTAACTGAGGGTGCTCATTTTTGAAGTTTGCTTTGTTTCCTTTCAGGTTAATGGGATGATACAGGGTGATGATGCTGGTGGAAGCAAGCGTATTATATCAGTTTATAATTTTTGGATCTGGTATAGAATATTGTTTGAGTTTATTATATTTTATTTACATTGGTTGTTTAACTAACCCTCACTTAAAGTTTGTTGGTGGTAGCAAGCGTATTATATGAGTTTATAATATCTGGATCTGGTATAGAATGTTGTTTGAGTTTATTATATTCTATGTAGATTGTTTGTTTCACTAACCCTCACTTAAAATACATTCAGTTAATTTGACAAGATACTTATAATCTGCAAGTTAAGTTGTATTTGAAAACCAACTTAAACAAACCAATGTTGTTTTCTGATTGTATGCCTCTCATCATTTATCTCACGTTCTTTTACATATAGATTATGGTATAATGATCTGGCTCCTTAGATGCATCACCATCTTCCATTATAATTAAATCAAAGATGAGGCAAATTATCCAATGTCTTGTTGATCTTATGGAAATTTAACTATAATCGAATATAGCGATATATCGAAGGAGTCAGATCATTAAACCACAATATATGTAAAAGAGCGTGAAATGCACGATGAGACGAATGCAATCAGAAAACAACATTGGTTTGTTTAAGTTGGTTTTCAAGAACAGTTTAATTTGCAGATTATAGACATCTTCATCAAATTGAATCCATGTATATTTATTTAGTGAGGTGTTTGGAAAACAAGCAATCTACATTTAATATAATAAACTTAGTGTACTTACAACAATGGTTATCTATTGTAACCGATATCATAAGTAATTTATGTTTTATATAATTTCGCTATTGAGGGGTTTCGAACCCAGAACCTAAGTGTATGTATCACAATGGTTTATTATCATAACCGTTGTGATATATGGCTCGCGCCCTACCTTTCAATAACGGTTTCCAGCCCGTTGTAGAAACAGCTAATTTACAACGACAATCTACATAACAACGCCTTCGCCCACGTCATTATATGTCATTTCCAACTATTGCTAAATGGATTTTTCGTAGTAGTGCTTCCAATATTCGATGGAAAGAATCTAATTCGATAATCGATTTAAATGCATGTGTTGTTTGGATATCAAGATGTTCTTGATCTCGTCAAAGACAGTTATTACACTCCAGTTGCAAAAAATGCAGCAGAATCGGAAAGAAATGCACAAAGTGAAACAAGGAAGAAGGATGATATGGCATTTTTCTAAATCCATCAGTGTGTCGATACAGAGGTGTTTGAGAAAATTGTTTATTCGACAACGACAAAGGCGGCGTGAGATACACTAGTGTGGTGCTATGATGGTGACACATCAGTGAAGAAGGTGACGTTGCAGACCTTATGCAAGCAATATGTGAATCTCAGTATGAAGAACAATAAGAAGGTGCCTGATTAAATCTGGAGAGTAATTGTGGTCACGAATGATATGGAGTCTTGTGGAGAAATTCTCTCTAAACATGTAATCATTGAAAAAGTACTGAGATCACTTACTCCTTAGTTTGCTTATGTAGTTGAAACCATAAAACACCTTAAAGACACTAGCAACATGAGAATTAAAGAGCTTTGGAGTAGTTTAGAGCCACAAGAGTTGTGTCTAACTAAAACAAAATATGAAAAAGGAGAGAGAATAGGCTCTAAAAACTTAGACCCTGAAAGCTTTTTCTGGAAAGAAGAACCGGAGGCAATTATGGCTAGGGAACAAGAAAATGTACGGTGGTGGTGTTCAGAAGTCAGAACTCTCCAATTATAATAAGAAACATCATAATGTTTAGAAGGAAAGGAGAATTTTGGAAGGTGAAAGGTCCAGTGTTACGGTTGTAGCAAGTTTTGTCATTTTGCTGCTGATTGTTGGTAAAAAAAGGTTAGCAAGGGGGAAAAAGCAAACATAGCCAAAGGAGATTCTGATGATGAACCTATGCTATTGATGGCATATGAGAATGTAGGTGATTTAATGGTAGATTTGTGGTATATGGACACTAGCTGCTCAAATCACCTAACAAGAAACAAGCAATGACTGATTGATTTTGACTCTAGTAAAAGGACAAAGATCAAACGTGCTGCTGATGAGTATTTTAATACTAAAGGAATGGGAAATAGTGAAATTGAACAATGGAAAAACTGTATTGATGAAGGATGTATGTTATGTTCTTGGCATTAATAGCAATATGATGAGTGTAGGTCAGCTGATTGAAAAAGGTTTTTCATTAACCATGAAGGAAAATCTCTTGAAGTTGTATGATTGTAATCAGAAGCTGATTATGCAGTCTAAAAATGGAAGAAATAGGACATTTAAAGTGAATGTTGTAACATCATACACTTAATGCCTTAGTGCAAGAAGTGCTGAAGGGGAAAGTGAGTTGTGGCACAAAAGATTGGGGAATCTGAATTATAGAGTGCCATGATGGTGGACTCTGAACTTGTCAGCATCAATGAGGCTCTCAAAAAGAAGGTGTGGGTGAACACCGTGAAGGAAGAGCTTGAAGCCATTGAAAGAAACAAGACATGGGAATTGATTATTCTACCTCAGAACAAGAAATCCATTAGTGTGAGATGGGTTTTCAAGATAAAGCTGAAGCTAGATGGTTCAGTTGATAAGCATAAAGCAAGTTTAGTAGATAAAGGATTCCTACAAAAGTATCATTTAGACTACTTTGAAGTGTTTCACTTGTAGCTAGACATGAAACTATAAGGTTGTTTTTTTTAATCAAGGAAAGATATAAATTAATTCAAAAAAACAATTACAAAACAAGGTGATCCAAAGGGATCCAACCAATACTAAGAGACTAGGATTACATCATAAATTCTATTAGATGGCTTCTAAGCTTAACATTGAGCTATCCTCTATAAACCATAGTGTCAACTATATTATTCACAATATTATTGCTTTTTACATTTTTCCCAAAAACAATATCATTCCTATAATTCCATATGGGGTATATAGTTTCTGCCACAGTCATCTTCAATATGTCAACTTTCCACCCTTTGCGTTTAACCTTCCCATATATCCACTTAATTTCCTCACTGCATTGAGTTGGTACATGGTTAACATTGATCCAATATAAGACATCTTTCCAAATCTTCTTTGTTTTTTTACAGCTGAAGAGGAGGTGATCTGTGGTTTCCACTTCAATCTTGCAGAGGTTACATATGTATTCAATAAGCATCCCAAATCGCATAAGCCTTTCCTTTGTAGCAAGACTGTTATGGCAGGCCATCCATAAGCATTGTATAGCACGAGGTCTTGTTCTGTTGTATTTTAGCAGCTTGTTCCACATCACTCTATTCCCATTATCAATGAGCTCAGTGTAAAAATCAGTGGCCTTGAATCTCTGGTTCTTCAATGCCTGCTCCCACAGTTCTTGGACTTTTGGGATTTTGCTCAATTGCTTCAATATCCCCTTTATGATCCAAGAGTTGTGCACTTTGGTTTCATACTCCATCACCTCACTATCTTTAATATAGTAGGTATAGATCCATCTTACCCATAAGTTGTCAGCCTTTCTGCAGAGATTCCATAAACATTTCATCAGTAAGACTTCCTTCCAAACCTCCAGGTTTAGGACTTGCAATCCTCCTTGGTTGATAGGCTTACACATTTTGCTCTATGCCACATGGATTTTTTTGCTTATAATATCCTTTCCAAACCAAATGAACTCCTACAAATGGAGTTGATTTTCTTGATAACAACTTGGGTAATTGGCATACAATACATCTAGTATTGAGCAATAACACAAGCTATGCTCTTGACCAACTGAATTCTTCTAGCATAGCTGAGAAGTTTTGATGACCAATGATGAATTCTTGCAATAATACGATCCACCAGGGGAAGGTAGTGCTTGATGTTCAACCCTTTACTAGTGATGGGAACCCATAAGTATTTGAAGGGTAGAACACCTTCTTGATAGCCAGTCATATTTCTTTGAGCTTCTCTGCTACTACCATCCAGTCCCCCTATGTAAATCTTGCATTTACTAGGGTTGAATACTAGACCAGTAGATTGATAAAACTTGTTGAATGATGCAAGGATGAGTTGAATGGAAACTGAGTCACCCCTACAAAGAATCAAAACATCATCAGCAAATGTAATATTAGTAAGTCTCATTTTTTCACATTTTGTATGGTGGTTGAAGTCTGGGTTCAGCTGCATTTTAAGCATGAGCCTATTCAGGTATTCCATGATAAGAACAAAAATTCAAAGTTAATATGGATCACCTTGCCTAATCCCCCTTTTAGCCTGCAAGTAATCAGTATAATCTCCCATTATATTGAATTTATATGTGACAGTAGAAAATCCAGCCATTATAAGGTTGGTTATTGCTATAAATACAAATTGAAATTGACATCTGATACATTTCGTAAAGTCTACTTTTCTGAATTGTACATTGCAAGAAGAATTTTATGTGTTACAACCTCCTGGATTTGTGAAAGAAAACAAAGAAGGGATAGTGCACAAGTTGCGTTTGGCCTTGTACGGGATGAAATAAGCTCCAAAGACGTTGAATCTAAAAATTAATTCATTTTAAAAGCATCTGGGATTCAAAAAAAGTGTGAAATGGAATATGGTATGTATTTGCAGCATGCTTAAGAAGGAAATGTGATTCTGGTGTGTCTTTTTGTGAATGACATACTTCTGACAAAGAGTTGTACTTTTGAGATATACAAGTTCAACATGGTGCTGATGAATGCATTTGATATGACTGACCTTGGAAATTTGGTATATTTTCTAGGGATGGAACATTTACATTTCATGCTAATAGAGGATATGTTTGTTTTAGTCTTAAAAATGGTTTTCTCTTCTTTGTACTTTAAAAATAATTTTTATGATTTTTTTAAAAATAGTAAAAGTCATTTTAAAATTATCCTTATAATTTATACAATTAATTTTTAATATTTTATAACATAAATGTATATTATTGAAAATTAAAAGGGTTAAATATTTTTTTAGTCCCTATAAAATTACCAAATTTAATTTTTGGTCCCTATTAAAAAAATAGTATGTTTTGGTCCCTACAAAATAATTATGCACATAGTTTTAGTCCATACTGTTAAATCAATGTGTATTTTTGAATGATTATTTTGCATATATGTTTAGAACATTATAAAAAGTTCCTCGAAAAAAAAGGAACTCAAAATTTAATACCTATTTTGCCTCCTGCCATATAGGCGCTTTTTGAAAAACCCCCCTGCAAAAAAAAAAGTTGCAAAAATTTCCCTAACATTTGAAGATTCTCTCAATTCAGACCTTCATCACATCCAGTCACCAAAAAATCTGATGTGGCAGCGTTTTTTAACTGATGTGTCACGCCATGTTGGCTTTTTATTTTTATTTTGAATTATTTTAATGCCACGTGGCACTTTATTTTATGTTTATTTATTATTTAGATTAGAAAATATGTTAAATGTTCAAAAACTTGCTAGATGTAGGATTTGAACTCACCCCCTTTCTCTCATTGCTTCAATAACTTACCACTAGGCTAGAAACCATTTGTTAAAATATTGTCTCCTTTAATTGATTTTAATACATGTTTTTCGTTTTATACTTTTAAATGATGTTAATATATTATAACTAAATAATATATTTAGTTTTAATTTTTTTTAATGTTACATATACTGTACCAATTTTAGTTTATTAAAATGCTACAATTATTAATTTTTCAAAACTAAACTAGACTAATCCTTTATAAAAACTAAACTATTAATGTTTAAACTATTAAAATAAATTAAATTAAACTAACGTTAATATAATTAAGAAATAAATTAGTTTATTAATTTCTAAAATAATAAATACTGTAATTAATAAAACGTAAATTAAATTAGTTTATTATTATTAAAACGTAAATTAAATTAGCTACAGTAATTATAAATTTATAAATTAATAAATACTGTAATTAATAAAACGTAAATTAAATTAGTTTATTATTATTAAAACGTAAATTAAATAAGCTACAGTAATTATAAATTTACAATAGTGTAACTAATAAATTCATAAATTAAATTGGCTACAGTAATTATAAATTTATTAATTAGTTTATTAGTTATAAATTTAGAAATTAATAAACTAATTAATAAATTTAGAAATTAATAAACTAATTAATAAATTTTTAAATTAGCTACAGAAATTATAAATTTATTAATTAGTTTATTAATTAGTTTATTAATTACAGTATTTATTAATTTATAAATTTATTAATTAGTTTATTATTATTAAAACGTAAATTAAATTAGCTACAATACTTAGTTTAATAATAATAAGTACTTAGTTTAAACTAATTTAATTTAATTTAATTTACATTTTAATAATAATAAACTAATTTAATTTACGTTTTATTAATTACAGTATTTATTAATTTATAAATTTATAATTACTATAGCTAATTTAATTTACGTTTTAATAATAATAAACTAATTTAATTTACGTTTTATTAATTACAGTATTTATTATTTTAGAAATTAATAAACTAATTTATTTCTTAATTATATTAACGTTAGTTTAATTTAATTTATTTTAATAGTTTAAACATTAATAGTTTAGTTTTTATAAAGGATTAGTCTAGTTTAGTTTTGAAAAATTAATAATTGTAGCATTTTAATAAACTAAAATTGGTACAGTATATGTAACATTAAAAAAAATTAAAACTAAATATATTATTTAGTTATAATATATTAACATCATTTAAAAGTATAAAATGAAAAACATGTATTAAAATCAATTAAAGGAGACAGTATTTCAACAAATGGTTTCTAGCCTAGTGGTAAGTTATTGAAGCAATGAGAGAAAGGGGGTGTGTTCAAATCCTACATTTAGCAAGTTTTTGAACATTTAACATATTTTCTAATCTAAATAATAAATAAACATAAAATAAAGTGCCACGTGGCATTAAAATAATTCAAAATAAAAATAAAAAGCCAACATGGCGTGACACATCAGTTAAAAAACGCTGCCACATCAGATTTTTTGGTGACTGGATGTGATGAAGGTCTGAATTGAGAGAATCTTCAAATGTTAGGGAAATTTTTGCAACTTTTTTTTTCGCAGGGGGGTTTTTCAAAAAACGCCTATATGGCAGGGGGCAAAATAGGTATTAACCCTAATTATGCACATAGTTTTAGTCCATACTGTTAAATCAATGTGTATTTTTGAATGATTATTTTGCATATATGTTTAGAACATTATAAAAAGTTCCTCGAAAAAAAAGGAACTCAAAATTTGATTTCTAAGTCGAGAGTTTCATTACTTTTATCATTATCTTTTAAAATTTTAAAAATTCATATTTAACTCTTCTCATTTTAAGAAATTATATAATTTGGTAAAGAAATATTTTATAGTAATCTAAACACGTATGAAAAAAATTATTCAAAAATTTAAAAGTTTAGGAGTAATAAAATAGTTTTCAAAATTTTAAAAAATAGCAAGGACCAAAACTGCTTGAATAAAATTTTTGTAGGGATCAAAATATGTACTTTTTTTATAGGGACGAAAAATGAAGTGTGAGATATTTATAGGAACCAAAAACATATTTAACCCAAATTAAAAATAGTCAAATTAAAAATAGCAAGGATCATAAATTGTAATTTTATTTTTATTTTTTGAATATACAAATTATAAATTATTTTATTTATTAATATTATAAAAATACTTAAAATTAAAAATTTGATATAATATACAACATATAATATATTTAAACTTAATACTAAAAATGAGAATGATAGATTATGATAGAAACAAAGAAAATACTAAAAATAAATAGATTACATTAAATTAATGAATATCATTAAAAATAAATTTTATCAAGTAATAAATTAACACATCACATACGGATAAAAAATAGTTAAATATAAAAGTATATACACATGGCTCGATTCAAATTACATCGTTTTTTGATGATCAATCTTATATCTAATTCAAATTTATTGATTTTCACAAGATATCAAAACACATCCAACGATATTTAATATTTTTTTTTTGTTGGAATCGATTTGTAGTTCTTATTTGAATCGAATTGCTTGTGGACACCCTTATATTAACTAATTATTTATATTTATACATAAAAATATAATTATATTAATAATTATATTTTTTTAAATAGATTTCATGAAATTTTCTTTTAAAATAATATTTTTCAATATAAAATGCTTGTAAACTCAACATAATATTTATAAATATTTTATCTTTAGATAATTGTTCCAAGATATATTTATAGCCAAAGTATATAAATAATATCGTAAAAATCAAAATAAAACATGCTAAAATGAAACATCTTCCTAATAACAATATTGTTCTGTCAAAACAAATATTATTTTTTGGTTCAATATAATATGGGTAATGCTAAGTCGTACTCTAATGACATACGTTAAGAAACCTACAAATAGAAAGTTTATAATGAAAAACACAATGACAAATTAATTATCAATTTTTAATTAACAGTTTAAAGGTAGTGTACTGTCAGTGTAAGAAACATTATATAGACATCCAATAAGATTATTTTAAAGTGTCAATATATAACAGTATTTTAAAAATAAAAGTGTGATGTGGCGGGATACATGTCTGTCATTGATTGACAGTGTAAAAATATTTTACACTGTTGATATATATTCCTTTTTCTCTTTAATTAAATCAATACACAATTTAAAAAAAAAAAAAAAATATTTAACTCTTAATATGTCCCTTTAAAACACATGTTAGCATTACCCTTATAATATTTGCACTATTCTTCTGGATTAGATTTAGTGCAGAAGTTATTGCAACAAGAATCAAACAATTAAGTGGTTTAGTTGAGTGTAAACAGAAATTGATCAAGAATTGTCTCCCACATGAATGATGATTTAGTGGTGTTAACTTAAACAATGCAAAACTATGTTATCCTTGAAAATTAAAATTAAGATCAATGTAAACTTAATTCAATGCGTTTATTTTTATTTTTTATTGATAATACTATTCGTACAACATAAACTTTTACAAAGGCATAGAGCTATATTAGAGTGTATTTGTTTGGCAACAACATAGCTGTCCTTGACAACTGCCACTACTCGAACCTCGTGCTTGACATCTCCGTGAACAATTATCATTAGCTGATGGACAATCTTGTAAACAAAACAATCAACTGTCGTATAGTCACTCATAATTTCTTCATATCTTCTTGCACCACCTACAATCAATACAAAGAATTTTTATATTGAGACGGTGTTTGTGGCATCAACTATAGAGTAAATTATTTTGAAGAAATAGGTAGAGAATAAGTAAGTGTGTTACCTGGATGCAAAACTAAAGCAATGCAAAGAATTGCAATGAAAAAGTGTCCTCGGTTGATGCCGATAGCCATGTTCTCTTGAATGATGAATGGAGAAATCGGGTAACTATTTATATAACAATTATGCTTTTTTTTTTTTTTAAAATATGGTAACTATAAAAAATTTGTATAATTGACCAGAACTAAAAAAAGAACTATGTTAAAAAAATAGTATATTTTTAAAAAAAGAAAGTGTACATGATAATAAAGAATATGTTTGTTTTATTCTTAAAGAATAGATTTTCTTTTTGTATTTTTAAAATAATTTTTATGACATTTCTTTTCAAAATATAAAAAATAAATTTAAAAAATTATTTTATATAACAATTAGAGTTTAATAGACATCCATCATCGTTGAAAACTCTTTTTAAATAATCGTCCAATAAAAACCATCAATTTACTAAATCGTCTAAATCGTTTTAAAATATCATAATGATTTAAGAGGATGTATGTCGTTCACTGATAGTATAAAATTATTTTATAATATTTTTCTATAACAACTATGTTTGACTGTAATAAATTAAAAATATGAAACAAAGTAATTGTGTTTTACACATGGATATTATATTTATCAAAAATTTGTAAGCTAACCAAAATAAAAAAAATAATACCATGTTAAAAAAGAAAATATATTTTCAAAAAAGGAAATGTTCATGCTAATAAAGAATATGTTTCTTTTCATCTTTAAAATAGATTTTTCCTTTTTACTTTTAAAATAATTTTATGAAAAATCCTTTTAAAATATTAAAAGTTATTTTTTAAATTATTTCTATAATTAAAATAACTAATTTTAACGTTCTATAATATAAATGTTCATTATTAAATATTTTAACCTACAGACTTTAATATTGCTGCATGGGTGTCGATCTATGGAATGGATGTGTCGACCTATAGATGAGAAAATTTGTCTATAGGTCGACCAGTAAACGTATGTGCCGACGTACGATGCAATTTTTCATAAAAAGGTTTTATTCATGCATTTTTTATGCATGAGAGTTTTTTCAAGTTGTTTCCAAATGCTTCTATGCTTCAGAATGCTAAGATGCACTTTGAAAATGAGAGGATACAGTGCAATATACATTACTGCTAAAATGTCCTAGTTTTGACATTATGCAAAATACATCTAACAAAAATTTCCACTCACAAAAATTACAAAATTTTTAAAAATCATGTTTTAAATTTTTTTAAATCTTTTAAAATTAGCTTTAAATTTAATTGATTTTTTAAAATTTTTATATTCAAAAAAATTATAATAATGTATTGAAATAAGTAAAATAATATATTAATAAAACTATTTAATATAGTATTTGCATTATTCTTCTCGATTAAATTTAGTGTAGAAGTCATTGCAAAACAAATCAAACAAGTTAGAACGTGTTGCAACCGAAGCCATTGCGACCATAGAATTTCAACCAAACAATAGTTGAATGGACAGAAGAAGCACTATATGATACATGTTTATGTATCTAGAAGCTCTCATTTCTTGGTGCTCTAAGAAGAAACTAGTGGTTTCACAGTTAACTTGTAAAACTGAATACATATATGGTGGTTTTTCAGCTTGTCAAGCGATTTAGCTAATGAATTTGCTATTAGAACTGAACTTCAAGGTGAGCAAACCATCAAGATTAATGATTGACAAAAAATTGTCATAAGTCTTGCTAAGAATATAGTGCGGCATGGAAGAAGTAAGCATGTTGATACTAAGTACCATTTTCTGCACAATCAAGTTCAGAATGAAGTACTTGAGATTGTTCATGTCAGCAGTCAGAAGAAACTTGAAGATGTGTTGACCAAGGCAATCAAAATTGAACACTTCATCAATATGAGGGAAGGAATTGGTGTCATTGACTTTTAAACTTGAATGTGAATTAAGGGGTAGTGTTGAAATCTAATTCAAATTCATGTTGTAAGTTTGGATTTGCATTTGATTTTAGGTTCAGTTTTCATTTCAGTTGCATTTAGTTTGCTTTAGAATTTGGGTTAGTATATAAACCCAATCACAAACATTTGTAACATAATTCTAAATTTTATAATGCTTTTAAAGTTAATTATGTTTCATTCTCTTTCTGCAATTTTTCTGCATCTTCTACGATTCTTGTGCATCAATGGCAGTTCATTGTTGAAATCAAATAATTGGTATCCAAAGCTCTGGTTTGATTCACATGGAAACATGAGTGTATTGAGGTGTGTGATTGATTTCGTTCTTGAAATCTGCATTGAATTGAAGTTCAAAATTGAAGATAATCACAAATCTTATTTCTTAGGGTTTGAGAAACACGAGTGTTAGTGAGAACTGCATGATTTTCACAAGAACTAAGATGAACGGAGAAAACAGTAGCTTGAACACAAAGCTTCCAGTATTCGATGGAAAGAATTGAATCGATAATCGATTCAAATGTATGTGTTGTTTGAATATCAAGATGTTCTTGATCTCGCCAAAGATGGTTAGACTCCAGTTGCACAAAATGCAGCAGAAGCAGAAAGAAATGCACAAGGTGAAATAAGGAAGAAGGATCATAAGGCATTATTCTAAATCCATCAGTGTGTGGATACAAAGGTGTTTGAGAATATTATTAATTCGATGACGGCAAAGGCGGCGTGGAATACAATAGTGTGGTGCTATGGTGATGACGCATTAGTGAAGAAGGCAACATTGCAGTCCTTATCAAGCAATATGAGAATCTTAGCATGAAGAACAATGAGAATGTGCCTGATTAAATATCGAGAGTAATTGTGTTCACGAATGATATGGAGTCTGGTGGAGAAATGCTCTTTGAACAAGTAATCATTGAAAAGGTACTGAGATCACTTACTCCTCAGTTTGCTTACGTAGTTGTAACCATAAAACACTTTAAAGACACTAGAAACATGAGAAATAAAGAGCTTTGGAGTAGTTTAGAGGAACAAGAGTTGTGTCTAACTAAAACAAAATATGAAAAAGGAGATAGAATAGGCTCTAAAAGCTCAGACCCGGAAAGCTTTTTCTGGAAAGAAGAAACAGATGCAATTATGGCTAGAGAATAAGAAAAAGTATGGTGGTGGTGTTCAAAAGTCACAAATCTCAAATTATAATAAGAAACATCATAATGTTCAAAAGGAAAGGAGAATTTTGGCAAGTGAAAGGTCAAGTCTTACAGTTGTAGCAAGATTTGTCATTTTGCTGCTGATTATTGGTCAAACAAGGTTAGCAAGGGTGAAAAAGCCAACATAGCCGGAGGAGATTCTGATGATGAATCTATGTTATTGATGGCATATGAGAATGTAGGTGGATCAATGGTAGACTGGTGGTATATGGACACTAGCTGCTCAAATCACCTAACAAGAAACAAGCAGTGACTGATTGATTTTGACTCTAGTAAAAGGACATATATCAAATGTAATATCCCGTAAAATTCTGAGCGTTTTGGATAATATTATTTTGGCCAACTGGGTTCCGGTGTACTCTGAGCAATTATTGGATAAAAATAATTAGAGTAAACTGACGAACTCATATTGATTAAATTTAATACTATTTAACTTGGAATTTTATTAATTGGTGCATTTGAGATAATTTGGATAATTAGTAGTATTGCCAATTAATATTTTCTATGTATATTTTCTTTTCCTTACCTTATTTGAAAAGTTAGAAAACTTTGAGAAGGAATTGGAAGAGAAAGGAAAAGAGAGGAAAAAGGAAGGAAAGGAAGAGGAAAATTCTCTCAAGAGCTCCAGGACTCGAATCATCAACCAATCTTCATCTTTTCATCTCAACTACAACCTCCTCATCTTGTAATCCAGGTGGGTTCTAGTTAGACACTTTAGAATAGAATTTTATTGAGTTTTAGAGTTAGTTTGATATTGTTAGAAAATGTGAAATTTGACAATAGTATCATAATCTAACTGCTAAAATTCGATAATTGATTGTGTGTTATGCTGGTTGTGATGATTATAACATGTTTTGGTGTATTTGACTGAGAAAAAAAATGGGATTTGGGGGTTGTTTTGGATCACCCCGTAGCAGAACTTTTCTGCAGGAAAATTCTGGGTTTCCACTGCCCATACGCGTATCACGCAAGGCAATACGCGTATTGGGGTGGTCAATACGCGTATGGCAAAGAAGGATTTTGGGCGTTACGCATATGGGAGGAGGAAATACGCGTATGGGTTGGGCAATACGCGTATTGGAGGATTAAATGAAATTTTGAAGGGAAATCAGCCTCTGCCCATACGCGTATGACCTTGGGCAATACGCGTATGGCTGGGCGAGCCAGCTTGGCAATACGCGTAAGGCTTAGGGCAATACGCGTAGGGTCAGGAAAATGTAGAATTGTGTTTTCTCGCGATACTATTTCTCGTTATGTCCATAACTTTTGACTCGGTTATCCATTTTTAACATTCTTGATATCTTTGGAAAGCTAGCAAAAATGTATTTTGTTATTAAAATGGTTTTAAGATTATTGGCCGATTTAATTATGTCGGGATTTTGGAATAGTGTCGTTTTGTCGACTTTTATCGATTAATGGTGTGTAATCGTTGTTGAATACGTATGCATGTTAAAATACGGAATAAGTAGAGTGAGAAACATTACCATAAACAATGCCGGAAAAAATATAGAATGAATAAACACTAGTATGGAACATGTGTGTTAACCGTTCGGTTGTGTTAAGGCATGATGGCCTTGTGATTGTCGAATACAATCACGTCTGTGTGTGATCACGTAATCGTAATCGGTTATTTTTGCGAGTGCGTTTCATGGGTCTCGAGCTCCTCTGAAACATGTGCACAACTACTTGGCAGGTTTGATTCCCGCGTGCAGTACGAATGGCGCTCTGGGAGCGTATGCTTGTGACGGTTAATGGCCCGTGTGAAGTGACGGTTCATAACGGTTAATGGCCCGTAGAACCCGAATCCATTCGTATGTCAAGTAGGTTACCAGGATCCATGACTCGGGTCGATTTCTAGACGTAGAAGCGGACGGGAACAGGGGATGCCTTGGTGTGGTTACCGATTAGTGATATTGTGAGTTGATGAACTCATAGCATGTTTCCATATAGCGTGTGTACTCAAAGTCACTTCCCTTCCCTTTTGACTTGAGTTAGGTCTATTAGAACCTTGTAGAGCCGAGAGGACTCTAAGTTAGGGAACTCACCGAGATTTGATGTATCTCACCCCACTGTTGTTGTTTACATCACAGGTACTGCAGGTTCCGCGAAGGGTAAGGATAAGGCCGTGTAATTATCCTTACTTATCTGATGGCTTTGCTTCCGTTGTGGAGTTTTTGAGATCATTAGTGATCTAGTTCTTAGTATTTGTCCGTGAAACATCTTGTAGATATACGATGCCGTAGTTTTTTGTATTAGGTATTTTGGGCATGTATATCTATAATGTGTTTACTAGGAACTTATTGTATATTTCAGTACCAAACGTATTATTCATGTATAATATATGCTTTGATGTATGTATATATATATATATGGGCATTACAGTTGGTATCAGAGCAGGTCATATCCTCGACCTAGCCATGAAATAGAATAAGTTTTCTTTCCATTTCATATGCGGCGTGTCGCCATTGGTCTTGCATGTTATATTTATGGTATTGAGTCTGATCAACTTAATCCTATCTGTATGAAATTCAGGAACATGGCTGACAGGCGCAGAAACAACCGTGGTAGACCGAGGACCACTCCAACAGATGCAGCAACAGCAGAATCAGTTTGTGCAACAAATGGTACAACAAATGGCTGGTGGTTTGCATCCTCCAGTGGTGGTACCAGAAGTTGCAGGGGGAACCTTTAGGGATTTCATCCGTATGAATCCTCCAGAATTTTAGGGAGGGTTAGATCCAGTAAAGGCTCATGAATGGATATCAGGTATGGGACGGATTTTCCTAATAGTTCAGTGCAATGAAGAAAACAAGGTGGTCTTCGCTTCTCATTTGCTGAAGGGTCCTGCCATGAGGTGGTGGGAAAATGCTTCAGCCTTAATGACAATTCAAGAGGTATCAAAGGTATGGGAACAATTTAAGATAACTTTTATGGAGAAATATTTTCCAAGTTCCTTGAGGTCTCAGAAGGAATTCGAGTTTCAACAACTGAGGCAAGGTAACTTGACTGTGGCTTCTTATGCGGAAAAGTTCGAGGTTATGGCTGCTTATTCTAGACAAGCCATGTATGCTCCTGATGAGAGGTGGAAGATTGATCAGTTTCTGTTTGGTTTAAGGGCTGAAATTTCACACAGTGTATCTCAGAGAGAATTTACTAGCTATGCTTAATTATTACGACAGTGTTATGTTGCGGAACATAGTTTGAAAAAGGTACAAATGGAAGGAGATTTGAGCAGGGCAACTCAAAGTGACCGTGGAAGATCGAATCAACAGTTTAGGCAAAGGCAACAAACTTTTAAGGGAAAGCAGGTTCAGAATTCTAGGACCAGCGCACCTCCGGTGTGTCGTACTTGTGGCCGGAATCATTACGGACGGTGTGGTATCGAAGGTGTGAGGTGTTATCAGTGCCAGAAAGTGGGCCGCTTGGCGAGAGATTGTCCTCAGAGTAGGAATCAAGCACAAGGGAGGACTACCAGGCGAGTTTACACGATGGATGCAAGGAAAGCAAAGGGTGACAATTCCTTGATTGCTGGTACGTGTTTTGTAAATGGACATCCTTGTTTTGTTTTATTTGATTGTGGGGCAACGCATTCTTTTGTGTCCACGCGTTGCGTGAAGCGACTTGGGTTGCAAGCTCTTCCTTTGTTTCCTCCTATGGTGGTTACTACTGCCATATATGAGATTGTAGAGACACCGTTGATGTGTGAAAATTGTGTATTATCGGTGAATGAAAGATTGATCTTATTTGTTTGCCACTTAAGAAAGTGGATGTTGTTCTGGGAATGGATTGGCTTTCTGCTAATTCGGTGTTTATCGGGTGTGAGGAAAAACTGATCATTATTCCATCTGCCGAGGCCACTTCGAAGGATGTGTTAACTACTATCTTAGAAGGAACAGTTGGAATGATTAATTTCTTGTTTGAGGAAGAAAAGTCTGTTCTTTTGATTCTTACTAAGGAGGAGAGTAGTAACATCCCAGTTTTGAGTATTCCGGTAGTTTGTGACTTTCCTGAAGTTTTCCCCGAGGATATCACTTCTCTTCCTCCGGAGCGGGAAGTGGAATTCTCTATTGACCTGATACCGGGAATGGCTCCAATATCCATTTCTCCGTATCGGATGGCACCACTTGAATTAAGAGAATTAAAGGACCAATTGGAAGAATTGTTGGCTAAGCATTTTGTTCGACCCAGTGTTTCACCCTGGGGAGCTCCAGTGTTATTGGTAAAGAAGAAAGATGGTGGAATGCGGTTGTGTCTTGACTACCGTCAGTTGAATAAGGTCACCATTAAGAACAAATACCATTTACCAAGGATAGATGACCTGTTAGATCAATTGAAAGGAGCCTGTGTGTTCTCAAAGATTGATTTACGGTCGGGTTATCATCAGATTCGTGTGAAGAGTTCAGATGTACCAAAGACTGCTTTTAGAACCCATTATGGTCATTATGAATTCTTGGTGATGCCTTTCGGTGTGACAAATGCTCCGGCGGTTTTCATGGATTATATGAATCGGATATTTCAACCTTACTTGGACCAATTTGTGGTGATTTTCATTGATGACATTCTTATTTATTCTCGTGATCCTCAAGAGCACGGAGAACACTTAAGAATCATTTGATCCATCTTGCAAGAGAAGTAAATTTTTGCTAAGTTCAGTAAGTGTGAGTTTTGGATGTCTGAGGTTAATTTCCTTGGTCATGTCATATCCTAGGGAGGTGTAGCGGTCGATCCATCAAAAGTTAAAGCGGTGATTAATTGGGAGAGACCGAAGAATGCTTCTGAAGTTAGAAGTTTCTTGGGATTGGCAAGGTACTACAGAAGATTTATCAAGGGGTTTTCGCAGTTGGCTTTACCATTGACGAGACTTACTCGGAAGGATTATTCGTATGAGTGGGATTCGGCTTGTGAAAGAAGTTTTAGGAGTTTGAAGGAGAGATTGACGACCGCTCCTGTTTTGGTTATTCCTGATCCTAGCAAGTCATATGAGGTATATTGTGATGCATCGAAGAAGAGTTTAGGCGGAGTGTTAATGTAGGAGGGACATGTAGTGGCTTATGCATCACGACAGTTGAAAGTCCATGAAGAGAATTACCCAACACATGACTTAGAATTGGTGGCAGTTGTATTTACCTTGAAAATGTGGCGTCACTATTTGTATGGTGTACGTTTTGAGATGTTTAGCGACCACAAAAGCTTAAAGTACTTATTTGATCAGAAAGAGTTGAACATGCGTCAGAGGAGATGGATGGAATATTTGAAGGATTATGACTTGGAGTTAAAATACCATCCGGGTAAAGCAAATAAGGTGGAGGATGCATTGAGTAGGAAGGTGTTGCATAATGCCGAGTTGATGATGTTAAAGTATACCTTAATGGAAAAGTTTAGAGATCTAAATCTTCAATTTAACTGGACTCCAAATTGTGTAGTCATGGGGAATTTGAATGTCTCTTCTACTCTTAGGGAAGAAATCTAGCAAGAGCAAGGGTTAGACGAGAAGTTACAGGAAGTGTTACTAAAACCGGGTTTTATGGGAGCTACCGACGGAACTATTTTATTTAACCAAAGGGTTTGTGTTTCGGATAACACGGGGTTAAAACTAAGGATTTTGGAAGAAGCGCATAAGGGTGCTTTTACTATACATCCGGGGTCTTCAAAGATGTATCAAGATTTAAAGAGGGACTATTGGTGGTCCGGGATGAAAAGAGATATTGCGGTGTATGTGTCGGAATGTGCGGTGTGCCAACAAGTGAAGATTGAGCACCAAAGGCCGGGTGGCTTGTTGCAACCTTTAGAAATTCCGACGTCGAAATGGGAGAGTATTTCAATGGACTTTGCAGTGGGATTGCCCCGTGCGCAGGGTGGTTATGATTCGATTTGGGTAATTGTGGATCGGTTAACGAAATCAGCTCATTTCTTAGCTGTGAAGACTACCTACAAGGCGAGTCATCTCGCAAGGTTGTTCATCTCAGAAATAGTGAGATTGCATGGCATTCCTACTAGCATCGTTTCGGATAGAGATCCAAAGTTTACCTCAAGATTTTGGAGAGCTTTTCAACAAGCCATGGGAACGAGGTTATGTTTGAGTACGTCGAATCATCCGCAAACGAACGGTCAGACGGAACGGACAATACAAACTATGGAGGACATGTTAAGAGCTTGTGTACTTGAAAGCGGAGGAAATTGGATTGAATTCTTGCCGTTGATCGAATTCTCTTATAATAACAATTATCATGCAAGTATTGGTATGGCACCTTACGAGGCGTTATATGGTAGGAAGTGTAGAACGCCATTGTGTTGGGATGAATTTGGCGACGATAGAATTTTGGGATCGGAGATTATCCACGAGACCACGGAAAAGATTAGAATGATTCGTGGAAAAGTTAAATAAGCTCAAGATCGTCAGAAAAGCTATGCGGACAACCGTAGGAGACCGTTAGAGTTTGATGAGGGTGATCATGTATTCTTGAAGGTTACTCCAAGATTGAGATTGAAAGGACCATTTAAATCGCGGAAGTTAAGTCCAAGATACGTAGGACCGTATCAAATCTTAGAAAGAATTGGAGAAGTAGCTTACAGATTAGCCTTACCGCCTTCTCTGTCAGAGATGCACGATGTTTTTCATGTGTCTCAGCTTCAGAAATTTGTCCCAGATCCTCTTCAACCAGTTTTACCAGAACAATTGAGATAGAAGCTTATTTGACATTTGAGCCTCAGCCGAGTCGTATCACTGGAAGAGAAACTAAAGTGTTAAGGAATAAAGAGATTCCTCTTGTTAAGGTCCAGTGGGACGAGACGCATCCGGGCAATGCAACTTGGGAATTGGAATCGGAGATGCGGGAGGTCTATCCTCATCTTTTCAGGTATTTGTTTTAAATTCGTGGGCGAATTTCTATTTAAGGGTGGGAGGATGTAATACCCCGTAAAATTCTGAGCGTTTTGGATAATATTATTTTGGCCAACTGGGTTTCAGTGTACTCTGAGCAATTATTGGATAAAAATAATTAGAGTAAACTGACGAACTCAGATTGATTAAATTTAATACTATTTAACTTGGAATTTTATTAATTGGTGCATTTGAGATAATTTGGATAATTAGTAGTATTGCCAATTAATATTTTCTATGTATATTTTCTTTTCCTTACCTTATTTGAAAAGTTAGAAAACTTTGAGAAGGAATTGGAAAAGAAAGGAAAAGAGAGGAAAAAGGAAGGAAAGGAAGAGGAAAATTCTCTCAAGAGCTCCAGGACTCAAATCATCAACCAATCTTCATCTTTTCATCTCATCTTCAACCTCCTCATCTTGTAATCCAGGTGGGTTCTAGTTAGATAATTTAGAATAGAATTTTATTGAGTTTTAGAGTTAGTTTGAAATTGTTAGAAAATGTGAAATTTTACAATGGAATCATAATCTAACTGCTAAAATTCGATAATTGATTGTGTGTTATGCTGGTTGTGATGATTATAACATGTTTTGGTGTATTTGACTGAGAAAAAATGGGATTTTGGGGTTGTTTTGGATCACCCCGTAGCAGAACTTTTCTGCAGGAAAATTCTGGGTTTCCATTGCCCATACGCGTATCACGCAAGGCAATACGTGTATTGGGGTGGTCAATACGCATATGGCAATGAAGGATTTTGGGCGTTACGCGTATGGAAGGAGGCAATACGCGTATGGGTTGGGCAATACGCGTATTGGAGGATTAAATGAAATTTTGAAGGGAAATCAGCCTCTGCCCATACGCGTATGACCTTGGGCAATACGCGTATGGCTGGGCGAGCCAGCTTGGCAATACCCGTAAGGCTTAGGGCAATACGCGTACGGCCAGGAAAATGTAGAATTGTGTTTTCTCGCGATACTATTTCTCGTTATGTCCATAACTTTTGACTCGATTATCCATTTTTAACATTCTTGATATCATTGGAAAGCTAACAAAAATGTATTTTCTTATTAAAATAGTTTTAAGATTGTTGGCCGATTTAACTATGTCGGGATTTTGGAATAGTGTCGTTTTGACGACTTTTATCGTTTAATGGTGTGTAATCGTTGTTGAATACGTATGCATGTTAAAATACGGAATAGGTAGAGTGAGAAACATTACCATAAACAATGTCGGAAAAAAAATATAGAATGAATAAACACTAGTATGGAACATGTGTATTAACCGTTCGGTTGTTTTAAGGCATGATGGCCTTGTGATTGTCGAATACAATCACGTCTGTGTGTGATCACGTAATCGTAACTGGTTATTTTTGCGAGTGTATTTCATGGGTCTCGAGCTCCTCTGAAACATGTGCACAACTACTTGGAAGGTTTGATTCCCGCGTGCAGTAAGAATGGCGCCCTGGGAGCGTATGCTTGTGACGGTTAATGGCCTATGTGAAGTGACGGTTCATAACGGTTAATGGCCCGTAGAACCCGAATCCATTCGTATGTCAAGTAGGTTACCAGGATCCATGACTCGGGTCGACTTCTAGACGTAGAAGCGGACGGGAACAGGGGATGCCTTGGTGTGGTTACCGATTAGTGATATTGTGAGTTGATGAACTCATAGCATGTTTCCATATAGTGTGTGTGCTCAAAGTCACTTCCCTTCCCTTTTGACTTGAGTTAGGTCTATTAGAACCTTGTAGAGCCGAGAGGACTCTAAGTTAGGGAACTCACTGAGATTTGATGTATCTCACCCCACTGTTGTTGTTTACATCACAGGTACTGCAGGTTCCGCGAAGGGTAAGGATAAGGCCGTGTGATTATCCTTACTTATCTGATGGCTTTGCTTCTGTTGTGGAGTTTTTGAGATCATTAGTGATCTAGTTCTTAGTATTTGTCTGTGAAACATCTTGTAGATATACTATGCCGTAGTTTTTTGTATTAGGCATTTTAGGCATGTATATGTATAATGTGTTTACTAGGAACTTATTGTATATTTCAGTACCAAACGTATTATTCATGTATAATATATGCTTTGATGTATGTATATATATATGGGCATTACATCAAATGTTTTGATGATGAGTATCTGAATACTAAACTAATGGGAAATGTCATAGTGAAATTGAACAAAGGAAAAAATGTACTGATCAAGGATGTATGTTATGTTCTTCGCATGAATATCAATATGATGAGTGTAGGTCAAGTGATTGAAAAAGATTTTACAATAACCATGAAGGACAATATCTTGAAGTTGTATGATTGTAATTAGAAGTTGATTATGCTGTATAAACATGGAAGAAATAGGACATTCAAAGTGAATGTTGCAACATCATACACTTAATGCCTTCGTGCAAAAAGTGCTGAAGGGGAAAGTGAGTTGTGGCATAAAAGATTGGGGCATCTGAACTACAGAGTGCCATGATGGTGGACTCTGAACATGTCAGCATCAATAATGTTCTCAAAAAGAAGGTGTGGGTGAACACCATGAAGGAAGAGCTTGAGGCCATTGAAAGAAACAAGACATGAGAATTGATTATTCTACCTGAGAACAAGAAATCTATCAGTGTGAGATGGGTTTTCAAGATAATTTTGAAGCTAAATGGTTTAGTTAACAAGGATAAAGCAAGTTTAGTATATAAAGGATTCCTATAAAAGCATCATTTAGACTACTTTGAAGTGTTTGCACTTGTAGCTTGACATGAAACTATAAGGTAAGTTATTGCTCTAACTAAAAATAGGAATTGGCATATGATACATAGAAATGTAAAGCCAGCTTTTCTGAATGGTTCATTACAAAAAGAATTTTATGTGTTACAACATCCTGAATTTGTGAAAGAAATTAAAACAAAGAAGGGATGGTGCACAAGTTGCATTGGGCCTTGTATGGGATGAAATAAGCTCCAAGGGCATGAAATCTGAAAATTGATTCATTTTTCAAGCATCCGGGATTCAAAAAAATGTGAAATGGAATATAATGTGTATTTGCAACATGCTAAAGAAGGAAATGTGATTCTAGTGTGTCTTTTTGTGAATGACATACTTTTGAAAGAGAGTTGTACTTTTGAGATAAACAAGTTCAATATGGTGCTGATGAATGCATTTGATATGACTGACCTTGAAACTTTGGTATATTTTCTAGGGATGGAACATTTGCATTTCATGCTAATAGATGATATGTTTGTTTTAGTCTTAAAAATGGTTTTTTTTCTTTGTACTTTAAAATTAATTTTTATAATACTAAAAGTTATTTTAAAATTATTTTTCTAATTTATACAATTAATTTTTAACAATTTATAACATAAATGTACATTATTGAAAATTAAACATAGTCAAAATAAAATAATTTTGTAAAAAATGTTTTAAAAATGATTTTTTTAAACCTTTAAAAATTAGCTTTATATTTAATTTGTTTTTAAAAATTTTGAAATTGAAAAAAAAATATAATAAAGTAATGAAATAAGTAAATGATATTTAACCTAATTTTTTATTTTAGCATCAAAAAAAATTTGTGCAAAATATCTTTTAAATAAGAATATGTATATTTCTTTATTTTTTTTCAGAGTGGGATGTAAATTAGGGTTGTTCGCTGTTTGGTTTGGGATGATTGGTTAAAAAATCTTATCCAACCCGATTCAATATCATAAATTTTAATTTTTTTGAAATAAAAGATTATATTTCACAATAGCAAGAATATACAAAGGCGGTCGCCAACGAACCAGTCCAAGAACCCACAACAACCAAAACCACAAATTACGACATTAAAAGTTTAGCTATAAGAGCTCTATACTTAACTTTGCTCCAACCTCTATACACAATGCTATCTATTATATCCTTTGTAATTTTACTATTATCTCTATTATCTTCAAAAATCACAGCATTACGGGAACGCCATATACCGTAGATTGCTTCAGCCACCGCCATCTTAAATAAACCACGTATTTTATTTTTACCTTTGGAATGAATCAAAATCCACCTCAGTTCAATTTTAATTTTATTTTTGAATATACAAATTATAAATTATTTTATTTATTATTATTATAAAAATATTAAAAATTAAAAAATTTGATATAATATATAACATATAATATATTTAATCTTAATATTAAAAATGAGAATGATAGATTATAATAGAAACAAGTAAAATAATAAAAATAAATAGATAAATCAAATTTTTATAATTGACCAGAAATAAAAAAGAACTATGTGAAAAAAAATAGTATATTTTAAAAAAAGAAACTGTACATGATAATAAAGAATATGTTACTTTTATTCTTAAAAAATAAATTTTCTTTTTGTATTTTTAAAATAATTTTTATGTAATTTTTTTCAAAATATAAAAGACAAATTTAAAATTATTTTATATGACAATTAGGGTTTAATAAACATGCATCGTAGTTGTAATTTTTTTTTACATAATCGTCCAATAAAAACCACCAATTTACTAAATCGTTTAAATCGTTTTAAAATACCATAACGATTTAAAAGGATGCATGTCGTTCATTGGATGATAGTATAAAATTATTTTATAACATTTTTCTATAACAACTATGTTTGACTGTAATAAATTAAAAATATAAAACAAAGTAATTGTGTTTTACATATGGATATTATATTTATCAAAAATTGTAAGCTAACCATAATAAAAAATAATACCATGTTAAAAAAGAAACTATATTTTCAAAAAAAGGAATTGTTCATGCTAATAAAGAATATGTTAGTTTTCATCTATAAAAGAGATTTTTTCTTTTTATTTTTAAAATAATTTTATGAAAATTTCTTTTAAATAACTAATTTTAACGTTCTATAACATAAATGTTCATTATTAAATATTTTAACCTACAGACTTTAATATTGCCGCATGGGTGTCGACTTATGGAATGGATGTGTCGACCTATAGATGAGAAAATTTGTCTATAGGTCGACCTGTAGATGTATTTACCAACGTATGATGCAATTTTTCACAAAAAGGTTTTATTCATGCATTTTTTATGCATGAGACTTTTTTCAAGTTGTTTCCAAATGCTTCTATGCTTCAAAATGCTAAGATGCACTTTGAGAATTAGAGGATATAATGCAATATACATTACCACTAAAATAACCTAGTTTTAACATCATGCAAAATACATATAACAAAAATTTTCACTCACAAAAATAATAAAAATTTTAAAAACTGCATGATTTGCACAAGAACTAAAAAGAACGGAGAAAATTGTAGCTTGAACACAAAGCTTCAAGTATTCTATGGAAAGAATTGAATCGATAATTGATTCAAATGCATGTGTTGTTTGGATATCAATATGTTCTTGATCTCGTCAAAGATGTTTAGACTCCAGTTGCAAAAAATGCAGAAGAAGCGGAAAGAAATGTACAAGGTGAAACAAGGAAGAAGGATCAGCAACCATTGTTATAAATTCATCAGTGTGCCGATATAGAGGTGTTTGACAAAATTATTGATTCGACGACGGCAAAGGCGGCGCGGGATACACTAGTGTGGTGCTATGGTGGTGATGCATTAGAGAAGATGGTGAAGTTGCAGTCCTTATGCAAGTAATATGAGAATCTCAGCATGAAGAACAATGGGAAGGTGCCTGATTAAATCTTGAGAGTAATTGTGTTCACGAATGATATGTAGTCTTATGGAGAAATGCTCTTTGAACAAGTAATCATTGAAAAGGTACTGAGATCACTTACTTCTCAATTTGCTTACGTAGTTGTAACCATAAAACACTTTAAAGACACTAGAAACATGAGAATTAAAGAGCTTTGGAGTAGTTTAGAGGCATAAGAGTTGTGTCTAACTAAAACAAAATATGAAAAAGGAGATAGAATAGGCTCTAAAAGCTTAAACCCTGAAAGCTTTTTCTGGAAAGAAGAACCGGAAATGATTATGGCTAGAGAACAAGAAAAAGTATGGTGGTGGTGTTCAGAAGTCAGAACTCTAAAATTATAATAAGAAACATCATAATGTTCAAAAGGAAAAGAGAATTATGATGGTGGTGTAGCAAGTTTTGTCATTTTGCTGCTGATTGTTGGTCAAACAAGGTTAGCAAGGTTGAAAAATCCAACATAGCTGGAGGAGATTCTGATGATGAACCTATGATATTAACGGCATATAAGAATGTAGGTGGATCAATGGTAGACTAGTGGTATATATAAACTAGCTACTCAAATCACCTAACAAGAAACAAGCAGTGACAAATTGATTTTGACTCTAGTAAAAGGACAAATATCAAATGTGTTGATGATCAGTATATGAATACTAAACGAATGGGAAATGTCATAGTGAAATTGAACAATGGAAAAACTGTACTGATCAAGGATGTATGTTATGTTTTTTGCATGAATAGTAATATGATGAGTGTAGGTCAGCTGATTGAAAAAGATTTTACAATAACCAAGAAGGACAATCTCTTGAAGTTGTATGATTGTAATTAGAAGCTGATTATGCAGTCTAAACATGGAAGAAATAGAACATTCAAAGTGAATGTTGCAACATCATACACTTAATACCTTGGTGCAAAAAGTGCTGAAGGGGAAAGTGAGTTGTGGCACAAAAGATTAGGGCATCTGAACTACAGAGTGCCATGATGGTGGACTCTGAACCTGTCAGCATCAATGAGGCTCTAAAAAAGAATGTGTGGGTGAACACCATGAAGGAAGAGCTTGAGGCCATTGAAAGAAACAAGACATGGGAATTGATTATTCTACCTCGGAGCAAGAAATCCATCAGTGTGAGATGGGTTTTCAAGATAATGTTGGTGCTAGATGGTTCAGTTGATAAGCATAAAGCAAGTTTAGTAGATAAATGATTCCTATATAAGTATCATTTAGACTAGTTTGAAGTGTTTGCACTTGTAGCTAGACATGAAACTATAAGGTTGGTTATTGCTATAAATAAAAATAGGAATTGGCATCTAATACATATAAATGTAAAGTCAGCTTTTCTGAATGGTCCATTGCAAGAAGAATTTTTGTGTTACAACCTCCTGGATTTGTGAAAGAAAACAAAGAAAGGATGGTGAACAAGTTCCATTGGGCCTTGTATGGGATGAAATAAGCTCCAAGAGCATGGAATCTGAAAAATTGATTCATTTTTCAAGCATCTGGGATTAAAAAAATGTGAAATGGAATATGGTGTGTAGTTGGAGCATGCTTAAGAAGGAAATGTGATTCTGGTGTGTCTTTTTATGAATGACATATTTCTGACTGAGAGTTGTACTTTTGAGATAAACAAGTTCAATATGGCGCTGAGGAATGCATTTGATATGACTAACCTTGGAAATTTGGTATATTTTCTAGGGATGGAGCATTTACATTTCATGCTAATAGATGATATGTTTGTTTTAAAATGGTTTTAAAAATATTTTTTATGATATTTTTTAAAATACTAAAAGTTATTTTAAAATAATTTTTCAAATTTATACAATTAATTTTTAACAATTTCTAACATAAATTTACATTATTGAAAATTAAACATGGTCAAAATAACATAATTTCGTAAAAAAAATGTTTTAAAAATGAGTTTTTTTTAAACCTTTAAAAATTTGCTTTATATTTAATTGGTTTTTTAAAATTTTGATATTAAAAAAATATATAATAAATTAATGAAATAACTAAAAAATATTTATAACCAAAGTATATAAATAATTTCTTAAAAATCAAAATAAAACAAGAACATGCTAAAATGAAATATCTTCCTAATAATAATATTTTTCTGTCAAAACAAATATTATCTTTTGGTGCAAAATAATATGGGCAATGCTAAGTCGTACGGTAATGGCACATGTTAAGAAACTTACAAATAGAAAGTTTATATTGAAAAAGACAATAAAAAATTAATTAATAACTTTTAATTAAAATAATACACAATTTAAAAAAAATTACATTTAACTCTTAATATGTCCCTTTAAAACACATGTTAGCATTACCCTGATAATATTTGCAATATTCTTCTGGATTAGATTTAGTGCAGAAGTTATTGCAACAAGAATCAAACAATTAAGTGGTTTAGTTGAGTGTAAACAGAAATTGATCAGGAATTGTCTCCCACGTGAATGATGATTTAGTGGTGTTAACTGAAACAATGGAAAACTATGTTATCCTTAGGATGGTGGACTTTGATTCGGCTATTTTGGCGGTGAAAAGGGACTCAATAACCAAAAAGCAGTCTGCTAGAAAGATAGGTGGGGAGGTTGGAGTCATAATAGGTAACGAGATAGTGACTGGCCTTTTACCTATAGAGACGATTGGGGTGACGTGTGATAAAGCAAGTTGGAAGATTGCAAAGGATAAAGTATTAAAATATAGAAAATTGTCTGACTGTATTGGGCTTTTTAAGAAAAGAAAGGGTAAGCCCAAAAAAAGAATCTTGGGTCGTTCCTCCTTAGACGGGTTAGGGTGTTCTGAAGATCTAATAGAGCAATTCTCTCAACCTTCTTAATTTGAAGCACTCAATCGTAATAACGATTCGAAATCTGATGAACATGGGCAGACTAGATCGGTGGACTCTGTGAATTTCTCTGCAGTGCGATTTTATGTTGCGATCCCACTACCGACTCTTATGTGTGCCAGTGCAACCTCAAATTTTGGGAAAATATGGAATCGAATGTGTGCAGAAGGTGTGGAACATGGTGGCTAAACTTGGTGTGGTGGAAAACAATAGCAAGAAGGACTATTCAAAGAAGATTGCGGAGATGGAGGCGAAAGATAACTTACCATTTTACAGTAAGAAGGAGAACAACAAAAGGGGATCATGATAGTGGGTTCATTGAATATTAGAGGGGGAGGCAACCAGTCCAAGCGCAAGAGGATTAGTTATATCATCAAGTCATGTAAAGCTGATAACTTCTTCATCCAAGAGTCAAAATTAGTGGATGTAGATGAGAGAGTGGCTCAGAGTCTGTGGAGAGATCAGGAGGTGGGATGGTCGTTTAGTAATTCTGTTGGGAATTATGGAGGTATAGTCACCCTTTGGAAGGAAGATATTATCCATCCTGTCTTATCTTTCAAAGGGGAGGGGTTTTTGGGAGTTAAAGTTATCTGGAAAAATGAGGCATTCTATTTGGTCAATGTGTATTCAGACTGTAGTTTGATGGAAAAACGTAAATTGTGGTATGATCTATTGGAGTGGAAGAGGAAATTTGGAGACGGGTTGTGGATTTTAGGGGGCGACTTTAATGCAATTACCAATAGGTCGGAAAGAAAGGGGATCGCTATTGATCTGAGAGATTCAGAGAGGAGTGGTTTCATAGATTTTATCAAGAGTTTGAATCTAGTCAATCTTCCAGTTACAGGTAATCATTTTACTTAGTTTAGTGGTGATGGCAAAGCAATGAGTGGGATTGACAAGTTCTTAGTGGAGGGAGCTTTCATTGACAGATGGGGAGTGTCGGGCCAAACAATTGGGAAGAGAGATATTTCTTTTCTTTTTTTTTGAAATAAAAGAATTTATTAAACCAAAAACAGTCAAAGAACAAGCCGATCCCAAGATCCAGGCCACAAAAGGACTAAACATAACAATCACAACCTATTACAATAATCTATGAGCTTCTTATCTTTCTCAATGCACTTATAAATCATCTCCCTAATGCCATTACACTGTAGATCTTTACTACAAGTTTGGAAAATAATCTTGTTTCGCATATTCCAAAGGTAATAGACCGTCCGGGTGATAGCAATCTTCAAGATTTTACTCTTACTTCCCTTGCTCTTGCACTGCTGGCTGATCCATCTCAGTTCTTCATTCCAATCAACGAGATCACGAATGAACCCAAACATACTGAGCACTTGTTTCCACACTTGGTTAGTTCTAGGACATTCAAAAAACAAATGTCTACAAGACTCCATCGCATCACAAAGAACACACTTACCATCTGTAATCATACCAATCTTCATCATCCTATCTTTGGTGAATAACCTTTGATGACAAGCTAGCCACATAATGAAAACAGCCCTGGGTCTCGCTAGGTTGCAAGAGAAAATATAACACCAATCAACTTTTGGTTTATCTCCCCGTAGCATGTTATATATACTTCTTATCTTGTACCTATCCTTAGCCTGGAAGTCCCGCCACACATTCGATGCAACAAGTAGATCGTGATGTTTGAAAATAGCTCTGATTAACCAAGAACAGCCTGCACCAGGAATGAAATTCATGATATCCGACCTTTTCATATAGTACACATGGATCCATCGAATCCATAAACTATCTTGCTTCTTCCAAATGTTCCATAGTAATTTCCCTATAGAAGCTATATTCCACTCCATCAATGAGATAACATTTCGCCCTCCAGCTGCAATGGAATCACAGACACGGTCCCACGCAATTGGTGCCTTTTTACTACTGCTATCTTTACCGGACCAAAGGAAAATCCTGCACATACTCTCAATATGGTGAATGATTTTTTTAGGCAAAGGAAATATTTGGAGCCAATAGTTAGCAATGGCAAACAAAACACTTTTGATCAGTTGAAGTCTTCCTGCAAAAGACAATAAACGGGTACTCCAATGTTTGAGTCTTTGTAACATTCTATCACATAGGGGTTGACAGGTATGGATAGTTAGTTTTTTGCTATCCAGTGGAACCCCAAGGTATCTAAATGGTAGAGAGCCCATATCAAAACCTATTTCCAACTGAATCTGCTTCCTGGTACAGTCATCCAACCCTCCACAATACAGTTTGCTTTTAGGGATACTCATCATGATACCAGTAGCACGAGAGAAGTCCTTCACCCTAGCCATTAACAGTTTCATTGAGATAATATCTCCCCTGGCAAAGAGCAAAATGTCATCTGCAAAACAAAAATTTATAAGGTTCAGCTTAGCACACTTAGGATGGAAATTAAAATTAGGATTCTCCTTAAGACCCATGAGCAGTCTATGCATATATTCCATCACCATAACAAAGAGGAGAGGTGATATAGGATCACCCTGTCTCAGGCCACGTTTCGCTATAAGCACTTTAGAAGCAGAACCATTGATGGAAAATCTATAGGAAACCGTGGTAACACAAGCCAAAATCCAGTTAGTGAAAATCTGAGGAAAACCCAGTTCTTTCATAATCTGAGCAAGGGCATTCTAGTCTACTGTGTCATATGCTTTTTGTATGTCCATTTGGACCGTACATCTAGGAGAGATGTGCTTCCTACTATAGCTTCTAATTAGCTCATGAGCAAGGAGAATGTTCTCTTGAATAAGTCTGCCAGGAATAAAGGCTGTTTGGGATTGATCAATAACAGAGCCAATTACCTTTCCAAGCCTAGAAGTGAGGATTTTTGAGAGAATTTTGTAAAATGTACTACAACAAGCAATAGGTCTCCAATCCTTAATGGTCTTAGCTGCATCAGATTTTGGAATGAGAGTTATCAGGGAACAGTTCAAAGCTTTGTACATCCTACTAGAATCAAAGAACTCCCACAGTGCATCTTGGACATCCTTTTTCACAATGGACCAAGTAGACTTAAAGAAGTAAGCATTGAAGCCATCCACCCCAGGGGCTTTATTGTTTCCAATGCTATTAAGGGCTTCCCAAAATTCTTTCTCTGTAATGGGTCTAATAAGCATTTGAGCATCATCTCTAGCCAAGGTCCTACCATTTCTCATACAAGTAATATCAATCCCAGTCAAACTAGTTGCTTTAGAGCCAACGAGCTGAGTGTAAAAATTCATGATCTCTTGCTCAATTCTATCTTGATTGGTCAGCAACTCTCCATTCAAGGCTTCAAGAGAAGTTCAGCTATTCTACTTATTTTCTCTTTGACAGAGGCATGAAAATAGGCTAAATTATTGTCCCCAAATTGCAGCCAAGTGATTTTTGCTTTTTGCATCATAATACTCTCTTCCATCTGGTTCAAGTAGAGCAGATTATCATTGTGAATCTTCACTTGCTCAATGAGGAGAGGGTCAAATAGATTGTGTTGAAGCTTCTCTTGAGCACTGCTAAGTTCAAGCCTGGCCTGCACAATCTTGCAGTGGATATCTGTAAAATTCCTAGTCATTTGTTTCATAACAGGTTGAAGCCTTTTTAACTTAGTCCAGAATCTGTGCATAGGTCTTCCAATAACATCCTGATGCCAACTTTGAGCCACAACCTGTAAGAAGGAAGGATCAGTAGTACTACAATTTAGAAACTTAAACATGGATCTGGTTTTTGGTCTCTGGGTTGCAATATCAATTTTGATAGGATTGTGATCAGAGATATTAGGGGCAAGGTTTATCACAACAGCATCATTAAATTTCTGAAACCAATTAGCATTACCAATAACTCTATCTATCCGAGAGTAGATCACCCCACTAGAATGTTTGTTGGTCCACGTATAATGATTGCCTTTAGAACAAGCTTCAAATAACCCTACTGCTTGCATCATATCCTCCAGATCTCTACATTTTGAGACATGAACAGGATTGCCTCCAATTCTATCCTGGCTTGTAAGCACATTATTGAAATCCCCCATTACAATCCAAGGGCCATTAATACCTGTGCCAAGGTTACTAATATCATTCCACAACCTTTTCCTGTGATCTATTTGGTTCAGAGCATACACCACAATTGCTTCATATTAAAGAATCCTATCCACCCCAAAAATACCAATATGAATGAACTGCTCATGACTCCTAAGAACTCTAATATCAATCACCTACTTATTCCATAAAATCCAAATTCTACCATTGGCATGTTGATCATAGTTATCAACATAATTCCATTTATTACCAAAAGCTTTCCTTACTTTTTCTGCATTATTTCTCTTCACTCTAGTTTCAAGTAAAGTAACAAGGGGAACTTTAAAAGTGGTAATGTAAGCACTGACCTCTCTATGTATGGCTTCTTTATTAATGCCCCTTACATTCCAAGTGACCATCATTTAACAACTAGATTCTCTCCTGTAGGACTATCTCCAATCCTTAAGGGCGTGAATGAATTTTGAAACGGCATGAAAGCAGACTTTGGGGTTGGGCTGAGAGCTTTCTTTCCTTTATCCGCTTTTCCATTTGTAACCACCTTCCAATCATCATCTTTCTTTTCAGGCTCAGGACTGTTCTCCTCCTGTACATCAGAAGTGCTACCTATTGTGATAGAACCTTGCCCTGTGACTTCACTCTTTTTCTCCTTAATAACCTCAATAGGCTTCCAAACTCTCTTTTCGTTTTTCTTCTTTTTAGTACAATCATGCCCTATCCTTAGGAAAGATTGACAATAACTTGGCATCCATTCGTATTCAATCTTCTGCTCAAAGCTTTTACCATTATGATCTCGAATGTTCACTGAGTCTTTAGGTTTCTGCGTGATATCCACCTCAACCAACACTCTAGCATACGAAATACGCAGTTTCCTTGCTGTACATTCATCAGTTGTTATGGGCTTCCCAATGGCACTTCCTATCTTTGAAATGCTTTTCTCTCCCTAAAGATGCAGAGGAAGATTAGGCATGGTGATCCATAAGGGCAATACACGCAGGATATCTTCCTTAATTTCGAAATCCACACTCCACTGTCTAATGAAAATTGGCTTACCAAAAATGAAATAGGGTCCCTGGGCCATAACATTTTCCCTATCCTCACTGTTTTTGAACCTAACAATGAAATACCCTTCCTCATTATAGTACAAATCAGGCAGAGCAACAAAATTCCAAGACTTCTCCATGAATTTTTTCACTGAATTCATTGAGAGAGAATCACCTAAAGAAAGAAGAATCATTGCATTTTCCCAGTATTTTATTTCATCTACAACGTCTGATTCGTCAATTGTTATTTCCACTTCATAATTAACGATTGCAGGAGCAACAAATTCAATTTACATACCTCTGTTCAAGTTCCGATTTCCACGTACGATATCGACCCAAGGCTTGGGGGATGCTTCGTGATTCGCCTCAGGAATTTCTTCGACTGTCGTCTTCTCTTCTTGTACCACCTCCGGTATCACTGGGGGTGGTTGATTGATCTTCGAATTTGAACCCACTTGGTCCTCATCATCTTCAGTAGTGGTTTCCACCACAGCCTGTGTAATTATTGTCCTCTCCGCCCCTTTCCGGAGGGGTACCACCTTGGATTTTGGCCGGCCAACCCCTCTTTTCCCCATGGTTCGCAAACCCTAGCAGAGCAAAAAGTTTATTAATTTATTCAATGATAATAGTAAAAAAATTTCTAACCATTGTCCTATCTAGATAAAGGTTAGTTCGTGCGACCGGGGCCCTGAACCTTTCAAAACAAACGATTATTGGTTCAATAACCCGGAGTTCATCAAGTTTGTTGAAAAGGAGTGGAAAGGGTTTAAGATTGACGGAAAGAGTGATTATGTGGTCAAAGAAAAGATGAAGTTGTTGCGAGGGAGCTTGAGAAGATGGAACAAAAATGAGTTTGGGTGGTATGACTTAAAAGTGGAAGCATGGGTGGACATTATTAATGAGTGTTTCGGTGAAAATCGGATAACAAGCTATTAATTAACTTGCATCATATTTCTTTTACAACCAACTTTGATTTATCCAAAGGAAAGGTTCAAAATCGTTAGAAAAACCTAAAGGGGGGGAGATCTAAGGTTCGGGGGTTGGTTACGCCTAGGGAAGGTATTAGCACCCTAAACGTCCGTAGTACTCTACAGGAACCTCTTGTTTAAATGTTATCTCATGTTTGCTAAAGGTTTTATGCCAAAGGTTTGAAACCCTAGGGGTTAGTATCTAAGTATACTCGACAAAGCATCACACTTTGCGCCTACGTATCCTTGGGTATAGAATCAGAGTATGCGTAGTTCTACTTCTACTGAATGATTGACTGTGGTCAATATTCAGAGGGGAAATGAGTGTGACCTCATTGTAGAGTATAAGAACTCTCTAAGTCTAGTTATAATGGTCCTATGTTGAAGTTTTAGTCAATAGGGAAAGTGAGTATTCATTAGGATGAATATCACCAAGAGTGTAAGAACTCTCTCCAAAGGCTAGTTATAACTTATTGGCTCTTAGGAGGCCAAGAAGTGAAAGTCATCTCCAAAGGGGCTACTAAGGTAAGATGGGGGCTTTGACTTTAAGAGTCAACATTAATCACCTTCCTTTGGACTGGGGATAATAACAGTTATAGGATATGATAACAAAAGATATTGATATAAGATGACAACAATGGCATGAGTATGGCAAAAAGTATTTCATAATAAAGCATGGATAAGATGGACATGAACATCATAGAAACATGTAAACAAAGACAAATCAATATGTTTCAATCTTAAGGAAGACAAACATAAGGAACACTCACAAGATAAAGAGGCATGATATTAAACTAATATGATATTTAAAGAAGAACAAAATTCACACATCCAAGTCAAACACATGATGAATCAAACATGGGATAAATTTATTCAAAACTTAAATAATTATTAGTGAATAAACACTCAAATGATCAATAAAGGTGCTTCATAAATAAAACTAACAATTAGTCCAATTAAGAAACAATTAAGAAACAATTTAAATTTGAATAATTAAGAAACAATTAGAAATAAATCACATGTTAATTATTAAGCTTAAATAAACAAGAGAGAATTAAAATAAATCACATATTAATAATTAAGTTTACATAAACAAATAAGAAATAAATTGATAATTAAAATTAAAATAAAGATAAAATATTTTTGGAGTTTTTGAAATAAAGAAAAAAGTTTTAAATAAAATAAATAAAATAAAAAGGTTTTTAAAAAAAGATTTGAAATGAAAATGTTTGAAAATATAAAATAAAACAAAAAGATAATAAAAACCCACGCAGGGGGTGCACCAGTAATTGACATAGTTTAAAAAAAGCAAAGGAGTGAAATGGGCCAAAAACTGGGGGTGGGATTAGCACATGAAGCCCAGGCGAAAATATAGTAAAGAAAACAAATAAAGGAAAAGAACAAAAGGATGGTCTGGGGCAGGATTCGAACCCCAGACATCCCTCCAAACGCGCGCATGGTTTTTCCACTGGGGTGGCTATACATCCAGTGTATACGCCCACCCCAAAAAACATATATTCCAATGAAGTTTCATAAGATGCGTTTTAATGAAAAAACCCAACGCGCTGCTATATGAATCAGAGTATAACAACATAAACATCAATTGGTCAAGGTTGTTTAAATTGGCTACACGACAAAGCCAAAGGAATAGCCAATCAGCACGCAAGCATGGAAAATGAAACATGCAGAAACATAATAACTATCGTGTTTTTATTAATTTTACAACATCAAAATAAAACCAAACTTTGAACTCACAAAACAACATCATCTCAAAACCAAATCTTGCGAAATAGAAGCCAAAATAGAAGCATATTTCATGTAGAACAAGAATACACCATCCACTAACACAGATAGGGACCAAGGTGTGTGCAAGAAGCCATGAAAAGAACAAGGGTCAAGACTGTCCATCAGCTAAGAGGAAGAGAGAAGCGACCATCTGCTTCAACATAAATATCAACATAGAACCCCTCATACAATCAACAACCCAACATGGTACTGTCAGCCAAAAACACTCATAAAATCTCAACTTAAAAAGTCTTAAACAAGATATTCACACGATAAATGAAACAACACAAAGCCTAAGCTTAAGATAGGTTGAAAACAACATCAAAACCGTCAGCATCCATTCATACACATGATCAGTGATTATCTAAAAGACTCATAGAATCTCAAATATATCTATAACTCAGCCATGCTCATCCATGCAAAGAGCAAAACAAAACTTTAGCAGCATATCCTTATTATGAGGTTAACACATGGTACGCACTCAGCGAAGATTATTCAGCATTCATATGATTAGAGGAAACCCTATCCTTAAGTAAATATTCATTTCAACATAGATCAACAAGTTTTTTATCATGGAAACACCTTTATTCAGCATTATGGCAGCCATGGAGAGGTACGAAACCTCTAAAACAATATTAACAGAGGTTTAACAACATACATACCATGAACACACAAGCATCAAGAACAACATGTGATTTCTTAAATATAACATCAAATAAACATGCAGATAGTAAACATCATGATATGATTCAGTATGATAGTGAGGGATGAGAAAACTTACCTGATATCCAAGTAAGCAGCTAGAACTTTTCTCCTTTGCAGCTAGCTCGAGTTTTCCCAAAGAGCAAGTAGTTTGTGAAGATCGTTCCCCCTCTTGAATGAGATGAGGCTGCCTTTTATAGAGGGCTCAGCTGGATAATGAGGGGTGAGTGTTCAATGGATAAGAACTTTGTCTGCAAGAGAAAGATCAAGAGAAGAGATTCGAAATGGGGCTGCTCTGAACAAAATCTTATGGATCCAAGTGAAGCTTCTTGTGTGGCTTGCCTTTTGCATTTTTAGGTCAGAAACATAGTGTGTTTGTGGTCTGCATCTGGTGGATCTTTGTTGCACACGAGAGTCCCTTGATCATGCTTGCAAAAGTCAACTTGAAAGTACAAAAGGGAGTGTACTTTGCATCTTGCCTTTTGGTGTGTTTGGTGGCACAGTGAAAAGGTTGAACTGATGGGAAGAGGCCTGCAGACTCGTACTTGGAGAGAGAAAAGGAAATCAGTTCCAAATGAAGCATGTTGGTTGAGAAAAAATCAGAACTCGAGTAACCCACTTTAGCTCATGATAACTCTCAATTCTATAGTTCAAATTTCATGCTCTTGGGTGCTATGGAAAGTTGATGCATCACACTACAATGTTCATGTTGAAATGTAGTTAAAATGATGCCTTGAATTAGTGGAAAAATGCCCTACAAATCGTGTCCACCAAGCTGCATAAAAAGGGACTTAGAAAAATTTCTAAGTTAGAATTTGACAACTTCAAGTACCCTTCTTTGAGAGCCCATAACTTGAGAATGGTTCATTCAAATGGGATGTTCCACATATGGTTGGAAAGCTCTCATCATGCTCTAAAACTTTCATTGGGGATCCAAGTCTTGAATCCAAGTGGAAATGGGTGAAAAATGAGGTCAAAGTTAGAGAAAATTATGAAGAAAAGTGTTGAAATTTCTCCAAGTGTTGGGTCATATTATCTTGCAAGCTTCATAACTCAAAAACCAAGCATTTCTGGATGAAACGTCATATGGAACAAATTGAATATCTTGAAAAGATCTTTCCAATGAGCTTTGAGTCACTCCATTTGAGTGTATGGTTTAGGAGTTATGGTCATTTCAAATTGTGCTATTAGAGGGAAAATCTCACATATGGAATCTTTCATGATCAAAACCCTACTTCTCTTGTAAGAAACCTCATGAAACTTGATCCTAATGCTTTGAATACCTCATGAGACATTCTATGATGATTAGAACCATTGACACTTCATTTGAACCAAAATTTCCAAGGATTAGGGTTTCAGTCAAACCCTAACTTCGACTGTGAATGCACTGAGGTCAGATCTTATAAACTTGCTTCTTCCTTATCATCTTAAAGTCTTAGGAGACCCTTGAGGATGTTGATAAACCAATAGAATCAAGAATTAGGGTTTGGGAGTTTATCTTGATGAAAATTAAAGTCATTGACTGACAGGTGTCACAGAAACCCTAATTTGGAGGTATAGAGAGGCTGAGGCTCAAACTTCTCTTGTTGAGGACCAATAGATCTTGGATTCCTGTTGAATGATGTCTCTTAAGTGGTAAGTGAACCACACAAGCTCGATAGAGCCAATTTCTCAGGGATTTCTCCAGAGCAAAACCCTAATTCCAAAGTTCTTGCACTAGAGATCTTTTGTTGACTTGACTTACTTCAGAACAACTTGTGGAACTTCATGGTGATATGCAAACCTAATTTGAACACAAAGAAACAAACTGCAAGATATGGGTTAGCTCAAACAATGCAGAGAGGATTGACCTAAGATGCACAAATGAAGATGACATCTAAGGGTAAAAATTTGGGGTACAACAATGAGGCAGATGACTTATTGTTTTCTACGGAGGGCGAAGAAGTAGATTCTTTGGTTTCCAAAAGGTCAGAAGGGTGCAGAGAGGTGTGGAGGAATCTTGCTATTAAAGACAATATGTTAATCCAAAAATCGTGTTTGAGATGGATTCGAGATGGAGATCTTAATTCAAAGTTCTTCCACAGTTATATCAAAGGGAAAATGAGAAGTAGATATATAGGCTCAGTGGTTAATGAAGATGGTGTTGCCGACACAGGAGAAGTTGTAAAGCTGATGTGAGGTCTTTCTTTGAAGAAAAATATTCTGAACCTGAAGTTGTGCGACCAGAGTTACATGGGGTTTGTTTCATGGCGTTGATTGCTATAGAGGGTGATGCCTTGGAAGCGCCTTTCCTTGAAGAGGAAATAAAAGATGCAGTTTGGAGTTGCGATGGTGCGAAGAGTCCGGGCCCGGAAGGTTATAATTTCATTTTTTTGAAGAGATGTTTGCACTTCATGAAGGAGGACATCTTTTCGTTTGTCAAGGATTTTCATCATTTAGCTTTCCTACCGAGGACATTTTCTTCTGCTTTTTTGAATCTCATTCAAAAGGTTCCAAACCCGCTTGGCCTTGGTGAATATCGGCCTATCTGTCTGGTGGGAAGCTTATACAAAATACTTGCTAAAGTGCTTGCTAACAGGCTGAAAAGGGTGATTGGGGCTCTGGTTTCTCAAAGTCAAACTGCGTTTGTTCCTGGAAGACAACTTTTGGACGGGGTTTTAGTGGCTAACGAGGTCGTGGATAAAGCAACTAGAGATAAGGTGGAATGTGTGATGTTTAAAGTAGACTTCAAAAAAGCGTACGACAAAGTTAATTGGAATTTTCTTCGTATCGTAATGTGTAGGATGGGATTTGGGTCTCGTTGTATGAAGTGGATAGAAGCTTGTGTCTTTAACGACTTTATTTATATTCTATTTAACAGAAGTCCTACTAACGATTTGCATCAAGAAGACCCTTTATCTCCATTTCTGTTTATTCTTGTGAGTGAAGGTCTTGCAAGTTTGGTTCATAATGCGGTGGCTTTACGAGAATTTGAAGGGTTCAGATTTGACGAAGAAACTTCTGTGGAATTAATTCAGTTTGCAAATGATACCTTGCTTGTAGGTGGAGGAGGGTGGAAGAATTTATGGAGTTTAAAAGCCATTCTGAGGGGTTTTGAAATTTTTTCGGGGTTGGGTGTCAACTTTTCTAAGAGCAAACTTATTGGCATCAATGTGAGTTAGCATTTTCTTTTGGCGGCTTCTAGCTTTCTTGCTTGTAAAACGGAGGATTCTTCTTTTATATTTTTAGGAATTCCTATTGGAAGCAACCCTAGGAGATTGTCCTTTTGGAGACCGTTAATTGTGAAGCTTAAGTCGAAGCTTGCAAATTGGAAAGGGTGCCTTCTAACAATGGTAAGTAAATTAACTTTAATCAATGTTGTGTTGTCTTCCCTGCCTATTTTCCTGCTTTCGTTCTATAAGGTCCCTGAGGCTATTTAAAAAGAGATTGATAAGGTGAACCAGAGATTTCTGTGGGGGGAAATTGACGGTAAGACGAAAATTCATTGGCTTAATTGGGAGGTAGTGTGCATAGGAAAAGATAGGGGTGGTCTTGGGGTGAAAAATATCAAATAATTCAATTTGGCTCTTATTTCTAAGTGGAAATGGAGGATGTTACATAAATCGGATTCCCTTTGGCAGCAAGTTCTTTATGCTAGGTATGGTCTTTTGGCTCACATTGTTTTGTTTGATAAGTTGCGCCCTGGCTATTCTTCGTCAACTTGGTGGAAGGATGTGTTCAGGTATGGCAAGATGGCGGTTAAATGCATTGTTGATTTTCATAGTTTAATCGGTTTTAAATTTGGTAAAGGTGAAGGTATACCGTTCTTGTCTGCTGCGTGGCTTGGTGAGAATTCACTTGCAACTTCTTTTCCGGAACTGTATACTGTTAGCAAGTTGAAAGAAGTGCTGGTTTGTGACATGGGAGCTTGGAGGGAGGGAAGGTGGGAGTGGGGTATTGGATTTTTTGTTCAAAGAGTTGTTTCAGTTGCTGACATGTTGAATTGTTTGAAGGCAATGTTGGAAGTGGTGGAAATTGTGGTTGACAAAGATGACAAGATTTTATGGAAACCGGACGAGAAAGTAGGATTTACGGTGAAAGGGGTGTATCAGGCGTTGCTGCAGAATCCTCAGCAGTATGTTCAGCACAGTTTGGAAATTGATGTTTTTACATTTTTGTGGAGGTTGAGAGTGCCGACTAAAATCAAACAGTTTGCTTGGAGACTTATTTGGAATAGGTTGGCGACCAGAGACCTTTTGGTAGGCAAGGAGTAAACGTTTAAAACATGCGGTATGGATTATGTGATGCAGATGCTGAAGAGAGAAATCATTTATTTTTCTCCTGTGACATTTCTGTTATGGTGTGGAATATCATTGGCAGGTGGTGTGGCGGTAACGCTTTGTTTAGAGGGAGTATTTCGAATTTCATGTTGGAGTGGAGTGGGAAAGGCACCCCCAAAAGCGGCGATTTCGGTCTAAGAGGGAGTATTTGTTTAGCGGTTGTGTGAGGGATTTGGAAGGAGCGAAACGACATTATCTTTAGAAATAGCACTGTCAATGCGGATAACTTATGTTGGCAGATTAAATTTATGGCTTGGAAGTGGGTTAGTATAGGAAAGATTTCTTATCCCAACATTAGTTTTCATGTTTTTTATATGGCTTCTCTTAAGGTTTCCTGAGTGGTGTTTTGTTGCTTGGAAATTTTTCCTTTTTTTTTTTTGTATTGTAATGGGTTAGAATATCCCTTGTATTTTGTTTAATCAATGGCTTTAAGAAAAAAAAATGTAAATTTAATTCACTGCGTTTATTTTTATTTTTTATTGATAATAGTATTCGTACAACATAAACTTGTACAAAGGCATAGAACTAGATTAGAGTGTATTTGTTTGGCAACAACATAGATGTCCTTGACAACTGCCACTACTCGAAATTATGTAGTAAATTGTTTTGAAGAAATAGGTAGAGAATAAGTAAATGTGTTACCTGGATGCAAAACTAAAGCAATGCAAAGAATTGCAATGAAAAAGTGTACTCGGTTGATTATTTATATTACAATTATGCTTTTCTTTTCTTTTCTTTTTTTAAAAAGTGGGTAACTATAAAAAATGTGTATAATTGACCAGAACTATAAAAGTGATGTGTTAAAAAATAAAATATATTTTCAAAAAAGAATCTGCACATGATAATAAAGAAAATGTTTTTTTAGTCTTAAAAAGTAGATTTTCTTTTTGTATTTTTAAAATAATTTTTTTGAGATTTCTTTAAATCATCTATATAGACATGCATCATCTCTGTAAATTTTTTTATACTATCGTTTAATAAAAAAAATTTAAATTTACTAAATTATCTAAACCATTTTAAAATATCATAATGATTAAACGAGATGAATATCGTTTATTGAATGACAGTGTAAAATTATTTTATACTATTGATACATCTTCTATTTTCTATAACAATTATGTTTGACTGTAATAAATTAAAAATATAAAACAAAGTAATTGTGTTTTATATGGATATTATATTTATAAAAAATGTGTAAAACTAACTATAATAAACAAAATAACCATGTTAAAAAGAATTTATATTTTCAAAAAAGGAATTGTTCAAGCTAATAAAGAATGTTTGTTTTTTTTCTTTAAAATAGAGTTTTCCGTTGTATTTTAAAAATAATTTTATGGAAATTTCTTTTAGAATTTTAAAAGTTATTTTTATATTATTTTTCTAATTTAAATAACTAATTTTAACATTCTATAACATAAATGTTCATTATTGAATATTAAACATAGTCAAAATAACATAATTTAAAAAAAAAACATGTTTTAAAACTAATTTTATTACAAAAAAATTAACATTATCTTTAAATTTAAAGGATTTTTTAAATGTTGTTATTTAAAAAAATAAGTAATAATATAAATTAAATAATATTTTTTAAATGTTGTTATCCAAATTATAGAGATAGATGGTCTCCCATTGTAGAGAGAGAAGGTCTCCCTTCTCTCTAGGCCTCCTTGTTTGTATGGGGGATATCTCAAATGACGAAGGTGGCTGGACAAGAGTTTCGAACGCAACAAGTTCAAGAACACTAAATGGGATACGAAGATCAACAAGGAGAATAAGGAAGGCAAAGGTGAAGAGGAGGGTGTAATTGTTTTAATCACTAAGTTCCCTGAGTCAACGAGGGCCAAGGACATATTCAATCGATTCTTTGGCATTGAAGATGTGAGAAGCCTGGTCTTGAGGTTGGATAACTTATGGTTAGGTGGAAAAAAGTTGCATGCTAATCTCCCCAAATTTCAAAGGGCAGTTAAGGCAGCGTTTCCTGAGTATCTAGGTAAGGGTAAAGGAAAGTCTCATGATGGGCATGAGTTTAACCAGAAAAAGAGAGGGACGACAGGGCCTAGGTGTTTCCATGGCAACATGTATGATGAGCAGGGGAAGATGTTTGCTGAAGCAGTCCATCCAAGAGCGGAATCTCTTACGAAGCAAGCTAAGCCGTTAGAGTTCGAGGTGGATGATTTGCCGTTGAAGATGTTCGAAAAGGCGTACATGGGGAAGGTTTTAAATCCGGGGTCTACTTACAACATTCAAAGGCTGTTACACTCTGAAGGATATTTTGCTGTGAAGGTTACTCCTTTGGGAGCTAACCTTTGTCTGCTCGAAGAAGATAAAAAGGGAGAGTTGGAAGCGTTAGTAGAGGGAGCAACAGGGTGGCTGAGTTAGTGGTTCTCTGATGTTAGGAAATGGAGAATGGAAGCTGTTGACATGGAAAGGTTAACGTGGTTGCGTGTCTATGGTATACCCAGCTTTGTGTGGAACATTGATTTCTTCGAGTTCATTTCATCTACAATTGGTAAATACATTTGCTGTGAAGATTCTACATCAGACCTCTCGAAATTGGACGTAGCTAGTTTAATGGTGAGGACTTCCTGTGGGTCGTTAATTAATGAAGTTCTAAGGGTTAAAATCAATGGACTTGTTTTTAGGATTTGTATGGTAGAGGAAACGCTTGGCCCGTCCTTTAAAGTCATCAAGCAATCTTCAAACGGTGGCTCAGGGACGGACATTGAAGAAAGCAATTATAGCTCTTTGTGGAGAGCTTTTTTGAGTAATGATGATGACCAGGAGTTGTTCGAGGACGGTGGGACCTAAGATCCTGGCTTTGCGCCGAACAATAAAGAAGATTTGCTCCAAAAGGCAATTTTTGTCCCATTAAGAAAGAAGTGTGCTCAGTTGGATCTTAGTAAAGGTATGGAAGGCATAGGTGGTAGCCCTGCTCTATCTACAATAGCTTTTGTTAAAGGTGTTACAGTTTCTGATTTTGTTGTTAAAGGTGGGTGTAATACCCCAAAATTTGCTCTCCCCTTTGTCATCATAGCATGGCATTATCATTTATCATATCATATCCACCTCATTAACATTACATTGCATTTAACATAGAAAAATGAAGCATGGCATCCTTCTTACCATCAGGGCATGTGATCAGGTGGAAGATGGACAATCAAGAGATCATTCAAAGCACAAAAAGGTCAGTCAAGTTGCCTCAAGGCAAGCCAAGAAGCCTTTCATGTCTCATACTATCTCAATTGATCATCCACAACCTCAAGGATAAGAGATACAATAGGAGATTGAGGCATTACATCCTACACTATGCAAGAAGTCCAAAAATTGAAGGAAAATCCTCAAAAGAGATAGCTCATTGATTCAAAATCATCCTCAAGTGGCATTTCTCATCATCCTTTAAGAGGATACACAACATACTCTGAGGAATTTGGATTTGAAGACTGCACATTTTTCTCCTAGGAGGTGGGCACCAAAACTAGGGTTTCCCATTAAATCAGGGAATCTTTGATTTTTTGGACAAAACTTGATGTCATGGTATTCTACATGTTCTTAAGTGTATGTGTATGGAGAATTGCCCCTCAATTGGTTTTGGAGGTGTTTCAATTGGAAGAAAGATAAAAAATCAGGAAATTTGGGGCCAAGTCAAATAATCAGAGGAAAAAGTTAACTCTTGACTTTTTGAGCCCAAAATCATGAAATTCATGTTACATATGTCCAATGTACAAAATTTGATCAAGAAACTCCAAAGGAATCATGAAAAAAATCAAGATGTAAAAAGTTGCCATTTTTGGATGAAGTAGGGTTGCTAAAAATAGCAAGTTTTGGCCATTTTGCATCAGAGTTTGAACCAAGGCCATTTAAATTTGGAGCACCAAATGAAAATTCCACTCTGCCTCAATGAAAGGCCTTGCTTTAAGCTTCAAATCCATGTGTGGAACATCTCCATTGGATAAAAATTGAGTGAGATATGATTAATCAAAGTTTGAGCAAAGTAGGTTCAAAACTAGGTCATGACCAAGATTTTCAAGGCACGCGCGCAGTCATTTTCACAAACACATGGTGGGCCAAATGTATTGATCAATTACTCATGGTTAGAGGCCTCAAATGAAAAATCTTCCAACATGAAAGTTGTTCCTCTATGTGAGATCTTCAAAAGTGGTGTTTATGATTTTTTCATTTGATCAAAGGTTGAGAAGTTATGATGGGTCCAATTTACTATGATCATGCTGAAAACCTAAGTGCCATGTTGCTTTGTCAAACGACCATATGCCACGCCCTTATATCAGTTCCAAATTTGTGTGTTCCAATCCTTTTTTCAACCTATTTCAAGCCTCAATTCAATTCATTTCTCATACCAAAGTTGTTCTATTATGATTCTTCTTTCCAATGACCTCAAAAACACATCAAACCACCCATTGGGTAGAGACAAAATCGTCACCAAAACCACCATATCTCCATTGTTCCAAACTGTCATAAAATCAGAAAAAACAAGTGTTGTTGTTGTTGTTATTTCAAAGTGTATGCACATATCCCACACCTTATGACACTTTGCCTTTTCAGAACTAACATTGTCCTTGCTTGCACGTGCTGCTCAGGCTCATTACATGGAAGTGGAAAGAATGAAACTTGTAGAGCAAGTTTATGTTGCTGCAGCTCACACACGAGTTTACCACCACCACTGATCCTTTGTAAGCCACCCTAGCTTGCCATGGATCATCATCACTATATCACAGCTCGTCCCCTAACTAACTTGACTCAGTTAGTTAGGATGGACTCACCTAAATCACTTCAACTCAGTTAACCAACTCAGGTTAACCATGGTTAGCTCACACTATAAATCAAATCCTCACTCTCAATTTTCATTTTCAGCTTCATTTTTCACTCTCCCTCTCCAATACTTGAAACTTTTTCTCTCAATCTCTTTGTTTTCTCTCTGACTGCACTCCATTTTCACCATCTCCTTTTACATTTCGCTTCCATCATCTTCATTGTTTCATTCTAGATCAAGAATAAGAGCATACACATCCAAGTAATCAAGTTCAGTTTCAAGAGATTGGAATTTTCAGTGTGATTCTCTGCACGATTTCAAGATTCTCAAGCCTTTATTTGGCCAAGAGTAGCTCAAAGAAGAAGCACGATTCTCTGGTTTTTTGTTTAACTCCAGTTTGCAGCATCTTCAGGTTTCATCATCTCAAACTTTTCTGGCATGATTTGGAGTTTGTTTAGCTTATTTTGTTGATATGAGCTCGCTAGGAGCATTTGAACTCTGGCTAGTTGATAGAGCTTCTTAGAAGCCTAGATCCAAAACTTAGGGCATGATTTAATCTCCTCTGTTCTCTATGTGTGTGCTTGGTATGTGAAAAACAATTGTGAATTCTTAATCTACGTGAGCTCAGCTTCATTTTAGTATAATATTTGTCCATTTCTGGGACATGTGAGAGTTGCAGACGGTGGTGCGTGGCCGGAGAAGGTGACCGGAGGTCCCTCTCCGGCCGGTGATCATGTGTTAGGGTTTGGTTTGCAGTTTTAATCATGACCGTGGATTTACTTGCATCGTGTGGTGTAGGATTGGCCAACGCATTAAAAAGGGGCGTGCATGTCATGTGCCATTTTTCTGATTCACTTAAAAGTGATGTGATGCATTGCATGGTAGTTAAGATGCACATTCATGAATGCGCGTTGGATGTAATTACCTTGACTTGTTTCTTGACTTGACTTAATCTGATGGTTATTATTACTTTGACTATTGTTGACTGAAGTGCATGGTTGTTAGTGTGTTCTGCGCGCTTAGTGGACTTAGCCAGAATGCTATTCGCACCTCCCTGTTTTAAGGCCCAAATGTAATTTGAACTGTCCAATTGCTATGTTCACACCCCCCTTCATTTTGCATTCTTTTTTTCATGTTTATTTCTTTCTACACGTTTGATTTTTAATTTTTAAAAATACCAAAACATATTGGAAAATTCTACAAAAATTCATGTGTATTCTTAAAACATTTAGGAAATTTTTCATGATTTTATTTTCTGATTTTATGACCTTTTTGCCCCTGCTCCATAATTTTCTTTGAATTTCCATTTGTGTGCTTTCTAATTGTGATACTTGAATTTGTTTAATTTTGTTCTTGCTCATTACCAACTATTTTGACATGATTCTTTTTGCATTGATTCACTAATACATTGAAGCATGTTATATGATTTTTGTTTGATTTTTTAGGTCACTTTATTACATGTCTTGATGCCTATATTTGTACCACTTTGCATGATGTTTCAATTTGACCTAATTGCTTTGTTTGAAGTCATTTTGCTTTGAATTTTGATATGCTATTTTGATATGTGATTCATCCCTGATTAGTGAACTCCAATACCATGTTTTCATAATTTTCATGAGGACATTTGATTTTTGCTTGATGCATTTCATTTAAGGCATTATGACATGTTATATCATTGTAATCTTTAGTGCATGTTTACATGAATTCTTTTGTGCACATTTGTATGAGCATTTGCATATGTTATGAGCCATTCATATGATATTATAGGTCTTTGATACACATTATAGGTCATCTTTACATGTTCATTTCAATTTGAACTTTGTGCATCATTAACATGTATAGTTTGCACTTTCTTTTTTGAACTTTCATTTCAATTCTTCTTATATTACTTCTTGAATGTCTTGAAGTTGATTCATAAATACTTTTGAGATGTTTATAAACCATTTTCCATTTAGTTTCAATTCTGGTTGTTGATTTACATGTTCCATTTATGCATGTCTTCTTCATTTCTTTCCATCTTTCATCTACCCTTTCTTCTTGTAACATGTTTAAATGCTAATGGATGATGTTTGTTGCCTATTCACTTGCACTTGTATGATGATATTCATTTGTTGTCCATATGATGTACATTCTGATTGTGGCTCTAGGATTTGGTTTCTCATTTAATTCTTTTGAGTTTTATGATGCATTACATGTTCTTTTACTTCTTATACTTCTTATACATGTTTACTAACCATGTAGGGGCCTTGGTAAGTTTCAATTGAGTGTGGATAAGGAATCCACATTCAACTTCTATCCTTTCTTTTTTACAATTCCATTTTGTGTTTTGTTAAGCACTTATGTGCTTTCTTTTAATAACTCATCACTTTCCCCTTGTGAATTACAATTCATCTTCTACTTTAGAAGTGAATTGTTTAATTCATTCTTTCTTTAGACTTTAGGTTGAAACCTCACAAACTTTAGGACCACTCCCTTAACTAATCAATTAGGATTGAGTCTTAGTCCATATAGATTTTTACCTTTACCCTCTCTTGAGTCTTTCATCTTCTCATCTCAAAGAAAATGCAAAACATATAATAAAGGTAGGCATTTATTGCATTTAGGCCTTTCATATAAAGAAAAGATTATAAGGGGTCTTCTCTTGTAATCTTAGAATGTGTAGCATATAGCCCATCTTGGGTCAATGTGTTAAACATTTGATCTTGTATGAGGGACTTAAATGCAATACTTGTTGAAGGTGCAAATAATAAAAAACACTTCTTCACTTCATAATCAACAAAACACTTAATAAACACAAGTATGCTAGTGTGTTTGAACCTTGATAATTGGAACTAAGTGTGAGGGTCTTCTTCACCCTTAGTGTGCTTTCTTACCCATTCCATCTTGGAATGTGAGAAGGTACACATTCCAATGACTAAGATTCAGATACACTATCATATGCAAACAAATGAAAAAACTCTTAAAAGACAAAAACAAACAATAACGTCTTTCCTTCGGGAATTCTTTTCTCACCTCATTCACTCTCAACGTACGAACGTGCTCCTACTCGTTCTCGTGCAAGACGGTAACGCACTCGGACCAGCGAGCCTGCAACACCTGAGCTAGAACGTCAGCCGTTCCTTAAAAAACACAAACAATTCATCCCTAGTGAGGGGAACTACGTCGCTCTGATTCTCATGCTCCCGATGAGATACGTAGGCAGTGGGGTAGGGCCCATGCGAGCACTTCTTTTATTTTCCCTACATTTGTTTCTCTCTCTTTTCCAGTTCTCCAGATAGCAGTTCTCTTTTTCAGTGTCTTTTTCCTACACCCTTTGATCGAGACAAGCAAGCGTGGATCCCATCGGGTACGATGGACGTGAGGGGTGCTAATACCTTCCTCTCGCGTAACCGACTCCCGAACCCATTTCTCTTGGTCGTAAGACCATGCTTTTCCTTTATCTCAGGTTTACGCGGTGTTTCCTTTCCCTCTCTTGGGATAAATACACATTGCTGGCGACTCTGTTTCGGTGCCACTTTCGCGTTTGTACTTGGATGAAAATCCCGGGAGCGACAGCTGGCGACTCTGCTGGGGACATGGGTTTTGACCTATTGCTGGTCCATCCCTAAGCGAGTCAATCCTAGCGCTTGTCTGCTTTTCTTTCATTGGGTGTTTACTGTTGTGTTGTATTTACTGTTTTATTGTATGGTTATTTACTGCTTTACTGTACATTACTGTATTTACCGTATTTTAGCATTTTCATTTCATATGATATATTATGCTATACTGGACTGTGCTATTTTCTGTTTGGCGGGATGGGATTTCTGAGAGATAAGCCCATTACACAGGCTTGAGTATACACTTAGAATTAGAGTGGAGAGTAGTGGGACCTACGTGCCGTTTGGAGTGCGTTGGGTGTTCACGAAATTCACAGCTAGACGAGGCTATCTTGGGACACATCATGGCATACGCATCTTGCGTATTCCAGGATGTAGATCTAGAGAGCTGTCGACTCTAGTGACCGATCATGAGGACCTTAGTGGAAATATCCCTCTTTAGTGGTGACAATGGCAGACCGCATTCTGTGGCAAACCCATTCGCACCCGAGGGCCCACTTTGGAACTTGCATAGGATGACCTTTATTTTCTAAGGGGAGTCAGTGGACGACCTCTTTGATTGGCATAGCATTGTATCCTACGGGCTGAATGTGCTATTGCTTCTCAAACCTCCGAAGCTGACAAGCCTTATTTTCTAAGAACCACACGTGAGCATGGGCGGGATGTTTACAGGTTTGCAGGAAACCCAGCCTCCTACCTACCTTACTTGTGATTCTATGATGATTTCAGACATTGTATCCTATGACAGTGATTTAAGTGTTCATCTCAGATATTGCCAGATTCAGTACAGAGACACAGTGCACACAGTTCAATACAGACACCGACACTTGATTACCTGATCACATGCCCTTTTGCATTGCATTATCATATCATAACAGTTATGTTTGTCATTTTCAGGTGCATAATACATTTCTGATTCCAATCCATGGGTTCAACAGAGATCGTCGCCGAGAGAAAGAACAATGTGTCTTACAAGTTTCCAGATCCTGTCTTGGATTCATTGCTCAAAGTTATAGATATGGCTGGTCCGGGTATTCTTGATAGGTTTCAGAAGAGCTACGGGAATTTGGTTGGGATGGTCCGTACAATCACCAAGTATGAGCATGATGCTTTGCACACTCTGCTGCAGTTCTACGAGCCTTCGTTGAGGTGCTTTCTTTTTTCAGATTACATTTTGATGCCAACACTGGAAGAATTCTCATTTATTTTGGGAATTCCGATCACGTCGGCAATACCATTCTTCTCTGGTAGTTCTCCCAGCGTAAAAGAAATTGCTGCTGCTTTACAAATGGATCAGGCAGTGATAAAGAGTGGTGTGAGCAGTAAAAATGGAGTTAGCGGATTTCATTTAGAATTTCTGTCTGGACAGGCCCAGGAGGCTGCAAGTGCTAAAAATTGGACGGCTTACAATTCCATTCTGGCTCTCTGCATATATGGCCTAGTTTTCTTTCCCAATCAGCAAGACTTTGTGGATATGCAAGCGACAAGAGTTTTCGTTCTTAAAAATCCAGTCCCTACTTTGTTAGGAGATTTTTATCATTCCGTGCACTATAAGAATGAGAAAAGGAGGGGAGGATCTGTTAGTTGTTGCACTCCACTGCTGAGTCATTGGTTTTTCAAACATTTGCCTCAGACAGGTGCCTTTGTGGAAACCAAAGATGTGGCGAAATGGTCTAAACGATTGATGAGTTTAACTGCTGATAACATTGTATGGTTTGACCACCGGTTATTGAGAACAGAGCTTGTCACAAGATGCGGAAATTTTCCCAATGTGCCTTTGATTGGCAGAAAAGGAGGGATCAATTATAATCCAGTTTTGGCCATCCGACAGTTTGGGTATGCTTCCAGGGATCCTCCTACAGAGCAAGATGTGGAAGAATCTTTATTCTTTACAGGAACTAAAGATGCGAAGGTGGTAGAAGTAGTGAATGCTTGGAAAGATAAGCACAAAATTGGAAAAGCAGTTTTTGGAAAAGGAGATTGTAGATCTTATCCTGAATATGACAGGTGGATTGAGACGAAAGTAAAGGAATTGCTTTTACCCTTTTCAAGGGGACCTCTTTTATGTTCAGTACAGCCAGAACAACCCACTATGGTGGCTATTGAAGAATGTGAGAAGTGGAAGAAAATGGTCAGAGAGCTGCAGATAGAGAATTCTGGAATGAGCAGATGTCTTCAGAAAGCTCTAGCTGACAACAAAGAGTTGGAAAAGAGAGCCTTGAAAGCGGAAAAAACCTTGGCTGACAAAGAGGAAGATTTTGATGACCGAGCTCGGTACTTTCGGAAACTTACTTTGGGAGCAGATGACACTAGTCAGGCTCACAAGATTACAAAACAGGCTTTAGCCCGAAGCAAGGATTCATTAGCTCAACTTCGTCAAGCTTGGGATGAAGTCAGAATTGAAAATGCCGAGTTAAAGGATCAGTCGAAGACTAAAGACGAGGAGCTTAAAAAGGCGCATGAGCAGAGGAGAAAGTATCGGGAAAGCCTCGGTAAGAGTCAAGAACAGTTAGAAGAAGTTAGAAGCCAGTTGAAGAATACCAAGAAAGAGCTTGAAGAAGCCATGATAGAAAGAGAGATACTCAAGACGCAAGCAGGCATAAAGAGACACAAAGGAGTGTGTGATGACGAAGCTCTGATGCTGCATATGGGTTCTTTAACTGAAGCTCTTGAGAAAAGGGATGTCTTGATCAAAGAGATGATTGAAAAGCCGAATCACCAGCGTACCCGTATACTTTTTGAGGAAATCAAGTATTCAAGTGATAGGCTGAAGGATGTGGAATTGTCAGATTGATGTGCTTTTCCCTGTATTTTGTTGTTAATGGATACCATCAGGCTTGTTGATGGATCCATTTTTTCCTTGTATTGCATTTGCGGTTGAACCTTTCTTAAATGTACTTGAATATTTTATTGAATGAGTACGAGCAGTTTTATTCAGGATTATTTCTTATCAGATAGCTGCACACAAGCACATGACCACGACACGTCTCTTTATATCACGATTTCTGGTCTTCAGATTTCTGTGGATTGGATTGGAATCAGGGTATAAAAGCACCTAGGAAATGACAAACATGGCACCGCATGGCATTGCATATCATTTTGCATTTTGTTACTTGCTTTTCAGGTACTCGTTGCAGGGTCTCTAACCTTTATTTGGTTTCAGGCAGTATAGCGGAGAATCATATTCACCGATATTCGACGCGAAGAAATCAAGTAAGAATCATGGATCAAGTGCAAAGTGATTTGGCCGAAATGAGGGCGCGTATGGACCAGTTCATGACCCTCATGACTGGCATGGCGCAAAATCAGGAGAGGTTGAGGCTTCTGGTCGAGCGTCCAGACAATGGGCCCGAAGGTGACCAACATGACAATTCACAGGGACACGGCATCCCTCCTCCCGGTGGCAACCCTCCTCCTGGTGGTAACAATCGGGGTAATGGAAATGGTAGGCATGCTGGTGTTACTCTTGAAGATACTCTGGAAGACCAATTTACTCTACTAGACGCTGATGTGGGTAATCAAGGTGATCGAAGGTATGAGGAGTTAGCAGAAAAGATCAGGGCCATAGAATGCAAGAACTCTATGGGTATTGATGTTACCAGCTTGGGGCTGGTCTCAGGAGTCAGAATTCCCCCTAAATTCAAACCTCCTACTTTTGATAAGTATCACGGCAATGCGTGTCCCCAAACGCATCTTCAAGCTTACTTTGGGAAGATTTCAGCCCATACGGATGACGAGAAGCTATGGATGCACTATTTTCAGGACAGTCTGGCTGGGGCGTCCTTGACCTGGTACATGAAGTTGAATAGAGCTGCTGTGAAGAGTTGGAAAGATCTGGCAGAAGCGTTCCTGAAGCAATACCAGTATAATATTGACATGGCGCCCAACCGCACTCAATTGCAGGGGTTGTCACAAAATGCCAAGGAGAGTTTCAAAGAATATGCACAGAGGTGGAGGGAAATGGCTGCCCAGGTTCAACCTCCCTTGTCAGACAGAGAAATGGCAGATATGTTCATGGGCACCTTGCAAGGGGCCTATCTGGATAGATTAGCTGCTTGTCCGTCAACTGGATTTGCTGATATTGTGATTGCGGGAGAAAGAATAGAAAGTCTGTTAAAGCTGGGAAAGATCCAGGATGTGAGTGGGGCTGGCTCTTCGGGGACGAAGAAACCGTTTGCTAGTAACCAGAAAAGAAGAGAAGGTGATACGAATGCTGTGTTTAGAGGACGAGGCAGAGGGCGTTCTCGAGCTTATTATCAGGTAGATGCTGTAACAATCCCCACACCATCTGTTCAGAAACAACAACCCCAACAACAAGTTCAACAGCAACAACCTTTTTTCCAGCAAAGGTCTAGACAGAGGGATCGTAAGATGGATCCTCTCCCTATGACTTATGCCGCGCTGTTGCCCCGGCTACTCGAGTTAAAGTTGGTAGAACTCCGTACTATGAAAGCTCCGGTTGCTGGAAACCTGCCACCTAACTTCGATGCTAATGCTCGTTGTGAGTTCCACTCAGGTGCTCAGGGGCACTCCATTGAAAAATGCTGGGCTTTCCATCATAAAGTACAAGATTTGATTGATGCTAAAGCCATCAATTTCTCTCCCGCTCCTAATATTACTCAGCATCCCATGCCTGATCATAGCGCAGCAAATGTGTACGCTATTGAAGATGGGAGGAGATTGAATTTGGTGTTAGACGTTCATCAAGTGAAAACTTCTTTGTTGGTTGTAAAAGATCGTTTATTGAAGGGACAGGTGTTCCCGGGCTGTAATCAAGATTGCTCTGAGTGTATGAATCAGGAGAACGGTTGTGATAAGTTGAAGATGGGTTTACAGAATCTGATCGATGAAGGATGTCTACAGTTTGACAGAGTCGTGAAAGACACTGATGAGATATCAACCGTGACCATCTATTACACTCCCGCTGAGATTCAAATGCCGGTCAATGCAGTTCCCGTGGCGAGTGTTGCGCCAGAAGGGCCCAGTCCTGTCACTATCACGGTGCCAGGACCAATTCCGTTCACATCTACGAAAGCTATCCCATGGCACTATGGGGCAGATGTATATTACGAAGGTAAAAAGCAGGAAGTTGAGCCGTCAGTCAGCCCAAATATTGATAATGTAGGGGGTGTAGGGGGCTTTACAAGGAGTGGAAGGTTGTTCGCTCCCCAAACCTTGAGAAGTGATAAGGAGGTAGAAGCTGCAGCAAAGGCTAAGGGTAAACAGGTGGTTGAAAGTGCGCCTACACCTGAAGCAGAGACAAAGATTACTTTTGATAAGGAAATGGAAGAATTTATGAAGATAATCAAGAAAAGCGATTATAAGATTGTGGACCAACTGAATCAGACCCCTTCAAAGATTTCAATCTTGTCACTATTGATGTGCTCTGATGCGCACCGGCAGGCGTTGTTGAAAGTGTTGAAGAGTGCGTACGTGCCACAAGAAATTACTGTTAATCAGCTCGAGGGCGTAATCTCCAATGTTAATGTTAGCCATGGCTTGGGCTTTACAAGTAGAGATTTGACTGTTGAAGGAAGAAACCATAATAAGGCTTTGCATATCACGATGGAGTGTAAGGGCGCAGTGTTATCTCATGTACTGGTAGATACTGGTTCATCACTCAATGTCTTGCCCAAGAAGGCATTAAAGAAGCTGGAAGTTGACGGTTTGATCTTAAGGCCTAGTGAATTGGTGGTCAGAGCATTCGATGGAACTAGACGATCTGTGTTTGGTGAGGTGGAATTGCCCGTACAAATTGGACCACAGGTATTCAAATCCACGTTCCATGTAATGGACATACAACCTGCATATAGCTGCCTATTGGGACGCCCTTGGATTCACGGAGCCGGGGCTGTTACTTCTACTCTACATCAAAAGCTGAAGTATGAGTTTGAAGGGTAGGTTGTGACAGTGTGTGGGGAGGAAGACATCTTTGTGAGTCACTTGTCCACGTTCAAGTACATTGAAATGGATGGGGAAATTCATGAGATGCTGTGCCAATCATTTGAAGCAGTCAATATTAACGATGCACCTGAGTCTTCTTCTGTACCAGTTGGGGCTGGTACCTCCATTTCATCTTACAAACAAGCTGTCGAAGTCGTCAGGGCAGGCAACGCCCAAGGTTGGGGCAGGTTGATAGAGACCCCAATGAAGGAAAACAAATTTGGTATTGGTTATCATCCCTCTACAACTTCAGATGCGGGGAGCAAGGGACCCATTACTTTCAATAGTGGGGGAATTATCTACACGGACCAGTCTTGTGCAGCCACAGAGGATAGTGTTGACAGTAATTGTGACCTGGACAACTGGGTACGCCCTCATGTTCCGGGACAACAAGTGCAAAACTGGTTCGTTGAAGAAGTCATCCGGGTTACTCTTCAGACAGAGTAATTTTTCTTTGTTTTTTCTAACCATAATGCATGACAAAATCTTGCGCTCTGCCCAAGGCGTATAGATTCATTTGTAGGGCCACCATGGTTGCATTTGCAATGTTTAATCATTAATAAAGGACGTTTTGCAATCAAATTTTGTTCTCTGTCTTTCAGTTTTTATTTTTGCACAAAAAATATAAAATGGCAATGTTTCATTTTCATTTTGTTTTGCTTAAAAATAAATTCTAAAATAAGGCATGAACCCGTTCATGCAGACTTGATCCTCCGGATACCACTGATAACGATTTTGATATGGCCATGTATGACTTTGACAATCCGATTTATCAAGCCGAAGAAGGGGATGAGAAAGATTGTGAACTTTCTGAAGAACTGGCCAGATTGTTGAAACAAGAGGAAAGGGTCATCCAGCCTCATCAGGAGACTGTAGAAATCATCAATATTGGTACCAAGGACGCCAAGAAAGAGATCAGGATTGGTGCCAGCTTGCAAGCAGATGTGAAGCAAACTTTGACGGAAATGTTGCGCGAGTATGTTGACATCTTCGCCTGGTCGTATCAAGACATGCCGGGGTTGGATACGGATATTGTCGTGCACAGGCTGCCATTAAGAGAAGAATGTCCGCCAGTCAAGCAGAAACTTCGTCGGACTCACCCCGACATGGCTTTAAAGATTAAGGAGGAAGTCTAGAAGCAGTGGGATGCTGGGTTTCTTGCTGTGACAAAGTATCCTCCATGGGTAGCCAACATCGTGCCAGTACCGAAGAAAGATGGAAAAGTGAGAATGTGTGTGGATTATCGAGATCTTAATAAAGCTAGCCCGAAAGATGATTTTCCACTACCTCATATTGATGTGCTGGTCGATAATACAGCTCAGTTCTCAGTGTTCTCATTTATGGACGGTTTCTCCGGGTACAACCAGATCAAGATGGCACCTGAAGATATGGAGAAAACCACGTTCATTACTCCGTGGGGTACATATTGTTATAAAGTAATGCCTTTTGGGTTGAAAAACGCAGGGGCAACGTACCAGCGGGCGATGGTGACATTGTTTCATGACTTGATTCATAAGGAGATCGAATGTTATGTAGATGATATGATTGCCAAGTCTAGAACAGAAGAGGAACATCTGGTTAACCTGGAAAAGCTGTTTGAAAGGTTGAGAAAGTTTCGTCTGAGATTAAATCCAAACAAGTGCACGTTTGGGGTGCGTTCTGGAAAGTTGCTAGGTTTCATTGTGAGCGAAAGAGGAATCGAGGTTGATCCTGCCAAGGTGAGAGCAATACAAGAAATGCCTGAACCGAGAACAGAAAAAGAGGTTCGTGGTTTCTTGGGTAGATTGAACTACATTGCAAGGTTCATATCTCACCTAACAGCCACGTGTGAGCCAATATTTAAATTGTTAAGGAAAGATCAAACGGTCAGGTGGAATGACGATTGCCAATTGGCATTCGATAAGATAAAAGAATACTTGCAGGAACCTCCGATTCTAATGCCTCCAGTTGAAGGGAGACCGCTGATAATGTATCTGACAGTGCTTGAAGGTTCCATGGGTTGTGTTCTCGGTCAACATGACGAGACAGGTAGGAAGGAGCATGCTATTTACTACCTGAGCAAAAAGTTCAATGATTGTGAGTCCCGATACTCAATGCTTGAAAAGACATGCTGTGCGCTTGCATGGGCCGCTAAGCGATTGAGGCAATATATGGTTAGGCACACGACCTTGTTGATTTCAAAAATGGATCCTATCAAGTACATTTTCGAGAAACCAGCATTGACAGGCAGAGTTGCACGGTGGCAAATGGTCTTGACAGAGTATGACATTCAGTACACTTCACAAAAGGCCATCAAAGGAAGTATCTTGTCCGACTATCTTGCGCAACAGCCGATGGATGATTACCAACCCATGAAGTTTGACTTCCCTGATGAGGACATCATGTTTCTCAAAGCTAAAGACTGTGAGGAACCACTCCCGGAGGAGGGGCCAGACCCTGAATCCAAATGGAGTCTGATGTTTGATGGGGCTGTCAATATGAACGGGTGCGGAGTTGGAGCAGTTCTTATCACGCCGGAAGGTGTTCATATGCCTTTCACTGCACGAATAACTTTCGGGTGCACCAACAATGAAGCAGAGTACGAAGCTTGTATAATGGGGATCGAGGAGGCGATTAATCTACGGATTAAAACCCTTGATATATTCGGTGATTCAGCTTTGGTAATCAATCAAGTGAAAGGGAGTTGGTACACGCACCAAGCAAATCTAGTGCCGTATAGAGATTATACGAGGAGATTGCTGACATTTTTCACAATAGTGAAACTGTACCACATTCCTCGAGATGAGAATAGGTTCGCTGATGCCTTGGCCACTTTGTCTTCCATGATCAAAGTGCAAGGATGGAACCATGTACCTAAGATTGAGGTATCCCGCCTTGACAGACCAGCATTTGTGTTTGCGGTCGATGCAACGTCTGATGACAAGCCATGGTTTCATGACATTAAGTGTTTCTTGAAAAGTCAAGAGTACCCGTCCGGGGCATCGTCCAAAGACAGGAAGACGTTGAGAAGGTTAGCTGGTAGTTTCTTCTTGAATAAAGATGGCGTGCTGTATAAAAGGAATTTTGACACGATCCTGCTTAGATGTGTGGATAGACATGAAGCAGACTTGTTGATGATTGAAGTGCACGAAGGCTCTTTCGGTACCCATGCCGGAGGGCATGCAATGGCTAAAAAGTTGTTAAGGTCGGGATATTATTGGTTGACTATGGAGTCAGATTGTTGCAAATATGCCCGCAAATGCCATAAATGCCAGATCTATGCAGACAAGGTGCATGTGCCTCCAAATCCGTTGAGTATCATGTCGTCGCCTTGGCCGTTTGCCATGTGGGGCATTGATATGATCGGAAAGATTGAGCCTACAGCTTCCAATGGTCATCGTTTCATCTTGGTGGCAATTGATTACTTCACCAAATGGGTTGAAGCCGCATCCTATGCCAATGTTACAAAGCAAGTGGTCGCTCGTTTCTTAAAACGGGATATCATTTGCCGATATGGAGTTCCCGAAAGAATCATTACTGATAATGGTTCTAATTTGAACAATAAGATGATGGCTGAGTTATGCCGGGACTTCAAAATCGAACACCACAATTCTTCTCCGTACCGCCCAAAGATGAATGGCGCGGTCGAAGCGGCCAACAAAAATATCAAGAAGATTGTACAGAAGATGGTTGTCACGTACAAAGATTGGCATGAGATGTTACCATTTGCTTTGCATGGGTATCGAACGTCGGTACGCACGTCCACTGGGGCAACCCCATTCTCACTTGTATATGGTATGGAGGCAGTGCTACCGGTTGAAGTAGAGATTCCGTCCCTCAGAGTTATGATGGATGTTAAACTAGATGAGGCTGAATGGGTACGAGCCAGATTTGATCAGCTGAGCCTTATTGAGGAAAAGCGATTGGCGGCTGTATGTCATGGGCAACTATATCAGCGCAGAATGAAACAGGCATTTGACCAGAAGGTGCGTCCTCGGGTTTATAAAGTCGGAGATGTGGTACTCAAAAGGATCCTTCCTCCCAATACAGATCACAGGGGCAAATGGACTCCTAATTATGAAGGTCCGTTCGTGGTTAAAAAGGTCTTTTCGGGCAGAGCTTTATTGCTTACAACCATGGATGGCGAAGACTTTTCATCCCCTGTCAACTCGGACGTAGTCAAAAAATACTTCGCATGAATAGACCCGCTGGATAATAAAAATAAAAAATCCAGGCAAAAAAGGGCATCCCGGCGAACCAAAAACAGAATAAGGTTCGGGCAAAAATTAGGGATATAATTAAAAAAAAAGTGTACACCCGGTAAGTTGAAAACCCGAAAGGGCAACTTAGGCAAAAAAGGGTATCCTGGTGGATCGAAAACCTGAAAGGGCGGTCCACACAAAAGAGGGATTTAAGCGAATGACTACAGTCTGAGTTATCTGTACTCATTACCGTTTGAACAACTGACGTTCTGAAGAATAGGAATCGGTCTGATCATTCCTCAGAAGGCAAGGTCGGGGAGTTTTGAAGACATACTGGTCATAACAGAATGGAAACTCAGTGGAATTCCGTTTTCACATTGCCATTAGGATAGTTTCTTTTCTCAATTTTCAGCGATCACCTCTTTCCAGGGATTGCTTCCAGATGTAATTGCCTATTCTGGGCTCTCAGTCAATAAATTGAATTTCAATAAAAAGCTTTCTATTTTTGTTTTATTGCTTTGTTTGCAAAAACGTCCTAATTGTTGATAAAACATTGCATTTGAAAACATGGCAGCCTGGCAATAACATGCGCAGAAAAAATATTTGAAATTACTTCGAATGTTGAATACTCCCGGATGGTGGATTCTAGCCACGCAATATTCGGGGCATGTGGGCATATTCTTTTGTTGCAGGTAGCAGGTGCAGATGATTTTAAGCACAAGACTAGCAATAAATCACCCCACGCAAAAGACTGGGGCAATTGTGGGTAAGGAGATCGGCGTTCGTCGGGTCGATCTCAGTGAATTAAGTTCAACTGGGTACCGTTGTATCTTGTTAAGTCGATTCTCTCATTCAGTACTTCCAACAACTACAAGCTTTTCTGTGTCGATAACGCTCACAGGTTCCCCAAAAGGGTGGTCTCGTCGACACCGAAACTGATGGTCATTATCCCCAGCGAAGTCACAAGAGTTGGAAGAGGCTAGATCTTCTGTAAAATCCTCTTATGACATCCGCTTCGGGGATAAATTGTTGGTTTTCTTAAGCATGGGGCATGTTGTTTCCCCAGCATGAAGTGTTGATCACCCCCCAGTAGAGTTTGATGGTCATTATCCCCAGCGAAGTCGCAGGAGTTTGAAGAAGCTAAATCTTCTGTAAGATCCTCTTATGACATCCTCTTCGGGGACAAATTGTTTGGTTCCCCAGCATGAAGTGTTGATCATCCCCAGTAGAGTTTGAGGACAGTTGGTCTTCTGTAAAATCCTCTCAAAAGGCATTCCCCAGCACGAGACGCTTTAAAGCAGTTTTCTCCAGCAGAGTTTGTTATAAACCCGTCATCCCTAACGGAATTGTCTAAAGGGAAGCTCGCCTAACATGGGGCATTGTAGTACTTATCCTAAGCTCGACAGTCACATTCTTCAGCAGACTACTGTGGATTTGCTTTGGGTTTCCCCAACAGATCTCTAAGGACTCTTTCTAGCAAGTTGCAGTGGAATGTTCTAACCAGGATTTGCATATCCCTGGCAGAGTAGCCCTGATACCCAGCAAGATCGTATCTCTGGTCATGGTATCCCCACAGAGGTCAGCATCGAATCTTGTCAGCAACTTCCAGCTGAGTTGTTGTTCTCTCCGCAGAGGTTTATCAGATCGACAGAATCTATTCCTCAACAAGGATGGTACAGCCTTTCCCCAGCCGGGTCAGAAGGTTGATAATCCCTATAAAGGATCTTGGGTTGAATAAATCCCCAAGCAGAGTTTTAATGGCTCATTTCCCCAGCAGGACGTCATTTAAAAATTCTCATCCCCAGCGGAATCGCTGTGACCAGAATTCATTCCCCCAAACAGATGGAATAATTCCTGGCAGAGTCGTCATTCCCTCATATCTTAAAGTCCAATTTATTTTTGGCAAGCTTGACAATTCAAAGCAGACGGATTGTTCATCCATTCGCCAGCAGAGATATTATCCTTTTAGGAGTCTCCGAGATTAAATCATTGACTGTGTTTCCTCAGCAGAGTCGGCAGAGATGTCTGGCGCAGAGGCAGAGAGTAATTCGATTTTAAAATTCCAAAAGTCCAACAGTGGATTGGCAAAAGTCCATCTTCGGGTGGCAAAGCAGCTAAAAGTCCAACAGTGGATTGGCAAAAGTCCGTCTTCGGGTGGCAAAAGTCCAACAGTGGATTGGCAAAAGTCCGTCTTCGGGTGGCAAAAGTCCAACAGTGGATTGGCAAAAGTCCGTCTTCGGGTGGCAAAAGTCCAACAGTGGATTGGCGAAAGGTCCATCTAAGGGTGGCATTATTCTAAAAGTCCAACAGTGGATTGGCAAAAGTCCGTCTTCGGGTGGCAAAAGTCCAACAGTGGATTGGCAAAAGTCCGTCTTCGGGTGGCAAAAGTCCAACAGTGGATTGGCGAAAGGTCCATCTAAGGGTGGCAAAAGTCCAACAGTGGATTGGCAAAAGTCCGTCTTCGGGTGGCAAAAGTCCAACAGTGGATTGGCAAAAGTCCATCTTCGGGTGGCAAAGCAGCTAAAAGTCCAACAGTGGATTGGCAAAAGTCCGTCTTCGGGTGGCAAAAGTCCAACAGTGGATTGGCAAAAGTCCGTCTTCGGGTGGCAAAAGTCCAACAGTGGATTGGCAAAAGTCCGTCTTCGGGTGGCAAAAGTCCAACAGTGGATTGGCGAAAGGTCCATCTAAGGGTGGCATTATTCTAAAAGTCCAACAGTGGATTGGCAAAAGTCCGTCTTCGGGTGGCAAAAGTCCAACAGTGGATTGGCAAAAGTCCATCTTCGGGTGGCACGAAGCTGCAAAGTCCACCAGTAGTGTGGCAGGCCAGTAGTCGTCTGGAATTGCATAAAAGACATTATTAAAGTCCACCAGTAGTGTGGCAAGCCAGTAGTCGTCTGGCGTCGTTCAAAAAGACATTTCCAAAGTCCACCAGTAGTGTGGCAGGCCAGTAGTCGTCTGGAATTGCATAAAAGACAGTATTAAAGTCCACCATCAGCGTGGCAAGCCAGTAGTCGTCTGGCATCGTTCAAAAGACAGATCTCTCCGACGTTTCGTCGAAGATTCAATCCAGCAGTCTCGTTGGGTTTATATCCCTTTTCTTCTTCACCATCCAGAGCAAATTTTTGGTTATATTTGGTATTCAATCACTATATACCTTGAAAGTCTGAAAGCAACCGCTTTCAGGCATTCAGGTCTACAGCGCTTGAATAGGGGCAGCTGTAATACCCCAAAATTTACTCTCCCCTTTGTCATCATAGCATGGCATTATCATTTATCATATCATATCCACCTCATTAACATTACATTGCATTTAACATAGAAAAATGAAGCATGGCATCCTTCTTACCATCAGGGCATGTGATCAGGTGGAAGATGGACAATCAAGAGATCATTCAAAGCACAAAAAGGTCAGTCAAGTTGCCTCAAGGCAAGCCAAGAAGCCTTTCATGTCTCATACTATCTCAATTGATCATCCACAACCTCAAGGATAAGAGATACAATAGGAGATTGAGGCATTACATCCTACACTATGCAAGAAGTCCAAAAATTGAAGGAAAATCCTCAAAAGAGATAGCTCATTGATTCAAAATCATCCTCAAGTGGCATTTCTCATCATCCTTTAAGAGGATACACAACATACTCTGAGGAATTTGGATTTGAAGACTGCACATTTTTCTCCTAGGAGGTGGGCACCAAAACTAGGGTTTCCCATTAAATCAGGGAATCTTTGATTTTTTGGACAAAACTTGATGTCATGGTATTCTACATGTTCTTAAGTGTATGTGTATGGAGAATTGCCCCTCAATTGGTTTTGGAGGTGTTTCAATTGGAAGAAAGATAAAAAATCAGGAAATTTGGGGCCAAGTCAAATAATCAGAGGAAAAAGTTAACTCTTGACTTTTTGAGCCCAAAATCATGAAATTCATGTTACATATGTCCAATGTACAAAATTTGATCAAGAAACTCCAAAGGAATCATGAAAAAAATCAAGATGTAAAAAGTTGCCATTTTTGGATGAAGTAGGGTTGCTAAAAATAGCAAGTTTTGGCCATTTTGCATCAGAGTTTGAACCAAGGCCATTTAAATTTGGAGCACCAAATGAAAATTCCACTCTGCCTCAATGAAAGGCCTTGCTTTAAGCTTCAAATCCATGTGTGGAACATCTCCATTGGATAAAAATTGAGTGAGATATGATTAATCAAAGTTTGAGCAAAGTAGGTTCAAAACTAGGTCATGACCAAGATTTTCAAGGCACGCGCGCAGTCATTTTCACAAACACATGGTGGGCCAAATGTATTGATCAATTACTCATGGTTAGAGGCCTCAAATGAAAAATCTTCCAACATGAAAGTTGTTCCTCTATGTGAGATCTTCAAAAGTGGTGTTTATGATTTTTTCATTTGATCAAAGGTTGAGAAGTTATGATGGGTCCAATTTACTATGATCATGCTGAAAACCTAAGTGCCATGTTGCTTTGTCAAACGACCATATGCCACGCCCTTATATCAGTTCCAAATTTGTGTGTTCCAATCCTTTTTTCAACCTATTTCAAGCCTCAATTCAATTCATTTCTCATACCAAAGTTGTTCTATTATGATTCTTCTTTCCAATGACCTCAAAAACACATCAAACCACCCATTGGGTAGAGACAAAATCGTCACCAAAACCACCATATCTCCATTGTTCCAAACTGTCATAAAATCAGAAAAAACAAGTGTTGTTGTTGTTGTTATTTCAAAGTGTATGCACATATCCCACACCTTATGACACTTTGCCTTTTCAGAACTAACATTGTCCTTGCTTGCACGTGCTGCTCAGGCTCATTACATGGAAGTGGAAAGAATGAAACTTGTAGAGCAAGTTTATGTTGCTGCAGCTCACACACGAGTTTACCACCACCACTGATCCTTTGTAAGCCACCCTAGCTTGCCATGGATCATCATCACTATATCACAGCTCGTCCCCTAACTAACTTGACTCAGTTAGTTAGGATGGACTCACCTAAATCACTTCAACTCAGTTAACCAACTCAGGTTAACCATGGTTAGCTCACACTATAAATCAAATCCTCACTCTCAATTTTCATTTTCAGCTTCATTTTTCACTCTCCCTCTCCAATACTTGAAACTTTTTCTCTCAATCTCTTTGTTTTCTCTCTGACTGCACTCCATTTTCACCATCTCCTTTTACATTTCGCTTCCATCATCTTCATTGTTTCATTCTAGATCAAGAATAAGAGCATACACATCCAAGTAATCAAGTTCAGTTTCAAGAGATTGGAATTTTCAGTGTGATTCTCTGCACGATTTCAAGATTCTCAAGCCTTTATTTGGCCAAGAGTAGCTCAAAGAAGAAGCACGATTCTCTGGTTTTTTGTTTAACTCCAGTTTGCAGCATCTTCAGGTTTCATCATCTCAAACTTTTCTGGCATGATTTGGAGTTTGTTTAGCTTATTTTGTTGATATGAGCTCGCTAGGAGCATTTGAACTCTGGCTAGTTGATAGAGCTTCTTAGAAGCCTAGATCCAAAACTTAGGGCATGATTTAATCTCCTCTGTTCTCTATGTGTGTGCTTGGTATGTGAAAAACAATTGTGAATTCTTAATCTACGTGAGCTCAGCTTCATTTTAGTATAATATTTGTCCATTTCTGGGACATGTGAGAGTTGCAGACGGTGGTGCGTGGCCGGAGAAGGTGACCGGAGGTCCCTCTCCGGCCGGTGATCATGTGTTAGGGTTTGGTTTGCAGTTTTAATCATGACCGTGGATTTACTTGCATCGTGTGGTGTAGGATTGGCCAACGCATTAAAAAGGGGCGTGCATGTCATGTGCCATTTTTCTGATTCACTTAAAAGTGATGTGATGCATTGCATGGTAGTTAAGATGCACATTCATGAATGCGCGTTGGATGTAATTACCTTGACTTGTTTCTTGACTTGACTTAATCTGATGGTTATTATTACTTTGACTATTGTTGACTGAAGTGCATGGTTGTTAGTGTGTTCTGCGCGCTTAGTGGACTTAGCCAGAATGCTATTCGCACCTCCCTGTTTTAAGGCCCAAATGTAATTTGAACTGTCCAATTGCTATGTTCACACCCCCCTTCATTTTGCATTCTTTTTTTCATGTTTATTTCTTTCTACACGTTTGATTTTTAATTTTTAAAAATACCAAAACATATTGGAAAATTCTACAAAAATTCATGTGTATTCTTAAAACATTTAGGAAATTTTTCATGATTTTATTTTCTGATTTTATGACCTTTTTGCCCCTGCTCCATAATTTTCTTTGAATTTCCATTTGTGTGCTTTCTAATTGTGATACTTGAATTTGTTTAATTTTGTTCTTGCTCATTACCAACTATTTTGACATGATTCTTTTTGCATTGATTCACTAATACATTGAAGCATGTTATATGATTTTTGTTTGATTTTTTAGGTCACTTTATTACATGTCTTGATGCCTATATTTGTACCACTTTGCATGATGTTTCAATTTGACCTAATTGCTTTGTTTGAAGTCATTTTGCTTTGAATTTTGATATGCTATTTTGATATGTGATTCATCCCTGATTAGTGAACTCCAATACCATGTTTTCATAATTTTCATGAGGACATTTGATTTTTGCTTGATGCATTTCATTTAAGGCATTATGACATGTTATATCATTGTAATCTTTAGTGCATGTTTACATGAATTCTTTTGTGCACATTTGTATGAGCATTTGCATATGTTATGAGCCATTCATATGATATTATAGGTCTTTGATACACATTATAGGTCATCTTTACATGTTCATTTCAATTTGAACTTTGTGCATCATTAACATGTATAGTTTGCACTTTCTTTTTTGAACTTTCATTTCAATTCTTCTTATATTACTTCTTGAATGTCTTGAAGTTGATTCATAAATACTTTTGAGATGTTTATAAACCATTTTCCATTTAGTTTCAATTCTGGTTGTTGATTTACATGTTCCATTTATGCATGTCTTCTTCATTTCTTTCCATCTTTCATCTACCCTTTCTTCTTGTAACATGTTTAAATGCTAATGGATGATGTTTGTTGCCTATTCACTTGCACTTGTATGATGATATTCATTTGTTGTCCATATGATGTACATTCTGATTGTGGCTCTAGGATTTGGTTTCTCATTTAATTCTTTTGAGTTTTATGATGCATTACATGTTCTTTTACTTCTTATACTTCTTATACATGTTTACTAACCATGTAGGGGCCTTGGTAAGTTTCAATTGAGTGTGGATAAGGAATCCACATTCAACTTCTATCCTTTCTTTTTTACAATTCCATTTTGTGTTTTGTTAAGCACTTATGTGCTTTCTTTTAATAACTCATCACTTTCCCCTTGTGAATTACAATTCATCTTCTACTTTAGAAGTGAATTGTTTAATTCATTCTTTCTTTAGACTTTAGGTTGAAACCTCACAAACTTTAGGACCACTCCCTTAACTAATCAATTAGGATTGAGTCTTAGTCCATATAGATTTTTACCTTTACCCTCTCTTGAGTCTTTCATCTTCTCATCTCAAAGAAAATGCAAAACATATAATAAAGGTAGGCATTTATTGCATTTAGGCCTTTCATATAAAGAAAAGATTATAAGGGGTCTTCTCTTGTAATCTTAGAATGTGTAGCATATAGCCCATCTTGGGTCAATGTGTTAAACATTTGATCTTGTATGAGGGACTTAAATGCAATACTTGTTGAAGGTGCAAATAATAAAAAACACTTCTTCACTTCATAATCAACAAAACACTTAATAAACACAAGTATGCTAGTGTGTTTGAACCTTGATAATTGGAACTAAGTGTGAGGGTCTTCTTCACCCTTAGTGTGCTTTCTTACCCATTCCATCTTGGAATGTGAGAAGGTACACATTCCAATGACTAAGATTCAGATACACTATCATATGCAAACAAATGAAAAAACTCTTAAAAGACAAAAACAAACAATAACGTCTTTCCTTCGGGAATTCTTTTCTCACCTCATTCACTCTCAACGTACGAACGTGCTCCTACTCGTTCTCGTGCAAGACGGTAACGCACTCGGACCAGCGAGCCTGCAACACCTGAGCTAGAACGTCAGCCGTTCCTTAAAAAACACAAACAATTCATCCCTAGTGAGGGGAACTACGTCGCTCTGATTCTCATGCTCCCGATGAGATACGTAGGCAGTGGGGTAGGGCCCATGCGAGCACTTCTTTTATTTTCCCTACATTTGTTTCTCTCTCTTTTCCAGTTCTCCAGATAGCAGTTCTCTTTTTCAGTGTCTTTTTCCTACACCCTTTGATCGAGACAAGCAAGCGTGGATCCCATCGGGTACGATGGACGTGAGGGGTGCTAATACCTTCCTCTCGCGTAACCGACTCCCGAACCCATTTCTCTTGGTCGTAAGACCATGCTTTTCCTTTCTCTCAGGTTTACGCGGTGTTTCCTTTCCCTCTCTTGGGATAAATACACATTGCTGGCGACTCTGTTTCGGTGCCACTTTCGCGTTTGTACTTGGATGAAAATCCCGGGAGCGACAGTGGGGCCTCCTCGTTTTTAAGTGAATAGAGTAAGGGTAAAAAAGGATCAGAAGATTTGGACTTGGGCCGGATATCAGGTTTGGTTTTTGATGAGGTAATTAAAGTTCATAAGGCCCAAAATCTTGGAGTGGGCTTGAGGGGGAAGAGTGGTAAGGCCAGCTTAGCTGATAATCTCCAGTCTAGAAACTCAAGTGCTCAAGATAAGTCCTTGAACAGTATTGACTCTTTTGTAGCTTGTTCCCATCTTCTAAAACCATAGGTTATGGAGGATCCAGGAATCAAACATTTACCTCCTTCTTTATCAAAATCTGTAGCTGGTAGATGTTCTAGCCTGTCTGAATCTAGTAGAAAAAGCAGTAAATCTTTTCGTTGTGTTAAGAAGAAAAAGGAAGTGAAGAATGTAAATTCGGAGGAGTCGGAATCTAGATGCCATTCGGTTACTGATTCTGAGATGTTCCAGGGAAACAAAAGATTTTGGGCGACTTTGGAGTCTACGGTGGCAGTCAAAATTAGGGAAATAATTATGACCCTTGGTGTTAAAGGAGGAGGTGTAACTTCAAATCTTGAGTAAGATATCAGGTGTTTGGAAATTAGAGATAAAGATGTAGTGGTTAAGAAGGCGCTTCCCAACAATATTGCTCAATGAATATTCTGTATCTTAATTTAAGAGGGGTGGTTGTGAGATTAAAAGAAAGAGGGTTTCTCAATTAATTCAATCTAGGAAGGTAGACATGTGCTTCTTTCAAGATTCAAAGCTTGCAATGATAGACCAATCTTTAGCGTCGTCTCTTTGGGGTGACACTGAAGTGGAGTGGACTGAGTCGGGTGCTTTGGGAGCTTCTGGGGGATAGTTATTCTTTGGAGAAAGGAGTTTTTGAATCTATTTTTACGTTTCAGGGGTTTGGGGTATGTGGGAATATGTTCTAATTGGAAGGGTAATGACATTTACTTTGGTAATGTCTACTCTCCTTGCAAGCCAGACCTCAAGAGGAAATTTTGTAGTGAATTTCTTATGTCGAAGGATCGTTTCTCTGGTAGTCGTTGGTTGGTGGGCGGAGACTTCAATGTTGTCTCGAGGGAGAGCGAGAGGAAAGGATTGTCAGCAGGTCGTAGAAGATCTAAAGTTCAGAGTTTTAGTAGTTTCTTTGATGACCTGGGATGTGTTGACATTCCTTGTGTTAGAGGGATCTTTACTTGGTTTAATGGGAGGGGCACTACTATGAGTAGGCTGGATCTTTTTTTAGCTTCTGGTGATTTGGTGGAGGATTGGGGAATTGTTGGCCAGTCTATTGGCCTGAGAGAAATAACGGACCATTGTCCAATGATTGAACACTAACCGAGCTAATTGGGGTCCGAAACCCTTTAGATTCAACAATGGTTGGATTAAACACCATCTCTTTTTAGAATTTGTTTCGAAAGAATGAAGTTCTTGGAAAGTTTCAGGTAGAGGTGATTTTGTATTGAAGGAAAAGTTGTTATTTCTGAAGAATTCCTTACGGAAGTAGAGTGTAGAAGTGTTCGGTTGGATTGACCTTAAAGTTGATAACCATGTTTCGTTGCTTCATGATCTTGATATGTTTTTCAGTACGAACAATGTTAATGGGCAGGTTATTCTTGAGCTTCTGTCCAATAGAGTCAAGGTTGCTAAGGAGATTTGGAACAACTTAAGGCTAAAAGAGAATCTGTTAAGGAAAAATTCTAGGATTTTGTGGATCAAAGAAGGAGATCTTAATTCTAGCTTCTTCCATAGGATGATGAAGGGGAGGCAAAGGAGATATTATATTTCTTCTGTTCTCTCTCCGAACGGTAGGAAGGAGGAGGTTCAGGACATCAAACAAGTAATTTTTGACCATTTTCACCAGAACTTCTCTGAATCGAAGAAGGACAGGCTAGTGCTTCATGGTTTGGTTTTTGCTTCTTTTTGTGATTCGGAGAAAAGGTCCCTAGAAGCAGATTTCTCTTGTAGTGAAATCAAGGCTGTAGTATGAGAGTTTAATGGTAGTAAAAGCCCCGACCCTGATGGAATTTCTTTTCTATTTCTGCAGGAATGTTGGGAATTGGTTAAAGAAAACATTTTTAAGATGGTTAGAGATTTTTCTTCCAATCCTACTCTAACTAAAGCAGCTACTGCTTCTTTCTTGACTTTGGTCCCTAAGGTCCATGAAATTCTAGCTTATGCAGACTACATATGTCCTAACACATGTCAAGACATTGTGCTAAATAGATATTTAAACTCAGAGGCTCAACAGCAGACTGATACCTTGAACACCAGAACTGCATAATCACAGATGTTACGACATCTGATCCAGCATGTTTATCATGAACCCTTACAGAAAACATAAATTTGTAGAATGATAAAGAACACAACAATTGTTAACTCAGTTCGGTGCAATTCACCTACATCTGGGGGATACCAATCCATGAAGAAGATTTCACTATCTTGTAGTATTACCCTAAAGCTAAACTCCCTATTTACAACTTTATCCTAATCACTACCCTTAATGAACTTCTTTACCAGAGTTAAACTCCATCGTTTACAACTCTGATATGAGAGACCTACTCACTTCCTTAATCACCAACTGTAATATCTCTGTCTTCTATCAATTCATGATCAATGTCATGCTTTCTTGATCAACAAGTTATCTTGGGCTTGCTTCAAAGCTTCGTCCAAGAACGATACACAAACCATTACCTAAAGGCTTCTGGTTCTGTCCCTCTACCAAATGTCTTCCACTCTGCATCCCATGCTATAGAGGGAGACTTACAACTCCTAAGAGAGCCAACGAATCTCAAACCCTAAACCCTTATTTTACAAAAGAGAACTAGGTTACAAAGTTACAAGTGATACAAAGGTACATTCGATATATTAAAACCCTAGGTCTAAGTCTTCTTATATAGTCTTCTGTTGGGCTTTCTATCTTTGATCTTGTGATTCCTTGATCCACTCCTTAATTCAAGCAACAGATAAAAATCTACTAACTCAATAAGTCAGCCAGGATGTCGAGTCTCCAAGATGGGACATCTTCTTCGACATCATTTTCTTCTGCAGATTCTTTAATTATATCAATAGTATGTTTTAGCAAAATTTTGTCAAACACCAGGAGCTTTCAATCTCCCCCTTTTGACAAATTTTGGCTAAAACATCTTCTTCTGCATTTTGTAAATAGCAAGACTCCTTCATCTTGAGAATTGATTGGAGCACATGTGTGAGACAATCTCCCCCTCAACACATTCCTCCTCCTTAGAATGAGAGGATTGAGGAACAAAAAACTCCTCCAGAAAAGAAACAACAGTTGTAGGCTTCGTAACATTGAGAACATAGATTGCGTAACTCAGGTCACAAGACACACCCTGCTTCACAACTCAGATCACAAGACATAAAGGAAGATCCAAAGATGTTAAGATGTCGAAACATCTTATCCAACATTCTTGCAAAACAACAGCAGGAATATACCCAATCCCAAAAAGCACTAGAAAACTATTCTCCCCCTTTTTAGCCAAAACTTGGCAAAAGTGACAAAGACAACTCCAAACCCAGACGCAACCCACCCAGATTTTGAAACAAAACATCGGACACCAACCCAAATGTCATACCCCAAATTTTGACCACTAAGATTTCCCATCATTGTGCAAATCATCATCACAATATGGATGGACCATCATACCTCATTAGTCTCCCCAAAGATGGTTGAGCATTCACCACAATCAACTTAGGGTTTCAAGCCCTCTCAGAGCTCTTAGACAAAGGATCAATCAAGAAATGACATGATCTTCAACTTATCTAAACCTCTCAAACATCCACAATGGATCAAGAGGACTCCCACATCAAGGATCAAGCACAAGGCTGCAACATTCCAAGTGGATTAAGCCTCAAGATCGCCAGTGTCACCAAATTAGGGTTTTGGTCGACCAAGGCCTCCAGTTGGAATTTTTCCTCTGGGCATGAGCCAATGCTTCAAAGCATAACCCAAAATACTTTAAGGGAACTTATAAACCCAATCATCAAGTCAATTTAGTCTCAGGGGATGCATTCATAAAAAATTAGGAATTAGGGTTTCTTGACCTAATCCACCCCTAAGTTGATCTTTGGGACAAAACATGAGCCAAGGCCTCAAGACATGATTTTAGGGTCTCTAATAAACCACATTGATCCATTTGCAACAATGTATTGATCTAAGAAGCTTGGTTCACAAGTTTCAAGTTCATCAGAACCACAGTTAGGGTTTTGCGGAAAAAGTCAACTGTACCTTTGACATTTGACCAAGACACGCTCCCAAGCCTTGGGACATGATTCAATACACCCTATAACACCTATGAAATCAATCCATAAAGTTTGATTTAGGTCAAGGACTTGATTTCATAGAGGATCGCACAGTTTGGAATTCATCTGATAAAAAGTCAACTGTGCCCAAAAGTCAAAGTTTAACTTTTTGATTTTTTTATCAATTATGGTTCCCTAACCCTAAAATGATGTTAATGTGTGATTGGAATCATCATTCATCAAGAAAAAACCAAGAAAGGTGAGATAACTTGTAAAAGGGGTAACCATAAAAAACTTAGAAATTTTCTAAGTTATGGAACAAAGTGGCTAGGGCACCAAATTCCAAGGATCATAACTTGAGATCCAAGAAACCATTTGGGCTGATCCAAAGATGGATTTGTAGCTCTCATGGCATACTTTAAAAGTGTTAACTACACCTCATTCCAAATCATCATGGATTTTGAGTTATGGTTGGATCAAAATGGCTGAAAACATGAAATGTCACTTTTTCCAACACTTAGTGAAATTTTCACTAAGTCAGAATCTATTTCACTTTTTCCAAAATGTAAGGGCATTTTTCACTTGGATCCAAAAAGTGTCAAGACAAACTATGATCACACCCATATTGTATCATATGAAGGCTTTCCAAAATGGCCAAGAACCCCATGAAACTCCACTTAAGCCATGATATATGACAATGGCAATATGCCTTGCTGCAATTGTCATGGCAAGGCAGATTTGTGCATTTTGCTCGATTTGAGCAAATTTTGCAAATGACAAACAAGTTTATCCATCTGAACACCTCAGGGAGAGACCAAGGAGGGACAAATACTGATCCATAAGCCTCCCAAGTCTCTGGAACTAAAAATAGCATGCCAAACCTAAAAAACCCGAAAGAGGGGACAAAACTCCAATTTTGTTTTGGAGCATTCAATGGATGCACCAAGGTGGCATGAACTGAGCCATTTCAAACTGAATGAGTCAAGGATGATCTCTGAACTAGGGAACCAGTAGCCTGTGCACTAACCTCTAGTCAATGGCTAGAGGAGACTTGGATTCATATTGATCAACATTTTTCAAACCTCTGCTGTAGTTTCCATTCCCTATTCCTTGCAAAACAAACTTTCTCTACTATAAATAGAGCTCATTTATGCTTAGTTTAAGTACACCAAACCCATCAACAGATGCTTTCCTCAAAATCACCTTCTCACTTCTAATTTTGCCTTCTAAGGCAAGTCACTATCGGGTTTTGAGTTAGAGAGCTATTCCAACCAAACCAATCACACACACACACCTCATAAACATCATATAGAAGTGATCCAAACACTTAAACAACAACTGTAACACTGATTTCTCAGAATCATCAGCCAGTTGCTCAAGGTTTTAACCAAGTTGCAGCTGAGATGCCATGAAGTGATCCATCCATTTCCAATCAAGTCCAAGCATTCAAACACATTCCATATGGTGTAGGGAAGCTGTTCAGATCATCACAACTCATATGTAACACCTCCAACTCAAAAATCACTTTGCTCTTGCTGTCACGACCTTCAAGTAAGCCTAAACTTGGTCATCTCTTAATCTATGCATATTTCCTCGCACAATACTTTTGCCAAATGTTCATAATCATGCATAGAATGTTTCCCCTTAATTAATTGCTTTGTTTGAATCGTGTATCAAAATTCTCAGCCTTCATGCAAATTTTAGGGTTCTTGAGGGTTTGTCTTGATTTCTTATTCCATGCTTAAAATAAATGAAATTAAAGACCATATACATGACCGTGAGGTGAAAACGAGCAGATTGATATGTGGATTGTGTGATTTCATCAAATATTCAGTAAAATTGGATAGAAAATGAAAATCAGGCCAAACTCAGAACACTCGCGTGCTCTTGCCATGTTCTTGGCGCCTTTTTCACAAATTCAAATATTTGAATTTTGCGATTTTATTTAATTGATTCAAAAATTAATTTTTCTCTGAGTTTTAATGATTTTGAGTTGATTCTTTTTTTAATAATTCACAAAAATGTTAAAATATTTTATTTTGCAAAAAATTCCCAAAAATATTATGTATTTCATATACTTGATATTTTTGCAAAGAATTAATCTTTTATTTGTTTTTAACATTTAAAATATTTTTTCCTCCTTGATTTTCCAAATTTAATTGGTTTCCAATCATTTTTTGGATATAAACATGATTTTTCAAACATTAATCCAAGATCACAACTTGTTTTCACACATGTTTGATAATTTTGATCATTTTAATTAAAATTTTATTTAATTAAAATCCTTTTTGAAATTAATTTAGGGTTTTGATTTTGATCACCCTAAGCAAATCATTTTCAAACACTCATGGGCCTCTAATAGAGTGTAAAACCCAACCTCTCTTGAAAACCAAAATATTTTGGGCCTTAGTGTATTGTATAACTCCCGATACCGTCAAAAAGTTCGGCACAATCGTCGCCTTTTTAACAAAAATCTTTGGCGTTCTCCTTGAGCTATAAGATCCATAGTTATTCATTTTTAAACTTTATGGGCCTCTAATAAAGTGTAAGACCCAATTCCCTTTTAACCAAAACAATTTTGGGCCTCAGATATTGTATAAGTCCCTCTGCGTTAAAAGAAAAATCTCTGCGCAATCGCCAGTTCAAAAATCAAATCATCTGGGCCTACCCTCGTGTTATAAGCCCCATTTCTTTTCTTTAAACTTCTTTGGGTCTCTAATAGAGTGTAAGACCCAACCCCTTTGTAAATAATACCTTTGGGCTTCTCCTTGAGCTATAAGACCCATCTTTATTCATTTTCAAACTCTTAGGGCCTCTAATAGAGTGTAAGACCCAACCCTTTTTTGAAACCAAAATGATTTGGGCCTCAGATATTGTATAAGACCCACTTTGTTTTCAAAAACCCCGACGCAATCGTCGTTGCCAAACAAATCACCTTGGGCCTCTCCTTGAGTTGTAAGCCCCATCTCTTTTACAAAAACAAATCACCCTGGGCCTCTGATAGAGTGTAAGATCCACCCCCTTGTACATAAAAACTTTTTGGGCCTCACATATTGTATAAGTCCCTCTGTACAGTTTTCAAAACAACGGTGCGATCATCGTTAAAACTTGGGCCTCTCCTTGAGATTTAAGCCCCAACCATCTTTTCAAAGCACTTTCTCCTTTGATTTTGAATTAAAATATATGTTGACATCAAAACTTTCTTTAATTTCTTTGGTGAACAACTAACCAAACAACATGGAAGCTCTACAATGGGTAAGTGTTTATCCGCTTTCATTTACCGCTTTCATATAACTGTATCATGGGGCTGCTTCACTGTAAGTCTTCTTTCAAATCCTTTTATATACTTGTCACATATCCACTGTGTAATACTAGTATAGTTATTTAGAGTTTTCACTGGCAACTACGTCTAGCACTAGGTAAAGCTTGTTGGTCAATCTTTAATACGAACAAAACTAGATCCCCCGTAGGATTCCAGATACAGTCTTCCCTCTTCTTGGGGTTAAACAATATGGAACAAAGAGAAAGGCAGTATTCTCGGTGAACCTTTTCTTAGACTGTCACCCTTAGAAATTATCAAAGAAACTCTAACTCCCCAGAGATAATCTTTTCTACGTGAATGGCATCTCTTGAGTTTCTTCCAAATCATCGAACTTTCCTGGAATGATCTCTTCTCTGTGAATTTCATTTCTTGAATTTCTCTTGGTTTGGGGACCCACAGGCTTCCTAAAAGCATCCCTGCCTCCTCTTGGGCGTTGTACAAGGACCCTTCGGCTTCTTAGAAGTTCTCATGCCTTCTCTTGGGCTTAATACAAGGACCCTGATGACCTCTTAAAGGTTTAACACAGAACTTATTCATCCTTTGCTAGAGCAGTCTTTCCAGCGTCAAAACTCTGGCCATTTTAGGGTTGATACTCATCCCTTAATGCCCGCGCCTCCTCTTGGGCATTGTACAAAAGATAAAACTCTAGACTTGGACAGTCTAAACCTCTTGAGTCTCAAAGACATTCTCAAGTTCCTTTTAAACATAGGAAAAAACACCGATCATTCTGGATCTATCTCCAGCAGAAACCCGATCTCTCTCATGAGAATTCCCCACACTTGGACCCACTTCAGGATCTCAATAATCCTCAGTAGTAAGTCATCCTCCTCTTGGGCTTTGTACAAATGATTCTCCCCAGCGGAGCTAACCTTTTCAGACTCTCTTGTTGAGTCAACCACCTTTAGCCTCTGTTTTCGGCTTTGTACAAGACATATAAAAACCCACTCTCTTGTTGAGTATAAAAGACTCTCTTGTTGAGTCAATCCCTTTTAGCCTCCATCTTGGGCTTTGTACAAGACATATAAAACACTCCATTGTTGAGTATAAAAGACTCTCTTGTTGAGTCAATCTCCTTTTAGCCTCAATCTCGGGCTTCGTACGAGACAGTAAATCACTCTCTTGTTGAGTATAAAAGACTCACTTGTTGAGTCAATCAACCTTCAGACTCTCTTGTTGAGTCAATCACCTATTCAAGACTCTTTTGTTGAGTCAACCTTTTTTAGCCTCCGTCTTGGGCTTTATACAGGACAGATAAAAGTACTCTCTTGTTGAGTCAAACCATTTCAGTCTCCATCTTGGGTTTTATACAAGATACATTCTCCCCAACAGAGTCAAAATCCCTTTTAGCCTCAATCTTGGGCGTTGTACAAGACAGAAAGAACCTTTTCCCAAGAAAAGTCAAAATAACCCTAAGAAGGGCCCCCTATTTTGATAGCATCTGTAAACCAACAGTTTTGACTGTTCAACCTCAGTTTGAAAGCAGGGTTAATTGAAGACATCTATTTCCCTTCCTTAATCATCTTCGCAGGATACAAAATGAATAGAACTGTAGTACCAAAGCGATAGTGATTCGAAACCACAAAAATCGCACTACAGAAAAATGGTGACCACAGTGGGAGACATTCTTTCTTGCATTCCCAAGGGATGAAACCTTAAGTTCTCGAAGTGTCACAGAAATGGAGACTCTGTTGGGGAGTCATTGTCTATATAGGATCATAAGACTTGAGGTCTAGTATATTAAGATAAATATATATACTCCTTTTCCTAATTGATATCCGTGTTTATTTTTTTGCTAATGGGAATGCGTGTGATGTCGTATGTGGAAAGATTGAGTATACACCTAAGATAGGGGATGGCATTATACAGGTAATCTTACGGGGAGTGAATCCCAGTTAAGAGTTCCCGGTCGACCATCAAACTAAGTGGAGACTCCCTTTGCAGATACATTACCTATACGACTTCGGTTGTTGAAAGTAGTGTGGTCGATTGGGGTTATCTGAGAAGCTGAGGTTTTTAGTAGAATGAAACCATTTTGTAGTGCGGAAGCTATCGGGAATAGTTGTCACGCGATACTACCCTCATCTGAGATCACTCTAAGATACATCAGCTCGCTGGCGATTCGCTTGCTGTTGTTATCCCAAGAGGGGTCAATGATTTTGCGGACAGGTATAAAAATCACCAACGTAAACCTTTGGGGATGGGTAGAGCCTTGACTTCATGACACCGACCCTTTGACCCCATGTTTTTTCTATGTTTTTGTGTGCTGCATTCATACATTCATTTAAAAAACATTAAAAAACAAAGAAAAATATTCTCTTCTAGTCTCTCTTTTTCAAATTAAACTAAGACAATGATTGCAAAAGTCAGATAAAGAGATTACTAATGGATTTTGGTAGAAGGAAAACTCACAAGTACACCTTCAAGGTTCCAAAACTAGAGGATTTAAGAGGGTTGGCAGGGATGATAACCAACCCTGAGGCTTTTAGAGCCAAGTATGGAGGACTGCTGTCTCTATTAAGAGTCCATGTAATCTAAGGAATCCTGTCCACACTAATCTAGTTCTACGATCCGGTCTATCACTGTTTCACATTCCCAGATTATCAACTAGCACCAACACTCGAGGAGTATTCTCACCTGACTGATTTACATATTACTGACCAAGCTCCCTTTTCTGGACTGGAAGAGATTCCAGAGGATCAAACCATTGCAAGGTAAATTTATTTGGACGAGTCAGAATTCAGGACTCACATGACCACTAAGGGTGGAATTTAGGGTTTTCCAGCCGAGTTCTTAATCAAGAAAGCTTTGTACTTTGCTAGTATAGGGAACGTGGCCACTTTCGAAAGCATCTTTGTTTTGCTTACCTACAGGTTATTTTTGTTTACCAACATCGATAATTTCGTTGATATCAACACCATTAAGAATTTTCTTATTGGAAACCTTGTACCGAACCTACTCGCAGATGCGTATCATTCGGTACACTTATGGAATTTGTATAGCGGAGGAATGATCACATGTTGTGTACCCCTGCTGTAAATATGGTTCATTTCTCACTTGCCCAAGTCTGCTGCATTTTGGGATCAAAAGAATACTTTACGTTGGTCGCAGAGAATTATACCAACTCTGACATAGACTGGTACAATCGAATCTATGACGGGATCAGAATCATTGACCGTTGTAGAAACTTCCCAAATGTACCCCTCATAGGAACTAAAGGAGGAATCAATTATCATCCAGTTTTAGTTCGTCGTCAACTCGGATACCCGATGAGGCATGTCCCGCGAAATGCTCATCTGGAAGGTCTTTTCTTCAAGGAAGGAGAAAATGACAGAGCACTGAAGACAAAAATAGTGCATGCCTGGAAACACGTTCATAGAAAAGGATGAGAGTCTCTAGGAAAACTGGACTGTGTCTCGGTGGAACCTTATCTCCAATTGGTACGAACTAGAGCTCTCAAGCTGAGGATGCCTTACCCTCGTCAAGAAGTTCTTCCATTAAGGGACTATGTCCTTTACTTTATGTCTGATACGGAAAAAATTCAGGTTACTCTCAACAAAGTTCAACAGGAGAGAAGGTCTTGGAGGAACAAGTATCGTATTCTCAATGTGGAATGTAAGAAATTACAGCAGCTGTTAAAAGAAAAAGACGCTCTGATTGAGATTTTAGAGCAACATGCTGTAGAAAATCAGGATGACCAAAGGAATTTGCTCGCTCCTTTCACTTGGTAAAGGAATGACAACCCGACAACGGCTCAAGAGCCCCGGTCAAAGAAAAGGAAAGTACCAGAACCAGCACTTGAGCTCGCTTCAGAGAGGACTCAAGACCCATAAGTTTAGATTTCCTTTTGCAGCACTATGTAAATTACTGTATTTCCATTCTGCAATCTTTGAATTCAATAAAATGGGGTTTCCCCACTGTTTGATATTTGCAATCCAATTGTCAAAGTTTACTTCGAATAAACAAAAAATATATACAATTAATATAATCATTGCATATCATTCGTAACGCATTCTTCTTACCTACGAATCCCACGTTTGCAACTCGATTCTAGAGTCAAACTGTCTCATTCGTACAATACTCGGGCCAATCGACAGAAAAAGATGGATGATCTCGAGGAAGAGAACAAAGAGTTGAGGAAAGAGATCGACACTCTGAAAGAGGATCTGAGAAAGCTTCACAACGATATGCATGCTCTGGCAGAAGCTCAGATGCAACAACAAATGACTGTGATCTCAAAGATCACATCAACGCCCATAGTGGAAAAGTATGATCCTAGGTACAAAATGCCGAAAGATCGTCCCTGGGGCATGCCACTCAACTATATCCTGGAAAGGATATGTTCCACCGATCACTGAAGATCAGGGAACTGCAGCAGGAGCCGCTGGGTCTGAAGGTTACAAACTTAGGGAAAAGGAAGATGCCCGGGGCATGACAACAACTCCTGAAGGTTACGAACTTCGGGAGAGGGAAGGACCTAGAGTCACTGCCATGATGACTATACCACCACCCGTGGTACACACTGTCCCGGAAGGAAAGATTCCACAGATACCTTATGGTGGAAACGAAAGTATGTGCGACAGAATGAATGAGTCTCAGGAACAGTTCCTGGAGATGCAGAAGGAAGTGCAAGCCATTCGCGGTCAGGATTTATTTGGAAAAGACGCCGCGGACCTTTTGGTTCCCAATGTGAAAGTTCCTCACAAATTCCAGGTACCCGATTTTGAAAAGTACAAGGGTAACTATTGCCCTCAAAGCCATTTGGTGATGTACGCTCGGCGAATGTCAACTCAGACAGAGAATAACCAGCTACTGATCCACTATTTCCAAGATAGTTTAACCGGTGCCGCACTCAAATGGTACATGGGTTTAAACCGCACTAAGATCAGCACTTTCAGAGATCTTGGCGCTGCCATCGTTCAACAATATAAGTATAACCTGGACATGGCACCGGACAGAGATCAACTCAGATCGATGTCACAAAAGGACAAGGAAACCTTTAAGGAGTATGCTAAGAGAGTGCGTGAAATTGCCGCCCAGATGTGTCCACCTCTTGAGGAAAAAGAGATGACAAAGATCTTCTTGAAAACCTTAAGCTCATTTTACTACAATAGAATGGTTGCCAGTGCACCCAGTGACTTCACCGAGATGGTGGGCATGGGAGTTCGTCTTGAGGAAGCAGTCCGAGAGGGGCATTTAGTTAAAGATGCTGGATCATCAAGTAATACAAAACGATACGGTAGTGCTCTCCTTAAGAAAAAAGAGCAGGATATTGGGAATATCTCTCTCGAAAAGCAAAGGCGACTATATCAACCAGTAGCAGTTGTAACTCCTGCTATCAACTCTGCGCCTGTTCCTACGTATCAACCTCAGGTTGCTCAGAGCTAACCGAATCAACAACAATTTCAGCAAAGGACACAACAGCCTCTTCAGCAGGCTCGTCCTCCATATAACAATAATCGTACGACACGACCTCCCAGGTTTGACCCAATACCAATGTTGTACGCAGAACTGTTTCCACTACTACTGGTCAAGAGGCATGTCCAAACCAAGTCTCCTCTTACAATACCAGAAAATCCACCTTTTTGGTTCAAAGCGGATCAGACTTGCCCTTACCATCAAGGAGGACCGGGGCATAACATAGAAAACTGTCTCAGTTTCAAATCTGATGTGCAAAAGCTTATTATGAGCGGGGTCTTATCTTTCAAAGATACGAATCCGAATGTTCTCATGAACCCGCTGCCTCAACACGAGAAAGCTGCGGTAAATTTGATAGAAGGAGAGTCTAACAACAGCTATAAAATTCATGATGTACTATTATTGAGGGCCAACTTGGTCAAAATGCATTGTATACAGAGTGGATACGGGCATGTCCCACCTCATAATTATCACCAGTGTGATATCTGCTCTAAAAATAATCAAGGATGTTATGTGGTGCAATCATCTCTACAGGAACAATTGGATCTCGGATGGATCCAAGAGCATCGAGTTCGTGGAGTTAACATGACTTATATAAGTTCCAACATCATTTAGAACCACGACATCCATCCAATGAATGTCAACTTGGTGGCAATGCACTCAAGGAAAAGCCAACATCATAATCTGCCACGGCACGACTACGATTCCCGTCCTATCTGCTCAATAAATGATCAGGGGTGCTCTTTTGTACAAGAGGCCCTCTAGCGTCAGATGGGTCTTGGATAGATTTAGGATTACCGCGATAGAAATCAGTATCAAGTGAATATGATTCAAATCTTCGATATTCGTTTGATGAATACCAGCTTAGTAGAGTTACACGCTACACAAGTCCAGCTCGATTTTTTGACTTCGCATAATTATCAGAACTGTACAGTATGCAGTGAGAGTAACCAAGAGTGCGCTCTCGTGCAAAGAACTTTACAACACTTGTTAAACCACTGGTGGCTTCCGATCTATATGGATGAAGACACGCAACAAATAAGTGTGGTTAATAGGAACCCTACTAGGCATTAAAGTTAGGATGTTCGATCAATGGAAACAGATCTAGTGAGGTTGCACTGAATTCAAAGCGGGCGTGGCCAGGTGCCACCACATAACTATGAATGCTGTAGGGTTTGCTCGGAAAATAATCAAAGATGTTACCTCATGCGAGCAGCCCTTCAAAGTCAGTTGGACTGCAAAGAGATTCAACCGTGTCTAAGTTCTGGATCAATCAACTAGACGCCAGACTATTTCGCTGATAAGATTAAGGATGTTATTATAATCTCTGATCATGAAATGACCAAAGATGTTTGTACCATCATCCCTCTACTTGACGAATCGAAGGTTCTTAACCAGGAATTGATTGAAGTTACTTAGGATGGTCAGAAAAATTTGAAGGCCCCTGTAGTTATCTATCTACCAGGACCGTTACAGTATGAATCAACAAAGGAGATCCCATAAAAATACGGTGCAACAACAATTGAGAATGGAAAGGAAACTCCATTACCCTCCGTCGTGAATATTGCAGACATCAGTTGAGTAACACGGAGTGGTCGAATCTTCAATAGAGGAGTTGGAGAACCTAAAAAAGAAAGGGAACCTCAAACGGGGGTTCCCAATTCACCAGTCGGTCAATCCAGTGATCCCAACCTTTCAAAGAACGATGATAAGATGCTGAAGCTCATCCAAAGGAGTGAATGCAACATTGTTGATCAGCTGTTACAAACTCCTTCAAAGATCTCCGTGTTATCACTTTTGCTCACTTCCAAAGTCCACAGAGAAGCTCTACAAAAAGTCTTAGAACAAGCCTTTGTGGAACAGGATGTGTCAATACGACAGTTCGATAGCATCACCGCTAACATCACTTCTAACAACAACTTGGGTTTTAGTGATGAGGAATTGCCAGAAGAGGGCCCAAGTCACAACATGGCGCTCAATATCACAGTAAACTGCCAGGATGATGCTTTAGCCAGTGTACTGGTAGACACCGGATCGGCTCTCAATGTCATGCCGAAGTCCACTCTAATGCGACTATCATTCAAAGGATCTCCGATGAGAGGCAGTAAGGTCGTCGTCAAAGCATTTGACGGGTCCAGAAAAACAGTTATCGACGAAGTCGACCTTCCCATAACTATCGGTCCTCAGACTTTCCTAGTCACTTTCCAAGTCATGGACATCCGGGCAACATACAGTTGCTTATTAGGAAGACCTTGGATACACCAGGCTGGGGCAATCACTTCGACACTTCACCAGAAGCTGAAGTTCGTTAAGAACGACCAACTCGTCACGATCTGCGGAGAACAAGCCTTGATCGTGAATAACCTTTCATTGTCCACTTGTGTAGAACCCGAGGAGGTTGTTGGAACTCAGTTCCAGGCACTTTCGGTGAGAAATGAGAATCAACTAGAGAAGGGAACATCAATATCCTCGTAAAACGATGCTCTCGAGGTGATCAAAGGTAACAATGCAAAGGGATGGGGACAGCTTGTCATCCCTACTGATAACAAAACAAAGAAAGGTCTTGGTTTTTCTTCAACCTGTACCCAGACTGCTACTAACGATGAAAGTTTTCATCCCATTCAGAATTTCTTCCACAGTGGAGGTTTCCTTCACCCAGTGTCTCAAGAAGTACATACCATCAACGAGGGAGATTCCTCCGACACTGATGAAGAATGGAAGTCCTATCTTAACGAGGACGGTTATATGTCTCAGGAAGAGGTGCCTACTCCCTTTTGTGATCCTCCACAGAGTCTGAGATTTATACCGAGGTCAGATGTCGAAATGATATACAGAGATTGTGATCCGAAAAGATGTCGTGCTCCACTAAACTCATTAGAGGAAGACACTATGATGAAAGACTACTTTGACCACGACTATTATGGCCCGATGGATGGTCTGCCTATCTGGCAGTCGTACCCAGGAGACTTGGGGCAAGAAAATCAGCTGAACAATGAAGATCAGCTGAGCGTCATTGGAAAAAATACCTGCGTCCCCACCATGTTAAGGGATCAACACTCAGGTCATCTAGAAAATGTCCAGCACGACGATGAATTTGCAAAGTTTGCAGGACTATAATTCATCAACTATGCTTTTCCCGAGGTCTACGTCATCGAAAGGGATGACTCCTCCAGTTCCAAAGAAGTGTGGGACACCCTGGGACAATCAAGTGGTAAATACGACTTCATGGTCAAGTATGCCGCTCCTGAAAGCTCTCGTATAAGGCTCGAAGACATCCAGCCAACTGGATGGGGAGATATACCTGAGAGCACAAATACTATGCAAAATACAACTGAGGAATCCCCCTACGACAACTCTTCCTGGGAGACAGATTTCAATGATCCTGCTCCACCAGAAATCAGCATCATTTCTGAAGAAAAATCTAGAAGGAAGGTACCAGACTTTGTGATTCACTGAGGAGTTCGCCGCCAATGGGTTGCACTCGATGTTCCGAAGATCGTTCATAAGTCTAAGTAATTTCCGTCTTTATCTAAACCTTTCACCCTGCCCAGGTGAAACGGATGTTTTGATAGGGCTCACTTTTCTGTAAATACCCCTTCGCTTTGCCCAAAGCAACAGAGTTTTGTTTTATTGGGCTGTAGTTTCAAGAATCGACAAGATCATAAATAAAATAACGTCGTTCTGTAATTTCCACATTAATTACTATTTTCTCTATTTGCTTTTTCAGAAAATGGTTGTTGCGGTGAGAATCGGATAACAATCTATTACTTAACTTTGCATCACATTTCTTTGAAATTCACCACCGGTCTTTGATTTATCCAAGAGGAAAGGGTAAAGATCGAGAGAAACACCTTTTGCGCTATGTTGAGACACAACTTAGAGATTGTAGGTTCGGGGGTCGGTTATACTAAGGGAAGGTATTAGCATCCTTAATATCTGTAGTACTTTACAGGAGCCTCTTGTTTGTGTTTGTGCTATATTATGTTTGCTTGCAAAGGAGTTGTGCTAAGGGAAAAACCTGGGGGTTAGTATCCAAGCATGCCCGCCAAGATATCGCATCTCGTGCCTACGTATCAGGGCTAAAAAGAATCAGAGCATTTGTAGTTCCCCTGGTTACGGGGTAAAAGGGTGTAGAAGAAAATGGAATCCAAGAAGGCATCGGATGTAAAGGTAAAAAGGGTGGAATCCAGGAAAGCATTGGATGTAAGAGAAAAGTGATGGAAAAAGAAAAAGGTAGAATCCAAGATGGCATTGGATGCAGGAGAAAAGGTGAAATCCGAGAATGCATCGGATGTGAAGGAAAAGTGATGGAAAAAGAAAAAGGTAGAATCCAAGATGGCATTGGATGCAGGAGAAAAGGTGAAATCCGAGAAGGCATCGGATATGAAGGAAAAGTGATGGAAAAAGAAAAAGGTAGAATCCAAGATGGCATTGGATGCAGGAGAAAAGGTGAAATCCGAGAAGGCATCGGATATGAAGCAAAAGTGATGGAAAAAGAAAAAGGTAGAATCCAAGATGGCATTGGATGCAGGAGAAAAGGTGAAATCCGAGAAGGCATCGGATGTGAAGGAAAAATGATGGAAAAAGAAAAAGGTAGCTCGCTAGGATCATCGCAATCCTATGCCTACGCATTCTCAAAAGGTACTTTGAGAAATCAGAGCAATCGTAGTTCCCCTAAATGGGGGTGAGGAACTCTTGACTGCGGTCAAGGTTCCAAGGGAAAGCAGGGTGAAAAGCTTGAAAGCAAAGCTTGTGAGGATTGATTGTTTAGGAGAATAGATTAATGGCTATCTCTTATGAAAGGATTTGAAGGGTTAGAGGTTGGTGAAGGAGAAGAGATTAATGGTTATCTCTTGTGTAGGTTTAAAGAAAGGTTTAAGAGTTAGGTGGAAGAAAGAAAAGGTGAAAAAGGAAAAGGTGGAAAAAGAAAGGTGAAAAAGAAAAGGGCGGAAAAAGAATGGTGAAAAAGAAAAAGGTGAAAAAAGAATGGTGAAAAAGAAAAAGGTGGAAAAAGAAAGGTGAAAAAGGAAAAGGTGGAAAAAGAAAGGTGAAAAAGAAAGGTGAAAAAGAAAAAAGGTAGAGAAAGAAAAGTGAAAAAGAAAAAGGTAGAAAAAGAAAGGTTTAAGAGTTATAAGAGATTAATGGCTATCTCTTATGGAAGGCTAGGTTAAAATGGAATGAGCTATCCATGACTTTGAGGTCAATAGGGAGACTTTCCTTTGGAATGGGGGAGATAATAATTTATAAACAAGAGTTAAGGGATTGAAAGTAAATGAACAGTATGAGTACGACAAAGATGATATTTTCAAAGTTTTGGAATCGGAAACATGTTATGAAAATTAGCAACAAAAGCTAATACATATAAACAACAAAAATGATATTGTTCAAGTCAAGAAACCACAAACAAATATTTACATGCCAACTGAAAAGTTCTTACACAAACCGGTCGGTGATTTTACATAAAAAGAGTTCGAGAACCGAGTATGAAAATAAAGCATGTTTTTGTCTTTTTGAATTTTTATCTTATCTTTTAAACATCATTCATAATAAAACCAAACAAAAACTATAGGATTTTACAATACTTTTTCAAGAAAAATATTAACATGCTAATGAACTTGATAACAGAATAGATAAATGATCATGGCACTTTGAAAACAGAGAAATAAAAGAGGTGAATGTTACCTAGTGGAGACGGTCCACTGCCTCTTCAATGACGCGAGTTCTGGAAAAATGAAGACGAGCCTTCTCTCCAGAAAATTTGCAAGAATAATTTGAGGGAGAAAATTGAGAGAGTATTCAGCCTTTGTGTGGGGTGAATCTGGTGTCAAATGAGAGAAAGAGAGATCTTATTTATAGTGTGAATAAAGTGAGAGTGTTGATGTGGCAATCTATGTGACTTTATGAGAATGATTCTTGGCCATTGATGAGTGAAGTGTGAGAATGATTTTTGGTCATTGATAAATCCAAGTTGGCAATCCATGTGAAGTGTTAGAATGATTGAGTGGTCCCCACTTACCATGAAGATAAACAAAATAAAAGTAATAATAATAATAATAATAATAAAGCTTAGTAATAATAAAACTAATAATGATAATAAAACTAATAATAATAATAATAATAATAAAACTAAAAATAATAAAAAAGATAATTGAAAATAGTTAGTGAAAAAAATAAATAAAACAAATTAAATTCTAACGAAAAATGCATGATTATTGATATGTTTACTAAAATGCGAAAACAGAGACCAATGAAAAGGATATGCAAACGATCAGAATATCGGAGGGTAAAATTTGGGGTACAACAGTTGCCCCTATTTAAATATCTTCACTGGATGACATGAGTGATGATAGTCTTCATGAAGTCATGGTGGAAGGTATTTAAATATAGATAACAGAAATTTTGCCCTCAGACGCACTGACATGCAATGCTATGGACAAAAATGCTGACATGCAATGAACTCTAATATGATGAAAATGATGGAATGCTAAATGCAGACAAAACGAAAGCAAACAGGGACAAAGTCCACACAATGACCAATCACTGACTGGGGATGACAACAACACTGGGGAAACTGAAAGAACCGGGGAAAATCTAAAGTGATGAGACAACTGGTTCAGGCGTGACCGGCTGACACTTTAGAAAGAAAAGATAACACAAGATCCTCAATGGAAGTAGCACCGAAAAAAGGGTCTCCACTGGGGAATCAAAAGTCACCATCCATGAATGGAAATGCTTGGAAAAGGGTCACGATATTCAGAAGATCATTGAATGAGGCGAGGAGAAAAACTGGAAAATACATGAGACAAGCAAACATCAGAGGTATTCAGAAAAGCATTGAATAAACTCTGGGAAACAAATTGACAACAGAGACATCCAGAAGAGCATTGAATGAACTCCGGGAAGCATATCAGAGATATTCAGAAAAGCATCGAATAAACTCCGGCACACATCCAAAAAAGCATTAGATGGCAAAAGAAACCAGACATCCAATAATGGCTTTGAATGAAAGGCATAATCACAATATCTGAGAAGGTATCAGATGAAAGTGAACAAAATAAAGATCCAAGAAGCATTGGATAAAGAAAACCAGTCATCCAATAATGGCTTTGAATGAAAGGTATATTCACAGTATCTAATAATGGCTTTAGATAAAAGTGAACAAAGATACGATCTGGAAGAACATCAGAAAGAGAGACACATCCGGAAAGGCATCAGATGGTAAAGAAACCAGACATCCAATAATGGCTTTGAACGAAAGGTACACTCACAATATCTGATAATGGTTTCAGATGAAAGTGAACAAGGTAAAGAAACCAGACATCCAATAATGGCTTTGAACGAAAGGTACACTCACAATATCTGATAATGGCTTCAGATGAAAATTGGATAAAGTAACCAGTCATCCAATAATGGCTTTGAATGAAAGCTATAATCACAATATCTAATAATGGCTTTAGATGAATGTGGGATAAAGTAACCAGTCATCCAATAATGGCTTTGAATGAAAGGTATAATCACAATATCTAATAATGGCTTTAGATAAGAGTGAACAAAGGCTACATTCAAGAATGGCATTAAATGTAAAAAACACCAGTCATCCAATAATGGCTTTGAATGAAAGGTATAAATCACAACATCTAATAATGGCTTTAGATGAGTATGAACAGAGACTACATTCAAGAATGACATTGAATGTAAAAAAACACCAGACATCCAATAATGGCTTTGGATGAAAGGTATAATCACAATATCTAATAATGGCTTTAGATAAGAGTGAACAAAGAGGGATCCAGGAAAGCATTGGATGCAAAGACACCAGACATCCAATAATGGCTTTGAATGAAAGGTACAACTCACAATATCTAATAATAGCTTTAGATAAGAGTGAACAAAGTAGGATCCAAGAAAGCATTGGATGCAAAGACACCAGACATCCAATAATAGATTTGAATGAAAGGTACGACTCACAATATCTGATAATAGCTTTAGATAAGAGTGAACAAAGTGGGATCCAAGACAGCATTGGACGCAAAGAAACCAATCACCCAATAATGGCTTTAGATAAAAGGTATAAATCACAACATCTAATAATGGCTTTAGATGACTGTGAACAAAGACTCGATCTGAAAGAACATCAGAAAGAGATGCACATCCAGAAAAGCATCAGGTGGTAAAGAAACCAGACATCCAATAATGGCTTTGAATGAAAGGTATGACTCATAATATCTGAGAAGGCATCAGATGTAAATGAGATAAAACAATGTAATCCGAGAAGGCATCGGACACAAAGACACCAAACATCCAATAATGGCTTTGGATGAAAGGAAAACTCACTATATTCAAGAATGGCATCAAATGATAGTGAGAAAGACATCCAGGAATGGCACTGAATGCAAAGGAGAAAGCTCATCCAGGAATGACACTGAATGAACAAATAAGACTTTCAAGAATGATACTGCAAGATATCAAAGCAAATTTAATGGGGATTACAGAAGAAAGGCAAAACTTCCAGGAATAGCACTTGGGAGAAACAAGAGGAATAAGATATCCAGGAATGGCACTGGAGATCATAAGAGATAGACATCCGAGAATGGCACTGGAATGAAAAGAGACAAACATCTAACAACAGGACTAGAAGCGCAAGGAAACGACAACATTCAGGAATGACACTGAATGAAAGGTTAGGTAACGTTTGGTAGGCGCCAAGTAAATTGGACTTTGACCACAAGGTAAGACGCGGATAACGACATGACCTCGTGAGAATTGCAAATGAGGATGAAACACTCATGCTATGCATATGGTATATGAATTATGCAGATGATATATGATCAAATGCGAATGCAGATGTCGACGACATGGCTCGATTCTTTTGTGGAGATGACAATACCGGAAGGTTGATTCCTCCACATGGAGATCACTCTCATTCTGCTTGGGACCAGAGATGCTACTGCTGAACACATCATTGCCACACTGGTAAATTATATCCAAATTGATGGTCCTTGTAGGAAGGATAAAGAGTTGCTTAGGAATTCTTCAAGTAACTTTCCCCAGATTAGCTGATTATTGTAGATGAGCTGATCATTGCTTCAGCTTGATTGATTCTGAAATGACTGTTTCACGGCACACTTGAAAAGCTTGCCCCAGTCCGGGTCTTGAAAATGATTGTTTTACTGTACACTGGGAAAGCTTGCCCCAGCATGAGTCTTGAAGTATCTTCTGAATAAACCAATTCTGAGAAGTCGCCATTAAACCACAAATCTTGAACTGATTCTCAACAGGATATGGAAAGAACTTGCCCCCAGATAGGATCATCGAACAAGTTTCTTAATTGTTTGAAAATTCTTTGAAAAGAAAGCTAGTTTACAAACAAAAGTATTTATACAAACATGGTAAATGCAAAGTTCATGCAACTTTTGAAATCAATCAGTTTTTTAAGAGGCAAAACAAAATGAGTCACTGGTCTGAACGTGGCGGTTCAAGACATTTAAAAGTGAGAGTAAAGCACAAGTGTGATGCAAAAACAAATGATCTGCAAAGATCTTTTTGGAGTCAGTTTACGCAACCTTGCTGTAGTATGCTTTCAAAATAACCTTGCTTCGTTAGGTCTTTTGAGGGTTGTAATATGGTCTGGTTCACGGTTTAAGCAACAAAGGATAAAGGCTCAAAGTTTATTTGTGACCCACCCAATCTACGTGATGAACTTCAGTCCTATGCTCAGCTAACTCAAACTATGCACTCAAATTCCCATGAGTTAGGAATTGCACTGATGATAGCAATGATGGTTCAAAATTCAATGGACTTGAGATTGAGATCACTGCTTCCTTACAACTTTTGGTTGTCATACAAGCTTGTTCTTTCTTCTTCTTTTTTTTTGTATAAAGCAAGGTCTTGAGCTTCTTACCTTTCTTAGCTTTTGCCTCGAAATAGACTCGGCTCATTCTTTGGGTAAGGATTTCTTGACGATCCTTCTTCATTTATCACTTTGGGAACAACTTGTACTACATTTATTCATTTAATTTGGAAGAGTTGAAAGGTTGTGAACGTCTGGCTTAATGACTACGGTGAACCATCATTGGCGCTTGAACTTGAAAGACATCTTCGACACTTGTTTGTTGTGCACGAAGAAAAATTTGTGAATGCAAACTTTTGTTGAAATGCGTCTTGAATGTAACTCTTGTATTCGAATGCACAATCAAGTTACTGAGAACTACCCTGCCCCAGTTTAAGATTGCGGGTTTTTATTTGTAAAGAAAAGAAACTCCTACTTCAAGGCTCGAAGGGGTTAAAGAGGGGTTATCTTCCTTATGTCTCCAGTATTTGGGGATTGAAACAATGCCTTACATCGTCAGCAAAGTTTTGATTTGGAAGCATACCAACAACAATTATGAGTATAAAGTTTTCATCATCCTCCCTCCAATCTTTGCACAATAAAAAAGAAAGTGGAAAAGAGATAAAATATTTTGCAAAAGAAAGCATAAAGATGTAAATGGCAAACACAAATGAATTGAATCAAAAGTTGCAATGCTCATTTCATTAATTATGAAAGTACAAACATAGTTGAAAGCAAACAGCTAATACAAAATAAAGAAAATGCAAACAAAAAGAAACAAAGTCCTAGTGACTAATCAACACAAGGATGAGCTGTCCTGTCTGAAACACTGGCTTTTAGGAGGATAGCATGCTGAAGTCAACTGAAGCTTCACTTGGCGTGCCCTGGCAGAGGGTTGCTCTGTACATTGGGATTGTCCTTAAAGGAGAAGATTTTGTTTCTCATCAGCTCTTGTACTTTTTCCTTTAATGCAAAGCAACCTTCCAAGTTATGGCCCGCACCACCTTGATGGTATTCACAATGAAGATCACCCCTATAGTCGGCTAGAAGAGGATTTGGAGGAGGAGGCAAAGGCCTTGTGGTAATCAAACCTTACTGAACCATACCAGGATAAAGTTCGGTGTATGTCATTAGAATAGGATCAAATTGATTCCTATTATGATACTGACTCTGTCCTGCAGCCGGACGTTGGGGAGCTTGAGCTGGTCGTGGAGCAGTAACCACGGGAGTGACAACTGTAACGCCCCGTTTTGCCAATTTTATTTTATTGAGTCGTTTTTTATTTTTTTATTATTATTTTATTGTAATTTCAACTTTTGTGTGAAAATATGTTATTTTTCGTCGTGATTATATTTTATCGCGTTTTGGGAACGTTTGCGAGATATTTGAATGTGGGGGTATTTTGGACATTTCATAGATATTTTTACTAAGTTAGTAAGAAAAGAAAATAGAAAAGAAAAGGGAAAGAAAAATAGAGAGAAAGAAAGAAGAAAGAAGGGAAAAGAGAAGAAAAGAGGAGAAGGGAGATTTTGGAGAAAAGTGTGAAAATCATCAAGATCAATTCCTAGAATCGAATTAAATCGGGTAAGGGTGCGAAACTCGATTATACTATGCTTGTATATGATTATGTATGAATGTGTTTGGATGATTCTCTTGCTTTCCATGTTTTTCACTTTTAGGTCAAAAAGATAAAATGAGTAGAATCGATGGTTTAACGGTTGGAAATCGATGTAAAGGTGGTAGTTTGCTTGTTGACATGATTAGAATAGGTTCTGATTGAAATATGTTGATTTGGAAATGGTTTGGGTTAGAAAATATCATTTTTGGGTTTTCAACAGCGCTGAAGGATTCTGAGTTTTCGCAGGTTCGCCTAGCGAACCATTCAGCGAAGGGTAGCGAAGGTTCGCTACGGGTATTCGCCTAGCGAAGGCATGAGCGAAGGTTCGCTAGAGTGTTCGCCTAGCGAACTTTGGGTGTTTTTGGCTCTGTTTGGTTCTGACTTGGTTCGCCAAGTGCTCGCCTAGCGAACTTTGTGTCTGTTTTTAGCTAACAGTTGGTTCGCTGGAACATTCGCCTAGCGAAGGAGCTAGCGAATGCTCGCGAGGGATGTTTGCCTAGCGAAGCAGCTAGTGAATGCTCGCGAGGGAGATTCGCCCAGCGAACAGAGCTGTTCGTGTAATTTTGTTTTCTGCATAACTTTTGATCTGTGTTTCGGTTTGAGGCGTGGTTTGATGCGTTGGAAAGCCATTGAGCTGTACTTTCTTATTATGATGGTTTAGAATTTGTTGGCCGATTTTATTTTGTCGGTAAATGTGAATAGTGTCAATGGTCGACTTTTGTCGTTTTAATGGTGCATAATTGACATGTATTATGCTATATGTTGCGCTTTGGATATGTATACCTTATATGCTGTTGTGAGGATAAGTTGTGGCCGAAAGGCAAGAAATGCTAAGTGTTGTATTCGATGATTTATATATGATTATGAATGTGTGCATGGATGCAATGTGAGTGTCATGAGTCATTGTATGCCAAGCATCATAATGTGCATTGTGGAAACGTCCTGAGAGACGGTTTGATTCCCGAGGGAAATATGCTATAACATCGTGTGCCTCGAAAATATGAGGCGATGCCTGAGGACTTAAAGCGATGGGTATAGACGATTGTGGGCTCCTTTGGAGACTTAAAGCAATCCTTAACGTCGTGTGCCTCGAAAATATGAGGCGATGCCTGAGGACCTAAAGCGACGGGTGAACATCGTAGGCCCGACGGGGAGTTACTTGAATAAGTCTCAGTAACGAGCGATGGTTCCAATAGTTCCTGAGTGAACTGATGATGAGACATGAGACATTGGAAGTCGGTACCGCATGGCATGTGCATAGAGTCGTTGTGTCGATCTATGTGCATTTGCATTCATCATGAGTCATTTGTGCATGGAATTGTGAATGTGATTAATGAAATGGAATATGTGTGATTGTATTGTGAATGATTGATGTGCAGTGGTAATTGATACGTGTGAATTGTACTGTGTGTTGTTATAATTTATTTGTGTGCTTTGGTGGTGAGAATACGTTACTTGTGCATTTTTGGTGTTAATATATAATCTTATGCAATTATATTATGGTTGTTTTTCTCACCCTTCTGCTGTTTTATAACGCTCTATGAGGCGTTGCAGATTAGAGTTGCTGGAGGTATTCTTTTGTGAAGCATCGCGTCTTCATTATTTTGGTCGGTCGGCTCTGATATGTGACTCCGGGTAGCATAGGGTGGCCGTTTGTGATTGTTTTGTATATCTGATGATTATATTTTGGTTGTACAGTTATAACTTGATGTATGACAGCCAAGTTTATATGTATATATGTATATGTGTTATTCAGATTTTAGATCTCTCCGCTTTAATTCTAATTTTCTGAAAAGTGGGTGTAAGGAACGAAGTTTCCTCTGTACGATTGTTACCCCACGTTGCATATCTAAATGAGCAGGTGTTGCATGTTATGTGGGTTTCAAATTGATGTGATGCTCCCTGTCTATGCCATGTTTTCAAATATACTCTGATGAAATTTTGAATTTTTATTTCCCGCTTTAATAGCCTGGGGGTATTAGATTTGGGGGCGTCACAACGGCAGCAATAGTAGGGTGAACAACATACTGAGGTTGAGGACGAGGCCTTCTCACTTCAAACATTACAACGTTGGTCTGATCTTCCTTCTTCTTCTGGAAGTTCTCGAAGGATTTCTTCACATTATTAGAAGATTCAGCAGTCTTGGACACTTTTCCTTTCTTAAGTCCTTCCTCGAGTCTTTGCCCAATAGTAACAAAATTAGTGAAGTTGGAGGAAACACTTCCAATCATCTTCTCCCAATAGAATGGGGACAAGGTATCCATGAACATTCCAGTTAATTCCTTTTCGCCCAAGGGAGGTTCAACCTAGGAAGCCAACTCCCTCCAGCGCTGAGCATACTCCTTAAAAGATTCCTTCTCATGTTGAATCATGTTTTGCAGTTGACGGCGATCAGGAGCCATGTCGAGGTTATACTTGTACTGCTTCATGAAGGCATTTGTGAGATCTTGGAAGCAGTGAATGGAGTTTTGCTCGAGACTCATATACCATTTAAGTGAGGCTTCACTCAAGCTGTCTTGAAAACAGTGGATAAGCAGTTTTTGATTTTTGGCATGAGTAGTCATCTTGCGAAGATACATGACCAAATGGGCTCTTGGGCAAGAGTGGCCCTTATACTTCACAAATTTTGGAGTTATGAACTTAGCAGGCATAAGAAGGTCTGATACTAAGCACATGTTGTCTGCATCCACATTAAAGAAATCAGTACCCTTAACGGCTTTGAGTCTCTTCTCTATGCTCTGGAACTGCTCTCGGACAACTTCAGGTTCAAGAAAGTCTTCACGATCTTCACCTTGAGCACTGGCAGCATTGTACTCATGAAGGGGATTCTCAAAGGGAGCTCGAGTAGTCTGAACTATAGGTTGACTCTCGGCAAAAACAGGAGCTTGAAACACTGGTCTGGCAGCCTGACCTATCATAGCAGTTGATGCAATCGGTGAAGAGTAGTTGCGTGGAAAGCCGAACTCAGGCCAAGTTGAAGGTGGCATCTGAACTGGTGAAGGATCAGCGCTTGAAACTTCCTGGATGACGGTCCTTTCGGGTTGCTCTCCCCTAGCAATCAAAACTTGGATCATCTCAGTGAGTTTGGTCACGCTTGACTTAAGGTCATCGATCTCCATTCGGACCTCAGCGTTGTGTGCCTCTTGCTCTGACATCTTGCGTCTGTAGTTAGCTCTAGTCCGGTATCAATGTCGAGGAATCAGCTTGACGACTCACGGACAGACTCTGGAATACTGGAAATGAGTAGCTGGATAAACAGCCGCATGCAATGAATCATGCAAAGATGCAAATGATATGCAATGCGATGCAAATAGGATGCAAAAACACATGTAACAGGATCAAGGGTTCAAGATCACAGCATGTAGTCTGGGTAAAGAACCAACCACAGGGTGTGTACTAGGGTTCTTGTATCCGTAGAACAGGGTTCTAAAGAGTTCCCAGAGTCAACAACCCATCTTTCGGATATTATCGATTTCCCGAATGACTCGGTAGTCAATAATATTCTCAAGAGAATCTCGTCTGAGTGTAGTATCGCATGACAACCATTTCAGAAATAGACTCCCTCATGGTCACCGCACTACATACTAAAAGGCCAAGTAGGGTTAAAGGTAACTACGGTTCTCAGTATCGATGGCACCTATGTCGAGAGTAGCACGTTTTCACAAATAAACTCGTTCAACATGACTAGACTCTCAAGAGGGCCTCACTGAGTGATGGTGTCTCAAGTCAACTTTTTCAGGAATCGACTCCCTCAAAGCCTCCTTGAATATACCATCGTCCTATAATAAGTGCACTCAAGTCCGAGTATAGGACTTATCTCACCACTCAATAGTAACCACCCTGCATACAGAAAAACCCAAGCACAACAGGCAAATATATACAGATATACAAAATATATATAGATATAAAAGCAAGCAAACATGTAAGAAAACACAAATACAAACAAGATAGCCTTAACCCTCTTAGGGGACAGTCCCCAGTGAAGTCACCATTTTTCTGTTGCGGTGAGAATTGGATAACAAGCTATTACTTAACTTTGCATCACATTTCTTTGAAATTCCCCACCGGTCTTTGATTTATCGAGGAGGAAAGGGTAAAGATCGAGAGAAAAACCTTTTACGCTATGTTGAGACACAACTTAGAGATTGTAGGTTCGGGGGTTGGTTATACTAAGGGAAGGTATTAACACCGTTAATATCTGTAGTACTCTACAGGAGCCTCTTGTTTGTGTTTGTGTTATATTATGTTTGCTTGTAAAGGAGTTGTGCTAAGGGAAAAACCTGGGGGTTAGTATCCAAGCATGCTCGCCAAGATATCGCATCTCGTGCCTACGTATCTGGGCTAAAAAGAATCAGAGTATTCGTAGTTCCCCTGGTTACGGGGTAAAAGGGTGTAGAAGAAAATGGAATCCGAGAAGGCATCGGATGTAAAGGTAAAAAGGGTGGAATCCAGGAAAGCATTGGATGTAAGAGAAAAGTGATGGAAAACTAAAAAGGTAGAATCCAAGATGGCATTGGATGCAGGAGAAAAGGTGAAATCCGAGAAGGCATCGGATGTGAAGGAAAAGTGATGGAAAAAGAAAAAGGTAGAATCCAAGATGGCATTGGATACAGGAGAAAAGGTGAAATCCGAGAAGGCATCGGATATGAAGGAAAAGTGATGGAAAAAGAAAAAGGTAGAATCCAAGATGGCATTGGATGCAGGAGAAAAGGTGAAATCCGAGAAGGCATTGGATATGAAGGAAAAGTGATGGAAAAAGAAAAAGGTAGAATCCAAGATGGCATTGGATGCAGGAGAAAAGGTGAAATCCGAGAAGGCATCGGATGTGAAGGAAAAGTGATGGAAAAAGAAAAAGGTAGCTCGCTAGGATCATCGCAATCCTATGCCTACGTATTCTCAAAAGGTACTTTGAGAAATCAGAGCAATCGTAGTTCCCCTAAAAGGGGGTGAGGAACTCTTGACTGCGGTCAAGGTTCCAAGGGAAAGCAGGGTGAAAAGCTTGAAAGCAAAGCTTGTGAGGATTGATTGTTTAGAAGAATAGATTAATGGCTATCTCTTATGAAAGGATTTGAAGGGTTAGAGGTTGGTAAAGGAGAAGAGATTAATGGATATCTCTTGTGAAGGTTTAAAGAAAGGTTTAAGAGTTAGGTGGAAGAAAGAAAAGGTGAAAAAGAAAAAGGTGGAAAAAGAAAGGTGAAAAAGGAAAAGGTGGAAAAAGAAAGGTGAAAAAGAAAAAGGTGGAAAAAGAATGGTGAAAAAGAAAAAGGTGGAAAAAGAAAGGTGAGAAAGAAAAAGGTGGAAAAAGAAAGGTGAAAAAGAAAGGTGAAAAAGAAAAAAGGTAGAGAAAGAAAAGTGAAAAAGAAAAAGGTAGGAAAAAGAAAGGTTTAAGAGTTATAAGAGATTAATGGCTATCTCTTATGGAAGGCTAGGTTAAAATGGAATGAGCTATCCATGACTTTGAGGTCAATAGGGAGACTTTCCTTTGGAATGGGGGAGATAATAATTTATAAAGAAGAGTTAAGGGATTGAAAGTAAATGAACAGTATGAGTACAACAAAGATGATATTTTCAAAGTTTTGGAATCAGAAACATGTTATGAAAATTAGCAACAAAAGCTAATACATATAAACAACAAAAATGATATTGTTCAAGTCAAGAAACCACAAACAAATATTTACATGCCAACTGAAAAGTTCTTACACAAACCGGTCGGTGATTTTTCATAAAAAGAGTTCGAGAACCGAGTATGAAAATAAAGCATGTTTTTTGTCTTTTTGAATTTTTATCTTATCTTTTAAACATCATTCATAATAAAACCAAACAAAAACTATAGGATATTACAATACTTTTTTCAGAAAAAATATTAACATGCTAATGAACTTGATAACAGAATAGATAAATAATCATGGCACTTTGAAAATGGAGAAATAGAAGAGGTGAATGTTACCTAGTGAAGACGGTCCACTGCCTCTTCAAAGACGCGAGTTCTGGAAAAATGAAGACGAGCCTTCTCTCCAGAAAATTTGCAAGAATAATTTGAGGGAGTAAATTGAGAGAGTATTCTGTCTTTGTGTGGGGTGAATCTGGTGTCAAATGAGAGAAAGAGAGATCTTGATTATAGTGTGAATAAAGTGGGAGTGTTGATGTGGCAATCCATGTGACTTTATGAGAATGATTCTTGGACATTGATGAGTGAAGTGTGTGAATGATTTTTGGTCATTGATAAATCCAAGTTGGCAATCCATGTGAAGTGTTAGAATGATTGAGTGGTCCCCACTTACCATGAAGATAAACAAAATAAAAGTAATAATAATAATAATAATAAAGCTTAGTAATAATAAAACTAATAATAATAAAACTAATAATGATAATAAAACTAATAATAATAATAATAATAAAAAAGAAATAATAATAATAAAACTAAAAATAATAAAAAAGATAATTGAAAATAGTTAGTGAAAAAAAGAAATAAAACAAATTAAATTCTAACGAAAAATGCATGATTATTGATATGTTTACTAAAATGCGAAAATAGAGACCAATGAAAAGGATATGCAAACGATCAGAATATCGGAGGGTAAAATTTGGGGTACAACATTGGTAATCCTAAAAAACAACAAATAATAAAAACAAGCAGTTTTCAGAAAAACACTGCACACACTTTTGTATCTCTCTCTATCTCTTCTAAACACAAATCATCACATCATGCAGATTGCTCGTTTTAATCCTAGTTGAAACATACGATCCAATGCCTTCTCCCAACTTTGAATTCTCGGTATTTGAGGCTGAAGAAGAAGATGACAAAGAAATTCCAGAGGAGATCTCCCGATTACTCAGACAAGAGGAAATGTCCATTAAACCTCACAAAGAGTCGTTGGAAACGGTCAACTTGGGCTCAGAGGAAGAAAGAAAAGAGGTCAAGATTGGGGTACTACTCAGACCAACTGTCAAAGATAGTTTGACAAAGCTTCTCAAAGAGTTTCCCGATATATCCGCTTGGTCCTATCAGGACATACCAGGGTTGGATACCAGCATCGTGGAGCATCATCTACCGTTAAGGTCAGAATGTCCGCCAGTAAAACAAAGGTTGAGACGGACTCATCTAGACATGGCCATCAAAATCAAAGAGGACGTAGAGAAACAGATTGACACGGGTTTCCTCGCCACATCAGAATATCCTCAATGGTTAGCCAACATAGTACCAGTTCCGAAAAAGGACGGAAAGGTCAGAATGTGTGTAGACTACAGGGATCTGAACAAGGCCAGACCAAAGGACGACTTTCCTTTACCACACATTGACATGCTGGTAGACAGTACAACAAAGTTCAAAGTATTCTCCTTCATGGATGGATTCTCGGGCTATAATCAAATCAAAATGGCGCCGAAAGACATGGAGAAAACTTCGTTCATTACCCCATGGGGCACCTTTTGTTACAAGGTAATGGCATTCGGTTTGAAGAACGTCGGGACAACCTATCAAAGGGCCATGACTACTCTTTTTAATGACATGATACACAAAGAAATCGAGGTATATGTCGATGATATGATTGCAAAATCTAAGATAGAGAAGGAGTATGTGACCCACCTGTCAAAACTGTTCGAGCGGTTGAGAAAGTACAGACTCTGCTTGAATCCCAATAAGTGCATATTCGGTGTTCGTTCAGGGAAACTTCTAGGGTTCATCGTAATCCAGAAAGGAATTGAGGTTGATCCTGACAAGGTCAAGGCCATTCAAGAAATACATTCTCCAAAGACTAAAAAACAAGTCAGGGGGTCAACATTATTCACATCACTTACGATTGCAGTCTAATCAGCTTTCAGAATATTCTCAACATTATTAATGTCATCAGTAGTGGCATCCTTACTAGCTGGTAGATAATTCTGCTCAGTGACACCAATAATGTCATTGACATTTTCCTTACATCTTCACGAGTATCCTCATTAAGGTAATTAAATATGAATGGGAATTTCGGCCGAACCATCACCCTTTGTTCCAATCACACACCACTAGAAAAACAGTATTTTGCGTTGGCTATTTTTCGATGCTAAACGTCAAAAAATCGACGCTACAACCTGTTTAGCATCGGATTAGCGTCGGTGTCAGGGGAAGTCTAAACCGTTTGAAGTTAACACCTTAGAGTCGGTCATTTACAACTGTGTCTATAATAGCATTAATTTGACCGAGTTTACACCGAGGCTGACACACAACCAACGCTAAAAGACAATTAATTAAAAACATGTCAACCATGTAACTAGCTGCGACTAGACCGCGGCTAAAGTCATCTATAAAAAGTCAAACCTTTGTAATTGTCGACTGCAACTAGGATAAAGTCAACATAAAAATGTCAAGAAAAACTTTATTAGCTTCTGCCTGACCGGGCCTAAAGTCAAGGAATGTATTAGCCTTAGTTGAACCGAGGCTAAAGTTAACTTGAAAAAGTCAAGAAAATCTCTCTTAGTTGCGGCCTAGCCGAGGCTAAATTCAACTATAAAAAGTAAAAAAGATGTGTTAGCTTCGGCTAGACCAAGGCTGAAGTCAACTTGAAAAAGTCAAGAAAAGCTTCCATAGCTTTGGTCTGGCCGAAGCTAAAGTCAACTATAAAAAGTCAAGAAATGTTGTAGTTTCAGTTAGACCGAGGCTAAAGTCAACTTAAAAAAGTCAAGAAAAGCTCTCTTAGTTGCGATCTGGCCGAGACTAAATTCAATTATAAAAAAGTGACTCAAAAGCTTACTATTAAATCCGATTCTGCAGTATTTGTTACAAACACAAAATGTTGCAGTATTTGTTACAATAAAAGACACCCAACATAATTGTAATACACCAAAACTACCAATCATTACACCCCCAACGCCCATAACAAGAATCCACAACCACAAAATAACACACCACACACAATAAATAAGCCTTATCATTACTTCTCCAAAGACTTGAGCTTGGACTCATCCCATTCCATTTGCATACAACACTATATCATTTTCGACAGTAGTGTCGTACCTCAAAAAATACGATTCTTCGCGATGGTTGTGAAAAAAATTAGTTCGAACAGAGTCACCACCGAACTTTATTTATCCCAATGAAGAAATATAAAAATATCGATAAAACCTTTAAAAACACAATAATGGTCGTCGCAACCATCTTCTGGTTCGGGAGTCGATTACGCGAGGGGAAGGTTTAGCACCCCTCACGTCTGTTGTGCTCAACGGGAACCTCTTAGTTAGATTTGAGATTGAATGTTAGTTCATGTTTATTTGCTTTCTTCAAGTGGTAAAAAGATTAAAAAGAGAAAAGAAAGGAAACCTCAAAAGGGGAAAAGAGGAGGGTTTTTTTATTTGTGTTCTCGCCATGGATTGTGGCCGTCGTGCCTACGTATCCTTATTGTAAAATGAGGACTCAGAGCATCCGTAGTCCAGAAGACTACGGTTTATTGGTTTGTGTGTTTTCAATAAAAAAGTGTTTAGATCGTATTCTAAGGGCTAAAAATTGGCTTGTCTACTCTCGGGGGACACTTAAGCACTAGTTTGTATGTGCGTTAGAAGGTACTAAACAACGTTCTTTTGCAAAAAGGTGTTTGATCGCACGAGGGCGATTAAAAGAGTTTTAAAAGGTTTCAATCGCACGGGGGCGAGAAAAGATAGGTTGGATATGTTGAGGTATTTTTGAATTGATGAGAGAGTTCAGACGACCGAGAACTACATCTCGTGTCCTCCTTCTCGGGAGATTGTTAACTACACCCCGCTCCTTTTTCATCTTATTTGAGAAAGAGTTTTGATATTTTTATGTGTTTTAAAGTTTGATTGAGAAAATGCCACTTGATGTTGGATCTAGGGTGTTATTGAGAAAAGATGAGGTCAAGAGTTGGAAGGGATTTTGGTAAATTTTTGTTATCATTCATCTTTACAGCGATTGATCAATAATAACCCACAAACCCGATAACACGATCTCTGACGTGTGATTCTTGAAAACACGGTCAAGAATCTAACAGGAGCTCTATATACCAATTTGTTAGTGTGTGAGGCACTTTTAATGAAGAGAGAAAGACAAAGAATAAATCAATAAGGATTGTATTATTGAATTGAATAATAATAAAAATAAATTATTAACTATGTTTTTGGAAACATTGCATAATATTTGTTTAAGAACTAAATTCTTTATCATTGTTCGATTCTATTAAGTGGTAAACATTGCTTGTGCGCATTCTCATGTTTGAGAAAATCCTCTTATTTGAGCAAATCTCTCTTGTTTGAATTTGAGCTGTTAATCCTTTCTTGGTAAAATCTTATGCTTGAGCAAATCCTCTTCTTTGAGCAAATCTCTCTTGCTTTCATGAGGGGCATACTTTACTTGAGGACAAGCAAAAATCTAGTTGGGGCGAGTTTGTTAAATGCAAACTTTGACTTAAAATGAACCATCTTTCTTGGCACTTTTCAACTCATTTCTCATGTTTTAATGAGTTTAGTTCTTGTCCTTGTGTGATTTTTCAATTATTTTCCAAATACCTTTGGATTCTTTTATATGTGTGTTATTGTGCAGGATATAGGCATAAAACATCAATGTTTAGACACAAATGATTGGACAAGGAAGCCAAAGAAAATGTGAAGAGTCAGCATGTTCGCTGGGCGAACAATAACGAGCAGCCAGCGAATATTCACTAGGCGAAGTAGCAGCAAGGTCTCAACAAGGAGGAAATCTTGGATGGCAGTAAGTAAAGGGACATAAGTTCATTGGGCGAAGTTGAAGCGAAGAGGTTCGCTGGGCGAAGAAGTGTTCACTAGGCGAATTCAGATAGTTTCCAAGGGCGGTTTAACTATTCTTAAGGCACTTCAACTGCCAAAAAGTGGTCCTCGCTGGACGAAGAAAGTGTTCGCTAGGCGAACAGGACAAATTTTGTAATAACTATTTAAGTGCTTTTCTCACTTTTTAGAAAAGGAACTTTTGTAACTTTTGTACAACTTTTATAATAAATATTTTTGAGAGCAGAACTTTATCTCTCTTCATTACAAGCATATTTTTAGAGAGCGAAACTCAAACCTTAAGGGGAAGACGGTAAGAGCTTCAATTTCTTGTTGGGTTTGGATGTATTCTTTTGATACCTTATGTATTTCATCTAATTTATATTTGTGAACTAGTTTTGATTCAATATTGATGTTGTCTTTGATATCTTATTTGTGGGTCTTGACAAAACCTTTTCAAATCTTAGATCTAAGATATTCATCTATCAATGAGAAAACTTTTGACATAGCCTTGTAAGTTGATATTCACTAGTATTACTTTTATTTTATTGTGTTGATTAGTAGCATGAGTAGAATGAGTAGGATCAATACGGTAAAGACCACAATAATGTTTTTGACGCGAAAAGTATTATGAGGATGCATGATAATACAGATGAAGAACCATGTTCACATACATTTAGAAAATTAGTTGAATGCATGCAAAAAAAGGTTAAGCGTATGTACGTATCTAATCATGGCGTTTTATGTGAATCAATCATGAATCTGATATGGGTGTCATCTTTGAATACCTGTTAGATTCTAGACTCTAAACATAGATTTAGGCTTAACATTTGCTTGAGTATCAGTTCTTAATGCTTGTGTTGTTGAATTGCGTAAGACATCACCAATGAGACAATACAATTGTTCTCTCGACTTTGCGTTAGACATAACCTCGGTTGTGGGTGATACGTGAGGATATTAGACGAATGATTGATTTGTGTTTAACTGATTAAAAGAATGCATGTGTTATCAATTGACAAGATCCAATCCCAACAAAGCTTCATTTATATTTAAGTCTTTACTTTATATTTTCCATCTTTATATTTTCTGCCTTTATTTTTGGTACCTTTGATCTTTCAACCAAATTATTCACAATAAGCTTAGAAATGTAGAGGCTGTTGAATGAAATTTTTCCCTCACAAAGATCCATGTGGAGACGATATAAATCCCGAAGGAAATCCTCAAAACTAAATTTTTGCTTCTTGCCGCTTTATTGCAGTTTGAACAAATGACAAAGAAGCCATTTGGAGTGGAATTATATTACATAGATATGGAGGCATCATAAGGAGTCAGTGGTTGAATGAAGTCAAGTGTCATTCCTCATTACAATCTTTATGGTGGAGAGACCTAATGCTCATAGGCAATCATTTGAAGGGTATTGTGAATGAAAAGGTTTGAATAAGGCATCTAGCCAAGGTAAGGATTGAAAATGAAGTTTCAACTCCATTTTGGAAAAGTATATGGATTGGCACAACATCTTTGGAAGAGAAGTTCCCTGTTTTATACAGACGTATATAAAACAAAAGAGCCATGGTAAGTGATTTTGGGGAGTGGAACAATGAGACCTAGCAGTGGAGGCTTGAGGGTTTTGGACACATTGTGGAATCAAATCAGGCTGAGGAGCTCCAATATCTTAAGCTGATCCTGGCTGATTTCATTCCAAATAGCATGGAAGTTGATCTGCTCATTTGGGTGGCTGTACCAATGCAAGTTTTTCTATCAAACTATGTTACAACAATCTAAAGGGTCGTGATATGAATCTGGAAAGTCATGACAGTTTGTGTTCATTATGGAGGAAGTTGTGGAAGTTGAAGGTACCCTCTAAGGTGAAAGATTTTTGCTGGAGATTGCTTCATAATAGGCTCCCTACTAGACAACAGCTACTCAAAAGATATATCATCCAAGATGCAAATATGGCCAATTGTGCATTTTGTAATGATGAGGTAAAAACTATCGATCATTTGATGATCCATTGTCCTATCACAAAGCTGGTTTGAATATATGTTTGGGAATGGATTGGTATGCCTAGGAAAAATTCCCATCATTGTATCATGGATTTCAATCTTGTGATGGAAGCTCTCAAAGGGAAGGTTGGAAAATATTGTGAAGGATTCTTGTGGAAATTTCTTGTTGGTGCATTTGGAATAAGCGAAATGCTGTGATTTTCAAAGAAGATTATTGTCATGCTAGAGACATCGAATTTAACATCAAATTAGGTTAAAGACGTCTCTCTCTGATGGGCTGTGGATTGTGGGGGGCGACTTCAACGCTACGACTGTTGCTGAGGAAAGAAGAGGTTTATCTTGTTCTGCTAGATTTGCTGAGATGAGAGAGTTTGAGGAGTTTATAGTGGCTCTTGGGGTGATCGATCTTCCTATTTCTGGCAGAAAGTTTACCTGGTTTAGTGGTGACGGTCGTGCTATGAGTCGTCTTGATCGTTTTTTATTCGAGGACGCAATCATTCAGAAATGGGGCATGGTGGATCAGTCTATAGGTAACAGAGACATTTCGGATCACTGTCCGATTTGGGTGAAGGTTAAATCTGTAAACTGGGGTCACAAACCTTTCAAAAGCAATGATAGTTGGTTTGAACATCCTGACTTTCTCAGTTTTATGGAGAAAGAGTGGAATGCTATGAAGATCGTGGGCAGAAGTGAGTTTGTTCTAAAGGAAAAGTTTAGGTTACTGAAGCAGAAACTCAAAGTTTGGAAGATCCAAGTCTTTGGATGGATAGATTTATCTATTGAAGAAGAAATTGAGGAGATGAATGAGGCTGACTGGTTGCTTTCTAGTGTTGACAACAATGAGGTAGAGGGGATAGTGGCTGCTCGTGCTACTAAGTGTGCTTCTGTCTGGAGAAAACTTCATTTAAAGGATAACCAGTTGTTACAAAAGTCGCGAAGAAATTGGTTCAAGGACGGGGAAACCAATTCCAAGTTTTTTCATAATTGGATTAGAGGGAGGCAAAGGAGGAAATTCATTGGGAGGGTTGAGACTACGCAGGGAATGGTGGAAATAGTGGAGGGTGTTAAGGAAGAGGTCCTTAGGTACTTCAAGGCTGCTTATACTGAACCTGTGAATCATAGACCGGTTCTTGATAATTGTTTCTTCAATAGACTCTCTGAGGTAGATGCAGCTTTCTTAGAGACCAGGTTTACTGAAGAGGAAATCAAGGCAGCGGTTTGGAGCTGTGACGGATTCAAAAGCCCAGGACCCGATGGATTCAACCTCAACTTCATCAAAAGGTGTTGGCACTTTATGAAAACTGACATTTTTCTTTTTGTTCAAGACTTCTACGAGAAGGCTTTTCTCGCTAAAGCCATGACTTCTGCATTTCTTACTCTCATTCCCAAAGTTGAGAACCCTTTGAGTCTTGGAGAATACAGGCCCATTTGTTTAGTTGGAAGTCTTTATAAGATCATATCTAAACTCCTAGCTTTGAGGTTAAAAATTGTGATTGGTAAAGTAATTTCTCCCTGCCAATCTGCTTTTATCCCTGGTAGGAATCTTTTGGATGGGGTGGTTATAGCGAATGAAACGCTGGACATGGCAACAAGAGATAATTTGGATTGTATTTTCTTCAAGGCCGACTTTGCGAAAGCCTACGATTGTGTTAATTGGAACTTCATTCGCTTCATGTTAGAGAATCTGGGCTTTGGTGCTAGGTGGCGTAAATGGATGGAAGCGACTATATTCAAATGTCATCTTTCTATTCTAGTTAACAGCAGTCCTACTTCAGATTTTGAAACAGAAAGGGGCCTTCGCCAAGGGGATCCTTTGGCCCCTTTTCTGTTCTTGATGGTGGCAGAGGGTCTAAAAGGTCTCATGTCCAAAGCTGTTGGTAACGGTAGTTTCAAAGTTTTTTCTGTGAATGGTGTCGCGTCTGTTGACTTGGTATAATTTGCTGATGATACCCTCTTTATAGGGCAGGGAACTTAGAGTAACTTATGGAGCATCAAATATGTTTTGAGAGGTTTTCAGTTGATATCTGGGTTGAATGTTAACTTCAATAAAAGCAGGCTCATTGGCTTAAACGTCAGCCCCCATTTTCTTCTTGCTGCCTCTTCTTTTCTCTCTTGCAAGGTTGATAGAGCTTCTTTTAATTTCTTAGGCATCCCTATTGGATTCAATCCCAGGAGAATTGATGGTTGGAATCCTATCATCGAGAAAATCAAAAGAAAGCTTAACTCTTGGAATGCTAAAAATCTTTCTTTGGCAGGAAGGGTTACTCTCATCAATTCAGTCCCCTCGAGCTTGCCAACGTTCTGGTTTTCGTTCTATAAAGCTCCAAAGTCGGATCATAAGAAAATTGATTCGTTAAGGAGTAATTTCCTTTGGGGAGGAGTGGAGGAGAAGAATAAAATACATTGGCTTAGTTTGGATGTTTGTTGCCCTCCTAAGTCCAAAAGAGGTCTTGGTATTAGGAAAATGGAAGAATTTAATTTCGCCCTGATTACCAAATGGAAGTGGAGAATTGTGGCTGAAAAACCTTCTCTCTGGAAGGATTTTTTGAAGGCTAGATATGGAGCTTTACATCATCACATTCTTTCATACAATTTGGAGAAATCTTTTTCTTCTTCTCAGTGGTGAAAAGATCTCATCAAAATCGGGAATTTTCTATCTAACAAGAGTTTTTATTTTGCAGATAAAGTCCTTTTTCATCTTGGTGACGGATCCAACATTCCTTTTTGGTCGGCGAATTGGAGGAACGGGACTTGTATTTCTAAAGTTTTCGCGGATCTGTTTAGTATCAGTACGAAAAAGGAAGCTTTAGTCAGTGACCTGGGAGCGGCAGGAACTGATGGGTGGAATTGGACCTCGGTTGGCCTATCCCCTTCTGTCCAGAATGAAAACAGAGCCAGAATTTTGGAATTGGAGACTTATGTTGGAGATTTGAACCTTGGCCATGGAAGCATCCAAGACGATGTCAGCTGGTTGGATCAAGGAGAGAATTCTTTCTCTGTTAAGGAAGTATACAAGAAGTTGGTGAACTTTTCTCTGACTCTAAATTACCCCTCTTCTAATATTTCTAGTGTTTTAGCTTTTGAAACTCTTTGGAAAATAAAAGCGGTTCCAAAACTGGTTTTTTTGGATGGAGAGTTCTATGGGGCAGGCTGGCTGTTAAAACTGAATTAGTTAAACGTGGTATTGATTTGAATCCAATATGTGTTATATGTGATTTGGAGGAAGAAGATGTTGGTCATCTCTGTTTTGCTTATGGACCGGTTATGGCTGTTTGGGAAAGAATTGGGGATTGGTGTGGGTTTGGAAGTTTTTACGAAGGAAATAAAATAGATTTTTTCTTGGATTGGTGTGGTTTGGGTAATTCCTCTGATGGAAATCTGAAGCTGGGGGTGATTTGGTTAATAACTGTTTGGAGCATTTGGTTATGTAGAAATCGTATCATTTTCGAAAACGGTGTTTTCAACTTGGATAATCTGTGTTGGGATATCAAGATTAGGGCTTGGTATTGGTGTAAGGCGGGCGATATTTGTATACCCAACTTAGATTTTTTAACTTTTTGTATGGACCCTCTAAGAGGGTAGCTAGGTTCGAGTTGGTTGGAAATTTCGCTCTGTATCGTTTCTTGTATTTTCCTTTGTAGAACACTGTTCGTGTTCTTCTCTAATTCAATTGGCTTGTTGAAAAAAAAACATCAAATTAATCTCTTGGTTTTGGCTTGATCTTCTCAAAAAATCATATTCTTGTAGCTTCTTTGAATGGTGTAAGACACCACTTGACTTCCTTATATAATTTTTTGTAGATCCTTATTTGCTTGTGGTGTGATTCTAACCAACCAGTTGGTTCCTCTTCTATGTTGTGGAGGATTGAGTACCTCTTATACTCATTCTAATAAATTTTTGCTTATAAAAAAAACTTTGGAAAATTGAATATTATGTTTATAAATATATTAGTTTTTACAAATATCTCTCTTTTTTAATTATTTTGGTTATCAAATTTATTTTAAATAGTCATTTTAGTTATTGAATTATTTTTGTTAGAAAATTATGTGCGTAAAAATAACAAAATTGGATTAATAATAACCAAAATTGTGCTAAGTGCTCTATTTATTGATTATTTTCATCAAAGATGGCCACATGCATAATAAATGTAGATGAATTGTGTGCTTAATTAATGCAACGAGGGAATGTTGTTCTCAATTTTTAAGATGGAATATTGAAAAATGAATAGAAAAAAAAAAATCCAAACTTTGTATCTAGTAGCATATGATACCTACTAGGCTACTACCATATGATACCATTAATTAACATAAATCAATTACCTTACCACCACTAAAAATCAATTACCATTTAGGCCGCACCTTTTAATGATTATTCATTTTAAAACAAGCTTTCAAACCGACCCACCACTAAAAATATCAATATTCTCACAAAGGAATATAGATTACATCACACGTAAAATTCTTTAATCTATTTGGAGGTAGTGAGTTTATGAAGGTATGTTATCATATATCGCTACTATAGTATGAATATGCTTCTCATTAGAAGTAATTGTTTTGCATTTTTCCCATTAATGAATATGCATTCTCTATTAAAAAGACTGAAAATAATGCACAAGTAATTCATGTGATAATAATGTCTCGTAATAGCATAATTACACTTTTAAAGCAAACAACCCTATCTAAGAAATTTAGGGAAATATAGTAAACCAGTTTGCTATTTTTTTTGGAAGCCAAGTGATAAATGTAATATTAAAAACCCGCACAAGGGGTGCAGAAACCCTACAAAAGCAACATCACTAAGTCCCTTTACAACATAAAATAGGGACTGTGAACCAATCGTAGAAAGCTATAAACTTGTTGTTCCTATGATTAATACACCACTTCCAACTAAAGTATTTTATAGAGTTTAAAATATCATGAACAGATAAACCTTTCGACTTGAAACGTCTAGCATTTCTGCTATACCAGATATACCAGGCGACAACACACCAGATCAATATACCTGCGCTACTGCCATACTCTTTCAAGACCGCCACTAAGAACGCATTAGCAGAGACAGTCCAACTATAAGAATTGCAAGTCGCAATGCCCAACCAAGCCTCCATTCCTTTCCAAACAGCCATCGATTTCAAAAATTACATGGTTAAGGGATTCAACCTCACTGCCACACTCAGCACAGGACAGTGCCCCTACATCACCAACAAAGCCTCGTTCCGCTAGTTGTTCCATAGTTGGGAGTTTTTCCCTTGCAAATCTCCACATGAATATCTTGATCTTCAAAGGAAATTTCGAACGCCATACGTTAGTCATAACAGAGGAAGACTCGTCAGCAGCGACAATAACATTTCTAGAGGACCATAACAAATCGTAGCAGCCTTTAAGTGAAAAGCCTATGCATTATGCAGTACCACCGCTAGGGACAACGGAATTCAGTAAATAATGTTCGCCTTGAAATTCAGCAAACAACCTCTGGTCTTCTAATTTGTGAAATTAGCTTACTAACAGGATCGACCACATAAATCCTAGGACACAAATGCATTTAGAAATGTTGACAATTTGAGTAAAACTCTAACCTTTTCATTATTGTTTTCAGAATTTGTAATTTTCGACTAACTAAGGTAAATGGAACTTGTAATTGGTAAATGACTGGTGAAAATGAAAGTAAAGTGACAAGAATAAAATTTGCAGAATTTTAAAGAGTATTGTAAACAAACTGAAATTTCATAAAGAATTGCAAGCAATAAACTGGTGTTTTTCTCAAACGTACATTTTTTCCATAATGACTCGTTTCTCTTACACGGTTACTTTGAGTAATTTGAATAACTTGCACAATTTTGAAATGCACACACAAATCTAACACTAAGACTCCCTATTTATATACAATCGAAATAACTACCAATAACAGTTATTTCTCCTAATGGTGACAAATGGCAATCTGCATGCATTTGTCAACTAGATGCACTCCACGTGTCCTATTTCAAAAATGAAACTCCCTCCTAAATTTGAATTTCAAACATCTGTCGAACGAGGCCTATCACCCCTCTGTCGAAATATTTCTAATACTTAGAAAAATCTGTCAATGCTTTCCTTTAAGTAACATTTGCCTTCGACTGGCTTTCTCCCATCAGAAACATATTCCTGTCGAAATATCCTGGCAGATTTCCAAATTTATTCTAAAAAATTATCTAGGCGTCGAAATTAGGAACCTACAAATTGCCCCCCAGAAAATGCATCTTCGACAAAGGGAGAAAAGCATTTTTTTGCCAATGCAATTCGCGCGGTCAATAATTTGACCAGTGACTGTTCATATGATTAGACGTCCGTGACGTCAAATTCATCATTGCATTTTTATCAAACGTCTCTTCAGCCCATACTTTTAAGATCTTCCATCATCACTACCCTCGTTCCTAGCAGATCATGGGTCAAAAACTTAACTGTCACCGTCTGAAACAATCCACTTCATAACTTCCACGTGTCCCACAATCTTTTCATTATTTCTCCATAAAATAATAAAAAAACTTCTGAATTCCAACCGCTTCAGTCCTTTCTCCCTATAAATAAGTTGGAAAAATTTATATTTTATTTTTCACGTTTCCTTTCTTTAAGCAAGAACTTTCTTCAACTACATCTTCTTCATTTCTCTGTATTTTCTTCTGCAATCAACCATGGCATCTTCCGCTACTCCCCAAATCACAAGTAAAGATTCCAAAAAATCCAAAAACTTACCACCTGTCCACAAGATCCTTGGGCCAAAGGTGGTGGGGAACCAACAGTATGTACCAGAGCCTCCAAATGAAGAGGAGAAACGACGTATTTACCAGTCTCAGGTACTAATTCCTATTTTAATTTCTGGTAAATCTCATGCAATGTTAGGACCCTTACCTGATTTAGCCCTAGATCCTGTAAAAGTGAGAGAATTCTTTCCAGCGTACCACCGTTACAAACCCATAGCTAACGGGGTTAGGCCTATAATCAATAAGGAGAAAATCATAGATGAAAAATCCAAAGTAGACGGCCATGGGTCTCCTTCTGAGGAAGTCATAAATTTAGAGTACATGAACAACTTTAGAATCTTCAGATCTTGTCCTTTGTCGAAAGACCCCTCTGATTATCTAGCTTGGCTGGAGAAAATAGAGAAGGTTAAAGTTGATGTTTGGAAAACTATGGGCATTTTCGACCTCATCCAACTGTCGAAAGTAGGACCAGGATATTGCCCCTCCATGCTTCTAGCTTCCGTGTACTTTTGGGACAACACCTATAACAATTTCCATCTTCCATGTGGAATGATTACCCCTAATCTTTTCGACGTGGCTGCCATAACTGGCCTAAGTCCACTAGGAGTGAATTATGATCCTAACCTACTATCCGACGATTCCATAGGCTTCAACACAAACAAGGCCACCTTCACAGCCTATATTGCCAATTATCATGACAAAGAAACCAAAGGAGTCTCTGCTCAAGAGCATGGAGCCTTCTTATCCCTTTGGTTGTCCAGATGCGATTTTTGCTCTAGATTTCTTCAAGTGGCGATGCGTTACATTACCATAGAAAATCAGCTCACGCTGGACATCAACTGTGCCTCAGTGAGATGATCTTGGCGAACCTATACGAATCTCTTGGCGAAGGGGTTACCTTCCTGAAGAATATCAAGGAAAAAGGGAGTCTACTATTGTCAGGACCATTTTGGCTCATACAACTACAGTTCAATGCCACCTTTGAAGCTTCCTTATCCAACAAGCAAACTGTGGACGAAACTGCTCTGAAGGACAGAAGAGTCGAAGGCACCAGACTGGCGCAGTTAACACCCAATGATGAAGGTCTGAGCCTTCAACAAACTTTCACTAGCTATGTTATGATGTTTGCTAAACATCATAACTTCACTCCCAATATGGCTCCTTTTGCTGATAGAAAAGTTGGACCAGAGCGGCTCACCAGGAAACTTCCATTAGAGTCGAAAGCTCTAGAAGATGAATTCCTTAATGTCTGGGAATCTTTTCTCACCCCTAGACTTTTAGTTTCCAGACTCGCTCCCTTAAAGCTGAAGGTCTCCCTTGTTAACTACCAACCCAATCTGGTCTCTCGACAGTTTAGGTTAATACAAATAAAACTAAAACCCCTCTTCTTAAGGAAAGGTTCTTTGATTCACTACAACATGACCCACACAAAAAATGAATGTTCAGGGTTGCTGGCGAAGTATTCAAACCTGGTCGAAATTCAGCCAGTGTCCTTTAAACCTAGCTTCCTCTGCACTCAAGAGTTTGACGAATGGTGGAGGGCTTATTATGATTCTCAATTTTTCGACGTGCCTTCTTTCACCATCCAACTGACCAGAGCTTTTGCCCTTGTGCAGGATAAAACGAAGAAATGTACTTCAAGACACGTCAAAGAAATCCAATCGTTCTAGAAATACTTTGAAACTGCCTACAGGCCCAACGAACATAGTCGAACCATAAGCGAAGCAGCTGTTACTTTGAAAGAAAAATTTACCAGAAAATTGGATAAGTTAAAACTACCTTCATACGTTCGACCAGAACAATGTTATGAGATGGCTTTTAACCTCTATCCACCAAAATTTCCTCCTCTACCATCTGCTGCATTTGGCGTGGGTTTTAGCCCTCCATTTCGAGATTGGTTCACTTGTGGGGATTCCATGAAACTTCTTCGCCAAGAATATCAAAAACGTGCTAAGCGAGTGGTTCCGACTAAGTACACCTTGGACAATTTCAAAGGCCACCTTCATATTGGCATAGAACACGTTCGCATGGAAACTCCTATATATGAAGGTGTGGAATGGGAAGATGTTCGACACCACTTTTTCCATTTACCCACACATGTATATGTTAATTTATGTTTAAACCTTTCCTTACTTCTTTTCCAGCCATCAAAATTCCTACCAAGAAGTCAACTGCTGGCGAAGCGTCAACTGCAGGGGATGCAGAAAACTAAAAAGATACTACCAAGACACCTTTGGCGAAGGTATTATTTTGCTTTTCTTTTGGTTAATATATATTTTTTTTATTTTCTGAAATATAAATAAATTCTTTTTTTGTTCCATAAGGAAATTGAAGACCTCCTTCGACGCCAAAGAAAAGAAAGGAAAAAGAACCTGACGTCAAAGCTGTTGACACCGATGTTGGCGACGAATCATCAGACCAAGTGAAACCTTCAAGGAAGAAGAAGAAACCGAAAAAATCTCAACAACAAAAACCTCCTGCTTCCAAAAAATTGAAAAAAAAACCCTCAAAAATCCTGACGAGAAAGGTACCCCTGCTCCAGCAGAAAGCGAAAGTTCTAGTCTTAAGACTGAGATTCCCAAGGTATGTTTTTTTTTTCTTTTCTTTTTATAGTTCGACGCTGAAAGGCCGTTTCCTTATGATACCTTTATTAATTCATTTATCTTCCAGGTCCTTCTCGATACTCATGGGCATCCTATTGTCCAAGTTCTTCCAAAGACTAGCAGCGATCCTACCTACACGCCAACAAGCGTCTCCAAGCCTTCTCCTAAAGATTCGACAAAAGAATCAGCCACTGAAGTGAATCATCCCACTGCTGTCTCTAAACGATTTCAAGACGTAGTGGAAGAAGAAACTGGTCCTGAGGCTGACATCTTAGTTGACATTGGTGGGGACACTGTGATGCCTACTGCAGCGCCCACAATAGATAATGATCCTGAAGACCATTCCCCCCTTAGTTTAAAAGATGCCGACGAAGAGAAGGATGAGGAGGCTGAAACTGACGGCGAAGAAGAGGAAGAGAAAGTAGGCGAAGAGCCAACAACTCCCAAGGCTGCTGCGGATGAAGAAAGAGAAAGCGACAAGAAAAACCTTGGTGAACCATCCAAAGCTGCTTCGACCGCTACAACTTCGACCCGACTCTCTCAAGAGGAACTTGAGAATCTGAAGGTGCAAAGACCATTTGAATATCTGAAGGCCATGCTTAGTTCCCGTTATAACTTTGCTGATACTACCGTCAGTAGTTCGACCACCTCAGGAACTATGTCTGACGCCAAACCCATGGACGAAGCGCTGACCCATATTCGACAAAAAATCCTCAATATTGATTTATTTCAACTTTTAGAGAATGATTCATCTGCTCACTTTGACCTGAAAAAGATCTTAAAGCAAATCAATGTTCTGGAGGCTCCTCCTGAAGTGAGTGATGTTGTTCTGGATCTGACTACTCTAATAGATCTTGTGGTGGCAGACTTTAACCGGCTTCGAGATTACTCCAAGAAGCTCAAAAATAAGACGGAAACACAACTTTCTGAGTGGGATGCTGCTTCAAGTTCGTCTAACAAAGTAACTGAATTGGAAAAGGCTTCTGACCAAAATAAGAAAGAAGCAGCTGTCTGTGGCGAAAACATCCTCAAGTGGAAGAAACAAATTGTTGTTCTTCAAAACAAATTTTCTCAGGCAAAAAAGCATCAAGAAGAACTGCAACAAATCAATCAAGAGGAAATAGCTAAAGATCTTGAAGTCGGGGTGCACCATGTTGATAGGGATCGAAAACTTGGTAAAGAAATCGAGGAACTTTCGAATGGCAAGGCCTTTTGTGAGCGTCGTCTTCAAATTCAAAAATCCAAATTTGAAAAATTGAAAGAATCTTTCCCAGTTTAAATATTTGTAATTTTTTATTTGGCATTTTTAAGGCCTATTTTGTAATGACATTTAAGCTATTTTATTTGGCGAAAAGTATTTTCATCCACCATGTTGCTTGTTTTCTATGCATGACTATTCGACTGCTATCTTTACTTCTTGTAATGTGGGCTTATATTTTTTCAAATATTTCTCGTTTATTTTTAATATTTGCTTATCTTTATTCAATTCTTCGACTTCATAAGCGCCATTGGAAAATACTTGTGTGATTTGAAAAGGTCCTTCCCACTTAGGGGACCATTTTCCCATAAGTCTATCTTTTCGATCCATGGGAAGAATTATTTTCCACACAAAGTCACCAATCGAAAAGGCTTTACTTTTCACTCTTTTATTGTAGAACTTCTCCACCCTTTCCTTTTGCCTTTTCAATAAATCTAAGTAGAACTTCTCCACCCTTTCCTTTTGCCTTTTTAATAAATCTATCGCGTTTAATCTTTCTTCGTCTAAATCAACTAATTCATCTATCATCATATTCCAATATGCATCCGATGGAATTTCATGATGTCTTTGAACTCTTGTTGACTGCAAGTATATTTCGACCGGTAAGATCGCATCATGGCCATACGTTAGTCGAAAAGGTGTAGCATTTGTAGCTTCCTTAGGAGAGGTTCGACAAACCCATAGAATTTGGTCCAAAGTTTTGTGCCAATTCTTTGGTTTTCTTCCCACGTGCTTCTTTATTAAACCAATTATAACCTTGTTTGCTGCTTTGACCTGACAGTTGGCTTGAGTGTAGTAAGGCGTTGATGTGAGAAGTTTGAAACCCATTTCCTTCTCGAATGCTTGCATATTTTTACCAGTGAAAATAGATGTTTGATCCATTGTTATTGTCTCTGGGATGCCAAACCTGTAAATGATGTGCTTTCGAATGAATTCGATCACTGCTTCTTGATCCACGTTTACTAAGGGCATGGCTTCGATCCATTTCGTAAAATAATCGATCCCAACCAAAATAAACTTCTGGATTTTTGAAGAGGCCGATCGAATTTCTCTAATCATATCCAGATCCCAACCTCTAAAGGGCCAAGGCTTTATTATAGAATGTAATTCACTTGCAGGAACATGTGGTATCCCTGCCTGTACCTGGCACTCTTGGCATCCTTTCGCGAATTCGACGCAATTTTTTAACATAGTTGGCCAATACATTCCCTGTCAAAATAATAACCACTTCATCTTTTGGCCTTCCTGATGTGTACCATATGCCCCGCTATGTACATTCGACAAAGCTATGTATGCCTCAGATTCGCCCAAACACTTAAGTAATATCCCTTCCGGAGTTTTCTTAAATAGTTCATTCCCCAAAATCACATAACTCAAAGCTCGATACCTGATTTTTCGTTCGACTGGTCCTGTTAGATTTTGCAGGTACTCTATTATAGGCTTTCTCCAATCTCCAGTCATTGAATCATCTATGTTAAAAATTTCAAAATTTTCTTCGTCAGCGTATCCTAGCTTTATTGTCTCCAGATCTGATGGGGATAGCCTAGTTGACACGACTCTTCCTCTAACTTCAATGGCTTTCTGCAAATTTTCCTTCAACACTTTGTATCCAGAAGCTATCTGCGCTAAATCGTTTGCCTCCTGGTTTTCTATTCGAGGAATATGTCGAACTGTAACCATATCTAACTTCTTCAAAAGTCGATTAGCTATTACGAACTACATGATCAAATTTTCTTTGACACACTTGTACTCCTTGGTTATTTGCTTTACTACCAACTCAGAGTCTCCCATTATTTCGACTCTAGTTGCCCCCAATTCCAATAAAATTTCAAGTCCTGCTATTAAAGCTTCGTATTCGGCTTCGTTATTTGAACACAGTCCTTCGACTTTATACTTGAATTTTGTTGGAATTCTTTTTGGAGAAATAATCAAAACTCCTACACCATTTCCATTCTTATGACTAGAACCATCGAAATATAACTTCCAAGGCTCTATTTCGACATAGTCTACAGACTCTTCATTTATGGCATGGTCGACTATGAAATCAGCCACCACTTGTCCCTTGACAGCTTTTAATGGTAAGTATGTCAAGGAATATTCAGTTAATGCTAAAGCCCATTTTCCAATTTGACTATGCAAAATAGGTTTAGATAACCTATGTTTTATTTTGTCGAAATGGGAAGAAACATAAACATCAACTGGTTTTATATAGTGCTTTAACTTCATACATGAAAAGTATACACATAAACACAACTTTTCGATCACACTATATCTAGTTTCTGCATCATTTAAGACTCTACTGAGGTAATAAATGGCTCTTTCGACACCATTTTCATCCTCTTGGGCTAACATACTCCCTATTGTCTTATCTGACGCGGCTATGTACAACTTTATACTTCTACTTCTACAAGGTGACATCAGAATAGGGGGATGCGTCAAGTACTCCTTGATTTTGTCGAAAGAATCTTGTTGCTCTTTCCCCCATGCAAAGCTTTCCTTTTTTAGTCGAAGTAAAGGAGAGAAGGCGTGCGTCTTCCCACTAAGGTTGGAGATGAACCTTTGAGAAAATTAATCTTCCCAAGTAAAGACTGCAATTCCTTTTTCGTTGATGGCGCTTTCACCTCCATTATTGCTTTGGCCTTGTTTCGGTTTATTTCGATCCATTTCTTGTGGACCACAAAGCCTAGGAAGTCTCCCGCCTGCACACTAAACGCACATTTGAGAGGATTCATTTTTAGACCATACTTCCTCATCCTTTCAAAGGACAGTCGAAGATGGTAAATGTGACTTTCCCCTGAAACAGACTTAATAACAATGTCATCAATATAAATCTGCATAAAAGTCTCAATGAAATCGTGAAAAATCGAATTCATTGCTCGCTGATAAGTGGCTCCAGTATTTTTCAAGCCAAAAGGAATTACCACCCATTCGTAGGTGCCTAAGGCTCCGGGGCATCGAAACGCCGTTTTTGGAACATCTTCCTCAGTAATAAAAATTTGGTTATAGCCAGAGTACCAATCAAGCATACTGAGGTACTCATGGCCTGCGGCAGAATTTTCCGCCACTGGCATAGGATACTCATCCTTTGGGGTAGCTGAATTTAAGTCTCGAAAATCAATGCATACCCTTAACTTGCCAGTTTTCTTTATTACTGGAACTATGTTAGCAATCCATTCGACATACCTGGTCGTACGGATGAATTTACATTTGAGAAGCCTTTCGACTTCCTCTTCGATCTTTGACAGGATCTCTGGAGCAAAACGCCTTGGGGTTTGCCTTACGGGCATCCTCCTAGGAATTATGGGCAGCTGCAATTCGACCAAACTCCTGTCCAGGCCAGGCATCTCGTCATAGTCCCACACAAAACAATCTTTAAACTCCTTCAGCAGCCGGACTATTTCAAATTTGAAATGGGGATCAACTTTTGCACTTATGTAGGTTGGCCTTTTTTCTGCCCCAATCCCAAGTCGATCTCTTCAAGTGAATCCTGAGACACCATCTTCATATCTGTTGAAAATGGATCCTTCTCGAAACCCAGAGGCTCATTATCGTAAATGGCATCAAGCCTTAGATTCTGCCATTCGCCCAATTCTCCATCGAGCGGATTTTCGTCCAAATCCTTGTGAGGATATTGTTGGTCATCTTCGACCTGATTGGCTTTGACAACCATGTACTTCACTTCGGCCTCTAGAGCCGCTTTGAGTTTGTTCTCGGCTACATAAGCCGTGATCTTTTCGAGCAATAGTGACTCACTCATTTTCACTGAACTCGCTACCCTAGCCAGTTGGTTGTATGTGTGCAGTGCCGAAGATGTAATTTGCCTCATCAACAACCTCCCTATCCCACTGGAACCCATGTGTGGGATGGAGGTATAGTGAACAGAAAGCATTATCCGTTGCCATCATGTCGAATGTGGCTGGACTGCAAGGAGCAATGTGGGCCAAATTTCTGTTGAAACTTCGGCGATCAACGTGGTTTACATCAGCTAGAAAATAGATCTGATCAGCCTCTATGTTCTCCACTATTCCATCAGCGCGCCAGATTGTTATCCTTTGATGCATTGACAAAGGAACGACACCTATGTCGTGTATCCATTATCTCCCCAAAAGGAGATTGTAATTTGCTTTTGAAGCTATCACCATGAACAACGTTGGCCTAGTAATTGTTCCGACTGTCAAATCTACCTGTATCACACCCATTGTTGTTCCTACTTTTCCCTCATAGTTCGACAAAACCATGTTGTGGGGCTTGGTGTTTTAATCGTCTTTGCCAATCTTTTTCAGCATGTAGTGCGGCATCAGATTTATTGCCGCTCCTCCATCGACTAGGATTTTATTTACCCCCACATTTCCCACCTTTCCTTTTATGAATAGAGGTTTAAGGTGGCTTCGCATGGAGTCGTCTGGCCTTTCAAAAAATGTGTTCTGCTCTTCGACGCATCCGTTATTCATTATATAGTCGCACACTGGTCTGTGCCTTGTGGTTTCACTTTCCATGATTTCCTCTTGCTCCTCGACCTCCATCACCTGATCGTACTCCCTAGGGAGTACTGAGACCATGTTTCACATGACATCGAAGGATGCCTCTGATTCTGATTTGAAATCATCAGTCATTTCGTCATCTATATTTGCATCTTCTTTCGACGACACTTATTCAGGGACATTGCGTCGCTCATTGTATATGGACTCATCTCTCTGACTCACAGTTTGGATGTTGCTGCTAGTTTCCGCCTTGCTTTTTTTCTGCAGCCTCTCTCTCCGCCTTCTTTCATCTTTGAAACCTCCTCCATTGAGACTTCGACATTGGGTATTTACCCTTATAATTCTTTGAAAGGTAAGGAATTCTCCTGGGCTTCTCATTTTCTTTCTTCCCTGTCAAAGAGGAGCCTCTTTGCACCTCAAAGTTCTTCCATTTCTTCTGGCCCTGAGCCTGGCGAATTGATTGAACCCACTTATCATCTGGGGCTTTGTTTGTGGGTTTGAAGGTGTTTGGATACCTTCCTCCCAGCCTTTGCTTATTCTGATCTCCCCTTCTAGGGTCGAATCTCTCCTTTCTCGAAGATGGTACTCCCCCCCCCAATTTCCTCTCCTTTTAGCCCTCTCAACTCCTTCCAAGTTTTCTGTTGCCTTCTTGTCAAAAATAGCGCTACAACGAGGGCATAACATTACCTCAGATCTTTTCTTCTGGCATCTTTGAATAAACTCTACCAAGTTCTCTTCTTCCTTTGGGTATGCCATCTTCTGATACTCTTCTCGTCAACGCTCCTCGTCGATTCGCATTGGGACTTTCTGGAATACTTCCACCATGTTCACATTGGCAGTTGGCTTAATCGCAATGTTTAATTTGTTCATTCTCATACTAAGGCCTTCGTCAACCTCGTGTCTCTTCTTAGCCAGGTTGAAATCTTCATGATCGCCTTTTGTGTGAATCTTCACAGGCAAGCCTTTAACATTATGTTGGCAACAAAAATGGACCGCTTTCTCCTTAGGGTTTTCCATTATCCATCGAAGAATCCCTACAGCAACTGGTTTGCAGGAACCTCCAGCAGTCCCTTTGTTGGTTTGGGTGAAGCTATCAGTAGCTTCATCTTTGACTTTGTTGAAAACTTCCGCAATTTTCATATTAATGTTGTTGAGGCCCTCAGTGGCCTTGTTGTTAATGTCACTGAAGCCTTCAGTAGCTTCACTGTTGATGCAGTTTTCCATGACTCCTTCATTAAGGTGTTCAGAAACCTTGATCATCACTGGATGGTTCATGAAGGCGATGGAGACCTCTTTGACATCAGTTTCATCAGTGAGGATCTCAGTGATCTCCACCATATTCACAATGTTGTCGAAGCCTTCAGTAGCCTCGATCATCTCAATGCTGTAGTAGAAACCTTCTTCAACCTCCACTATATTCACTGTGAATGGCTCAGCATAATGGGCTTCCGCCACCTGCATTGGATTTGAATCAATTTTCATCTGCGACTTTGATTTGTCGCCGAATTTGAGTCTTCCGTCGCGAATTGCATTCTGCACCAAATACCTGAAAAGGAAACATTGAGACATTTTATGACCTAATAAATTATGGTACTTACAAAAACCTCTCTTCTTTTGTTGTTCTAGAGGAGGCGCTTTAGTACCAGGTGGCACTATCAGTTGGCCATCCTTGACTAATAAATTGAATATTTCGTCACACTTGGAAACGTCGAATGTATAAGTCCTTTTGGGGAACTTATCATTCTTTTCAGATTCGACTGGGTCCTTCCCGTTCAACGGGGCCAAAACTTTACAAGCATATGGCGGACCCTGTTTAAGTTCTGCCAAATCAATTTCCTGTTCGTCGAAATTTGATGAGTCACTTTCGTCCTCATCTTGACACATTCCGACATAAGCCACACTCTCTTTTTTATTCTTATTTGCTCTAGCTTTTTCAGCCTTTAGCCGTTCGACCTGTCTAACTCTATCGGCCAATTGGGCCATGTCTCTCAAATATTGTGCATCTAATTTCTTTCAGATTGAATAATCAAGACCACCAACGGCTATTTCAACTAACTCATGTTCAGGCACTTATGTGAAACATCTTGCTTTAAGCAACCTAAACCTACTCAAGTAATCATCAATTGGCTCAGAGAATTTTCTCTTGACGCTAGCCAATTCCTTCAAACTTATCTTTGTTTGTCCTATATAATACTGGTCTTGGAACAATCTCTCCAACTGGGTCCATGTATGGACCGAACCTGCAAGCAAGGATGTGAACCAAGTAAAAGCATTTTTCGTCAGAGAACTCGGAAAATATTTTATCTTCAAGTTCTCATTGTGCGCTATTTTGCCTGCTTCGATCAAGTAACAGGTCACATGTTCGACTGTCGATTCACTCGTGTCTCCTGAAAACTTAGTGAACTTGGGGACTTTCCATCTTGGGGGTAACTCTTCCTGTAATATATATTCAAATAATGGTGATGTGTAACTAGGTCTTTGTAGTCCTACATTTACTCCATTTTGAGCCATTATTCTTTCGACCCTGGCTGCTAAATTGTTTTCTGCTGGCATGTTATTACAACCAATTCGTTGCACAACATCATCAGCATTTTGATCCCTATTTACTATCACCCTCATAGGTTCTTGATGAACAGGCATTTCGACCCGGGGTGGTTCGACCATTGCTTCTTGGTCTCCAGGGTTTGCCGGAGGAACATTTATTTGTCTTTGGTTTATAGTAGGTTCCTCTTCGACGACTTTCCTTGGGTTCTGGGCTACCTGCTCTCTTTGAGTGGTTTGGGGAACACAAAAAAAATCGGCTATACGCGCCATTTGCGCTCCCAATTGTTGGTTCGTTCGAGTGGTATTTTGAATCAATGGGTTAAACACAACCCATATTTGTTGAGTCAACATCTGAACCATGTCATGGTTACTCTCATCCATTTGTTTCCTAATCACTTGCGCAGAGTTATTTGTGATACTTGGCATATAGGTTTGATACCCTGTTGCCAAAGGCTGAGCCATTCTCCCTATATGGTTTGCGCCAGATCCTGATCCTTGCAAAGGCGAAGTCACGTTAATCATAGGATCTGAATATATTGGTGGCGCATTATGTAAACTTACCATCACCGTAGTTGGCATTCCATATGGTTGATCTCGGTTTGATAGAGGCATCGTAAAACCGGACAAAAAAGGCCTGTAAGTGCTTCCTGGAGGAGGGGTGTCATTTGTTGCATTTGAGACCCTATAGTAGAAAAACTTGGAGCACTTTGGAGAATCAGATGCGCAGGCGTTGAACCCGTTGTTGATGGCATAGCTACTGACACGGATATTGAGGCCGTATTGCCCCCATTCGAAGGATTAGGGGGTGGCACTTCGTTATTCGCAGGATTCTGGTTGTTAGGGGGATTTGGATTCGCCATTTTGCGTACTCGTCTCCTTCTGGGTCTCTCTTCGTTATTTTCTTCAATCTTACCACTCCTTAAATTCATACAACAAAACGAAGACGACTACAAAGGAAAGGAAAATTTAAAAATAAAGGTCTAAAAAAAATCATCAAAACGCACAAGGGTCCCACTAGGCGTTCCAATTTATTAGCCTTGAAATTCAGCAAACTACCTCTCGTCTTCTAATTTGTGAAATTATCTTACTAACAGGATCGACCACACAAATCCTAGGACACAAATGCATTTAGAAATGTTGACAATTTGAGTAAAACTCTAACCTTTTCATTATTGTTTTCACAATTTGTAATTTTCGACTAACTAAGGTAAATGGAACTTGGAATTGGTAAATGACTGGTGAAAATGAAAGTAAAGTGACAAGAATAAAATTTGCAGAATTTTAAAGAGTATTGTAAACAAACTGAAATTTCATAAAGAACTGCAAGCAATAAACTGGTGTTTTTCTCAAACGTACATTTTTTCCATAATGACTCGTTTCTCTCACACGGTTACTTTGAGTAATTTGAATAACTTGTACAATTTTGAAATGCACACACAAATCTAACACTAAGACTCCCTATTTATATACAATCGAAATAACTACCAATAATAGTTATTTCTCCTAATGATGACAAATGGCAATCTCCATGCATTCGTCAACTAGATGCACTCCACGCGTCCTATTTCAAAAATGAAACTCCCTCCTAAATTTGAATTTCAAACATCTGTCGAACAAGGCCTATCACCCCTCTGTCGAAATATTTCTAATACTTAGAATAATCTGCCAATGCTTTCCTTTAAGTAACATTTGCCTTCGACTCGCTTTCTCCCATCAGAAGCATATTCCTGTCGAAATATCCTGGCAGATTTCCAAATTTGTTCTAAACAATTATCTAGGTGTCGAAATTAGCAACCTACAAATACCTCAAGTCCTCTTCCTCCCTTTCCATCACATAACTCTCTAGGAAAGCAAAAAAATTGAAATTCCAAACCCACTCATTCCCATTCCACGACCCTAGGCTTGTGACAGAACTTAGAGTTCCATCAGCAAAAAGGAACAGATTGGGAAAGATATCTTTGAGGGGGGATGTCAGGAGCCCAGTAGAATACCAGAACAAAGTTTCAGCACCATTACCTAAAGATATACTGAAATTCTGGTACATGTGCAGAATTCAGATGTCCTAAGACATGTTATTCGACATCTGGTCTGACATGAACACACATGGCAAGGTATAAAAACAGTACTGAAAAGCATAAACAAAACACACAGAATTGTTAACCCAGTTCGGTCGAACACACCTACTCTGGGGGCTACCAAGCCAGGGATGAAGTCCACTATCAGTAGTATCAATTCAAAGCTAAACTACCCGTTTACAACTTATCACTTAATCACTACCCAATGACCCTTCTACCTAGATCCTCTCTAGATATGAGAAACCCTTCTCACTCCCAATCATCGCAATGATGTCTAGCAGATGACATCTCAGCCACTGCATCAACAGCCCTTCACCTATACACCAGTTCAACAAGAATGACACTTTTCAAGACACAACTTAGAGTTGCTTAAAAGCTTTCTCAAAGAACAATACTCCGCTTACTTAACAGTTTCGAGGATCACACTAACAAACTGTCCAACTCACAGGTTGAGTGGTACAGGAACCAACCCTAATAATAGAATGTTACATCTTTGGTTGCGTTCCAAACTAGGTTACAAAACATCTATTTATAACCTACTCCCAACTGGATTTGGGCCTACAAAAACACATCAAATGACCTGCTACAAATCAGCAGAAACTTCTGCTACAAAATAGGACTTTAATCTTTAACTTCCTAAAATATCTCCATATTTAGAAAGTCTCAGTTCTTCAAAATTTTCTCTCCATCTTGAATCTTTAGGCCTATAAATCAGCGCCTCATGATTGCACATTATTTCCTGAAACTTCTGCATCAGTTAAAACCTAACAGAATTAACAAACCACTTCAATTCTGGCACGATGTCGAATGAGCCTGCATGGGACATCTCGATAGGACATGTTGTTCCAGATGTTAACACCACTTCAGCTCAACATGTTCCAATGCACACTAGGACTTCTTGCTCAAACTATCCTATCAAACATATTGCTGTTATTATTTGTTTTACAAAATTAATGCCAACCCTTACAATTAAAGAAGTAACATTCTCCCCCTTTGGCAAATTTTGGCTAAAACAAATACATAAACATTACAACTCAGATTTTAGCAGCAATCACACTACTATACTACTGTCAGTAGTCATCAGCAACTACTGAACCTACCAGTAACCATCAGTAGTTACTTTGAACAGCTATCCTGGAGAAATATCTTCTAGGAAATATTTGAATGATGTTAGGACATCATGTCTGACAACTCTTTTGGCAGCACATCACCTTCGAGCATCCCACCACAATCACTTCAGGCAGCACATCAGGAGGTAAGAAGTAGAAAGAGTCTCGAAGTTATGCACATGAGGAAGAAGATATCCAATACTCCCCCTCAAATCAGGAATCTGAGGAACATTCTTCTACACATTTCTTTTTCCTTTCACGAAGGATCCAGCTACATTGCAGAAGACTCCTCCATAAAAGAAGCATCTGTCTTAACACAGAGGACCAAAGGTTGCATTGTTATTTCTGCACACCTTGCTTGATCAGAAGCCCCCAGTCAACCTGTGGTATAAGATGAAACTTAGGAAGTATCAATCTATTAACCCAGGTAACTCAGAACACAAGTCACAACTGTGTTCATAACTCAGGACACAAGTCACAAATGGAACTCAACACCAACTCAAGAATTTTAACACTCTCTTCGCAAACAATTGGAACTGCAGACTCAGTGCAGACACAGAACAAGGCATAACCTATTTTACACACCTTTTCTCCCCCTTTTTAGCCAAAACTTGGCAAATAAGGCCCTCACAGAACCAGACCCAAGTGACACTTACCCAAATACGAACAAACGCCATAAGACTAGTGAAACAAGAAACTCACTTGGCTGGAGGAGAAGAGAGCAGCCCCTATAAATAGCTGACCAGTAACTTAGGAATTAACGAGCCTTGAATATGTCAAGGTTCTTGGTCAAAGAAACGCTATTTTAGGTATCAAAAACTCCATTCAACATTCAATGCCTACCTTCCAAAAACTGCCTTGACTGCCTTAAATGTTTCTCAACTGAATCTTACCATAAATTCGGCCAATAACGCTTCATGCATAGGCAGAGACACGTGTTTCGTCTTATCCTCATCCCACCGTCCAGAGTAATTCCTTGTTTGGCTCAAAACATGTCCTGTACCATGTTCTGACATCTTACCAGACAATGTCTGCTTGCTCACAACATTATCAGCCCAAGACTCCACAAACCCTTATACAAACCCATCTTCTTATCTGATGGATACTGAGATGGCTTCTCTCAATCCCTTCTAGATTCTTTCAAGGCAGCAGAGTAAAATAAAGTCACCCAAAACCACCAAAATTGCCTTTTCAGACCTCTTCTACACAGCTATGATGTATCCCATCATGAAGTTCGACATCACACTGCACAAACTTGACCAGCCCACATGCTACACAGAAATATGCACCCTTGCAGTAGTAGACCATAGATGACAGCCTTAACTCCCCCTGACCAAAGCTCCTTATGAAGATGAACACTTGACACCAGATGATAGCACAATGATATTTAGCCACATTCTCAACATCAAGAACTGCCACTTCTTGTATTTGTTGAGCATAATCTCGCCAAGCCCACTTGATTCACACATTCCTAATGTCTTTAGATTACTTGCAACATAAGATACGGATTGCCACCACCCTTTACTTGTAGTAGAAGAACCTTCAGCCATTCTGATCAGATCACACCACTGACAACAACCTTCTGTCCTTACATTCACAAGCACTTAAGAAGTCTTCATCATGAAAGTAGTCATGTATTGCCAGAACAAACTACTTAACATCAAGATCAGAATCTGCCCATTCTAATCCACATTATGTCCGAACTGCCACTTCAGACAATAATGCTGCTTCTTCTAACTCCATAAGCACAGTCCCAGACCTTTATCCAGGATACACAACAACCAACGATGTTGTAACAATATGTAGGACATCAGCCTTGGATAAAAGATCACACCTTCTGTATTTTGTTCAGGTAATCACATCCACCTGATCACAACAGTGAGAAATAAACTCTCACACAATTCAGAAATCTAAATCTCATCCACACATCAGATAACTACCAAGCTCCCAACAAGGTCTTTGTTATCCAAGAAAGATTCACAAACAACAGATGATGCTCACACTTTTGATACAGTCAGCTGATAAGGCTACCTCAGGTTGTCATCAATCATAATATCCAGAATGCAGACTTGCATAATTTTCTAGACAAATACTTAGTCTCCCGTCAAAGTATTTACCCTTATGCATAACATCAATAATAGACAAATACTATGTCTCCCGTCAAAGTATCTACTATTAGTCAGAAAAATATTACCTTCACACTCAAGGTATGACAATCTTTTGCATACGTCTGAGACCTTCCGATTCATATATTCACAAGTTACTATAACTTGGATCAGTGGCTTGATCTTGGACTTCTTTCTGCGCAAAAAAATCTTGGCTGAACAAGCAACAACCACCTGAATTGATGTTCCAACATCAGTCTCAGTCACACATCTTCACAGAGATATCGTCTATAGTAAGGCTCTAGCACACGAGGATCAAACATCAGTAGCTGATCAAGCTTCCAGGTCACACGTTCAGTAGCATAACATTGTAATACACTCCCCCTATCATGTGCTTCTTAGTACCTTGAAGAATGGAAAACATAAGACGCATCTTCATGTTTTCAAGAGCTCACCCTTTGTTCAACTCATAAGTTGAACACAATCATCACATGTACCAATACTCACATGATCTCAATCTGATCAACTTTTCTTTATTAAAGACTGTCAGTACTCCTTTGCAAGAAGAATGCCTTAAATGAATGGAGAACATGAGACTCATCTTCATGTCTTCAAGAGCGCACTCTCTGTTCAACACACCTGCTGAACACATTCACCCACTGCTTGACCCTCACAACAGTACTTGAATCAAGTAGAGACTTGTGATCTCAGGAAACAAACACCATAACATTCTGAACAGAATGTTCTGTCAACAAATATTAAGACATCAGTCTTGACATCCTGAAAAGTATCCAGCTAAACTAAGAAAACAGACACCCCATTTCAAAACAAATTCTCCAAACTTCCCTTTTTAAGCCTTGGGACCAGCCATCTCATCACAGAAGCGTGAGAGTAGTAATCTTTCATCCAACTCTCATCATCCAGACAGTTTGAGACATGTCTTCAAGGTCTTTCAAAAAAAACATCAGGTATTCTTCCTCAGAATCTGCCAAGAGCACTTCAGAGAATCATACATTCTCCCCTTCAATAGCAGCACAGACTGTGATTAGATCATATCAATCCTACGCACGCACAGTCAATACATAACTAGCTTCACAAGATCATTCAGAACATGCCTCCAAAAACATGACCTTTTGATCTTGACCTTCATGTCCAAGAAGTCTGCTAGAGATATTACTTCTTGAATCTCAGGATCTCTACTCCTGCAGCAAGGGCCAGACATAAACTGACCTCAGGAGTATGTTGATCACACCTTGACCAACTCACACAACTAAGATAAGTTCCAGGGCCAGAACCTTCTTAGACATACCACCCAGATGCCTCCTCTTCCAGATCAGGAGTAGGCTCCAAACTCATGTGATCAAACCACATTAGTTCAGCACCCAGAGCATCTGCTATGCAATTTCTATAGACATCAGAATTCTGCACAATTCTGACGTGATGTTCTAACACAAGATAGGACATCATTCCAAGGAACACATCAAGAGATCAAGGACTGGAGATTAGCCCTTTTAGGAATAGAAGGAAAAGTAAATTACTTCTCAATATCTTCAGATCTCTTTCTTACAACTTCACTTATCAATGCCTTTATGAGTGGACTTGAACAATAATCTTCATGTATTGTTGACAAAGTAAGTTGAAGCAGTCTTGCATATATCCTATTACCATAGGATATACATACAGAGAAGAATGACCTTCTCAGTTACAACCTCAGGAGTTTTCAGATAGATTCGCAGCGGACCAACTCCTCAAAGCCTTCAGGTGTCACATATTAGCCCTAGCATCATAATTCAGGTGACACCACAATACCACTGGTTTAAAAATAAATCAAACCAACGGAACCACTACACGACAACTTTTCAATCAAAACTCTAAGCCTTCAGCACATGCCACGAACAGTCCATCCTCCACTTCTAGGGACCATTCTCACAACTATATAAACTATTCCAAGTTCAAACAACTTTTCAGTAGAAAGCTTCTACCTTGACCATGAACCAGAAAGTATCTTCCCTGGGATCTCATCCAGATACAGAACAGAATGACCTGCTCTGATACCAATTGAAATTCTGGTACATGTGCAGAATTCAGATGTCCTAAGACATGTTATTCGACATCTGGTCTGACATGAACACACATGGCAAGGTATAAAAACAGTACTGAAAAGCATAAATAAAACACACAGAATTGTTAACCCAGTTCGGTCGAACACACCTACTCTGGGGGCTACCAAGCCAGGGATGAAGTCCACTATCAGTAGTATCAATTCAAAGCTAAACTACCCGTTTACAACTTATCACTTAATCACTACCCAATGACCCTTCTACCTAGATCCTCTCTAGATATGAGAAACCCTTCTCACTCCCAATCATCGCAATGATGTCTAGCATATGACATCTCAGCCACTGCATCAACAGCCCTTCACCTATACACCAGTTCAACAAGAACGACACTTTTCAAGACACAACTTAGAGTTGCTTAAAAGCTTCCTCCAAGAACAATACTCCTCTTACTTAATAGTTTCGAGGATCACACTAACAAACTGTCTAACTCACAGGTTGAGTGGTACAGGAACCAGCCCTAATAATAGAACGTTACATCTTTGGTTGCGTTCCAAACTAGGTTACAAAACATCTATTTATAACCTACTCCCAACTGGATTTGGGCCTACAAAAACACATCAAATGAGCTGCTACAAATCAGCAGAAACTTCTGCTACAAAATAGGACTTTAATCTTTAACTTCCTAAAATATCTCCATATTTAGAAAGTCTCAGTTCTTCAAAATTTTCTCTCCATCTTGAATCTTTAGGCCTATAAATCAGCGCCTCATGATTGTACATTATTTCCTGAAACTTCTGCATCAGTTAAAACCTAACAGAATTAACAAACCACTTCAATTCTGGCGCGATGTCGAATGAGCCTGCATGGGACATCTCGATAGGACATGTTGTTCCAGACGTTAACACCACTTCAGCTCAACATGTTCCAATGCACACTAGGACTTCTTGCTCAAACTATCCTATCAAACATATTGTTGTTATTATTTGTTTTACAAAATTAATGCCAACCCTTACAATTAAAGAACTAACATATACAGACATTAGAAGTAAAGATGTCTCTATCCAAAACTTTGTCGTAACTAATACTTCTCAAGTCGCGCCACCAGATGGATTCAAACTGCTTACAGAATCAGCAACAGGGCTATAAGTCTTCAAGGCCAAGTTTTCGTATTTGAACTCCAACAGATTCTTCCAAATACACTCCTTTGAGTTAACCATCCTCCATTTCCACTTCATCGTTAAAGCCCTATTGAAATCAGTCAAATCCCTAACTCCTAAACCACCATCCCCAATATGACGGCAAACCGTTAACCAATCAATCCAGTGAGTTTTTCTCTTAACCTCGATCCCACCCCACAAGAACCTACTTTGAATACCTTGAAGCGTCTTCAAAACTCCTGCAGGAACTTTGTAAAAAGAAAAAGCGTAAAGGGGCAAAGAGCTAATAACATACTTTATTAGAATAAGTCTACCCCCAATAAACAGTTGCCTCCCCTTCCAGTCAGCTAGCCCCGACCTGACTTTCTCCAGCAACTCCTTCCATAAATAAGACTTTCTAGGACTTACCCCAATACAAACACCAAGGAAGAGGAATGGAAGCTCCATAAGATCGCAGTTAAGGAACGACGCGGTAGAACTCAGAAAAGCATTGCTTACATTGATACCACCAGCTTGCTTTTGCAAAAATTCACCCTCAGCCCAGAAATCATCTCAAATCCTCTGAGGATAGCTTTTATACTCCATAAATTACCCCAGACCGCATCGCCAAAGAACAATGTATCATCAGCAAAATGAGTTACCTTATAGCTTCCTTCTTCACCTGCTATAAAACCTTCATACAAACCGAGGTTCTCAGCTTTATGCACTAGGGTAGTTAGCACCTCCATGACAAGCAAGAAAAGGAAAAGGGATAGAGGATCCCCGTGCCTCAAGCCCTTATGAACCTTAAACTCTCTCGTCGTACTACCATTAACCAAAACCGACATTGAACCATCGCACACCAGTGACCCCATCCACGCTAACCACTTGTCCCCAAAGTTTATTTTCACCAGGAGATCCAAAAGAAACTTCCACGACACACAATCGTAAGCTCTTGCAAAGTCAAATTTAAATAGCAAACAACTCTTCCTTCTTCTTTTAGCAAGGTCTATTACCTGGCTAGCAAGCAAAACACCATCAAAGATACATCTACCTGGAAAAAATGGAGATTGTTCAGCAGACACCAAAGACCCAATGACTTTCCTCAATCTACTTGCTAAGATTTTCGTTAAAATCTTCTGATACCATGACACAAGGCAGATAGGTCTGTAGTTCGAAAGATGCTGGGGATTCCTAGTCTTTGCCACTAAAGACAGGAAAGATGCCTTAGCAGTTTTAGTGAGAGACGAGTTTCTATGGAAGTCCTTCATGAAGCGAAAAACGTCCCCTTTTACAATGTCCCATTAGCCTTGAAAAAAAGCAAAGGTATACCCGTCTGGTCCCGGGCTCTTATCACCTCCACAATTTCAAATAGCTTCCTTGACTTCTTCTTCCAGAAACTCCCGTTGTAACCACACTTTATCCTCCTCCGTTAATCTTCTCATCACCAGATCGTTCATAGCAGAGCGGTTGAAGTTCTCTACTCTAAAATTCTCTTCAAAGAATTTACTCACCTCTCTTTTGACCCCCTCAATGTCCTCTACAACACCCCTCAACGTCTCTTTTGACCATTACACCATTCATCATCATGCAACTTACAACAACACTTAATTCATCATCAAGTGAAATGCTATAATTTTCAAAGAAGATATCTGTCATGCAAGAGATATTGAATTCAACATTAAATTTCTCTCTCAAATTTGACTTGGTCTTCTCAAAAAATCATATAATTTTAACTTTCTTGAATGGTGTAAGGCGCCATTGAATTTCCTCTTGTAATCTTTTGTAGTTCTTTATTGCCTTGTGGTTTGGCTCACTCTAATACTCACATATACATTTTGCTTATAAAAAAAACCTTAATTTGTAAACACAATACCGTTATATTTTCTACACACTATCTTCCAAGATATTTGGATATCTAATTGGTCATAGTTGGTTACAGTGAAGCACTACAAGTTCATTTTTTTCATATTTTTCATTAATTTGGCCGACCTCGCTTCGACATATTCTTTGAAGATACCAAGGTAAGGTTTAAGATTGTCTTGTTATGCATACTTAATTTCGTCCACCACACATGTGTTACATTTTTTTTTTATAAGCAACAAAATATATTCAACGGTGCACTAGGAGTGCCTCAATCCTTGTACAAAAAATTGGCCAATTTCCAATAAAAATTAGGAAATCACCACCTATCTACCTAAAAAATGCATTGGATTTTTAAACAAATCATAAAACGTACACTTTCTCTTAGCATGACCCCATACATCCAACCATATCCAAGAGGTGTGAGTAATCCTAAAAAACATATCCATAACATCCGGAATATAATCATTAAACAAAATTTGATTTCGACTCCACCATATAGTCCAACATGTCGAAATCCAAATAAAGCATGCGGCATCTACGTCGCACTGTCTATTCAACAAAAGAAACCAAGCCAACAATGATTCGTTAATGGAGATTGGGGTGTGCCAATCCAACCCCACCCACACAGCCACTCTTTCCCAAACACGTGAAATGAACTGGCAACGACAGAAAAGATGAGTAATATCCTCCACTACTCTAAAACAGAACACGCAGGCCGTCTCGTGAATATTAGAGATTACGCCCCTGGCGGCCAACAATTGTCGCGTTGGTAATTTGTGAAGAATCAACCTCCAAATCAATACTTTAGCTTTTAACGGAACCATGTGTTACATATTTGCAACTTCTAATATTTATGATTTTTTTCTGACCAATGTTAATTTTATTTGAAAACTAACCAGGCCACACTATCTTACACCTTTGGTTTCAACTGTCATTAAAGACGTGGAAACGTTTTAGTATAAACAGATTTTGGATCACTTCATCTTTAATCCAGAAAGCTATAGTATATTTGATCAACGATACTCGATCAATTTCAAGTATGGGAGAGGTGTGAAATCTAATGCTCCGATATTGTGTTTTTTTTTACGTATTTCAGAATTTTGGATGATGTATCGGAGAGTATTGTTGTCGTTTATACCATCAATTGTATGCCTTTCTCTTTATTTATTTTTATTTTAATGGAACTTAAGAGACTACTTATTATTATGTTATATAATTTAAAAGTAAACTGAAAAGAATAATATTTTAGAAATTAACTTGATGATTTATTTTATACATATTGATTTTATTAGGATCTCATTGCCTTGATCTTGAATCTTCACTAGAAAGTGATCCAAAATGGCTGATAGAGCAACGAAAAAAGGAGGTTAAAATTATTCAGGGATGGATTGACCAGTATTACTCTGATTATGGTTTGCATTCGGAATCAAAAAGTTCAAGAAATAATATAATGTTTCGCCTTTTTTTTTTAATAAGTAGATGGTAATATTAACATTAATAGGGGTATAAGGGATACTCGACCCGATTTACAACCAAAAACATAAGGTTTGAATCAAATCTTACAAAAAATCGAAGGGATACAAATGCCATTGATAAAAATTACAAGACATAGTACCCTTACTTAAAGTAAGAATCCACCACCAAGACAAAAATTTGATCCTAGTTACAATTTCTTCTGGATCACAAAAACCGTCGTTAAAAACAATTTAATTCATTGCCCACCAGATTCCCCCACAAAATAACAACCAAAAACTTGTAGCTATCTTGAAGGAACACTTACCCTTCAAAGCCATCAGCCAGGAAAAGAGATGTCTAGAGATATCTGATTCATGAACACAATTAATCTCCAACCAAGTAGAAATTCTTTGCCATATATCTTGCGTTTTCAGACAGGAAAGAAACAGATGCAGACCATCCTCTAAATGATTAAAACAGAAAGTACATACCGTATCATGAGAATTTGAAATCACATTATGTCGAAGCAAATTACTCCTCGTCGGAAGTCTATTTAACAGCATTCTCCAACCAAATATTTGCACCTTGAATGGAACCAGGCTGTCCCACAAATATTCCAATAATACCTTGGTGTCGGGGTCGGTAAAGTTCACCCGCTGCCCACTAACCAATACTTCATAGTAAGATTTAACAGTGTAACTATTAAACTTACTTTTAAACCAGATGAAACTGTCTTCAATGTCCGGTTGAATAACAACATCTTGCAATAGCAGTTTGAAATTAATGAATTCATCCATATCTTCTATCGGCACACTGTCAGGGAGCAAATTCCAAATCCATAAATTGTTCTCCCACTTTCCCATCTCATAGATGTAACAATCATGATTCTCCGCAGCAAGGAAAAGTTCAGGAAACATCTCTTCCAAAGGCCAATTTCCCATCCATCTCGCCTTCCAGAACATAATAGACTTGCCGTTTCCCAATCTGCAAGAAATAAAATTACAGGACAGGGCAGAACCAGAAATATTTTTATTACTCATCAAATCTCTCCACCATTGCGAATCAGTCTGTTTTCTAACTCGGTTATCCTTAGAAGTAAAAAATTTGAATTGCTCCCCGTATCTCTCTCTCATGATCGGGCTCCAAATGGCCGCAGACTCATTTAAAAGTCTCCACTTCCACTTAGACATAAGGGCTTCATTAAAGTAACCAAGGCTTCTCACACCCAAGCCTCCATCAGCTTTACTTTTACAAGTATTGGCCCAACTTATCCAAGTGATTCTCATCTTATCATCAAACCCTTGCCATAGAAAATTTCTTTGGATTGATGTTAAAGTTTTTAAGATTTTCTTGGGTGCCTTGAAGAATGAAAAACAATGAATAGGTAGATTAGACATGATAGAATTTATCAAAGAAACTCTTCCCCCAATTAAAAGCAATCTACCCTTCCATCTTGCCAGCCGTCGATTGAAACAATTGATGATTGGATCCCAATATGAAATTCTCCTGTGATTGTCATCGATTCTTAGGCCCAAAAACAAGAACGGGATCTTACCAATCCTGCAGGCCAAGAATTGTTCTACCGCATTAAGGAAATTATTCTCCATATTAATTCCAAACAGACTTGTCTTTCCTGTGTTAACTGTTAGCCCTGACACGAGTTCGAAACCTTTAAGAATTGCCTTGAAGGCCCACAAGTTAGACCATGCTCCATTACATAGTATAAATGTATCATCGGAAAACTGCAGCAAATCGTAACTAGATTCGTTGTTTATCTAGAATCCCTGCAGCATACCCAGGTTGGAAGCTCTCTTGACTAGGGTAGCAAATCCTTCAACAGCTATGGCGAATAAGAAAGGGGATAGCGAATCGCCCTGTCGTAATCCACGATGCACCTCAAAATCAGAAGTAGGGCTGCCATTTACCAATACAAACATAAAACTCTTAAAAACTCCCCCATTCAACCAGCTAATCCATCGCTGGCCAAAGCCCATTGAAACTAGAATGTGTCTCAAATAAGACTAGTCGACGCAGTCGTATGCCTTGGAAAAATCTACCTTCAGAAAATCACAGCTTTGTTTTCTCCTTTTAGCAAGGTCAATGATTTCGTTCAGAACTAATACACCATCCAAAATCTGCCAACCAGGTATGAAGGCTGACTGAGATTTCGATATCAGTTTACTGATAAGCTTCCTGATCCTATCTTCCATCAATTTGGATATCACTTTGTAAACACAACCAATTAAACATATGGGGTGGTAATCTTCCAAATTCTGAGGATTGTCGACTTTTGGAATCAAAGTGAGAAAAGAGGAACTCATTGCCTTTGGAAGTTTAGCAGTTCTGAAAAATTCTTGTAAACACTTGATGAAATCAAATTGAATCACCTCCCAACATCTTTGAATAAAACCCATACTGAAACCGTCAGGGCTTGGACTACGATCCGGTGAGCAGCTCCTGATTGCATACAGGATTTCCTCCTCCTCAAAGTCTCTCTCCAGCATCAAACTATCCTCGCTTGATAATCTCAACAAACCATCAAAATTGAGGTATGGACGAGAAACTTTGGTTTTGCTGAACATACCTTTGAAATACTCTTTAACCTTCGATTTAATATGACTGACATCCTCTATAACCTCCTCCCCTTGTCTGACTGAAGTGATATTATTCCTCCTGGATCTGTATTTAAGTGAGTTATGAAAAAATTTTGAGTTCAGGTCTCCCTTTTGAATCCAATTAACTCTGGATTTTTGATGTAGAAAACTCTCCTTAAGCTTCAAGGACTTCCATAATTCTTTATGCGCTATACTCTTTCATTGAGAGATTCAACTGATACAATTCCTCTAGAATTAGCCAAACCATCCTCCACTCTATCAATGATCTCTGTATGGTTCTCAACTTGCAGATCAATCCATCCAAAGACGTGGATGTTCCACCACTGAAGCCTTGCCCGTAAGAGTTGAAATTTCTTAGTTAAGATTTGAGATGCACTCCCCTCAACCTTAAAAGATTCCCATTCCTTCTTTACAACATCCAAGAAGTTTGGGTGATCGAACCATGAATCAAATACCTTAAAAGTCTTAGGCCCCCCAATTTGTATTCCTCCCTTTTAACCAAACGGGACGATGATCAAAAATATCCCGCTGACCCACGAATTGATACACAGTGTTCCAGGTATTAGCAATGTCCCCAGAAATGATAAATCTGTCAATTCTGCTCATATTGGATCCATCGTGATTGCAGTATGAAAATTTGTTGCCCGACACGGGAAGATCTTCAAGTTCCATAACGTCTATAAAATCTTTGAATTCCCTCATTTCTGCCTTATTCTCCCTACCTCTGCCAATTCTTTCCACAGTCTCCTTAATGGCGTTAAAATCACCACCGATCACCCAGCTAGCCCAATGATTTTTAGCTTTTAATTCTATTAACTCAGCCCAAAGTCTTCTTTTTTCTGGTATACTGCAACCCGAGTAAATATTGACAAAACACACAACTTTATTTTTCCACAATGTATTAATACACAAGAACCCTGTCCCTCTATGACTTTAGATTGGTTCGATAAAATTCTTTCTCCACAAGATTAACAACCCTCCTGATAAGGCTTATGAACTACTTGCAGACATTTCAACTTCATTACTCCCCCATAAACTGAACACAATATCATCTGTCATTCTTTAGCATTTGGTTTCTTGAAGATAACAAATGTCTGCCCCACCCTTCATAATAATACTTATGATTTTTCTTTTTTTTAAGCTATCTCCACACCCTCTTACATTAAAAATAACAAATAACGCAATTCATTTACCAATATTAGGTGACACCTTCTTTTCATCAAATAACAATCTCTCCCTATCCTCCATACTCCTAATTCTTCCCACAAATTGGTCGTCCCCGTGTTTTCATGGGCTGTCATGTGGCCATGTTTGTGTTTTCTTTGATACTTTTAGGAGTTTTGCTCCTCAGGTTTCTTAGCTGTATTGTTTTCTGGTTGTGATGTTTTTTCTCTTTAATATTTGTATGATTTAGAGTATTCAAATCCACTTTTCTTTTATCTGGAGTTTGATATTATTTAATTAATTTGTATTACACTTTTTTATCATAATTATTTAATATTTATTTAATTGATCCGTTTCACTCTTCTTTTATACATTTATGAAGTTTTAATAAACTGAATATTGCAACTAATTATAATTGTCATGCAATGTACGATTTTTTTTATAACCATGCTATACATAATTTATAAAATACTGAAATCAGAAATCACAATGGCACAAATACAAAATAACAAACAAAATTAATCCTGACGTGATGTTCTAACACAAGATAGGACATCATTCCAAGGAACACATCAAGAGATCAAGGACTGGAGATTAGCCCTTTTAGGAATAGAAGGAAAAGTAAATTACTTCTCAATATCTTCAGATCTGTTTCTTACAACTTCACTTATCAATGCCTTTATGAGTGGACTTGAACAATAATCTTCAAGTATTGTTGACAAAGTAAGTTGAAGCAGTCTTGCATATATCCTATTACCATAGGATATACATACAGAGAAGAATGACCTTCTCAGTTACAACCTCAGGAGTTTTCAGATAGATTCGCAGCGGACCAACTCCTCAAAGCCTTCAGGTGTCACATATTAGCCCTAGCATCATAATTCAGGTGACACCACAATACCACTGGTTTAAAAATAAATCAAACCAACGGAACCACTACACGACAACTTTTCAATCAAAACTCTAAGCCTTCAGCACATGCCACGAACAGTCCATCCTCCACTTCTAGGGACCATTCTCACAACTATATAAACTATTCCAAGTTCAAACAACTTTTCAGTAAAAAGCTTCTACCTTGACCATGAACCAGAAAGTATCTTCCCTGGGATCTCATCCAGATACAGAACAGAATGACCTGCTCTGATACCAATTGAAATTCTGGTACATGTGCAGAATTCAGATGTCCTAAGACATGTTATTCGACATCTGGTCTGACATGAACACACATGGCAAGGTATAAAAACAGTACTGAAAAGCATAAATAAAACACACAGAATTGTTAACCCAGTTCGGTCGAACACACCTACTCTGGGGGCTACCAAGCCAGGGATGAAGTCCACTATCAGTAGTATCAATTCAAAGCTAAACTACCCGTTTACAACTTATCACTTAATCACTACCCAATGACCCTTCTACCTAGATCCTCTCTAGATAAGAGAAACCCTTCTCACTCCCAATCATCGCAATGATGTCTAGCAGATGACATCTCAGCCACTGCATCAACAACCCTTCACCTATACACCAGTTCAACAAGAACGACACTTTTCAAGACACAACTTAGAGTTGTTTAAAAGCTTCCTCCAAGAACAATACTCCTCTTACTTAATAGTTTCGAGGATCACACTAACAAACTGTCCAACTCACAGGTTGAGTGGTACAGGAACCAACCCTAATAATAGAATGTTACATCTTTGGTTGCGTTCCAAACTAGGTTACAAAACATCTATTTATAACCTACTCCCAACTGGATTTGGGCCTACAAAAACACATCAAATGACCTGCTACAAATCAGCAGAAACTTCTGCTACAAAATAGGACTTTAATCTTTAACTTCCTAAAATATCTCCATATTTAGAAAGTCTCAGTTCTTCAAAATTTTCTCTCCATCTTGAATCTTTAGGCCTATAAATCAGCGCCTCATGATTGCACATTATTTCCTGAAACTTCTGCATCAGTTAAAACCTAACAGAATTAACAAACCACTTCAATTCTGGCGCGATGTCGAATGAGCCTGCATGGGACATCTCGATAGGACATGTTGTTCCAGATGTTAACACCACTTCAGCTCAACATGTTCCAATGCACACTAGGACTTCTTGCTCAAACTATCCTATCAAACATATTATTGTTATTATTTGTTTTACAAAATTAATGCCAACCCTTACAATTAAAGAACTAACATATACAGACATTAGAAGTAAAGATGTCTCTATCCAAAACTTTGTCGTAACTAATACTTCTCAAGTCGCGCCACCAGATGGATTCAAACTGCTTACAGAATCAGCAACAGGGCTATAAGTCTTCAAGGCCAAGTTTTCGTATTTGAACTCCAACAGATTCTTCCAAATACACTCCTCTGAGTTAACCATCCTCCATTTCCACTTCATCGTTAAAGCCCTATTGAAATCAGTCAAATCCCTAACTCCTAAACCACCATCCCCAATATGACGGCAAACCGTTAACCAATCAATCCAGTGAGTTTTTCTCTTAACCTCGATCCCACCCCACAAGAACCTACTTTGAATACCTTGAAGCGTCTTCAAAACTCCTGCAGGAACTTTGTAAAAAGAAAAAGCGTAAAGGGGCAAAGAGCTAATAACATACTTTATTAGAATAAGTCTACCCCCAATAAACAGTTGCCTCCCCTTCCAGTCAGCTAGCCCCGACCTGACTTTCTCCAGTAACTCCTTCCACAAATAAGACTTTCTAGGACTTACCCCAATGCAAACACCAAGGAAGAGGAATGGAAGCTCCATAAGATCGCAGTTAAGGAACGACGCGGTAGAACTCAGAAAAGCATTGCTTACATTGATACCACCAGCTTGCTTTTGCAAAAATTCACCCTCAGCCCAGAAATCATCTCAAATCCTCTGAGGATAGCTTTTATACTCCATAAATTACCCCAGACCGCATCGCCAAAGAACAATGTATCATCAGCAAAATGAGTTACCTTATAGCTTCCTTCTTCACCTGCTATAAAACCTTCATACAAACCGAGGTTCTCAGCTTTATGCACTAGGGTAGTTAGCACCTCCATGACAAGCAAGAAAAGGAAAAGGGATAGAGGATCCCCGTGCCTCAAGCCCTTATGAACCTTAAACTCTCTCGTCGTACTACCATTAACCAAAACCGACATTGAACCATCGCACACCAGTGACCCCATCCACGCTAACCACTTGTCCCCAAAGTTTATTTTCACCAGGAGATCCAAAAGAAACTTCCACGACACACAATCGTAAGCTCTTGCAAAGTCAAATTTAAATAGCAAACAACTCTTCCTTCTTCTTTTAGCAAGGTCTATTACCTGGCTAGCAAGCAAAACACCATCAAAGATACATCTACCTGGAAAAAATGGAGATTGTTCAGCAGACACCAAAGACCCAATGACTTTCCTCAATCTACTTGCTAAGATTTTCGTTAAAATCTTCTGATACCATGACACAAGGCAGATAGGTCTGTAGTTCGAAAGATGCTGGGGATTCCTAGTCTTTGCCACTAAAGACAGGAAAGATGCCTTAGCAGTTTTAGTGAGAGACGAGTTTCTATGGAAGTCCTTCATGAAGCGAAAAACGTCCCCTTTTACAATGTCCCATTAGCCTTGAAAAAAAGCAAAGGTATACCCGTCTGGTCCCGGGCTCTTATCACCTCCACAATTTCAAATAGCTTCCTTGACTTCTTCTTCCAGAAACTCCCGTTGTAACCACACTTTATCCTCCTCCGTTAATCTTCTCATCACCAGATCGTTCATAGCAGAGCGGTTGAAGTTCTCTACTCTAAAATTCTCTTCAAAGAATTTACTCACCTCTCTTTTGACCCCCTCAATGTCCTCTACAACACCCCTCAACGTCTCTTTTGACCATTACACCATTCATCATCATGCAACTTACAACAACACTTAATTCATCATCAAGTGAAATGCTATAATTTTCAAAGAAGATATCTGTCATGCAAGAGATATTGAATTCAACATTAAATTTCTCTCTCAAATTTGACTTGGTCTTCTCAAAAAATCATATAATTTTAACTTTCTTGAATGGTGTAAGGCGCCATTGAATTTCCTCTTGTAATCTTTTGTAGTTCTTTATTGCCTTGTGGTTTGGCTCACTCTAATACTCACATATACATTTTGCTTATAAAAAAAACCTTAATTTGTAAACACAATACCGTTATATTTTCTACACACTATCTTCCAAGATATTTGGATATCTAATTGGTCATAGTTGGTTACAGTGAAGCACTACAAGTTCATTTTTTTCATATTTTTCATTAATTTGGCCGACCTCGCTTCGACATATTCTTTGAAGATACCAAGGTAAGGTTTAAGATTGTCTTGTTATGCATACTTAATTTCGTCCACCACACATGTGTTACATTTTTTTTTTATAAGCAACAAAATATATTCAACGGTGCACTAGGAGTGCCTCAATCCTTGTACAAAAAATTGGCCAATTTCCAATAAAAATTAGGAAATCACCACCTATCTACCTAAAAAATGCATTGGATTTTTAAACAAATCATAAAACGTACACTTTCTCTTAGCATGACCCCATACATCCAACCATATCCAAGAGGTGTGAGTAATCCTAAAAAACATATCCATAACATCCGGAATATAATCATTAAACAAAATTTGATTTCGACTCCACCATATAGTCCAACATGTCGAAATCCAAATAAAGCATGCGGCATCTACGTCGCACTGTCTATTCAACAAAAGAAACCAAGCCAACAATGATTCGTTAATGGAGATTGGGGTGTGCCAATCCAACCCCACCCACACAGCCACTCTTTCCCAAACACGTGAAATGAACTGGCAACGACAGAAAAGATGAGTAATATCCTCCACTACTCTAAAACAGAACACGCAGGCCGTCTCGTGAATATTAGAGATTACGCCCCTGGCGGCCAACAATTGTCGCGTTGGTAATTTGTGAAGAATCAACCTCCAAATCAATACTTTAGCTTTTAACGGAACCATGTGTTACATATTTGCAACTTCTAATATTTATGATTTTTTTCTGACCAATGTTAATTTTATTTGAAAACTAACCAGGCCACACTATCTTACACCTTTGGTTTCAACTGTCATTAAAGACGTGGAAACGTTTTAGTATAAACAGATTTTGGATCACTTCATCTTTAATCCAGAAAGCTATAGTATATTTGATCAACGATACTCGATCAATTTCAAGTATGGGAGAGGTGTGAAATCTAATGCTCCGATATTGTGTTTTTTTTTACGTATTTCAGAATTTTGGATGATGTATCGGAGAGTATTGTTGTCGTTTATACCATCAATTGTATGCCTTTCTCTTTATTTATTTTTATTTTAATGGAACTTAAGAGACTACTTATTATTATGTTATATAATTTAAAAGTAAACTGAAAAGAATAATATTTTAGAAATTAACTTGATGATTTATTTTATACATATTGATTTTATTAGGATCTCATTGCCTTGATCTTGAATCTTCACTAGAAAGTGATCCAAAATGGCTGATAGAGCAACGAAAAAAAGGAGGTTAAAATTATTCAGGGATGGATTGACCAGTATTACTCTGATTATGGTTTGCATTCGGAATCAAAAAGTTCAAGAAATAATATAATGTTTCGCCTTTTTTTTTAATAAGTAGATGGTAATATTAACATTAATAGGGGTATAAGGGATACTCGGCCCGATTTACAACCAAAAACATAAGGTTTGAATCAAATCTTACAAAAAATCGAAGGGATACAAATGCCATTGATAAAAATTACAAGACATAGTACCCTTACTTAAAGTAAGAATCCACCACCAAGACAAAAATTTGATCCTAGTTACAATTTCTTCTGGATCACAAAAACCGTCGTTAAAAACAATTTAATTCATTGCCCACCAGATTCCCCCACAAAATAACAACCAAAAACTTGTAGCTATCTTGAAGGAACACTTACCCTTCAAAGCCATCAGCCAGGAAAAGAGATGTCTAGAGATATCTGATTCATGAACACAATTAATCTCCAACCAAGTAGAAATTCTTTGCCATATATCTTGCGTTTTCAGACAGGAAAGAAACAGATGCAGACCATCCTCTAAATGATTAAAACAGAAAGTACATACCGTATCATGAGAATTTGAAATCACATTATGTCGAAGCAAATTACTCCTCGTCGGAAGTCTATTTAACAGCATTCTCCAACCAAATATTTGCACCTTGAATGGAACCAGGCTGTCCCACAAATATTCCAATAATACCTTGGTGTCGGGGTCGGTAAAGTTCACCCGCTGCCCACTAACCAATACTTCATAGTAAGATTTAACAGTGTAACTATTAAACTTACTTTTAAACCAGATGAAACTGTCTTCAATGTCCGGTTGAATAACAACATCTTGCAATAGCAGTTTGAAATTAATGAATTCATCCATATCTTCTATCGGCACACTGTCAGGGAGCAAATTCCAAATCCATAAATTGTTCTCCCACTTTCCCATCTCATAGATGTAACAATCATGATTCTCCGCAGCAAGGAAAAGTTCAGGAAACATCTCTTCCAAAGGCCAATTTCCCATCCATCTCGCCTTCCAGAACATAATAGACTTGCCGTTTCCCAATCTGCAAGAAATAAAATTACAGGACAGGGCAGAACCAGAAATATTTTTATTACTCATCAAATCTCTCCACCATTGCGAATCAGTCTGTTTTCTAACTCGGTTATCCTTAGAAGTAAAAAATTTGAATTGCTCCCCGTATCTCTCTCTCATGATCGGGCTCCAAATGGCCGCAGACTCATTTAAAAGTCTCCACTTCCACTTAGACATAAGGGCTTCATTAAAGTAACCAAGGCTTCTCACACCCAAGCCTCCATCAGCTTTACTTTTACAAGTATTGGCCCAACTTATCCAAGTGATTCTCATCTTATCATCAAACCCTTGCCATAGAAAATTTCTTTGGATTGATGTTAAAGTTTTTAAGATTTTCTTGGGTTCCTTGAAGAATGAAAAACAATGAATAGGTAGATTAGACATGATAGAATTTATCAAAGAAACTCTTCCCCCTATTGAAAGCAATCTACCCTTCCATCTTGCCAGCCGTCGATTGAAACAATTGATGATTGGATCCCAATATGAAATTCTCCTGTGATTGTCATCGATTCTTAGGCCCAAAAAAAGGAACGGGATCTTACCAATCCTGCAGGCCAAGAATTGTTCTACCGCATTAAGGAAATTATTCTCCATATTAATTCCAAACAGACTTGTCTTTCCTGTGTTAACTGTTAGCCCTGACACGAGTTCGAAACCTTTAAGAATTGCCTTGAAGGCCCACAAGTTAGACCATGCTCCATTACATAGTATAAATGTATCATCGGAAAACTGCAGCAAATCGTAACTAGATTCGTTGTTTATCTAGAATCCCTGCAGCATACCCAGGTTGGAAGCTCTCTTGACTAGGGTAGCAAATCCTTCAACAGCTATGGCGAATAAGAAAGGGGATAGCGAATCGCCCTGTCGTAATCCACGATGCACCTCAAAATCAGAAGTAGGGCTGCCATTTACCAATACAAACATAAAACTCTTAAAAACTCCCCCATTCAACCAGCTAATCCATCGCTGGCCAAAGCCCATTGAAACTAGAATGTGTCTCAAATAAGACTAGTCGACGCAGTCGTATGCCTTAGAAAAATCTACCTTCAGAAAATCACAGCTTTGTTTTCTCCTTTTAGCAAGGTCAATGATTTCGTTCAGAACTAATACACCATCCAAAATCTGCCAACCAGGTATGAAGGCTGACTGAGATTTCGATATCAGTTTACTGATAAGCTTCCTGATCCTATCTTCCATCAATTTGGATATCACTTTGTAAACACAACCAATTAAACATATGGGGTGGTAATCTTCCAAATTCTGAGGATTGTCGACTTTTGGAATCAAAGTGAGAAAAGAGGAACTCATTGCCTTTGGAAGTTTAGCAGTTCTGAAAAATTCTTGTAAACACTTGATGAAATCAAATTGAATCACCTCCCAACATCTTTGAATAAAACCCATACTGAAACCGTCAGGGCTTGGACTACGATCCGGTGAGCAGCTCCTGATTGCATACAGGATTTCCTCCTCCTCAAAGTCTCTCTCCAGCATCAAACTATCCTCGCTTGATAATCTCAACAAACCATCAAAATTGAGGTATGGACGAGAAACTTTGGTTTTGCTGAACATACCTTTGAAATACTCTTTAACCTTCGATTTAATATGACTGACATCCTCTATAACCTCCTCCCCTTGTCTGACTGAAGTGATATTATTCCTCCTGGATCTGTATTTAAGTGAGTTATGAAAAAATTTTGAGTTCAGGTCTCCCTTTTGAATCCAATTAACTCTGGATTTTTGATGTAGAAAACTCTCCTTAAGCTTCAAGGACTTCCATAATTCTTTATGCGCTATACTCTTTCATTGAGAGATTCAACTGATACAATTCCTCTAGAATTAGCCAAACCATCCTCCACTCTATCAATGATCTCTGTATGGTTCTCAACTTGCAGATCAATCCATCCAAAGACGTGGATGTTCCACCACTGAAGCCTTGCCCGTAAGAGTTGAAATTTCTTAGTTAAGATTTGAGATGCACTCCCCTCAACCTTAAAAGATTCCCATTCCTTCTTTACAACATCCAAGAAGTTTGGGTGATCGAACCATGAATCAAATACCTTAAAAGTCTTAGGCCCCCAATTTGTATTCCTCCCTTTTAACCAAACGGGACGATGATCAAAAATATCCCGCTGACCCACGAATTGATACACAGTGTTCCAGGTATTAGCAATGTCCCCAGAAATGATAAATCTGTCAATTCTGCTCATATTGGATCCATCGTGATTGCAGTATGAAAATTTGTTGCCCGACACGGGAAGATCTTCAAGTTCCATAACGTCTATAAAATCTTTGAATTCCCTCATTTCTGCCTTATTCTCCCTACCTCTGCCAATTCTTTCCACAGTCTCCTTAATGGCGTTAAAATCACCACCGATCACCCAGCTAGCCCAATGATTTTTAGCTTTTAATTCTATTAACTCAGCCCAAAGTCTTCTTTTTTCTGGTATACTGCAACCCGAGTAAATATTGACAAAACACACAACTTTATTTTTCCACAATGTATTAATACACAAGAACCCTGTCCCTCTATGACTTTAGATTGGTTCGATAAAATTCTTTCTCCACAAGATTAACAACCCTCCTGATAAGGCTTATGAACTACTTGCAGACATTTCAACTTCATTACTCCCCCATAAACTGAACACAATATCATCTGTCATTCTTTAGCATTTGGTTTCTTGAAGATAACAAATGTCTGCCCCACCCTTCATAATAATACTTATGATTTTTCTTTTTTTTAAGCTATCTCCACACCCTCTTACATTAAAAATAACAAATAACGCAATTCATTTACCAATATTAGGTGACACCTTCTTTTCATCAAATAACAATCTCTCCCTATCCTCCATACTCCTAATTCTTCCCACAAATTGGTCGTCCCCGTGTTTTCATGGGCTGTCATGTGGCCATGTTTGTGTTTTCTTTGATACTTTTAGGAGTTTTGCTCCTCAGGTTTCTTAGCTGTATTGTTTTCTGGTTGTGATGTTTTTTCTCTTTAATATTTGTATGATTTAGAGTATTCAAATCCACTTTTCTTTTATCTGGAGTTTGATATTATTTAATTAATTTGTATTACACTTTTTTATCATAATTATTTAATATTTATTTAATTGATCCGTTTCACTCTTCTTTTATACATTTATGAAGTTTTAATAAACTGAATATTGCAACTAATTATAATTGTCATGCAATGTACGATTTTTTTTATAACCATGCTATACATAATTTATAAAATACTGAAATCAGAAATCACAATGGCACAAATACAAAATAACAAACAAAATTAATCCTGACGTGATGTTCTAACACAAGATAGGACATCATTCCAAGGAACACATCAAGAGATCAAGGACTGGAGATTAGCCCTTTTAGGAATAGAAGGAAAAGTAAATTACTTCTCAATATCTTCAGATCTCTTTCTTACAACTTCACTTATCAATGCCTTTATGAGTGGACTTGAACAATAATCTTCAAGTATTGTTGACAAAGTAAGTTGAAGCAGTCTTGCATATATCCTATTACCATAGGATATACATACAGAGAAGAATGACCTTCTCAGTTACAACCTCAGGAGTTTTCAGATAGATTCGCAGCGGACCAACTCCTCAAAGCCTTCAGGTGTCACATATTAGCCCTAGCATCATAATTCAGGTGACACCACAATACCACTGGTTTAAAAATAAATCAAACCAACGGAACCACTACACGACAACTTTTCAATCAAAACTCTAAGCCTTCAGCACATGCCACGAACAGTCCATCCTCCACTTCTAGGGACCATTCTCACAACTATATAAACTATTCCAAGTTCAAACAACTTTTCAGTAGAAAGCTTCTACCTTGACCATGAACCAGAAAGTATCTTCCCTGGGATCTCATCCAGATACAGAACAGAATGACCTGCTCTGATACCAATTGAAATTCTGGTACATGTGCAGAATTCAGATGTCCTAAGACATGTTATTCGACATCTGGTCTGACATGAACACACATGGCAAGGTATAAAAACAGTACTGAAAAGCATAAATAAAACACACAGAATTGTTAACCCAGTTCGGTCGAACACACCTACTCTGGGGGCTACCAAGCCAGGGATGAAGTCCACTATCAGTAGTATCAATTCAAAGCTAAACTACCCGTTTACAACTTATCACTTAATCACTACCCAATGACCCTTCTACCTAGATCCTCTCTAGATAAGAGAAACCCTTCTCACTCCCAATCATCGCAATGATGTCTAGCAGATGACATCTCAGCCACTGCATCAACAACCCTTCACCTATACACCAGTTCAACAAGAACGACACTTTTCAAGACACAACTTAGAGTTGCTTAAAAGCTTCCTCCAAGAACAATACTCCTCTTACTTAATAGTTTCGAGGATCACACTAACAAACTGTCCAACTCACAGGTTGAGTGGTACAGGAACCAACCCTAATAATAGAATGTTACATCTTTGGTTGCGTTCCAAACTAGGTTACAAAACATCTATTTATAACCTACTCCCAACTGGATTTGGGCCTACAAAAACACATCAAATGACCTGCTACAAATCAGCAGAAACTTCTGCTACAAAATAGGACTTTAATCTTTAACTTCCTAAAATATCTCCATATTTAGAAAGTCTCAGTTCTTCAAAATTTTCTCTCCATCTTGAATCTTTAGGCCTATAAATCAGCGCCTCATGATTGCACATTATTTCCTGAAACTTCTGCATCAGTTAAAACCTAACAGAATTAAGAAACCACTTCAATTCTGGCGCGATGTCGAATGAGCCTGCATGGGACATCTCGATAGGACATGTTGTTCCAGATGTTAACACCACTTCAGCTCAACATGTTCCAATGCACACTAGGACTTCTTGCTCAAACTATCCTATCAAACATATTGTTGTTATTATTTGTTTTACAAAATTAATGCCAACCCTTACAATTAAAGAACTAACATATACAGACATTAGAAGTAAAGATGTCTCTATCCAAAACTTTGTCGTAACTAATACTTCTCAAGTCGCGCCACCAGATGGATTCAAACTGCTTACAGAATCAGCAACAGGGCTATAAGTCTTCAAGGCCAAGTTTTCGTATTTGAACTCCAACAGATTCTTCCAAATACACTCCTCTGAGTTAACCATCCTCCATTTCCACTTCATCGTTAAAGCCCTATTGAAATCAGTCAAATCCCTAACTCCTAAACCACCATCCCCAATATGACGGCAAACCGTTAACCAATCAATCCAGTGAGTTTTTCTCTTAACCTCGATCCCACCCCACAAGAACCTACTTTGAATACCTTGAAGCGTCTTCAAAACTCCTGCAGGAACTTTGTAAAAAGAAAAAGCGTAAAGGGGCAAAGAGCTAATAACATACTTTATTAGAATAAGTCTACCCCCAATAAACAGTTGCCTCCCCTTCCAGTCAGCTAGCCCCGACCTGACTTTCTCCAGTAACTCCTTCCACAAATAAGACTTTCTAGGACTTACCCCAATGCAAACACCAAGGAAGAGGAATGGAAGCTCCATAAGATCGCAGTTAAGGAACGACGCGGTAGAACTCAGAAAAGCATTGCTTACATTGATACCACCAGCTTGCTTTTGCAAAAATTCACCCTCAGCCCAGAAATCATCTCAAATCCTCTGAGGATAGCTTTTATACTCCATAAATTACCCCAGACCGCATCGCCAAAGAACAATGTATCATCAGCAAAATGAGTTACCTTATAGCTTCCTTCTTCACCTGCTATAAAACCTTCATACAAACCGAGGTTCTCAGCTTTATGCACTAGGGTAGTTAGCACCTCCATGACAAGCAAGAAAAGGAAAAGGGATAGAGGATCCCCGTGCCTCAAGCCCTTATGAACCTTAAACTCTCTCGTCGTACTACCATTAACCAAAACCGACATTGAACCATCGCACACCAGTGACCCCATCCACGCTAACCACTTGTCCCCAAAGTTTATTTTCACCAGGAGATCCAAAAGAAACTTCCACGACACACAATCGTAAGCTCTTGCAAAGTCAAATTTAAATAGCAAACAACTCTTCCTTCTTCTTTTAGCAAGGTCTATTACCTGGCTAGCAAGCAAAACACCATCAAAGATACATCTACCTGGAAAAAATGGAGATTGTTCAGCAGACACCAAAGACCCAATGACTTTCCTCAATCTACTTGCTAAGATTTTCGTTAAAATCTTCTGATACCATGACACAAGGCAGATAGGTCGGTAGTTCGAAAGATGCTGGGGATTCCTAGTCTTTGCCACTAAAGACAGGAAAGATGCCTTAGCAGTTTTAGTGAGAGACGAGTTTCTATGGAAGTCCTTCATGAAGCGAAAAACGTCCCCTTTTACAATGTCCCATTAGCCTTGAAAAAAAGCAAAGGTATACCCGTCTGGTCCCGGGCTCTTATCACCTCCACAATTTCAAATAGCTTCCTTGACTTCTTCTTCCAGAAACTCCCGTTGTAACCACACTTTATCCTCCTCCGTTAATCTTCTCATCACCAGATCGTTCATAGCAGAGCGGTTGAAGTTCTCTACTCTAAAATTCTCTTCAAAGAATTTACTCACCTCTCTTTTGACCCCCTCAATGTCCTCTACAACACCCCTCAACGTCTCTTTTGACCATTACACCATTCATCATCATGCAACTTACAACAACACTTAATTCATCATCAAGTGAAATGCTATAATTTTCAAAGAAGATATCTGTCATGCAAGAGATATTGAATTCAACATTAAATTTCTCTCTCAAATTTGACTTGGTCTTCTCAAAAAATCATATAATTTTAACTTTCTTGAATGGTGTAAGGCGCCATTGAATTTCCTCTTGTAATCTTTTGTAGTTCTTTATTGCCTTGTGGTTTGGCTCACTCTAATACTCACATATACATTTTGCTTATAAAAAAAACCTTAATTTGTAAACACAATACCGTTATATTTTCTACACACTATCTTCCAAGATATTTGGATATCTAATTGGTCATAGTTGGTTACAGTGAAGCACTACAAGTTCATTTTTTTCATATTTTTCATTAATTTGGCCGACCTCGCTTCGACATATTCTTTGAAGATACCAAGGTAAGGTTTAAGATTGTCTTGTTATGCATACTTAATTTCGTCCACCACACATGTGTTACATTTTTTTTTTATAAGCAACAAAATATATTCAACGGTGCACTAGGAGTGCCTCAATCCTTGTACAAAAAATTGGCCAATTTCCAATAAAAATTAGGAAATCACCACCTATCTACCTAAAAAATGCATTGGATTTTTAAACAAATCATAAAACGTACACTTTCTCTTAGCATGACCCCATACATCCAACCATATCCAAGAGGAGTGAGTAATCCTAAAAAACATATCCATAACATCCGGAATATAATCATTAAACAAAATTTGATTTCGACTCCACCATATAGTCCAACATGTCGAAATCCAAATAAAGCATGCGGCATCTACGTCGCACTGTCTATTCAACAAAAGAAACCAAGCCAACAATGATTCGTTAATGGAGATTGGGGTGTGCCAATCCAACCCCACCCACACAGCCACTCTTTCCCAAACACGTGAAATGAACTGGCAACGACAGAAAAGATGAGTAATATCCTCCACTACTCTAAAACAGAACACGCAGGCCGTCTCGTGAATATTAGAGATTACGCCCCTGGCGGCCAACAATTGTCGCGTTGGTAATTTGTGAAGAATCAACCTCCAAATCAATACTTTAGCTTTTAACGGAACCATGTGTTACATATTTGCAACTTCTAATATTTATGATTTTTTTCTGACCAATGTTAATTTTATTTGAAAACTAACCAGGCCACACTATCTTACACCTTTGGTTTCAACTGTCATTAAAGACGTGGAAACGTTTTAGTATAAACAGATTTTGGATCACTTCATCTTTAATCCAGAAAGCTATAGTATATTTGATCAACGATACTCGATCAATTTCAAGTATGGGAGAGGTGTGAAATCTAATGCTCCGATATTGTGTTTTTTTTTACGTATTTCAGAATTTTGGATGATGTATCGGAGAGTATTGTTGTCGTTTATACCATCAATTGTATGCCTTTCTCTTTATTTATTTTTATTTTAATGGAACTTAAGAGACTACTTATTATTATGTTATATAATTTAAAAGTAAACTGAAAAGAATAATATTTTAGAAATTAACTTGATGATTTATTTTATACATATTGATTTTATTAGGATCTCATTGCCTTGATCTTGAATCTTCACTAGAAAGTGATCCAAAATGGCTGATAGAGCAACGAAAAAAGGAGGTTAAAATTATTCAGGGATGGATTGACCAGTATTACTCTGATTATGGTTTGCATTCGGAATCAAAAAGTTCAAGAAATAATATAATGTTTCGCCTTTTTTTTTTAATAAGTAGATGGTAATATTAACATTAATAGGGGTATAAGGGATACTCGACCCGATTTACAACCAAAAACATAAGGTTTGAATCAAATCTTACAAAAAATCGAAGGGATACAAATGCCATTGATAAAAATTACAAGACATAGTACCCTTACTTAAAGTAAGAATCCACCACCAAGACAAAAATTTGATCCTAGTTACAATTTCTTCTGGATCACAAAAACCGTCGTTAAAAACAATTTAATTCATTGCCCACCAGATTCCCCCACAAAATAACAACCAAAAACTTGTAGCTATCTTGAAGGAACACTTACCCTTCAAAGCCATCAGCCAGGAAAAGAGATGTCTAGAGATATCTGATTCATGAACACAATTAATCTCCAACCAAGTAGAAATTCTTTGCCATATATCTTGCGTTTTCAGACAGGAAAGAAACAGATGCAGACCATCCTCTAAATGATTAAAACAGAAAGTACATACCGTATCATGAGAATTTGAAATCACATTATGTCGAAGCAAATTACTCCTCGTCGGAAGTCTATTTAACAGCATTCTCCAACCAAATATTTGCACCTTGAATGGAACCAGGCTGTCCCACAAATATTCCAATAATACCTTGGTGTCGGGGTCGGTAAAGTTCACCCGCTGCCCACTAACCAATACTTCATAGTAAGATTTAACAGTGTAACTATTAAACTTACTTTTAAACCAGATGAAACTGTCTTCAATGTCCGGTTGAATAACAACATCTTGCAATAGCAGTTTGAAATTAATGAATTCATCCATATCTTCTATCGGCACACTGTCAGGGAGCAAATTCCAAATCCATAAATTGTTCTCCCACTTTCCCATCTCATAGATGTAACAATCATGATTCTCCGCAGCAAGGAAAAGTTCAGGAAACATCTCTTCCAAAGGCCAATTTCCCATCCATCTCGCCTTCCAGAACATAATAGACTTGCCGTTTCCCAATCAGCAAGAAATAAAATTACAGGACAGGGCAGAACCAGAAATATTTTTATTACTCATCAAATCTCTCCACCATTGCGAATCAGTCTGTTTTCTAACTCGGTTATCCTTAGAAGTAAAAAATTTGAATTGCTCCCCGTATCTCTCTCTCATGATCGGGCTCCAAATGGCCGCAGACTCATTTAAAAGTCTCCACTTCCACTTAGACATAAGGGCTTCATTAAAGTAACCAAGGCTTCTCACACCCAAGCCTCCATCAGCTTTACTTTTACAAGTATTGGCCCAACTTATCCAAGTGATTCTCATCTTATCATCAAACCCTTGCCATAGAAAATTTCTTTGGATTGATGTTAAAGTTTTTAAGATTTTCTTGGGTGCCTTGAAGAATGAAAAACAATGAATAGGTAGATTAGACATGATAGAATTTATCAAAGAAACTCTTCCCCCTATTGAAAGCAATCTACCCTTCCATCTTGCCAGCCGTCGATTGAAACAATTGATGATTGGATCCCAATATGAAATTCTCCTGTGATTGTCATCGATTCTTAGGCCCAAAAACAAGAACGGGATCTTACCAATCCTGTAGGCCAAGAATTGTTCTACCGCATTAAGGAAATTATTCTCCATATTAATTCCAAACAGACTTGTCTTTCCTGTGTTAACTGTTAGCCCTGACACGAGTTCGAAACCTTTAAGAATTGCCTTGAAGGCCCACAAGTTAGACCATGCTCCATTACATAGTATAAATGTATCATCGGAAAACTGCAGCAAATCGTAACTAGATTCGTTGTTTATCTAGAATCCCTGCAGCATACCCAGGTTGGAAGCTCTCTTGACTAGGGTAGCAAATCCTTCAACAGCTATGGCGAATAAGAAAGGGGATAGCGAATCGCCCTGCCGTAATCCACGATGCACCTCAAAATCAGAAGTAGGGCTGCCATTTACCAATACAAACATAAAACTCTTAAAAACTCCCCCATTCAACCAGCTAATCCATCGCTGGCCAAAGCCCATTGAAACTAGAATGTGTCTCAAATAAGACTAGTCGACGCAGTCGTATGCCTTGGAAAAATCTACCTTCAGAAAATCACAGCTTTGTTTTCTCCTTTTAGCAAGGTCAATGATTTCGTTCAGAACTAATACACCATCCAAAATCTGCCAACCAGGTATGAAGGCTGACTGAGATTTCGATATCAGTTTACTGATAAGCTTCCTGATCCTATCTTCCATCAATTTGGATATCACTTTGTAAACACAACCAATTAAACATATGGGGTGGTAATCTTCCAAATTCTGAGGATTGTCGACTTTTGGAATCAAAGTGAGAAAAGAGGAACTCATTGCCTTTGGAAGTTTAGCAGTTCTGAAAAATTCTTGTAAACACTTGATGAAATCAAATTGAATCACCTCCCAACATCTTTGAATAAAACCCATACTGAAACCGTCAGGGCTTGGACTACGATCCGGTGAGCAGCTCCTGATTGCATACAGGATTTCCTCCTCCTCAAAGTCTCTCTCCAGCATCAAACTATCCTCGCTTGATAATCTCAACAAACCATCAAAATTGAGGTATGGACGAGAAACTTTGGTTTTGCTGAACATACCTTTGAAATACTCTTTAACCTTCGATTTAATACGACTGACATCCTCTATAACCTCCTCCCCTTGTCTGACTGAAGTGATATTATTCCTCCTGGATCTGTATTTAAGTGAGTTATGAAAAAATTTTGAGTTCAGGTCTCCCTTTTGAATCCAATTAACTCTGGATTTTTGATGTAGAAAACTCTCCTTAAGCTTCAAGGACTTCCATAATTCTTTATGCGCTATACTCTTTCATTGAGAGATTCAACTGATACAATTCCTCTAGAATTAGCCAAACCATCCTCCACTCTATCAATGATCTCTGTATGGTTCTCAACTTGCAGATCAATCCATCCAAAGACGTGGATGTTCCACCACTGAAGCCTTGCCCGTAAGAGTTGAAATTTCTTAGTTAAGATTTGAGATGCACTCCCCTCAACCTTAAAAGATTCCCATTCCTTCTTTACAACATCCAAGAAGTTTGGGTGATCGAACCATGAATCAAATACCTTAAAAGTCTTAGGCCCCCAATTTGTATTCCTCCCTTTTAACCAAACGGGACGATGATCAAAAATATCCCGCTGACCCACGAATTGATACACAGTGTTCCAGGTATTAGCAATGTCCCCAGAAATGATAAATCTGTCAATTCTGCTCATATTGGATCCATCGTGATTGCAGTATGAAAATTTGTTGCCCGACACGGGAAGATCTTCAAGTTCCATAACGTCTATAAAATCTTTGAATTCCCTCATTTCTGCCTTATTCTCCCTACCTCTGCCAATTCTTTCCACAGTCTCCTTAATGGCGTTAAAATCACCACCGATCACCCAGCTAGCCCAATGATTTTTAGCTTTTAATTCTATTAACTCAGCCCAAAGTCTTCTTTTTTCTGGTATACTGCAACCCGAGTAAATATTGACAAAACACACAACTTTATTTTTCCACAATGTATTAATACACAAGAACCCTGTCCCTCTATGACTTTAGATTGGTTCGATAAAATTCTTTCTCCACAAGATTAACAACCCTCCTGATAAGGCTTATGAACTACTTGCAGACATTTCAACTTCATTACTCCCCCATAAACTGAACACAATATCATCTGTCATTCTTTAGCATTTGGTTTCTTGAAGATAACAAATGTCTGCCCCACCCTTCATAATAATACTTATGAGTTTTCTTTTTTTTAAGCTATCTCCACACCCTCTTACATTAAAAATAACAAATAACGCAATTCATTTACCAATATTAGGTGACACCTTCTTTTCATCAAATAACAATCTCTCCCTATCCTCCATACTCCTAATTCTTCCCACAAATTGGTCGTCCCCGTGTTTTCATGGGCTGTCATGTGGCCATGTTTGTGTTTTCTTTGATACTTTTAGGAGTTTTGTTCCTCAGGTTTCTTAGCTGTATTGTTTTCTGGTTGTGATGTTTTTTCTCTTTAATATTTGTATGATTTAGAGTATTCAAATCCACTCTTCTTTTATCTGGAGTTTGATATTATTTAATTAATTTGTATTACACTTTTTTATCATAATTATTTAATATTTATTTAATTGATCCGTTTCACTCTTCTTTTATACATTTATGAAGTTTTAATAAACTGAATATTGCAACTAATTATAATTGTCATGCAATGTACGATTTTTTTTATAACCATGCTATACATAATTTATAAAATACTGAAATCAGAAATCACAATGGCACAAATACAAAATAACAAACAAAATTAAACTTGAATTAAAATGAAATGGCAGTCCTAATCCTTAAGAAAATTGATCAATTGAAAATTATTCAGTCATTATTCCGTAAATGCAATGAACCAAAATCAAAATTAGAAATCCATGAGCGAAAGGCATTATTCAGTCATTTTAAGTCTTAATATCAATGGGCGTAAAAATGTCTTTCATATTACACACATTCTATCCTGCTCCCCTGCAATAACTTAATTGGTGTTTTTTTTTATAAACAACTTCATTAAAAGGAGATTAAGAAAATCTCAAACCAATGAGCTACAACCAACGAACGATCAAGACGATTACATAAAATCTAACGGAATTTTATACCAATCGTATAAACTACACTTCTTACTATCTTGTCTACCTAAAATCAACCAATTCCACGAGGTGACTTTAATCTCGTTGACTAAGTCATTAACATTAAACACCGTATCATTGAACAAAATATTATTTATAAACCTCCAAATATTCCAGCAAGTTATAAACCATAATGAGTTAATCTTTCCCGCTGCACTTCGACCTTTAAGTCTCGAATTCCAAGCCTTCGCATGAAGGGAGCAACTAGATTCCGAAATTCTGTGTATGTCCACCCACTCACAAATATTGCTCCAAACCAAGGCAGATTTATAACAAGAGAAGAAGAGATGAAACCAATCCTCTAAATGACGGAAACAAAACATACATACCTTGTCATGCTCGTTAACAATTATCCGTCTAATAGCCAAGTTAGATCTCGTTGGCAGCCTGTCAAGGGCCAATCTCCACCCAAAAATTTGAACTTTCGCCGGTAAAACCGTCTTCCACAGTAGCATCGGGAGGTCATCATTAACGTTCTCAACCTCATTAGCGTAAAAGGAATAATTCAAGTAGGAATAGAGAGAGTTAACCGTAAATGACAATGAATCATGGAGGGTCCAATGTCAAACATCAGGCACATCCTTTTTGAGGCTGACCTCTTCCAACAGGTGACGACAGTTGTTCCACTCGAAATCAGTGCAAGTATTAGCTAAATCCAAAGAATCACTCACTCTCCATCTCCAATGATCGCCATCCCACTCCCCCATCTCTCTAACAGAACAACCCTGATTTCTGCAGGCCTGGAACAGGTTAGGAAATCTAGTTTTCAGTGCCTCACTACCAATCCAAACACCCTGCCAAAAAGTAACACTAGCACCATCACCAACCGAGCATTCCAAAAACTCGCTGAAGCAATTAGAGGAATCAGGAACAGGGATGGAAAGTAAATCCTTCAACCACAACGAATCATTATTCGAACTGCCAGCAGCGAATACCGATTGCGTTTTGATGCTCAATATACCGTATCTGTTAACTAGTGGCTGCCTCCATATTTCATTTCCTCCACGGTAGAATTTCCAAAGCCATTTTGCAAGCAGGGCACAATTGAACCGACCGACATGCTTAATTCCAAGGCCACCTAAATCCTTCGGTTTATAGACAGAATTCCAGGAAACCCAATTCACAAACCTTTTATCAGAAGCACCAGCCCAAAGGAAATAGCGTTGAATCACGATAATTTCCTTCACTACCTTCTTAGGAGCCTTAAAGAAAGACAGATGATGAGTAGGCATATTGACAAGAACCGAGTTTATTAATGAAACTCTTCCCCCGATAGACAAGTTCCTACCATTCCAGCTTGAAAACCTCTTTCTCATACAAGTGATAACAGGGTTCCAGAACGAATAACGACGTTGATTACCTCCAACAGAAAGGCCCAGGAATTTGAAAGGAAAACTACCAGATTTGCAATGCAGAAATTGTTCTGCAGCTGAAAGAAGATTCGGCTCAACTCCAATGTCATAAATACAACTCTTAGAGTAATTTATTTTAAGATCGGAAGTCACTTCGAACGCCCTCAGAATTTCCTTGAAAGCCCATATGTTTAGCACCGAACCATCCCCAATAAGCAGAGTATCATCTGCGAACTGGAGCATATTAGACGTAGGGCAATCCTGAACTTTGAAAACAGGCAACATATTGTGGGCAGAAGCAGCTCTAACCAAGCTGGCCAGACCCTCAGCAACTATGGCAAACAAATAAGGAGCTAACGGATCACCTTGTTTCAATCCCCATCCCGCCTTAAAATCCTTCGACGGGCTACCGTTAATAAGAATCGACATATAACTCTTGAACACCGAGCCTCTAACCCACTTCAACCAATTACAGCCGAAACCCATCTTAACAAGCATACCATCAAGGTACGACCAATCGACACAGTCGTAGGCCCTAGCAAAGTCGACTTTAAAGAAAAGACAATCCTTCTTGAATCTTTTAGCGTAATCTGCTATGTTATTAGCCAAGAAAACACCATCGAATAGCTGACGAATAGGGATGAAAGCGGTTTGAGAGGGAGAAATAACTTTATGAATAATCTTACCTAATCTACAAGCCATCATCTTGGAAATAGTCTTGAGAACACAACTCACCAGGCTGATAGTCCTGAAGTCTTCAAAGCTTTGGGGGTTATCAATCTTCGGGACCAGCGAAATAAAGGAGGACAGAAACATCTTAGGTAAGTAACCACTCCTGAAGAACTCCAAAATACAATTAGAGAAGTCCACTCCAATAATATCCCAACAAGACTTAATGAACAAGAAATTGAAGCCGTCAACCCCTGGACATTTGTTACCATCACAGCTAAAAACTGCAAATTTCACGTCTTCAACAGAAAAATCAGCCTCTAATAATGTTCTGTCATGCTCTTCAAGATAAGGAGCACTAAAATAGTTGTTCCTGCTGATAGCCAGAACCTGTTCCTGATACATGGACTCAAAGAAATTCAAAGCTTCGTTCTTAATCGTCTCTGGGTCCTCTACAAGGGTGCCTCTAACTCTAACAGTAGAGAGAAAATTAGAACAATTCCTCGATTTAAGAGATTTATGAAAAAAGTTGGTGCTGAGGTCTCCTTCTCGCAGCCATTTCACACGGGACTTCTGAGCCAACATGCGTGCTCTCCTTTAACCTCAAATTTATCCACATTTCCTCCAGAATTTTAAGCCTTTCTTTAATAGCCTCTTCTTTGTGCCCACCTCTGTCCATCTCTGAACTCTGCTCCAAATGGTTTAAATTTAAGACTCGATCCTCTATGTTTAACTCCACCCAACCAAACACCTTAAAATTCCAACTTCTCAAGTCTACTTTAAGGGCTTGGAGCTTCTTGAGAAGAATGTTGCAATAAGAACCTGAGAAGGAATAGGACTCCGACTTATTCTTCACAAAAGGGAGAAAATCCTGATGAGATTGCCAACAATTAAAGGTCCTAAATGGCTTAGGACCCCAATTAATGGATTTGGAATTCAACCACAGTGGTCGATGGTCCTACACGTCTCTGTCACCCACCACTTGATTCTTCAAGGATAAAGTTGAAATAGAAAGGTCATCCACCAAGAATCTATCCAACCTACTTCTACTTTGACCATTAGAGTTGAACCATGTGAATAGATTCCCGACAACCGGAAGATCAATCAAATTCATCTCCTCTATGAATACACCAAACTCCCTCATACCACTGCTATTAGTAACCCTGATACCTTTCCTTTCTTCCCCATTTTTAACTGCGTTAAAATTCCCCTCCACCCCCCCCCCCCCCCCCCACAATCCACCCTCCTCTAGGAAGCCTTCTCTTCACATCTAATAACTCCTTCCACAATCTCTTTTTATCCGGAAGACCGCAAGGAGAATAAATATTGATCACAGTCAACAACTGGTTTTTCCACAAGAATTGAGTACCAAGAAAACCATATCCACGGAAACTTGTGCAAGCTGACAAAACTTTACCATTCCACATAGTAAGGATTCCACCAGATTTTCCCAAAGAATTCAAGACCGACCATTCCACATCCTGACTATTCCATAAACTATAAACCAATTTGGAATCCATCTCAGGGATTTTAGTTTCCTGAATCAGACAAATATCTACATGCCCTCTTGAAAGGGTTTGGGAAACTCTCCTTCTCTTAATAGTACTATAGTATCCACGTACGTTACAGGAGACGATATTGAGGGACCACCAGTAGCTACAATCTTCTTACCAACCTTTGCATCCTTATCATCATTATCCAACTTCCTCAATAAACCATCCAAATCAGCCTCGTCAACCTCACCTGAAATTCCCAGTTTCATCAAAGATTTACGCAATTTGGATTGTACTTCTTCTAAGGCTTTACGAGATCTCGTATTGCTTCTAACTAAGTCAATATCAGTAATTGACTCGCAGCACAGGAGAGATGCACTTGACTCATTAGAATTTCCTCTAACCGAACTTCTTTTAGGAGATACCTTATCTTTAATCCCTTTAGGAGATACTTCATAATCCCTCGCAGCAGAGTGAAGTAGGATAGAGAAATAAGAAGGTGTGTAAGGGATCTTAATGCAATTATAAACCTCATGGAGAGGTTTCTTCTTTCTAACTTTACCCCAATTTGAAGGCCCTACAAAGCCATCCGGAGGCCCAGAGATTGGGGTAGGAAGGCCCAAGTCCACAATGAGTTCACCCTTGCGAAGGTCATTATGGTCACCAACGTTGACCTGATCAGGTTCAAAACCAACTGAACAAGCAACTGAATTTGCTTCAATGGGAAAATCGTCCTTTCCATTCATGTTACTTCGTGAAAAGGGATCTCCACTACTAGCCTCAATACAACCTTTACTAGCCTTAGTCTAGTCCTTACCAATGCTATCCTCGGACCCACCAACTGGAACACTATTCTCAAGACTTTCACCAACTAATGACAAGTTATCTGAATTTGGGCAATATCCTTCAGACACCTGTTCCTTTTGAGGATAGTCTCTCTCCTCAGGCACAGTCTTCGATAAACTAGATCCCTCACACTCGACCTCTTCGAATGAGTCCCACGCGCCCTCCACATCTGAAGGAAATGAGGATTCAACCTCATCAGAATCAATCAACTCATCATCTTCCTCCCCTAAAGGAACGGTTATGCCACAAATGAATTCTTCAGTCATAGAAATAGTGAAAACAATATTGTTAACTTCAACCCTACACTTCTTTTTTAGGATAACTTCCATCTTTATTTTGATCAGCAACCTAGCGGCATCAAGTCTTGACTTATTCCTGGTGTTCTCGTCGCACTGAATAAAGGAACCCAAGCAAGAAGAAATCAGAAGGAAGTTGGATTCACTCCAGGCATAACCTGGTAAACCGAAACAATTAACCCACACAAATCTATCTATATCGACCAACTCCGGAGACCACTGACGGACTTCCCTAAACCAAACATCCAACCATTCCTGGGATTGTTTCACGAAGTCTTCAATATTTCCACCTGAAGTATCTTCCAACAGACACATAGACGCACCAAAGGGTGTAGCCTTAATGTTGAAGAAACCCTCTTCATTAATATTTCTCTGAATATTGAAAGTATTTCCGTCCTCCATCATCACTCATACTCTCATCATCTTCATCTTCTCCAAGCTTACGTTATCCACCTCTAAAGGGACACAGTCACCACCCTCCTTGTCCATCCCGTTAGTCTTGGATTCTACTCTACCAACCACGTTAGCAAATGATCTCTCCGGATATTTAAAATTCTCGAATCTTCTAGCATGTTGATGAATAAAGGCCTTCTTCTTAGGTATTTCCTTACTTAAGGCAGGTTGAATGTCATCCTTGTTAAATCTGGGAATATTTACGAAGAACTTCTTGCCTTCTAGAGTAATGTTATCAAGGTTGCAAGCCAGAATACGAGAGTCGTGGACTTCCCGAAACTTTGCAAACCCAAATCTTCTACCACGCTTGTCTCTTCTAGCAGAGATGAAGACTTCAGAGATCACTCCATGTACTTTAAACACCTCGAATAAATCATTGGCATTCATCTTATCTGGAAATTTAGAGACAAAAAAAGAAATCGTAGGTTCCCCATTTAAAGCACCTTTGTCGTGGTTTTCCTTCCAAACGGAAAACCCTCCATTGGAGCCCCTTCTTGACTTCCCGGAAATCCTTTCCCATTCCATTTCAGACACCTGCAACTAGAAAACGAACCAGTTCCGACTTCGACAAAGGAAGCACCCAATCCCAACCCAGAAAGAAGGAAAAAGTCTTACCAAGGCCCCTAAACTCGAAAGCTAAGAATTTAAGTCGAAGATAACTCAAGAGCTTCCCTGGATCGAAACTGAAAAAGCCCCTACAGAAATTGGAGAAATCAGCAACAACTTGGAAGAGCCTAGAAAACAAACGAGATGGGAGAGGAAGTTAAACGGTCAAGAAAGAAGAAACTGATCGAGAGAGATTAGAGGCTTATAGTTATTAGTGAAGATGCTATTTAAAAACATTTCATTTTTACATTGCATAATTGATTATGTGATGTGAATAATCGATTTTAAGCTTTAAAAAGTTGATGGATTTTTTTCATTTTTGCACCCCATTTTGTACTATAAAAGGAAGGTGCCTCCAACTTTCATTCACACTAGATTTCAGTTTTCAATCATCATTTTCTCATTCTAAGTTCTTTCCCTCTAATATTTTCTTTCACTAAAAATTGTATTTCTTTGTGAGTGAAATAGATTTGTGAGATTTTAGTTGTACTGGTATTCATCTATTTTATAAAGATTGTATTTCTCTTGTTTGGTTGTTGATGCTATCCATGTAAAACCTTTTTTTGCTTTTCAATATCAGTCATCCAAAATCTCGTTCATTGTTCATGAGGGATCAACTTGTTAAAATTTCTCAGTCGATTGCAAGAAGGTTCTTGGACTTAACTTAATGAAAGCTCAAAGATATTATTTTAGTTGATGTCTTTAAAAAAAATTATTGAAGAGAGGAGTATGCCAAGAGATCAGACGAACTTATATAAATTCAGGTGCTCTCTCTCTCTCTCTCTCTCTCTCTCTCTCTCTCTCTATATATATATATATATATATATATATATCCCCTCCCTTTAAGTTATTTACTTTCATTTACATTATCGTCCTTCCATTTTCCGCTGCTTTTATTTATGCATTTTAACTATAATAACACAATCTCTCTTTTAAGTAATAAAATTTAACTTAATCACATATTTTGAATACCACAATTCAACCCTAACCATTTTTTGTGTTTTGACTCACTAATTCAATATGTTGTACTTTGTTGTTGTTCTATGAAATAATTGTCATCATTTTGCATAGTTATATAGTTTTCTCACCTACTTTTTTGCATAAATACCATTTGTTATCCAGTTCATTGCAAAGTCGCCTACGTCTTGAGGGAGCTAGACTAATGCGTTAAGTAAGCAACTTGAGACAAGATGTCTCGCATTAAGTTAGAACATCTTGCTTAACATGTTTTTTATAAAAAAAATTCAATCAACTGTAATAAAAAAACTCCCCCTTTAGCTATTTTTATGCAAATTAACAACATGAAAGATGTTATGCACGTCCTTATAAACAATCTTCTAGTAACATACAAAGCTTATTAGGCGGTTAACATTATAACATAATAGAGCATAAAAAGAATATGCAAACATGCAATTTGCTACATCATAAGAGATCACAACAGATACGAAAACCTCATTGCATCTTAATAGTTGAAAATGAATGTGATTATTCTCCCCTTATTTTCCTCAAAATGACAAAGGGAGGACACAAATGTTAGGCCTAATTAGGCAAACAAAACAAATTAAGAACAAAATCAAAGAATTCAAATTTGTCCCACACATGGGCATAAAGCATCACTAATGAGACAGACCCATACAAGGGAAGATTAGTAGGAAGAACGTATTATTCGGCCACACAAATGGCATAAAACTTCAATGACATTTGAAATTCCAACAAAAGAACAAAAACATATCTTAGAACCGAATAACATTTTATTGGAACGAGGCTTATAAGTCATCATCAGAGTTTTGATTTCATACTCAATAACTTCTTCTTTATCACCATTAGCCATGTCTTCTTCTACATTTAATGTCTCAACATATTTGTTAGCATTTGCTATAATAGCTTGAGAATATGAGGTACCCTCAACCTTTGGATTCAACATTTGAATTAACTCTTAAACAACACCGTTCTTGGTGGTAGTTGTAGGTATGATTTACTGTAATTCCTTATCTTCTTGCATAAGAACCTTAAGGCGATGACTTCATACATGCCCAAACATGAGTGGGACATCAATCATATTATCATCTATAACTAGGTCAGACTCATCAATAATTGGAATATTAGGAAGAAAAATGTCAGAGACATGTTTCAGTACAAACTACTTATAGCTAAAGTTTAACAAACTAGGAGAAACACCAATTTCATATTCATTAGAAACAATGTCATTCTTTTAGTTTATTAAAATTCCACGAATTAGATAAGGAAACACAATATGAAGTTTTATGGCATGTGATTGTTCATGCTTAATAATTTTCTGTAACACATATTCACAATAATCGAAGGTTCAACTAGTTCTTATTTGATATAGTAGGCTAGCAGGGCTAGGATTAATACCTGAATCAAGGTTAGAGGGATCCTAATTGCCAAAATCAATATTGTAAAGTATGACATATTTTACGTTAAGGTTTGAAGCATTCAACAAACCTTTGGATGACCAATCATCATGGATGTTTCAGGTTTTTTCATGAGCCATGATATTGAGAGGTGGTACACGGTCAACAATAATGATATTTCCTCTTCTTATATGATCATTAATGATGACAGGTGAGAAACAAAATCAGTGTCTATGAAGATGAACTTTCCTTTATTTATTGCTTCCAACATCATTGAAACCTTTAGGAAGTTTCACAATAAACCCTTTCACCGGTTTTGGATAGAAGGGGTCAATGTTGATCACAATCTTCAGGACATGTACATCACTAAGAAGTTCCATTCTATCAATACTTTTCTTGGCATATTCAGACAATCCTCTTTCGGGGGTTGTGCATTTATGGAATACATATTTCCATTTTAGAACACTCTCCTCATAATGAAATGTGAAATTTTCAAATCGAACAACAGGTGCATTCACTACAAGAAAACATGTAATTAGCTAGGGGGTTATCCCCTCACTAAGCCAAAAAACCCATCACAAAACATCATTTTGCGAGGGGGGGAACCCCTAGCAAATCAGGCCATCGCAAATTATTGGCTTGGGGATAAGCCCCTCGCAAAAGTGGCTAGGGGATTAGCCCCTCGCAAAAAACCATCAAAAAAATTTAGCCTGTTTTCCTGCAGGTATAGACACAGCTAGTGGCACAGTGGGAACAGACGTGTCAGAAAATTTGCGAGGGGATAAACCCCGAGCCAAAAAAGCAACGTATTGCCATTAGTGAGGGGTAAACCCCTAGCTATGCATGTCAGACTATTTGCGAGGGGTTGCCCCCTAGCTAAAAAGCTGCGTATTAAATTTAGTGATGGGTTATCCCCTAGCTATTTGTGTCAGAATTTAGTGAGGGGTTCCCCCCTAGCTAAAAAAGCTGCGTATTAAATTTAGTGAGGGGTTATCCCCTAGCTATTTGTGTCAGAATTTAGTGAGGGGAGGAACCCTAGCTAATTGCCATATGTATTAAATTTGTGAGGGGTTAGCCCCTAGCTAATATATAATTATATTATTTTAATTATATTATTATTAACTAGAATAATATAATAAATTTTTATATAATTATATAATAAAATATTAAAATTTATAATTATATTAATAATTAGAAAAATATAATTATATAACAAATAAATATACATATTTTAATATAATTTTATAATAAATAATTATATATTTTTAAATTTTGTAAAATATAATAATTTATAAAAAAAGCATTAAAATTAAATATTCACATACATCACCAAATTAAATATTCACATACATCACCAAATTAAATATTCACATACATCACCAAATAAAAAGTGCATTAAAATTAAATATTCAGATACATATTAAAAGTTTCATATTTCAACAATTTAAAGTTAATCATCTTCATCATCCTCCTCATCTTCCTCATCTCCCCTAGCACCTTGGTTCATATGCGCGGCCATAAATTGTTCAAATTTTAATGCGCGCTCATTTGCAATCCGCATTGCATCCTCATACTCTGCTGTTTTCCTCCTCAATTCTTCCTCCATCTCAGCTTGTCTTCTCCTCATTTCCTCCATCTCTGCTTGTCTAGCTGTTGCCTCACGTGCTGCCTCGGTCTGCGCCAAATTTCTCACAGTTTCAAGCATATCAGCGGTTAATATAGGTGGACGTGATGATCCTTCTCCATCATCAAGTCTCATTCTAAAACTCCTATCACGCCGCTTAATTGTTTTGGCATACCCTCCAGCACCATACACCCTCCCATTTTTCCTCTTTCCGCGAGCAGTGTCATACCAAGTCCGAAAACCTAGACAAGGATCAATAGGATATCCCTGTGGCGGTGGAGGTAACTCAGGATGCTCAGATAAAGCAAGTGCAAGTTTTCTGTCATACTCCTCCTATAAAAAATAAATAAAGTTAGATTGTTATGATAATTTAAATAAGATATAGGTACATAAAAGAAAGAAATAAAATGACTAATTTTTAGCAAAACTTACTTGAGTGTCCTTTGAGCGTTTATCGACAAACTCCCCATTTTTCTTAATATGAGTCTCTAGATGGATCTCATTAAGCATCGGAGTTCTACCCAACTCTTCATGCTATTAAAATAAAACATAAGTGAAAAAATAGTTAGTTTTAATATAAATTTTCAATGAAAATTTAAGTAAAAACATAATAAAATTTACCAGCCTGTGTGCAATTTCAGCAACACTAATACTGCCTGCTGCGTAGTTGCAGCCACCAACTTCAGATGCCCTGTTTTTTTTTGCTTTTTTCGGAAACTTGCTGAAATTTTTGCGAATTCCAATGGTCAATAAGTTGCTGAAATACATCATCACCTATCCAACAGGGACGTGTTCCTTTAGTTTCCCATTTAATTCGAACACGCCTAAGTGTGTCGGATAATCGGGCAGCACATTTTGAATCAAAATTTTCTCTTACTTGGTGGTCCTTTGTAAAATGCCAAACACATTTCTCCTACATTGTTTTATGAATTAAAAAATAAATATATAATGTGTAATCATGAAATAAACTAAAAAAATATAAAGGATATTAAAATAATAGTTACTTTTTATACCTGAAATAAACTAAACCAATCATCCTTATCATCATCGAGAAGTGCTCCATACGTCGGCCAAAACTTTTTATATTTTTCCTTAATGACTTCTGTTATACACGATACAGCTTGGTGTGATGGTACAAGGCTAAACAAAAAAATCTTGAGTTAGTATTTACATTAAAAAAACAACTCAAATTTTAATTTTAAAAAAATAATATGTAAAACATACCTTCCTCCATTGCATCGAATGACATATCTGCCCTTGTATTTCTTAACTGTTTGGGGCTTTAAATTTCTCAGAATGCGCGCCCACCTTCGCTCCTCATTAGTACTGTCAGGAGCACTAGTATCTCCATGATCATAAGAACTGGTATCTCCATGACCAGGAGCACTAGTATCATCCTCATCATCCTGCTCATCATGCGTAGAATGCACGGGTGCTGAACGAGGCATGCTAGATCCACCAGTCTCCATATATGGCATAGAATGCTGCACGGGTAATGAACGTGGCATGCTAGATCCACCAGCCTCCATATATGGCATAGAATGCTGCACGGGTAATGAACGTGGCATGCTAGATCCACCAGCCTCTGTATATGGCATAGAAAACTGCATGGAAGGCATCGGAAAGCTAGGCCCGCTCGACTGCATGGAAGGCATCGGAAAGCTAGGCATGGGATGCATAATAGGTGCATATCCAGGAGGACTAATGAAGGCCGACGCAGATATCGGTGGGAGTGAAGAAAAATCAGGTGTGGATAATAATCCGGTAAAAGATCCACCAGACATGGGTGAAGTCTGCATAGGCGGTGGAGTACGGTGAACAGGCTGCGGAGTGGGGTGCACCTGACTCGAAAGTGGCATAGGAACAAACATAGAAGAATCAGGAACCTCTTCTACGATGAACCTTGTATGGCGAGCCTTACCCTTACCCTTTTCCTCTCTTCGGGGTGGCATTTTCTGAATATTTCATAAAAACATAAAGGTAAATTAATTCAAGCAATTACAACAGTAGTATTATAACAATACATATTGCACAATAGTATTATTACATAATAGTATAATTACACAACACTTATGATTTAACTTATTCATCATCATAATCATCACTGTCTTCATCAGATATGATATTGTTGTCTTCAGAGTCTCCTGCCTCTTCTTGCTCTTCTTCCACATGATTTGCTGACAACAAAATGGTTGAGTCAACTTGTTGACCCACAACTACAGTATCACCCAAACTTGTAATCTCCTCAATTTCAATTACCCCATTCACTGGTGAAATCTCATCATCTTGGTATGCAACATCATCTTCCATTACACCGTCAGATTCAATATAACCCATTGGATTGGACTTGATTACAACACACTATCCTCGTTTACTTGGTTGAATTGAAGGATAAGGAACGTAGTAAACTTGCCTAACATTATGTGCCATTATGAAAGGGTCATACTCTTTGTACTTTCTATCCATTCGAACCTCAACAGTGTCATATTTTTTATCTATTTTAGTTCCTCTGGAAGATGGATCATACCAATCACAATAAAATAGGACAAATTTATTTTCCGAGTCCATATAATTATATACCAACTCATAAATATGTCTGATAACACCATAGAAGTCGTCCTCACCACCCTCTGTAACTCCTTTTACAACTACACCACTGTTTATTGTTTTCTTTCCTTCTGCCCATGTATGAGTGTGAAATTTATATCCGTTTACAAAGTATGTGTGCCATTCGTTTGCACGCTAATGAGGGCCTTCAGATAAACTTCTCAAATGAATTATTTCAGGACTTGGTGCAACAATGCAATGTAATTGTTGCTTAAACCATGCAGGAAAATAGGCATGTGTGTATCCAGTCGATGGTTGTTCCCCCGTGTTTTGAAAATAATAGGTATTAAATGCCCTATTTCAAAAAAGAAAAAATATATGTTAAAGAAGATGACAAGTATACTTATAAAAAAATACAAACTTAATTTAACATACTTACTCAAGATATGGTTTAACTTCAACGCAGTTAATCAACACATGAACATGAGCAGATTGCATTTCTTTTTCAGACAACCAATGCACACTCGTCTTTCCAGAAGGACGGCCGGGACGACCAAAAACCGATAAGGTGAATTGACTTCTTTCACTAAAGTTAACTTCATTCCTTATGATTCTCGGAGTCAACATCATATGATTGAAATAATGAGAGCAAAAATGTGATGTTTCTCGATGCAAATAATGCGCACATATTGATCCCTCAACTCTTGCCTTATTTTTCACTGATCGCTTTGAATCACCATGAATCGTTCAAATGGATACATCCACCTATACTGAACGGGTCCACCAAGGTAAGCTTCGTAAGCAAGATGCACAGGGAGATGCTCCATAGAATCAAAGAAACCTGGAGGAAATATTTGCTCTAACTTGCAGAGAATGATAGGAATATTTTGGTCCAACTTAATAATGTCATCCACTCGTAAAGTTGACGCACAAATGTCTTTAAAAAATTGACTAATCTCAGTTAGTGGATTAAGAACATGCTTAGGAAGTGAACTGAATGCAATTGGAAGCAATCGTTCCATGAATACATGGCAATCATGACTTTTCATTCCATGCAGCTTTCCAGTTTTTGCATCAGCACATCTTGCTAAGTTAGAAGAATAACCGTCGGGCATCCTCAACTCATTTAACCATTTACAGACTGCTTTTGCTTCTTGTGGAGTAAGAGTGTAACAAGCCTTGGGTTTTTAACAATTTGCCATTTGGTTGAGGTTTTAACTCCAACTCTTTTCGATTGCACAAAAGTTCCAAATCCTTTCTAGCCTTCTCATTATCTTTTGTCTCGCCTTGGATATCCATCACTGTGTTAAATACATTATCAAAAAAATTCTTCTCAATATGCATCACATCCAAATTATGTCGCAACAAATTATCCTTCCAATATGGGAGGTCCCAAAAAATACTTCTTTTTGTCCAATTGTGAGTGTCCCCATATCCTGGAATTTTGCATGCTTTACCATTATCTGTGAATTTTGGTAGGTCACAAACACTATTCCATACTTCAGTCGATGACAGACGAGGGGGAGGAAGATCTGTTACTTTTATTCCTTTTCTAAAAGAATTCTTATTTTTTTCTAAAAATATGGTTCATACGTAAGAATCTACGGTGACAATCAAACCATGAACTTTTACCACCCATTTGCAAAGTAAACGCTTTTGTGTGTCCCATGCAATGCGGACATCCCATTTTGCCATGCGTACCCCAACCAGACAACATACCATATGCAGGAAAGTCATTAATTGTCCACATCAAAGCAGCTCGCATATTAAAGTTTTGTCTGCGAGACACATCATAAGTCCACTCTCCGATCCACAACCTCTTTAAATCATCAATTAAAGGTTGTAAATAAACATCTATTCCCGCTTTTGGACTGGACGGTCCGGGAATGAGGCATGTCAAAAACATGTAAGGTTTCATCATGCACATCTCAGGAGACATATTGTACGGGGTAATGATAACTGGCCAACAAGAATAGGCAATTGCTGAAGATTGGATATAAGGAGTAAAACCATCTGAGCATAATCCGAGCCGGATATTTCTGGGTTCTGATGCAAAATCTGAATGTACTCTATCAAAGTGTTTCCATGCCTCGCCATCAGATGGGTGTCGCATCATGCCTGAACTATTGGAATTTGTATGATGCCATGACATTTGGCTTGCACTATGAGTTGACGCAAACATTCTTTGCAATCTGGGAATTATTGGCAGATAGAACATGGACTTCACTGCAACTCGTTTTTGTTTTCGATCAATGCCTTTACTGCGAATTAAATACCTCGGACTCTGACAAAACTTACATTCCTCCAATCCCCCATCATTTGTACCAAACTCGTTATCATAAAACAACATACAATCTCCAATGCAACAATCAATCTTTTTCACTTTTAGTCCCAACTTCGACACCATTCCCTTCGCATCATAATAACTTGTAGGCATGTTTTCTTTCACATGAGTCGCATCCAACATCATTTTTGCAAAGAATTCCAAACACTGATCAGGAACATTCCAATTTGACTTCGCAGCCAAGAGTCTCACACACATGGATAACATAGAGTCAAAAGATCCCTCAAACAGTGGTATATTTATTTCTTTCAGCAGTTGATAAAACTTTTGCGCTTCCTCGTTCGGGAGCTCATCTGCATCAAAATCTTGAGGTTCCTCATAAGTCACATTCACCCCTAATGCATCACCAACCATATCATCCATGAGATTAAATTGTTCTTGGTCTGGCAAATGTGGTTGACTGCTTGATGCCTCTCTACCTATCTCAACTCCAACATGTGTTTGACTGCTTGAAGCCTCTCTATTCATCTCTGGCACTACTTCTCCATTAAAATACCACACCCAATAATTTGGTCTAAAACCATCTTTCTCCAAGTGACGTTTCACTTCATTTGGGTCTCTAATTATATTTCTGCAACCACACTTTAAACACGGGCATCTAACCCCTCCTTCGCTTCGATAACATTCTTGAGCAAACGCATATGTAAGAAACGCAGCAACTCCTTCTTTAAAATGTGGTTTAAGCCCACGTCTTCCTGGATACGTTCTATCATACATCCAACTACGATAGAACTGATAATATTCCATACTGCACACGTGTAAAGTTGTTCCTTTTTAAATTCAAATTTAAGAAAAGGGGAATTTATCTATCGACAAACATATGACTATATTCATCTAACAAATATGATATTATATGTTTCTAAAAATTTACATCATTTAAATTATATATTTCTTATAAATATATTACTAAATTATATTAATATTTTAAAAAATATATACTCTATAAATAAAAATGTATACTTTCAAAATAAAAAGTCTACACATTACAAATTATATACTTTATATAAAAAGTGCGTATATTACTTAAATATATTACAAATTATAGATTTTTATTATTTAAATCATACTTTTTAAATAAAAGTGTATATTAATATATAATCTAATCTTTTACAAAAATAATATATTTTGTTTTTTAAACAATATTTTTCTATACAATACTATTTTCAATAATATGTTTAATATATAATCTATTTTTTAAACTATATTTATTATACAAGACTATTTTTAATAATATGTTTAATATATAATATTCATTTTCAAAATCTAATTTTTAAACATTATTTAGTATACTTTTAAACATTTTTTTATAAATATATTACCAAATTATATTAGTATTTGAAAAAATATATACTTTATAAATAAAAATGTATACATTCTAGACAAAAAGTGTATATATTACAAATTATATACTTTATACAAAATAGTATCTATGACTTAAATATATTACAAATTATAGATTTTTATGATTTAACTCATACTTATTTATTAAATAAATGTGTATATTAATTTATAATCTTTTCTTTTACAAAAATAATATATATTTTGTTTTTTTGAACAATATTTTTTTATACAATACTATTTTCAATAATATGTTTAATATATAATCTATTTTTTAAACGGTATTTATTATGCAATACTATTTTTAATAATATGTTTAATATATAATATCCATTTTCAAAATCTAATTTTTAAACATTATTTAGTATACTTTTAAACATTTTCATATAAATATATTACTAAATTATATTAGTATTTGAAAAAATATATACTTTATAAATAAAAATGTATACATTCTAGACAAAAAGTGTATATATTACAAATTATATATATACTTTATACAAAATAGTATCTATGACTTAAATATATTACAAATTATAGATTTTTATGATTTAACTCATACTTAATAAATAAATGTGAATATTAATTTATAATCTTTTCTTTTACAAAAATAATATATATTTTGTTTTTTTTGAACAATATTTTTTTATACAATACTATTTTCAATAATATGTTTAATATATAATCTATTTTTTAAACGGTATTTATTATGCAATACTATTTTTAATAATATGTTTAATATATAATATCCATTTTCAAAATCTAATTTTTAAACATTATTTAGTATACTTTTAAACATTTTCATATAAATATATTACTAAATTATATTAGTATTTGAAAAAATATATACTTTATAAATAAAAATGTATACATTCTAGACAAAAAGTGTATATATTACAAATTATATACTTTATACAAAATAGTATCTATGACTTAAATATATTACAAATTATAGATTTTTATGATTTAACTCATACTTATTAAATAAATGTGTATATTAATTTATAATCTTTTCTTTTACAAAAATAATATATATTTTGTTTTTTTGAACAATATTTTTTTATACAATACTATTTTCAATAATATGTTTAATATATAATCTATTTTTTAAACGGTATTTATTATGCAATACTATTTTTAATAATATGTTTAATATATAATATCCATTTTCAAAATCTAATTTTTAAACATTATTTCGTATCTTTTTAAACATTATTTAATATATAAGTGTTTTTTAAAATCTGTTTTATAAATATTTTAATAAATATGTTTTATAGTTTTTATTACATATTTCTTTTATGATTTTTATTACAAATCTGTTTTTAAATTTTATTTTTAATATCTGTTTTATAATATAAACTAAATATAATATAATCTATTTTATAATATAATCTGTTTTTATAATTTTTTATAATAAAATAAAATCTGTTTTAAAACAATATCTGTTTTTAATCTATTTTATATAAACTAATTATTTTCAAACATTTTTTACAACTATTTTAAAATCTGTTTGATGTTTACTTAAAAACTATTTTTAATAATATAAACAACATAAAATTAAAATATGTTTTAAAAAAATATCTGTTTTGAATCTATTTTATATAAACTAATTTTATTTAAACATTTTTTACAAATATTTTAAAATCCGTTTGTATTTTACTTAAAATCTCTTTTTAATAATATTAACAACATAAAATTAAAATCTGTTTTTATATTCTATTTTTAGTAATATAAAAAATATTTATAAACATTTTTTACAATCTATTTTAAAACAACATTTTTTAAATATATATTATTAAATTTCGAAATAAAAAAAAATTATAGATTTTATAATACAGCAACACACCAAAATACCTAAAATATTTAGAAAAAGCAATTAAATGTGTACCTTTAGTAGCTCCCTTAAATTTGTAGTTCCAGCTTCTAGATGACAGTTGATGAATCCTTTATCAATTATATACATGTAATATAACAAATAAATAAATCAAATTAATTGTTGAAATACACAAAACAAAATTAATTAAAATATATATGAAACAGTTGAAGAAAATAAATGGAATGGGAAGTATTTACCTGATTTGAAGTTGGAAACGGAAGAAATGGGTACATTGAAAAAATGGTGGAAGAGAGGAAGAGATGAAGAATGAGAGAGAATGGGAATGGAAACGGAATGGGAATGAGAATGGAGACCAAAAATAAATATTAGATATATATGACATTACTGCAGTATTTGGGAATCTGAAAGCATTTAATGAGCTGCATTTTGCGAGGGGCTTCCCCCTAGCCACTCCAATGGTCACAATTTGCGAGGGGGTACCCCTAGCAAAATTTAAACGTGTCAGATCACTTATTGCATGTGTGGCACGTGTCTTTATTTGCGAGGAGTGGCTCCTCGCTATAGGAAGACTATTTTTTGCCAGGGGGTGGCCCCTAGCCAATGCTGGCGTGTTGCAGTCAGTTTGCAGCAGAATAATTACCTTTTCTCAGAGGTGATTTGACCAGGCATCTTGATGGTGAGGGGAGACCCCTCGCAAATCCTTAATCAACATTAGTGAGGGGTTAGCCCCCTCGCAAATGGTCAGATGTTACACCTCTTTTACGCTGACCCATACTTTAAATAGGTTTTAAAGTTCAAAATTTTTTTCCTCCTCTTTTGCGAGGGGTAGCCCCTAGCAATAGTATTTTTCTTTTTTTTTTTCTATTGTGTGATTTGCGAGGGGTTTACCCCAAGCAACCTTGTTTTTTTAGTGAGGGGTTTTACCCCTAGCTAATTCCCCCTAGCTAAACCATGTTTTCTTGTAGTGATTTTTGCAGTAGTTTTCTTTCACCTACTACTCTCTTTATTCTTTTTGCAATAGGTTCCATGATTTCATCTAGAATGTATTCGACACCGTCTTCAACAATATGCTTTTCGGGGCACAACAATTCTTTCTTATTTTAACTATAACCTTTTATTTTGTGTAGTGGTGTTTTTCTTTATTGTAATATTCTTCCCTTTCTTTACGAACATATTATTTTTTCTCATTCATAACTTCATGCCTTTTTTAGAACTTTTTTTCTTCTGTTTGACACAACATTCTTTTTGGCTCTAATGAAGTTATTACTTTTGCTTTTGGGTTTAAGAAGACACACATTCTTCACAGTTGACCTCATGGACTTTTTTGAGTCTTTTGAGCAACCACAACTTCTTCAACAACAAATCTATCTTCTTCTATATCATCAATGACATTGGCATTGTCATTGACATCGGGACTAACATTATCCTAATAATTATAATTCACAAATTATTCAGAGTCAAATATTCTTTCAGGAAGAACGTTGACATTCTTGTCAACTTTATTCACATCACTACGATTGTAGTCTAATCAGCTTTCAGAATATTCTCAACATTATTAATGTCATCAGTAGTGGCATCCATACTAGCTGGTAGATAATTCTGCTCAGTGTCACCAACAATGTCATTGACATTTTTCTTACATCTTCACATGTATCCTCATTTAGGTAATAAAGAGGAGTGGGAATTTCGATCGAACCAACATCCTTTGTTCCAATCACACACCACTAGAAAAACAATATTTAGCTTCGGCTATTTTTTCGATGTTAAACATCAAAAAACTGACGGTACAACCTGTTTAGCATCAGATTAGTGTTGGTGTCGGGGAAAGCCTAAATCGTTCGAAGTAAACACTTAGCATTGGTCATTTACAGTTGTGTCTATATAACAACAATTTGACCGAGTTTACACCGAGGCTGATACACAGCCAACACTAAAAAGATAATTAATTTAAAAAGCCAACCTTGTAACTAGTTACGACCATATTGCAACTAAAGGCAACTATAAAAAGTCAAACTATTGTAAGCGTCGACCTGCAACGAGGCTAAAGTCAACTTTAAAAAGTAAAGAGTTTTATTAGCTTCGGTATGACCAGGGCTAAAGTCAACTATAAAAAGTCAAGGAACGTATTAGCCTCAGTTGAACCGAGCCTAAAGTCAACTTGAAAAAGTCAAAAAAATCTCTCTTAGTTGTGGCCTAGCCGAGGCTAATTTCAACTGTAAAATGTTAAAATAATGTGTTAGCTTCGACTTAACCGAGGCTAATGTCACCTTGAAAAAGTCAAGAAAAGCTTCCATAGCTTCGGTCTGGCCGAAGCTAAAGTCAACTATAAAAAGTGAAGAAATGTTGTAGCTTCAGCTAGACTGAGGCTAAAGTCGACTTACAAAAGTCAAGAAAAGTTCTCTTAGTTGCGGTCTGGCTGAGGCTAGATTCTATTATAAAAAAGTGACTCAAAAGCTTACTATTAAATACGATTCTTCAGTATTTATTACAAACAAAAAATGTTACAGTAATTGTTACAATAACAGACACCTAACATAACTATAATACACCAAAACTACCAACTATTACACCCCCAACGCCCATAACAAGAATCCACAACCACAAAATAACACAAGCAAAAGAACTTTGTTTTGTAACTTTTGTACTACTTTTATAATAGATATTTTTGAGATTAGAAATTTAGTACCCAAGCAAAAGAACGTTGTTTAGTACCTTCTAACGCACATACAAACTAGTGCTTAAGCGTCCCCCGAGAATAGACAAGCCAATTTTTAGCCCTAAGAATACAATATAAACACTTGTTCATTGAAAACACAAACCAACAAATCGTAGTCTTACAAACTAAGAATGCTCTGAGTCCTCATTTCACAATCCTTGGCGAGAACACTAATAAAAAAACCTCCTCTTTTTCCCTTTTGAGGTGTCCTTTCTTTTCTCTTTTTAATCTTTTTACCACTTGAAGAAAGAAAATAAACATGAGCTAACATTCAATCTCAAATCTAACTAAGAGGTTCGTGTTGAGCACAACGGACGTGAGGGGTGCTAAACCTTCCCCTCGCGTAATCGACTCCCGAACCAGAAGATGGTTGCGACGACCATTATTGTGTTTATAAAGGTTTTTATCGATATTTTCCTATTCCTTCATTGGGATAAATAAAGTTCGGTGGCGACTCAGTTCGAACTAATTTTTTCCGCAACCATCGTGAAGCATCGTATTTTTCGAGGTACGACACTATTGTCGAAAATGATATAGTGTTGTGTGCAAATGGAATGGGATGAGTCCAAGCTCAATTCTTCGGAGAAGTAATGATAAGGCTTATTTATTGTGTGTGGTGTGTTATTTTGTGGTTTTGGATTCTTGTTATGGGCGTTGGGGGTGTAATGATTGGTAGGTTTGGTGTATTACAATTATGTTGGGTGTCTTTTATTGTAACAAATACTGCAACATTTTGTGTTTGTAACAAATACTGCAGAATCGTATTTAATAGTAAGCTTTTGAGTCACTTTTTTATAATTGAATTTAGTCTCGGCCAGATCGCAACTAAGAGAGCTTTTCTTGACTTTTTTAAGTTGACTTTAACCTCGGTCTAACTGAAACTACAACATTTCTTGACTTTTTATAGTTAACTTTAGCTTCGGCCAGACCAAACCTATGGAAGCTTTTCTTGACTTTTTCAAGTTGACTTTAGCCTCGGTCTAGCCGAAGTTAACACATTTTTTTTTTACCTTTTAAAGTTGAATTGAGCCTCGGCTAGGCCGCAACTAAGAGAGATTTTCTTGACTTTTTCAAGTTAACTTTAACCTTGGTTCAACTGAGGCTAATACATTCCTTAACTTTTTATAGTTGACTTTAGGCCCGTTCAGGCCAAAGCTAATAGAGCTTTTCTTGACTTTTTTAAGTTGACTTTAGCCTTGTTGCAGTCGATGCTTACAAACAAAAGCGTTGGCATTTTTTAATTAATTGTCTTTTAGCGTTGGTTGTGTGTCAGCCTCGATGTAAACTCGGTCAAATTAATTCAATTATAGACACAGTTGTAAATGACTGACTCTAAGGTGTTAACTTCGAACGGTTTAGACTTCCCCTGACACCGACGCTAATCCGACGCTAAATAGGTTGTAGCGTCGATTTTTTGACGTTTAGCGTCGAAAAATAGCCAATGCAAAATACTGTTTTTCTAGTGGTGTGTGATTGGAACAAAGGATAATGGTTATTCCGAAATTCCCATTCCTATTTAATTACCTTAATGAGGATACTCGTGAAGATGTAAGCAAAATGTCAATGACATTGTTGGTGTCACTGAGCATAATTATCTACCAGCTAGTAAGGATGCCACTGCTGATGACATTAATAATGTTGAGAATATTCTGAAAGCTGATTAGACTACAATCGCAAGTGATGTGAATAATGTTGACAAGAATGTCAATGGTCTTCCTGAAAGAATATTTGACTCTGAATAATTTGTGAATTATATTTATCAGGATAATATTAGTCCCAATGTCAATGACAATGCCATTGTCATTGATGATATAGAAGAAGATAGATTTGTTGTTGAAGAAGTTGTGGTTGCTCAAAAGGCTAAAAAAATTCTATGAGGTCAGTTGCGAAGATTGTGTGTCTTCTTAAACCCAAAAGAAAAAATAATAACTTCATTAATGCCAAAAAGAATGTTGTGTCAAACAAGAAGAAAAGAAGTTCTAAGAAAAGGCATGAAGTTGAGAATGAGAAAAAGAATAAATTCGTATAGAAAGGGAAGAATGTTACAGTAAAGAAAAACACCACTTACACAAAATAAAAAGGTTATAGTTAAAATAAAGAAATATTTGTTATGCCTCGAAAATCATATTGTCGAAGAGAGCAGTGGAAGGAAAGAAACTACGGAAAAATGCAACTGTTGTTCGATTTGAAAATTTCACATGTCATTCTGAGGAGAGTGTTCTAAAATGGAAATATGTATTCCATAGATGCACAACCTCCGAAAGAGGATTGTCTGAATATGCCAAGAAAAGTATTAATAGAATGGAACTTCTTAGTGATGTACATGTCCTGAATATTGTGATCAACATTGACCCCTTTTATCCAAAACTGGTGAAGGGGTTTATTGTGAGACTTCCTAAAGGTTTCAATGATGTTGGAAGCAATGAATAAAGGAAAGTTCATGTTCATGGACACTTTTTTTATTTCTCACCTGTCATAATTAATGATCATATAAGAGGAAATATCATTGTCGTTGACTATGTACCACCTCTAAATATAATGGCTCATGAAAAAACAGGAAACATCCATGATGATTGGTCATCCAAAGGTTTGCTGAATGCTTCAAACCTTAACATCAAATATGTCACACTTTACAATATTGATCTTGGCAATTAGAAGCCCTCTAAACTTGATTCAGGTATTAATCCTAGCCCTGCTAGCCTGCTATGTCAAATAAGAACTAGTTGAACCTTCGATTATTGTGAATATCTGTTTCAGCAAGTTATTAAGCATGAACAATCATATGCCATAAAACTTCATATTGTGTTTCCTTATCTGATTTTTGGAATTTTAATCAACTAAAAGAATGACATTGTTTCTGATGAAGATGAATTTGGTGTTTCTCCTAGTTTGTTAAACTTTAGTTATAAGTAGTTTGTACGGAAACATGTCTCTGACATTTTTCTTCATAATATTCCGATTATTGATGAGTTTGACCTAGTCGCAAATGATAATATGATTGATGTCCCACTCATGTTTGGGCATGTAAGAAGCCATCTTCTTAAGGTTCTTATGCAAGAAGCTAAGGAATTACAGTAAATCATACCTACAACCACCACCAAGAACGGTGTTGTTTTAGAGTTTATTCAAATGTTGAATCCAAAGGTTGCAGGTGCCTCATATTCTCAAGCTATTATAGCAAATGCTAACAAATATGTTGAGACATTAAGTGTAGAAGAAGACATGGATAATGGTGATAAAGAAGAAGTTATTGAGTATGAAATCAAAACTCTGATGATAACTTATAAGCCTCGTCCCAATAAAATTTTATTCGGTTCTGAGATATTTTTTTGTTCTTTTGCTGGAATTTCAAATGTCGTTGAAGTTTTATGCCATTTGTATGGCCAAATAATATGTTTTTCTACTAATCTTCTCTTGTGCGGGTCTCATTAGTGATGCTTTATGCCCATGTGTGGGACAAATTTGAATTCTTTGATTTTTTTCTTAATTTGTTTTGATTTCCTAATTAGGCCAACATTTGTGTACTCCCTTTGTCATTTTGAGGAAAATAAGGGGAGAATAATCACATTCATTTTCAACTATTAAGATGCAATTAGGTTTTTGTATCTGTTGTGATTTCTGATGATGAAGCAAATTGCATGTTTGCATATTCTTTTTATGCTCTATTATGTTATAATGTTAACTGCTTAATAAGCGTTGTATGTTACTAGAAGATTGTTTATAGGGACGTGCATAACATCTTTCATGTTGTTAATTTACATATAAATAGCTAAAGGGGGGGGGGGGGGGGGGGGGGGGGGGGGGAGGGGGGGGAGGGGGGTGTTTATTACAGTTGATTGGAAAATTTTATAGGAAACATGTTAAGAAAAATGCTCTAACTTAATGCGAGACATCTTGTCTCAAGTTGCTTACTTGACGCATTGGTCTAGTTCCCTCAATATGTAGGTGACTTTGTAACGAACTGGATAACAAACGATATTTATGCAAAAAAAGTAAGTGAGAAAACTATATAACTATGCAAAATGATGACAATTATTTTATAGAATAACAACAAAGTACAACATAAGTTTTTGCTTGGAGGATGGTGTTAGATAGGCTGCCTGATCGATAAAATAGCAAGTGTACTATTTTAGTGATGTAGTAATAAGTGGGGTTATCCCCATAATCGATCTCTCGAGGACTGCGTGTAATTGTAAGTGTAGATGTTATTTCAATTAGACAAAAGTTCCTTTTGGGTTTATGATTTTTTTTAAATAATTCTAATGACAGAAAGAAATTAGCAGAATAATAAAATGACTTTAACAATTATGAGAAATTATGCTAGGAAAGGTGTATGAATTGCTCAGCAAGAACCCTAAATTATCATCAAAGAGATATGCCTCCAAACCTTAATTATACTAACCCTCAAATATTATTCTTAATTTCCTTAACCGAAAAACCTTCGATAGTCCCCCTTGACCCTAATTCCTTAGCAGTCAAGAGAGAACATCAAGCAATAGTTCTGACAAGGTCTTTTAGTCACTACGGGGTATCCCTATTCCTAGGCAATATCTACCGTAATGTATTATGCAAAACAATAGATTGGTTTTTCAGGCCAAATCCCTAATCGTAAATCGTTCCCAATTTGTACGATCGAAAAAAGTATGAAATAATTTGCATAATAAAATATTAAGGTAAGAAAGCAAAATCTCATTAAATAATTCAGAAAATGTTCATTACATAACAATTCAGGGACACCCCCTAGCATTGGGGGATTTAGCCTCTTATAATATTCAAAACAAAAACAATCATAAGATTAAAAGTAGACATTACAATTTGATCGGATTGAAAATGATCCTTCAATTGCTTCCGCGCATGAACGATCTTTCTCTCCAAATCTCCTTGATCGCCTCCCACTATCGTCACTTTGTTCGTCTGTCAAAAAGTGTTTATTTGTCCTCTCTCCACACAGTCTAAGGAGTTCCAAATCAACTAAAACAGCGCGAGATTCCCAGAATACCCCTCAGGTCACTAAACTCAACAAATGAGAAAATCACAATTTTGGTACTCCCAGGCTTGCTAACACGGGCCGTGTCAGCTGACACGGGCACCCGTGTCAGCCCTCTGACTCTTGCGCAAATATTTCTCCCCTACAGGTGTGCTGACACGGGCCGTTGTCAACTGACACGGGCACCCGTGTCAGCTCTCTGACTTCAGTCCAATCTTCAATTTCAAATACATGCTACTCCAGGCCTGCTGACACGGGCCGTGTCAGGTGACACGGGCCGTGTCAGGTGACACGGGCACCCGTGTTAGCCCACTATCTTCAATTTCAAATACATTCTGTATTTTGCAATTTTTCTCAATTTTTTGCTCTGATTCTTCCTGAATGCTTATGCGAACCTGAAAACACTAAAGAATATAACCAAGGCATAAAATGTGGTAAAAGAGATATAAAACACATAAACAATAACAAAATAGTAACTAAAACAAATAGCGAAATAACGTATGAAAATCACTGATCAAACTCCCCCAAACTTAAACCGTTGCTTGACCTCAAGCAACAAGCTTGCATAAAAATTTCAGATCAAATGGTACATATCAAATGAAAGACTCGTGAAGGTGAGGTGTGTCTGTACTTATACGTGAGCCTTTGTTCTGATCGGCGAAAACTAGTTCTCTTGGTAATCGTCCGTTAACGAAGGTATTACACAAACACAAATCGCGGTAAAACCACGGACCTACATTCCCCTTTTCGGTTACCTCTCCAACTATGCTTTGGGCTTAAGTCTTTTCTTCGATTTTCTACCCCTTTCATTCGGATAATCAGATTAAGGCCTTTTTCGTTTTTCCTCACCTGTACAAGATTGATCGAAAGTTTTTCTAGGCACCATTATCTCTTTTTTTTCTCACACATTGGTGTTTACTAGTCCCCTTTGGGACAACAATTGAGACTCAACCGCCGTTAGGCTAAGTAACCGGGCAAGGGTTACCCAACTTAGAAGGACAAGTTGTCTTTATCGCCATTATTCACTTTTTCGGTGTCTTAAGTCATTCTCTCAATCAACCCTGTACATGCCATTCTTTTTAGTCATGCCGGATTATCACTATGAACTAATCGGGGAATACTTCTCAAATCCAAGTACTATGGCACAAATCTACATGTTGGACTCGTTTCCTTACTCCAGGGAATCTAGGGTGTTCGGGTCATTCCTAAGTTTTCAAACTTTCCCAATGTCCCTAATTCTAACTCCTCTTCTCTCAAACTCTATATACTTTCTTGACCACCTCAAAATCACCGTATTCACAAGAAAAAAATTTAACGGTTCTAATTCGGGGAGAATTCAGAATGGTTTTCAACACACAAAACATACATGACCTGTATAAAAAGGAAAAACTAAAAGCAGTAAATCCTCCCCCAAACTTAAACTACACATTGGCCCCAATGTATTAGAACAAGAGCGAGAGAGGTCACTCACAGAGATCCTTCCGGGATGCTGACGGTAATGCAACACCACTGCTACATCATCGTTTGCACATGTAAGATCCAGATTATTTCCTGCAACCAAAACAAAATAACCAGCAAAAAAGAAAGAAATTAATCAGACAAGCGTGGTTTTGCCTCCCCCGTAGCGCTTCATTTAACGTCGCATGGCTCGACGGGTTTACTCCCCAATGCTATGGGAGGTACTTCAGCTTACACGTTTTGTTGCTTTTGTTGCTTGACCTTTCCGCAACAAAGCATCGGTCAGATTCAGGACTAAGAGCTACCTTGTGATTCAACTCACATTCAACTTCCACCTTCTCCCTTTGATGTCTTTTTCTCTTCTTTCTTTGATGTTTCTTCCTCTTATTGACTTTTTCGACTAGATGCTGGAGTCTTGCTAGGTGCAAAAGATGACTCCGATGCTGCAACCTGATGGATTATTCCAGAGACTTTTTCAAGAAGTGGTTATGCGCTTTTACTTTTTCCCACTGTTCGGATCATTCCACCTGGGGGGTGATTACTTTCCTCTTGGCCTTGCTTCTTGAGTTCCAACACTTTCAAGGTTACTTCTTCCTCTAAATATTTCAAGGTTAAAGTACCAGCCTCAATATCCATACTGTACCGACTAGTCATCAAGAATGGTCGACCCATTATGATAGTCATATCCTCATCCTCGGGTAGATCAATGAACTCAAAGTCTACTGGATAAGTGAAGTTTTCAATAGTCACGAGTACATCTTCTGCTAAGCCGTATGACCGTTTGGTTGTGAGGTTGGCAAACTTCAAATTTGTTCCCATTTCACTTATTTTCTTTATACCTAGCTTTTTGAAAATAGAGAGGGGCATGAGACTCACGCTAGCACCTGACTCAATCAAGACTTTCTTCAACGTTCTGTCCTTTATGGTACAGGGGATTGACACAGAACCAGGATCTTTCCGCTTGATTGGAATTCTCCTACCTTGTGATTCCCCACTACTCTCCTCACTTATACTCTTTACCTCCTCTCAACTAGGTTTCTTTTTTCCAATGACCTCCTTCATGAATGTCTTGTATAGAAGCATTTGCTCAAGTGCTTCAAAGAAGGGCATATTAATCTCTAACTTTTTTACCAATGTGCTGAATTTCTCAAAGTCTTTTTCCTGTGTCTCCTTCTTTGTCACTCTTGAGGGATACGGTAACTTGATCTTAGGTTTAACCGCTTCTTTTCTTTTCTCTTCGGTTGGCATGGCTTCTTCTTCTACAACTTCCTGGTTTTCTGTGGTAACAACATTGACATTCTCATGATTCTTCGGATTTGGTATGGTGGCGCTTGGGAGGGCACTTGGTGCTTGAGAATTTGCAACTTGCTGAGCTATCTGACCCAATTAAACCTCCAGATTCCTTATGGAAGTTGTGGTATTCCTATAACTATTCCGGGTCTCTTCTTGAAATTGCATGTTATGAGCTGCCATCTTCTCAATGGTAATCTCCCATTGTACTTTCTGAGAGGCTGGTTGCTGCTGTGAATATAGTTATTGATTTTGATCTTTCCAGGAGAAGTTAGGATGATTCTTCCACCCTGGATTGTAAGTTTGAGCGTAGGGATTATTCTGCTTCAAGAATTTTATCTCTTCAATTTGTTGTGGAGTCGCAACACAATGTGCAGTATAACGAGGTCCACTACAATCTCATAACTCACGGGTTGACCACCTTGAACTTGTGTCACACTTTGAGTACCCACTTTCATAGCCTTCCGCAGCAACCTGATCTTCTACCTTCACAACCTGATTATTCAACTTCAAATCAATCACATCCTCAGATTTACTCACACTTTGATCATATAACTCTAAATGTTCGTTGGCTGCAATAGCTTCAATAATTTTCTTGATACCAGTTGCAGTGGTGAAGTTGGATGATCCACCAGCAGTTGTATCAATAAGTTACTTAGTTTTCATTTGTAGGCCATTGACGAACACCTGCATCTGCTCAGTTTGATCCATGTTGTGAGTCGGATAGGCTAATTCCTTAGCAGTCAAGAGAGAACATCAAGTAATAGTTCTGACAAGGTCTTTTAGTCACTACGGGGTATCCCTATTCCTAGGCAATATCTACCGTAATGTATTATGCAAAACAATAGATTGGTTTTTCAGGCCAAATCCCTAATCGTAAATCGTTCCCAATTTGTACGATCGAAAAAAAGTATGAAATAATTTGCATAATAAAAGATTAAGGTAAGAAAGCAAAATCTCATTGAATAATTTAGAAAATGTTCATTACATAACAATTCAGGGACACCCCCTAGCATTGGGGGGTTTAGCCTCTCATAATATTCAAAACAAAAACAATCATAAGATTAAAAGTAGACATTACAATTTGATCGGATTGAAAATGATCCTTCAATTGCTTCCGCGCTATGAACGATCTTTCTCTCCAAATCTCCTTGATCACCTTCCACTATCGTCACTTTGTTCGTCAGTCAAAAAGTGTTTATTTGTCTCTCTCCACACAGCCTAAGTAGTTCCAAATCAACTAAAACAGCGCGAAATTCCCAGAATACTCCTCAGGTCACTAAACTCAACAAATGAGAAAATCACAATTTTGGTACTCCCAGGCTTGCTGACACGGGTCGTGTCAGTTGACACGGGCACCCGTGTCAGCCCTCTGACTCTTGCACAAATATTTCTCCCCTACAAATGTGCTGACACGGGCCGTGTCAGCTGACACAGGCACCCGTGTCAGCTTTCTGACTTCAGCCTAATCTTCAATTTCAAATACATGCTACTTCAGGCCTGCTGACACGGGCCGTGTAAGGTGACACGGGCACCCGTGTCATCCCACTGTCTTCAATTTCAAATACATTCCGCATTTTGCAATTTTTCTCAATTTTTTGCTCCGATTCTTCCTGAATGCTTATGCGAACCTGAAAACACTAAAGAACATAACCAAGGCATAAAATGTGGTAAACGAGATATAAAACTCATAAACAATAACAAAATAGTAACTAAAACAAATAGCGAAATAACGTATGAAAACCACTGATCACTGCCCACGAGATCGAACTTGGTGGCTAGACGTATTATTGAGAATGAGCACAATAAGCTTTGTATGTTATGTTTCCAGGAGACTGAAGACTCTACTCATTTATTCTTCTCGTGTCATAAATCGTCATTGGTTTGGAGTAAGATATGCGAGTGGGTGGATATAGGTAGAATATTGGATTTTAATTATAGTCTTCATGCGAAGGCTTGGTACTCGCGCCTTCAAGGTCGAAGCATAGTGGGTAAGATAAATTCAATTTGGTTTATCACTTGTTAGAATATTTGGAGGGCTGGAGATAATATTTTGTTCAATGATGCAATTTGTAACATTGATGATATTGTTGTTGATATTAAAGTCACTTCGTGGAATTAGTTGATTTTAGGATATGAGGATAGCAAGAAGTGTAGCTTGTACGAGTGGTATAAGTATTCGTTCGATTTTTTGTAATCGCTTATTTGATTGGTGTTTGTAGTTCCTTGGTTTGAGATTTCCTCAATCTCCTTTTAATGAAGTTGCTTATAAAAAAAACATATTGAACTAGTGAGTCGAAACACAAGAAATGGTTGGTGTGAATTGTGGTATTCAAAACATGTGATTAAGTTAAAGTTTATTATTTAAAAGAGAAATTGTGTTATCATAGTTAAAATGCATAAATAAAAGCAGCGGAAAATGGAAGGACGATAACCAAAGAACGAGATTTTGAATGACTGATATCGAAAACCAAACAAAGGTTTTACAAATAAAACATTGTAAGTTCCTGGATTGGCTGGAATTTTGGTAAAACAACAAGGTGTTCAATGCTGATGTCATGGTGTTGATGTTGCAGCATTGAGTCTTAGTACTGGGCTGTACTAAGTTGTGAAGGTTAACTATGTTTGATGTCATGGGCTTGATGTCATAACATTGCACTTAACACTAGGTTGTGTTAAGGTTGCTAGTTGCTGAAGTGGATGTCTGATGTCACATAGGTGATGTTGTAACATCAGACCTGCAGAACTGAAGCTAATGACAGCATGGGCTTGTTGTTATTAGGGTCGCGTATTAGCTGGAATTGTGGAGAGTGTTGACTCGTTGGATGAGAATATCTTGGGCTAGATATTTTCTGTTACATGGGAGATTTGATTGCAGGTTTGTTGGAGAATTAAAAGGTGGAAGATTTAAAAAGATTTTGGGGATAAAATCTGTTTTAAAAGATTCAGTTTTTAATTAACAAATCTGATCAAATATTGTGACAAATCCAATCCAAATTCAAGGAGCTATATAAAGCGCACAAGACCAAGGAAGAAGGTACAGAAAACAGATTGAAGATCAAGAGCTGGAGGCTTAGAGTCTAGGGTTTGTTTAGAGTACTTGTAATCACACTATTCTAGGTTGAATAGGTATTGAATTTTCTGTCCTCTCTAGAAGCTGTGAAGCAATAGAGAGTTGTTGATTGATCGAAGCTAGGAAGCAAGATCAAGGGATCTCAAAGAGGTTGTTCTTTGAGTGTTTTAGGGGATTGAGTAGTGTTCTCATATCTAAGTGGTTTCTTAGGTAGAAAGTCACTAGTAGAGTATAAGTTTAGGAGATTGTCAACTGGTGTGTTGAGTCTGTAAATTATATCTACAAGTAGTGAATTTCATCCCTGGCTTGGTAGCCCCCAGACGTAGGTAGTTAGACCGAACTGGGTGAACAATTCCTTGTGTTTTCCTGTTGCTTATTCTGTCCATTATTGCAGAGTGTGTTATTGTGACATCGCACCTTAACATCACACGTCTGGTACCAGAATTTCAATTGGTATCAGAGCAGGCATCTTGTCTGTCTCTGGGTGAGATCTAGGGAAGTTACTTTCTGGTGAAAGATGGACAAAGAGGTTGGAGGATTCGTCAACAGGCCCCCTATCTTGGATGGCTCAAACTATGAGTATTGGAAGCCTAGAATGACTACTTTTTTAAAGTCATTAGACAGCAGAGCTTGGAAGGCTGTCATTAAAGAGTGGAAAGCTCCAGAGGTATGTGAGAAAGATGAGGCTGGCAAGGATAAAGAAGGCACCTCAAAGCCTAAGCCTGAAGAAGAATGGACCAAGGAAGAAGATGAGCTTTCCCTTGGGAATTCAAAAGCCCTAAATGCTATCTTCAATGGGGTTGACAAGAACATATTCAGGCTGATCAACTCATGTGAAACTGCTAAGGCTGCTTGGGATATTTTGAAGGCTACTCATGAAGGCACATCTAGAGTTAAGATGTCTATACTTCAGCTTCTAACATCTAAGTTTGAAAGCTTGAAGATGAAGGAAGATGAGACTATTCATGACTTCCACATGAGTGTTCTTGAGCTGTCAAATGCATCCAGTGCTCTTGGTGAGAAGATGGCAGAAGAGAAGCTGGTGAGAAAGATTCTTAGGTCCCTCCCTAAGAAGTATAAGATGAAGGTAACTGCCATTGAAGAATCTCAAGACATCAGCAAGATGAGAGTTGATGAGCTTATTGGATCTCTTCAAACATTTGAACATGGACTGAATGAGGAAGAACCAGAAAAGAAGCCTAAGAGTATAGCTTTAGTCTCCACTCCTGCAGCAGCTAAAGATGATGAGTCCCAGGAGGATCTTCCTCAGGCTATAGTTATGTTAGGAAGACAGTTCAATAAAGTGTTCAAGAAGATGAACTATAGACCTAGTGTCAAGAACATCTCTTCTGACATCAGCAAGTCAAAAGAGAAACATGAAGAGAAGATTGCACAAGATAAAGGAGTTCAGTGCTTTGAATGTGAAGGGTATGGACATGTCAAGAAAGAGTGTCCCACATTCTTGAAGAAGCAGAATAAAGGCTTGACAATTTCCTGGTCTGACACTGATAGCGAAGATGAAAGTGAGTCAGCAAAGCATGTTACAGCTTTGACAGGAATTGTTGAACCTGATGATGATAGTGATGGAGAAGTCACCTATGATGAGCTAGCTTCAACATACAAGGAGTTGTGTTTAAAGAGTGCTGAAGTTTGTCAAGAAAACAAGTGCCACAAGGAACAGATTGCTCAACTTGAGAATGAAAAATCTGATCTGGAATATAAAGTTGTTCTAGTGAGATCCCAACTTGATCAGATGACAAAATCTGTTAGGATGCTGAACAGTGGTACAACCACTCTTGACAAGATACTCCAGTCAGAACAGGTTGCTGGAAACAAAGCTGGGATAGGATATGTGGCCGAAGACAAGGGTACCTCAGAAGCAAGTACTTCAGGTCTAAAGAAGGAAGAGTCACAAACTGTGCCTCAACATCAGCCAAAGAGGCAGAATCTTACTCCCAAGGAAGCTGATGTTTCACAACCTAAGAAGATTGAGAAGAAGACTGGTCATAATCAGAAGAGAAAGCAGCCACAAGGAGCAAGCCAGAATATGCCCCCCCAATATCATAGGAGCATGGAAGCTGCAAGGGTCAAGCAGACCAGGTCACATCCGATGTCTCAACATCAGGAAAACTGGTATGGACCTGGCCTCAACAATGTTGTGTCGTATAATTATGGAAGAAGGAAGCCTCATCACCATGGGAGACAGCCTAGAAGACAGCATCCTCAGTTCAAACAGCACGTGTCTCATCAGGTGTCTCAACATCAGGGGTATGGTTACACTAATGCTGTGTCTCATTATGGAAGGAGAAAGTCCCACCATCATGAGAGACAATCCAGGAAAAAGCATTCTCAGCTTCCTTATGGATACCAGCATAATAGAAGGCAGGCAAGCAATGTTAGGAGAAGACCACATTATGGATGGCAACCTATGCAGTCTCATCAAGGCAGAAGATTCAGAGAAGAAAGGGTGAGATGCTTTTATTGTGGAAGGCTTGGACATATGCAATACTCTTGCTACAAGCTGCATGGATACCCTCAGACACAGAACAGATGGAGAGAATACAGGCCCAAAGTCGTTAAACAATTGGTACAGAATGAGAAGATGAAGTGCTTATTGGCTCACCTGGCTGACAAAGAAGCTAAAGAAGAAACATGGTATTTTGACAGTGGGTGTTCCAAACACATGTCTGGATGTAGATCCATGTTTGCTGAATGTAGACCGTGTCCTTCTCTTGAAGTGGTGTTTGGTAAAGGGAATAACGGAGTTGTAGAAGGTATTGGAAAAGTAAGAGGACCTGAACTTGACAATGTCTATCTTGTCAATGGTTTGAATGCTAATCTGATAAGCATCAGCCAATTATGTGATGAAGGTTACTTAGTCAGCTACACCAAAGACAAATGTGTTGTAACGAATGAGAAGGGTGAGGCTGTAATGACTGGTGCAAGGTCCAAAGACAATTGTTATCAGTGGATTCCTCAAACTGAAAGCCAGTCTGGTGATGATAAAGAAGATATCAAGTGTAGACATCAGAATGATGAAGGTTCCCTCAAGTTGATAAAGGTCAGAAGAAAAGATGATCTGAAATTAGTCAAGGGAAAATGTTACACATCAGTCCTCACCATTGATGGAAGGATTAAAGGTTCTCAGGAGCTGAATAGAGCAACATCTCTCGAGAGGAAAGGTGCTGATGTCTTGACATCTGAACAAATCATCAGAATCTCGCATCAATGTAGTGGTCTGACTGTGAGTAAGTCTAAAAGGCTAGAGATTGAAGAACTCACTGAAGTTATGGGAGATACCAGTGGTAACTATAAAAAATTCTATCATCAAGATCTGAAGAAGATCGATGTCTCAGAAGAAAACCTCCCCTGGATGAATAGCTTTGTGTCAAAAGATACAGATGTCAGAGCAGATGCTGAAACATCTCAAGACAAGAAGAGTATTTCTAGCCTCAAGAAGGATGATGAGCAAAGTGCAAAAATGATTCAGAATAGACTAGAGTCTAAGACTGATCCCAATATGAAAATTGACATGCAGAGGACCTCTGATATTGGCTCTATCAGATCCTGGATTAAAATGTCAAGAATAAATACACATCCTCTAGGATGGAATCATGCTGGTCAAAAGATACAAACTGATCTTGGAAGACTAAGAAGAAGAAAGAGGGGCAAAATCAGATTAGTTCTCAGATCTAAGAAGAAGAAGAACAGTCGTAGATCAGTGTTATGTGGAAAGAACTCATGCTATCAACTCTTGTGGAAGAAACGACTGTTGGGCAATCACCATGTCAAGAAAGATGTTACAACATTGCAGAATGTTACTCATCAATGGGATGATGAGCAGGTTGATAGAAAAGATCTGGTTAAATACTCAGATTATTTGGTAAATAAAGAGAAATTTGATGATGAGTTCATGTATTCTGACCAATTTGAGAGCTTAAAATTGGGGAGCGTATTACTTCAAAATTAATTGAAAGATGTTTTATGGTGCAGTTGGCCTATAAGATAATGGTTATTCAACTGCAGATAGTATGGTACATAAAATAGTCTGTTCAATTTTTTAGTGTAGTCTCTCTAAGAAACTCATCTTGGTGCTCTGGTTCTGTTTAATGCAGTACAAATTTCAGCAGTTTAGAATAGTACCGTAAAGTGTTTGGCATGGCAACTGAAAAATCTAAAAATAGGATTTTTATTCAATAGTTGAAAATACAAGATTAGACTACATCCTCATGCCAATCTCCTGCATCCAGAAAAGCCTTCCAATCTGCATCCCATTCATCTTCTGAAGGCTGTTGTTGAGCAGAATGGTTCTTACCAGGCTTCATAGTGGTCACTGAAGTCCTGCCAGTTTTTGTTGCTCCTGTAGAAGGACCTGATGTCGTCAGAGATTTGAAATTCTTCTTCAAAGGGTCTGGTTGTGTATCCTCATGCTTGAGGTTCTTGGTTGGTTCTTTGGAGCTTGATTGACTCATGCTTTATTGGTGTGTTGTGCTGAGCATAGGAGAAAGAGTGGTTTTATAATGGTTTGTTCAAATGCTTGGGTTGTATCGCCTGACCAGTCAAGGGGTTGGAAGTTGTTTTTGACTATGTCATTAATAATGTCAGAACATTGTGCTTGGAGACTACATAGGTCTTATTGCTACTGACAGTGGGACCAGTATTATCTCACCTTGTAGGGCATTTGATTTGGGATAATTGTCTAATTATGGCTAAAAAGGGGGGAGAGTTAAAAATTGCCATGAGGAGAAGAGTAGTTGCTGCTAAAAGAATAAAAATAAAAGGTGTTTAGTTGAAAAGTAATGATGCAGCTGTGGAGGGGGGAGTATAGACAGCATAGTTATGGAGCTGCTAGTGAAGAATTCATAGCATTGAAGAGTGCAGAGTGCAGCAAAGCAGACATCAAGGGGGAGATGTGCTGCACATTGTGAGCTACTGAACAGCTGTGATGCTGGTTCAAGTTGTTGAGGGGGAGCACCAATTGGCTGTTGTCAATAATGAAGATGGTGCTGCAGCAGATCAAGTGATGAAGACTGAAGATTGTCAAACTACTGCTGATAAATGTTTCAAAATATTGAAGATATTTCGCTGCTGAAGTCTCTGAAGATGCAGAGATTGTTTTAGCCAAAATTAGCCAAAGGGGGAGATTGTAAGTTCCTGGATTGGCTGGAATTTTGGTAAAACAACAAGGTGTTCAATGCTGATGTCATGGTGTTGATGTTGCAGCATTGAATCTTAGTACCTGGGCTGTACTAAGTTGTGAAGGTTAACTATGTTTGATGTCATGGGCTTGATGTCATAACATTGCACTTAACACTGGGCTGTGTTAAGGTTGCTAGTTGCTGAAGTGGATGTCTGATGTCACATAGGTGATGTTGTAACATCAGACCTGCAGAACTGAAGCTAATGACAGCATGGGCTTGTTGTTATTAGGGTCGCGTATTAGCTGGAATTACTCGTTGGATGAGAATATCTTGGGCTAGATATTTTCTGTTACATGGGAGATTTGATTGCAGGTTTGTTGGAGAATTAAAAGGTGGAAGATTTAAAAAGATTTTGGAGATAAAATCTGTTTTAAAAGATTCAGTTTTTAATTAACAAATCTCATCAAATATTGTGACAAATCCAATCCAAATTCAAGGAGCTATATAAAGCGCACAAGACCAAGGAAGAAGTACAGAAAACAGATTGAAGATCAAGGAGCTGGAGGCTTAGAGTCTAGGGTTTGTTTAGAGTACTTGTAATCACACTATTCTAGGTTGAATAGGTGTTGAATTTTCTGTCCTCTCTAGAAGCTATGAAGCAATAGAGAGTTGTTGATTGATCGAAGCTAGGAAGCAAGATCAAGGGATCTCAAAGAGGTTGTTCTTTGAGTGTTTTAGGGGATTGAGTAGTGTTCTCATATCTAAGTGGTTTCTTAGGTAGAAAGTCACTAGTAGAGTATAAGTTTAGGAGATTGTCAACTGGTGTGTTGAGTCTGTAAATTATATCTACAAGTAGTGAATTTCATCCCTGGCTTGGTAGCCCCCAGACGTAGGTAGTTAGACCGAACTGGGGTGAACAATTCCTTGTGTTTTCCTGTTGCTTATTCTGTCCATTATTCCAGAGTGTGTTGTTGTGACATCGCACCTTAACATCACACGTCTGGTACCAGAATTTCAAACATCAACAACCAAACAAGAGAAATACAATCTTTATAAAATAGATGAATACCAGTACAACTAAAATCTCACAAATCTATTTCACTCACAAAGGAATTCAATTTTTAGTGAAAGAAAATATTAAAGGGAAAGAACTTAGAATTAGAAAATGATGATTGAAAACTAAAATCTAGTGTGAATGAAAGTTGAAAACCAAAATCTTGCCTTGCCTTGCTTTGGGTCAGGCCAAAAACAAGGCAAGCCTTGTATATTTGTGGTTGTGTTTCAATCAATGGATGTATCACCACTCCAGTGGTACGACGCGCGCCCTATACACAAGAGGTCTTGGAGTTCGAATCCCCCTCGCCCAAGATCCTCTTTTTTCTATTTTCTCCACTTTTTTATTGTTTTTCTTATTATTTTTAATGATTTGAAAAATTAATAACTCCCTCAATTTTAATTATTTTTTATTGGTTCTTTTTGCAAAAATTCACAAAAATGTTGAAATATTTTATTTCACAAAAAAATTATATTTATATTAGTTATTTAATATAATTAGTATTTTTGTGGATAAATTCCTTTTTAAATTATTTTTAAACATTTAAAAGTGAATATTTACTTTGAAAATCAAAACCAAATGAGTTTTAATTCATCTTGTGATTAAAACCTCATTTTTAAAACCTTCAAAAAAATCACAAGTGGTTTATTCAAACTCATTTGGTATTTTTATCATTTTATTTGATTTTCTTTAAATATTTACTTTTAAAGGAAAACAAAATTAGGGTTTCTTTGATTTTCACCCTCACAAATCATTTTCAAACACTCATGGGCCCTCTAATAGAGTGTAAGACCCAATCCCCTTTTAACAAAAACAATTTTGGGCCTCAGATATTCTATAAGTCCCTCTGCGTTAAAAGAAAATCTCGGCGCGATTGCCAGTTCAAAAATCAAACCCTTGGGCCTACCCTCTTGTTATAAGCCCCACCCTTTAAAAATTATTGGGCCTCTAGTAGAGTGTAAGACCCAACCCTTTTTGAAAAACCAAAATAATTTGGGCCTCACTTATCGTATAATTCCTGATACCATCAAAAAGTTCGACGCCGATCGCAGCCTTTTTAAAACAAAACTTTTGGGCCTCTCCTAGAAGCTGTAAGCCCCACAACTTGTACAAAAATAAATCTTTGGGCCTCTGAGAGAGTGTAAGACCCATCCCTTTGTAGAGAAAAACCTTTTTGGGCCTCAGTCACTTGTATAAGTCCCTGTACAATGTACAAAACAATAGTGCAATCACTGATAAAACTTTGGGCCTCTCCTTGAGCTGTAAGCCCCAACAATATTTTCAAAGCACTTTCTCCTTTGATTTTGAATATAATATTGTTATCAAAGCTTTCTTTGTTAAACAAACTAACCAAACAGCATGGAAGCTCTACAACCGAGTAAGTGTTTACCCGATTTCTTTATCCGCTTTCATATAATATATATATATATATATATATATATATATATATATATATATATATATATATATATATATATATATAACTGTATTGTGGGGTTGCTCACTGTAAGTCTTCTTTCACAAACTTTTATATACTTGTCAAATATTAACTGTGTAATACTAGTATAGTTATTTAGAGTTTTCCCCGGCAACTACGTCTAGCACTAGGTAAAGCCTTGTTGGTCACTCTTAAATACAAACAAAACTAGATCCCCATAGGATCACCAGACAGAGTCTTCCCCTCCTCTTGGGATTAAACAATATGAAGACGTGAAAGGAAGCATTCTCGGTGAAACCCTTTCTCAGACTGTCACCCTTAGAAATCGTCAAAGCGACTCTACTCCCCAGAGATGATCTTTTCTCCGTGAATGACATCTCTTGAGTTTCTTCCAAATTCTCGGACTTTCCTGGCTTGATCTATTCTCGGTGAATGGCATGTCTTGAACTTCTCGGGGTTTGGGGACCCACAGGCTTCTTAAAAGTATCCTCGCCTCCTCTTGGGCATTGTACAAGGACCCTCAGGCTTCTTAAAAGCTCTCATGCCTTCTCTTGGGCTTAGTGCAAGAACCCAGAGATCTCTACAGGTATAAGAACAGAACCTAGTCATCAATTTGCTAGAGCTGTCTTTCTGAGTCAAGTGTCAGACCGGTTAATGGGTTGACCTTCATCCCTTAACGTACCAGCCTTCTCTTGGGCATCATACAAAGATCATTCACTACCTGAGAATCGATTTCTCAAAACACCCGTAGACTTGGACAATCTCAATACCCTTTGGATTTTCCATTTCCTTAAAGAACAGGAAATCTCCCTTATCCTCCGATCAATCCCGAAATACAACATTACCCATATAAGAACTGATTTTCTCTTTACCCAACATATTAGACCTATCACTCGACTAAAATAGTTACCAGCACACTAGCCTCCTCTTGGGCTTTGTACAATGATTCTCCCTAGCGGAGCTAACCTATTCACTCTCTTGTTGAGTATAAAAGACTCTCTTGTTAAGTCAAACCTTTTTAGCCTCCATCTCGAGCTTCGTACGAGATACAAAAAACTCTCTTGTTGAGGATAAAAGACTCTCTTGTTGAGTCAAACACTTTTAGCCTCCATCTCGGGCTTTGTACGAGATACCAAATCACTCTCTTATTGAGTATAAAAGGCTCTCTTGTTGAGTCAACCCCCTTTTTAGCCTCCATCTCAGGCTTCGTACGAGATTCAAAAACACTCTCTTGTTGAGTATAAAAGACTCTCTTATTGAGTCAAACATTTTGAGCCTCCATCTCGGGCTTCGTAAGATTTACAAAGACTCTCTTGTTGAGTGAAGCGCCTTTAGCCTCTGTCTTGGGCTTTGTACAAGACACATACAAAAGCACTCTCTTATTGAGTAAACCCTTTTAGCCTCTCTCTCGGGCTTCATACGAGACACATAAAAACACCCTCTTGTTAGGTCAATAGCCTCCTTTTAGGCTTTGTATAAGGAAACCCCGGTTGAGCCAATCAACCTTTTAGCATCAAAATCTGTGACTCGTTCACAGTATACAAACATCAACAACTCCTTTTCCCCCCAACTAATTGTTGTAAGCGGCAAGCCTCTGGATTATTTACATCCACGCCACTGTCCCTCTTTTAGCATGAGAAATTCCTAAGGAAAGATAGTATTGCTCTAAACTGAGTAAAAGTCTTCTCCTTCAGGCTAAAAATCCCCTATAAAGGAAATTATGGCATTGCTGGATTCACATATCCCAGTTAAAGTAATTCTCCTTTATAATCAGTCACCCAACAGTTGTGACAAACATACCCCCTTTAGAGATGACAAATTCTGTCTAAAGTCAAAACCCTTTAGCTTCACGTCTTGGGCTTTGAACAAGACACCAAAACAACATTTTTCCTCCCATAAAATAGGAGGAACTACGATCGCTCTGATTTCCCTGTTTCGGGAATACGTAGGCATAAGATTGAAAAATCTTAGCGAGCACACTAATTAAAAACCCAAAATTCCGTACCTTCATACATCAATTGAAAAACATCAGTCCTAACATCCTCACAAATAGTCCCGATATTTCATTCTTAAAATAAGCAGAGAGAGGCCCACAATCTAAACCGCATCTGTAAACCAACAGCATCTGTTTAAACTCAGTATGCAAGCAGGGTTAATTGGAGACATCTATTTCCCTTCTATCATCAGCTTCAATAGGATAAAAAATGAATTGACCTGTAGTACCCCAGAGCGACAGTGCTTAAGAACCACGTCCAAAATCGCTCGCTACATATACTAGTATATATACAGTTGATATATGACAAGTATTTAAAAGGATATGAAAGAAGGCTAACCATGCGTAGCTTCCCACAATACAGTTATATATATATATATATGACATGTATTTAAAAGAATGAAAGAAGACTAACCATGTGTCGCTTCCCATAATATAGTTATGTATATGAAAGCATATAAAAGAAAGCGGATAAACACTTTCCCGTTGTACAGCTTTCATGTTGTTTTGTTAGTTGTTCAACAAAGAAATTAAAGAAAGTTTTGCTAGAAACTATACATTTGGATTCAAAATCAAAGGAGAAAGTATTTTGAACAGAGATCGGGGCTTACAGCTCAGGGAGAGGCCCAAATTTTAACAGTGATGGAACTGTTGTTTTGTATCGAGACTTATACAACAACTGAGGCCCAAAAAGGTTTTGGTACAAAGGGATAGGTCTTACAACTCAAGGAGAGGCCCAAAGAGTTTGAGATAAATAAAGATGGGTCTTATAGCTCAAGGAGAAGCCCAGTTGATTTTGTTAAAAAGGCGACGATCGCGCCGACCGTTTGAAAATATACAGAGGGACTTATACAATGTGTGAGGCCCAAATGGTATTATTTACAAAGAGGTGGGGCTTACACTCTATCAAGAGGCCCAAAATATTTTTTTAAGAAAAAGGAATGGGACTTATAGCTCGAGGAGAGGCCCAGATGATTATTTGTTTGAAAATTGGCGATCGCGCTGAGGTTTGAAAACACAGTGGGTCTTATACGATGATTGAGGCCCAAATTATTTTGGTTTTCAAAAGGGGTTGGGTCTTACACTCTATTAGAGGCCCAAAATTATTTTTTTAAGAAAAGAAATGGGTCTTATAGCTCAAGGAAAGGCCGAGATATTTGATTTTGAACAGGCGATCGCGCCGAGGTTTTTGAAAATGCAGTGGGACTTATACAATGTCTGAGGCCCAAAAGGTTTTTGGTTAAAAAGGGATTGGGTCTTACACTCTATTAGAGGGCCATGAGTGTTTGAAAAAGATTTGTTAGGGTGAAAATCAAAGAAACCCTAATTTCATTTTCTTTTAAAAGTAATCCTTTTAATAAAAATGAATAAAATGATCAAAATACCAAATAAGTCTAAATAAACTACTTGTGATTTTTGGTTAAGGTTTGAAAATGAGGTTTTAATCACAAGATGATTTAGGGCTCATTTTATTTTGATTTTCAAGATGAATATTCATTTTAAAAGGTTCAAAAACAATAAAATGAATTTATTTACAAAAATACCAACTATATTAAATAAATAATATAAATCTGATTTTTTTGTGGACTAAAATATTTCAACATTTTTGTGATTTTTTGAAAAAAGAACCAATAAAAAATAATTAAAAATTGAGAGAGTTATTAATTTTCTAAATCATTAAAAATAACATGAAAAGTAATAAAAAATGGAAAAAGGGATTAAAAAGAGGATCAAGGGCGAGGGAGATTCGAACCCCAGACCTCTAGGGTTCAGCACGCGCCCTCTACCACTGGGGTCGTGATACATCTGTGTATCAAAACCACCCCATGAATATATGAGGCATGCCTTGTTTTTGGTCTGACCAAGGCAAGGCAAGGCAGGGTTTTGGGCCAAAAACGTGAAGGTCATAACTTTCTCATTTCTCCGTGGATTGGGAAAATATTTAGGTCTATCCTACCTAGAATTTAACAAGGAATCCAATGGTGGTGGTATTTTTATTCAGATCATGCTCCTATTGAAAAACCCGATAGTGGTTTTGAAATAGGCCATGATTTGCATTTTCTATGCCATCCCTTGGTACAAGCATGAATTACATGATAAATTAGTGCAAACACAACATATATAATATGTATGATATGTGCATGATCAGTAGACTTCAAAACAATGCATATTTCAAAGAGTTCAAGTTGTGATGCTTACCTCTTTAGGAGCTTTTTGTGCAATCTGCCAAGTGTTGTAGTGCTTTGGTGTACTTAAACTGAGCACAAATGAGCTCTATTTATAGTAGAGCAAGTTTGTTTTGCAAGCAATAGTGAATGGTGGCTGTAACAAGATGTTGGCCAATTGGATCACTTTGGAATCTTAAGTCTCCTCTAGCCATTGACTAGAGGTTAGAGCACAGGCCTATGGTTCTTTGATTCAAGGATGAGGCTTAACTGAAGTGTTCATTTTTGCTCTGATACATGCCACCTCTAAGCATCCATTGAATTCTCCAAAACAAAAATTGGAGTCTTGAGGCATCTTTAGCCTTTTAG